>CM060923.1:477019452-478260702 GCA_030737875.1 Allium sativum | reverse complement strand
CCTTATACGTGTTGTCATCGATTCGTCACTCCAACCACTTACTTATTACAAACTTCACCCACCGCCTGCAAAATAAGCATCTACCACCATGAGCTGCACCACGCATAAACCAATGGTCTAAAAGTGCTTGCTATAACATCAACACCCGTCTAACACTTACCTGAGCTCCTTCCTCGATCACCCCGGATACCTCGAGCATCATCAATGTGAAGACCCTTGTCTAAACCACAATGATCTCTGTCTCGACATCCGTCAATCACTTGACCTAAGCTCCTTTGCTGATCGTCTTGAATCCCTCAAGCATCATCAACATGAAGATCCCTGTCTAAAACATGATCAAAAGTTCTCAAATCCAATGGTCACTTCAACGCAGTAAACTCCATATCACGTCAAAATTCCTAGATTGGAACATTCTTCTCTTTCAACATAATCTCCTCCACCAAAGTCCTCCGTTTCTCCGAAAAAGTAATGGCATAGTTACCACTGAATCTACCGATATTTGTAGAAATAATTGATGCACAATTTAAAACAAATCTCCTTGCTTTGATACCAATCTGTTGTGCAAAAATTGCTCTGATACCAATCTGTTATGCGAAAATTGTGCGAATGCGGAAGCGCAATAAGCTGGATCTAGATTTGTCAATTGAACATCAATCTATTCTGGTAACAATTATTCTATTACATCAAACAAATAGTAAATAACTATAATGAAGAAAAGAGAACAATATTTATACTGGTTCCACTATCATCCATATGATAGTGTACGTCCAGTCCAGAAGAGAGAGATTTTATTCCACATGAGAGAATACAAGAGATTACAAAATAAGAGTTTACATATCAAAACCACAAATAGGCTCAACTAGAAGAGACACCATTGGGGATCACTGGCTTCATTCCAGGATGGGTTTACACTAAAGTCTACCCCTCAATATATAGCCAATGCAAATCCATGTGAGTCATCAATTACATTACCAACATATGGTAATAATATAATGGAAGAAAATTACCATAGCAACAAATGTGCAAACAAAGAAAGCAAATCAATCCGTTTCTTTAGCATAGATGGAAGAAATTAACCCCTTCATTTATTTCTTTACCATCTCATCAAATGCAATCAATGCATTACCATTATAAAAATATTTACTTTCCATTTTTTTTTTGCAAATTTGTTCCAATCAATTTGTAATTTTGTATCACCAAATTTAACAAAGTTTACATGCATGTGTACTCAAATTCAGTTGCCAAGTTGAAATTTTAAACTTTCATCAAAATTCAAGTGAATTAACAAAAAAAAAAGAAAATATAAAGTTTGTACAGAAATGGGCAAATTGCCACAAATATTTTGTCCAGTATTTCACTTAATATTTACACATTCAAAGGGATCATACACTTTTATGCTTGTACACTTTAAGCATTTTTTCCTTGTAGTATTCCAACATATTATATATGGCATGCAATATTAACACAGGTGAACCAAGATCAAGATGAGATATATGAACTGCACATTAACCCACATTTCATGCACTTCAAAGCACACATTTCATGCACTTCAAAGCAAATAGATGACAATTCGTAGTTTTTTTTAAAAAAAAAAATCTTAGCCTACTATATCCAAAGATGATAATTCACAGTTAAAAATAAAATCCTATCCTATAATCATATACAAAAATTGCCAATTCACAAAATACAAAGATGACAACCCACATTTGTAAAGCAATAAAGTAAAAATGGATGCCAAACATGCAGTACCATTAATCATAGCTATAATAAAACATTCACCAACAATTTTAATCCCCACACAAGTCATCATAGCAAGTTAAAGAAAAGTGTCATTTACAACATTCCTAAAACAAAACATTACATTCCCAAAATACTTTCCATTCTTAAATTAACGTTTCTTCTTGCTAGCTATTTTCTTCTTTTGCTTTTTACCGCCTGCGCCTTCTTTATTCTTGTTAACCGACATAGCCGTTGATCCTTCAACTCGTTCATCTTGTTGTTGTACGTGCACATGTTCGCCAAATATATCAATTGGCTCATCTTCTTCGATTCGTTCTATCCTTTCTAGTACTTATGACAAAGACGCACTCGGTGTACATGTTTTGATGAAGTCCGTAATGGTTCGAAGTCTCCATTTCTGCAAGTTGAAAACTAAAATGCTTGTTTGGAAGAAAATAGAAGATAACATTAATTGTAAATATAATATGTACTAACACTTCAATCAAAAAATGAACTATTGTCGCTAACTTGAATTGGATCAGTAAATCGTCTTTGCGGATTGGCAACAAAAGGATGTGAAACGGACAAATACCATTGCATGTACATTGGATCACAATCCGAATGCTGTGTGACATGGGTCGACGTAAGATTTTGACTCAAAATATGGTTCTCCAATCGCTCCAACTATAATCTCCTACATTTGCATATGCTGTCTTGTTATATTTTTTTCGACGACCTTATCTTTTTAGCCTTCACAACAAAAGCAGTTACGGGTATTGGTTGCGTGTAACAACCCGCATTTTACCTATCGAAGGATTGTAAGATATTTATTTTATTTTCATACGAAGTCATATGGTCGTGTAATCTTAGAAAACGACTATTGGGGTCATTTCGCATATTCACAAATTTTGCCGAATTTTAAATGACCGTTTTACCCGTAGTGAATCTTGTTTCGCCTATAACTTTTGATTGGTAAGGAGCTTTGACTTAAAACCACTTCCATTGGATTCGATGATGGTTTCTCATTCCGTAGAGTGGTCACATTAATCAAATAGACTTACCGTTTGGGGGATATGGCTGGAATATGGTTTGGAAGGTGAAAACAGCCTAATTGGGCTTAATAGGGTGATTAGCAGCTAGGCCCATAACCCATTTCGGAATTAGGGTTATGGGACGGCTAAAGGAGTTGGAGAATCGTCTCCTTTCATTTTTCTAGCCACCATAAATATTCCTCTAACCCTAGTAATGGCCTTCATCTTCCAAATCCCTCTTAATCCCTTTTTTTTGCAAGGCGTCTTTAATCACTTTCTAATCACATATTAGCCCAAATCTACATCAAATCAAGTCGGATTAGCATCAAAATCGAGATAGAGTTTCTACAATACATAGGAATCCATGCCAAATCAGTGGCGTTTTCAAATCTGACATTCATTTGATGCTAAGATGAGTGTTTAGCATGTTTATTCACTAATTATGGATGATTAGTGAAAATTAGAGAAATTATATATTTGAAAATTATGGAAAAATACGCATAAATTCTAGAATCATATTTTATGTCAAATATATAAATTTGGGTTAATTTGGATTAAGTTTTCTAATCCTGGAATTTAAGGGATTAAGTGGAAAATTAGGGATTTGGGTATGCTTGATCTTAAATAACACATGCGATTGATGTTTTAATGTTTTTGGTTGATTCCATATGTTCCTACTGTTGTTTGGTATGATCTATAATTGCATGGGAAAGTTAGAATGGTCGAAAACGCCGTCAAGAGGCGAAAAATGGTTTGCTGGAAAAATGGTGCGGGCTGTGGGTCAAGCGACCGACCCATGCTACCCGACCGACCTAATAACAATGTTCGACTAACCCATTGTGTCCAATCGACCCAATGATGGTGCAATAATGTTCTACCGACCCATGGTGTCCGACCGACCCATGGTGTCCGACCGACCCAATGATGGTGCGATGATGCTCGACCGACCGACCCTAATGGTTGTGGTGGAGTACGACCGACCGATCTTATGGGTTATTCATGAACGACTGAGTCCGGAGAAGGAAGAGCGAGCGAACCTGGTGGGACATGGACAAGCGACCGACCCATATGGAGTGTGAACTAGCGACGACAACGAACTCTTCTGAAGATTAATTCCAATCCGACCAAACCCAAGATGCAAAGGAAGTCCAGATGAGAAGTTATGGCTCAGGATCCAAATGGGGATTGAAGGATTAACTTCTAGAGTTGGACTTTGCTGCGGGACGCATGCGAAGGGGTTATCGATATCTATAACTTCAGTTCACTATTGAGAGAGGGGGTATTGACTATATACCAATGCGGTGGGTCAGAGGTTGTATGGAGTTAGACTCCATCAGGTCCCCGAAGGGCAAAGTGGTCGTAGTGATAGTTGTACGGAGTTAGATTCCATCATGGCCCCAATGGTTTTGGTGATCAAAGCAGAGGATATCGTATGCTTTATGCACTGAGCGAGCGAGGTGAGGATGATTGCTATGTTCGATGTTTGCTATCACCATGACACACACACT
Organism: Allium sativum; assembly: GCA_030737875.1. Taxonomy (NCBI): domain Eukaryota; kingdom Viridiplantae; phylum Streptophyta; class Magnoliopsida; order Asparagales; family Amaryllidaceae; genus Allium; species Allium sativum. The sequence goes on along the minus strand of CM060923.1, from coordinate 478,256,444 downwards.
TCCATTTTTACACTATATGATAGCGTTACCTTAGAGTAATGTACATCTTGTTGTGCTAACTCTTTGGTTGCAGGTCCAGGTCAGGTATGATTATTTATACCTGTTATTGCTTTGTGTTATTGCTATCGCTCATACCAGATTTTTGTCTGACCCAGTGTTTTATGTCTCTTATTATTACTATAGGTGCTCCTAAATGAGAAGACTAGAGACAGGTTAAGTGGTTATTCATGAGTAGCTGTTCGGAGACGAGTAGGAGGCTTCCACATACTATATGCATATATTCTCCCTATGTTGTTGTTGGTCACTTCTTTGGGCATTAGTAGTGTACCTCTTTTATTTCCTTTTTAGAGATAGTATTTTGAAGTTGTAATAATGGTTTGGATCATATGATGTACTTTGGAATCCGCTACTCTGATGGACATGATTTAGTTTTCAGCTTATGTACGGTCTCACCTGTTTTATATCAAGTTATGTTATTATTATACTTTATTTCATGTGCTGTGAGATATACTATAGGTTCTTTGGTAGTTCATCGTTTCAAGATCCTTTCTCTTGACGACCATCCAGTGCTAGTTAGACATTTGTACAATGCATTTCAAGAGAAATGTTGGCTGGTGCGGGGCGGGCCATCACACTTGTATCATAGCCTAGGTTGCGTAGTTTAACCTAGGGGAAGACATCAGGGGGAGATAGTATACGTACATGAGAGCATGTATTTGTGACATTTTGGTTTTCAAAAGCTATATATATATACATATATACTACTAGTATATTTAAGGAGATGGTTAATCGTTTTATCTTTATAGATTGGAGATGAGCCGAAATACGAGGAGTACAGGTTCAGGGGACAACAATGGGAATGTCCCTGATATAAGTGAAAGAGGCTATGCAGCAGTATAAGATCATATAGTATGGAGTATAGGATATAATGTATATGGTAGAGTAGTAAGCAGTAAATCACACAGTTGATTTATACTGGTTCGGACCACTGTCCTACGTCCAGTCCCAGACTCACTTCTGGTATTTCACTAACACTAAAACCCTCACTTCACCCGGAGGAATAGTTTCACAATTACCCGAACCACTGAACAGGATTTCTTGCCTCAACCACTGAAGAGGTCTTCACTAATACAGAATAATTGTTGACTCTTTTGTGTTCTTGATAACACGGATTGTCGAATATTAAGTACACCCTTCCTATAGCCTTTCCTTGATGATAGTCGCTGTTGGCTAGCTTTTTGACCAAGCCACCAAGGTTCACACACAAGAAGAAAGTATGAAGCTTCACGCCTCTAGTCCATGAAAACTAGATCGTGGTCATTTCACTCTATCGGATCGCCGCGCCCTATAGGGTCGCCTCGCCCCTACTCGATCCGATCCATGCTTGCTAGCCCGATCCGATCCGAGCTCCAGGAGCCAGAAAATGAAGGTTATGACCAACTCTTCCACGATCCGATAATCCTGAATCTCACGACACCTATCCACAACTGTCATATTGACCAATTCTCCATCAAGATATGAACCAGTACGAGGTCCTCGGGATGTGTGCCACGTATGACCGCGATCTGTTTGAAGAAATCAGCTATAAATAGCCCAGAACTTGACATTTTGACGGATCTTTGGCAATTGAGAGATCTGACTCCACCATTATCATATCTCCATTGTTTTTATTTAGAGTTATCTCGAAATTATTGAGAGAATCATAATTGTTAGAGCGAGACTGAATGAAACCATTTGATTGTACTTGCATTCAGCATATAATCAACTACATATAAAGTGGACGTAGGCTCGTTAACGCCAAACCACTATAAATTTCGCGTGTTTTCCTGCTTTTTCTTCATATTGTAGTTATAATTCTTCGCTAAATCAGAATAGCTTGGGTGTTAGACCCAATTTTGGATCTAACATTTTTGGTGCTTTCACTGAGAACGAATTTTTAGCACATTGGATTGTTGTTCCGTTGTTTGGATACTTAAGTCCGAAGAAGACAGTCCAAAACCCCACTATTTCATTTTTTCAAGATTTCAGTGAAATTCAGATATCATGGCTGGAAAGAAGTCTAAAGATGCACGAGCATCGCAGGCCGAAGTGGCTACCAACGAGGCGATTGAAGAGGGTGTGCACGAGCAGTTTGAGGAAGAGCCCACGGATCGCGTTGCGCAGGGGGCGATCGTGATCGATGGAGGACCCATGAATCAATCCGCTGAAAGGGTGGCCACTAGATCGCGTGACCTCGCCACGAACCCACCTGCACCTATCACCACGACCCGATCCCAAGGGGGCGCAACAAGCCATCGATAGCAGGGGGCGAACCGATCCGATAAGCGGACCACCACTCGACCCAGGAAGGAACCTATGTCTCGCTCTGCTCACGCCGGTACCTCTGCTCGACCTGGTACGGGTCTTCTGCGCATAAGAGAAGAAGTTGATGATGATCAGTTTGCCCTGTCTGCACCTGCTACTGAGGGAGACCTGTCTCATATGCTTGACATGTACGATAAACTTTTTGAAGAACTAGTCGCTCAGCGGCAAGAGAGTTAAGTATTGCGACAGAATTTGACTGCTATGGATATGTAAATTGACGACCTCATAAGGTAGAGGGTTTCCTCACCAACCCATCTTCCTTCCCTAGAACACACATCCTCGTCTGAGGAGCCCCAGAGAAACCGATGTTGGCCTCCGCTAGAAAGAGCTGAGAACATAGAGCAACTTGGATCTCGGGAAGAAGAAATGCTTAATCAGGGAACTAGCAATCGTAACTTGAATGAACCTGCTCAGAATCGATCCAATCCCCCCGCTCGTCGCGCAGTTAACCTCGGCAACAGAGGGCAAGGAAGCTCAGCCCGAATCCCAGACTTTGTAGTTGCACGTCAAAGGAATGCTGAAGAAGCCCATCGGGCAAGAAGTGCAGATCCTGAGTCCACCTAGACCCGGGCAGTTGTTGAAGCAATGATCAGGGAAAACATAATAGCTAGTCGAGGGTACAGGGATGAAGATTGGGGCATTGATCGTAGTCATACGCCTTTTACCGATGATATATTGAAGGTCACATCCCCGAGACGTTTTAATATAACGACAATGAATCGCTATGCAGGCAAATCTGACCCAATCCAGAATATGATGCGATACTCCTGGTCCATGAACGCCGCCGAAGCTACAGAAGAGATAAAGTGTAAGGCATTCCCTATTTTTCTGGAAGATATGGCATTAGTGTGGTTTAACTGCTTGCCAGCCTGGTCGATACCCAGTTTCAGGGAATTGAGTGAGAAGTTCGTGAACCAATTCCGCCTTCATGCTAAGAGATCTAAGAATGTGATTGAGCTGTCTCTTACTAAGCAGCGACCGGATGAAAGCTTAAGGTCGTACTTGGATCGTTTTAATTTAGCAGTCACAGAAGTTAAAGATCCACATGAGAAAACTGTGTTAGTGGCCTTAATTGATGGTGTCGATAAGGATACCGAGTTTGGAAGATATTTAGCCGGCAAACCACCTTCGACCAAAGAAATATTTTATGAAAAAGCTAATGTCCGTTTACGACAGGAAGAGATATATGCTAATCGAAAGAGGAAGGCCACTGATAAGGAAGATATCCAGAGCAATGTGGCCATCAAGAAGATAGGAGATAGCTCAGGAAATGTTGAAGTCAATGTTGGGAATAAAAATCAAGGAAATGGTCACCAACCGGGAAACAATAATAGCAATAATCGGAAGAGAAACCGAGGAAATGATTCCCAGAGAAGATCTCGACCCAGGCCATTTGAGAGTTTCACACCATTAAATGATACATTGGAAAATATCTTCCTGGACATCTATAACGTCCTTCCATATAAAAGGCCTCCTCCGAGAGAGTCGACAGACAAAGAGCGTGAAACCGGAAATTTCTGTCTGTTTCACCAAATCCATGGTCATTCAACAAATGAATGCCGTCATCTGAGAGACTTGGTCGAGAGGCTTCTCGGAGAAGGAAAACTCGATGAGTACAGGGTCACACCCAGAGACAGGAGACAAGCCGCATCTGCCCCAAACCAAAATCAAAACAAGAACCAGAATCAGAGCCAGCCTACACCCCGACTGACTGCTGAGCAAAAGGGGGAGAACATTGTCATTAACATCATAGTAGGAGGGCTTCATTTGGCCGGGCATAGCTTTAGGGCAATGGACCAGAATGTCAACGCAGCTAAACAACCCCTCATGGCAGGAGAAGGCAGTAGCCCTGAGGACATTGCTCCAGCCAAACAACAGAAGACAATGACCGATGACATCATATTTCATGATAGGGATAGCGTCGGCGTTCAATCCCCAACCGAAGACCCATTAGTAATCACAGCTGCAATTGGTCCAGCCATAGTCCATAAAGTTCTAGTAGATAACGGAAGCTCGGTCAACATTTTGTTCAAGAAAACGTTTGACCAAATGAAACTTGTGACGGCCCGCCCCGCACCAGCCGGCATTTCCTCCGAAAGTGCGCTGTACACCTGCCTGGCTAGCACGGAACGGTCGCCAAAGAAGGAAAGAAGAGAATAAACTAATCAAGGAACCTGTAGAATGTCTCACAGCGCATGGGATAAAATATAATAATAACATACTTGACATAAAACAGGCGAGACAGTGCATAAGCTGATAACTAAAATCAACATCAATCATCAGAGCAGCGGAAATCCATATACAGCTTATTACAATTTTCCAAATTTACTGTCTCTAAACAAAAGAAAGCTGAAGTAGAAGATACACCAACAATGCCCAAGCAGTGATCTTCAATAACACAGGGAGAATATTATGTATATAGTACGTGGAAGCCTCCTGCTCGTCTCCGGATCATCTACCCGTGCATCACCAGCTAACCTGTCTCTAGTCTGCTCGTGTGAGCACCCAGAGTAATAAGAAGAGACATAAAACTCTGGGTCAGACATAAAGCCTGGTATGAGCGATAAGCATCTAAACAGAATAATAACAGGTATACTAAACCATACCTGAACCTGGACCTGCAACCAAAGAGTTAGTACCACATACCGTACAATACTCCAAGGTGCCAATAGTAAATAGTGTAAGAATACGGGGGTGGGGTGTGCATGTCACAATGATAGCAAACAATTCATCCATAGCAACCATCCTCACATCTCTCACTCAGTGCGTAAAGCGCACGACATCTACCACTTTGGAACACTAGACAAACTGAGGTAACGACGAATCCCGACTTGTAGAAACCCTGCTATGACCAAGCCAAACACTTGGAGTCATGACCAAACATTTCAATGACCCACTTCATTGGTCGTAGCCCTTGGTTCTACCGATGCCATAATGGCCCTGAATCCGCCTTCGTACCTCCTACCATAGTGGTTCAAAGCTATAGACGTCGATAACTCCTTGGCACGCGTCCCGCAGCAAAGCCCAACCATGAAGCGAACTCGTTGATCCCCATCTGAATCTTAAGCTCTAACTTCTCATTTGGACTTCCTTTGCATCTCGGGTTTGGTCGAATTGGAGTGGGTCTTCAGAAAAGTTGTCGTGCAGTAACAGTTCTAGAATTCGGTTCGGTTCGGTGATCATTGCCCTCGTCTGTTCGGTTCGGGTTTCTTCACTCCGGGTCGGGTCGGTGTCCTTCTCCGGGTCGGGTCGGGTTGCTGCTTCCCTTCGAGTTCATGCTCCTCCTTCGACCAGCTTCCTCGTTTCCCATCTACTCCGATCTGATCCCTTCGTCTTGCTCCAGTCGTAGCCTCCCATTCGTGAGTCGATCCGATCTGGCCTCTATTATGCTTCCGATCCGATCCGCTCCATAGTTCCGATCCGATCTGCTCCATCACTCCGATCCGATCTTCTGTCCAACTCCAACTCTAAGCAATGGCCTTCCTTCCTGCCAAACTTCTTCCAGTGGCGAGTCCCCATCCAGTTCGGATTCCCTTGGTCAGTTCCCTAGTCCGATCCGACCCCTTTTCTCCGATCCGAACCGGTTCGGAACCTGCACACTTCTGCAACTTTCCAGCGAGCTTTCTACGCCATTCGACGACGTTTTCAAGCAATTTAACCATTCTAATCAATCATGAAACATACCATAGAGTCATAGCAACATGTAATAGCAACCACAAACAGCAACAACAATTTAAATGAATCAAAATGGATCAAAAGTAGCTAAAACTTCATATTTTCCCTTAAGCACTCTTAATCATACTTAAGCATACAATTAGCAAAACACATCGAAATTAAGCCAAATTTCTAACAGAGCCTTAAAACATTATTTTAGAATTTTAAGAATTTTTTCCAGAATTTATTTACGTATAAATTCGCTAATCCTTACTAATTACCCTTAATTAACCGTAATTAGTGTCAAAATGATGCTATCACTCACCTTGGCCACAAATGAAATTCTCAGAACTGAAACTCCTCTGATTTGGGGCGAATACTGATGTCTAACAGCAGTTCCAATCTTTCTTTGGTGCTTTTTCCCCTTAATTTGGTGTTGCTAAGCCTAATCTTCAATTAGAGAGTGATTTGGGGTGTTTTAGATGTAGGAAGCCATTACTAAGGTGTCAAGGAGGTTTGTGGCGGCTCAAAACTGAAATGAAAGTGATAACCTAACCCTAATCAGACCTCCTATACCTCTAAACCCGAAATTCCCCTTGGGCCTAGCTGCTAATCACCCGGTTAAGCCCAATTAAGCTGTTTTTCTCCATCTGAAACTTGTTTCAGCCATACCTCCCAAACGGTGAGTCCGTTTGGCTAATGTGACCACTCTACGGAAAGAGAAACTATCATTCAAAGCCAATGGAAGTGGTTTCAGGTCAAAATTCATTCCCAGTCAAAAGTTATGGCCAAAACAGTGCCAACTAGGGGTAAAATGGTCATTTAAAAATCGGGAAAAATCATGAACATGGGAAATGACCCCAATAGTCGTCTCCCAAAGTTACATGACCATACGACTTCGTATGTGAAAGAAATAAATATTCTACGATCCTATGATGCGCAGAATGCGGGTCGTTACACTCTCCCCCCCTTAAGAAATTTCGCCCCCGAAATTCCTTAACCCAAAACATACAAAGGATCCCGCATGCCTAACAACCACATACAACAACCAACAATTCAAACATGCAAAACAAGCAAATAAGCCTATCCTAGCATGCGGAAAACTAAATCGAAGTCAAAATCTTACCAGGCAAAGAGTTCTGGGTGTGTCTTCCTAATGTCCTCCTCTGTCTCCCAAGTACAATCACTCTCGTCCTCGCTCCACTGTACCTTGACTAGTTTCACCGCCTTCCTTCGAAGTTGCTTCATGTCGTGCTCGACAATACGGGCCGGCCTGCGGTTCCCAACCGCCTCGGGTTCTACTTCGAAGTCCTCTAACTGATCAGGTGAAATAGTCATATCTGAGTCGTGAACGAACTTCCTTAGTTGGGAAACATGAAATACATTATGAACTCCCGCCATCTTCTCTGGTAAGTCAATTCTATATGCCAAATTCCCGACTAGTTCAAGAACAGGGAATGGGCCAACGAATCTTGGTGCCAACTTGCCTTTCCTGCCAAATCGTATTACGCTCTTCAACGGAGAAATCTTGACGAACACCAAGTCGCCAACGGAGAATTTCAAGTCTCTTCTCCTCTTATCAGCATAGCTCTTCTGCCTATCTTGAGCAGCTTTCATTCGTTGCTGAATGGTCTTGATCTTATCTGAGGTCTCTCTCACCACATCTGGTCCAAGCACAAACTTCTCGCCAGTCTCTATCCAACATGATGGTGAGTTGCACGCTCTTCCGTACAAAGCTTCAAACGGAGCCATACCGATACTGGATTGGTAGCTATTATTATATGCAAACTCTACTAGATGCAAATGGTCGTCCCATGATCCACCAAAATCCAATACACATGCTCTCAAGAGGTCTTCCAAAATACGATTCACCCTCTCCGTCTGACCGTCGGTCTGAGGATGATATGCGGTACTAAGACGTAACTCTGACCCTAGAGCCTCTTGTAAGCTCTTCCAAAACCCACTAGTGAACAACGGGTCTCGGTCGCTCACAATGCCTTTAGGTACTCCATGAAATCTCACTACCCACTTCATATACAATTCTGCTAACTTAGCTGCCGTTCTTGTCGATTTGACTGGTATAAACCTTGCACTTTTAGTCAGTCGATCTACAATTACCCAAATGCTGTCATATCCCGATCTAGTCCTTGGTAAACCATCGATGAAATCCATCGAGACTTGTTCCCATTTCCATTCGGGAATTTCTAATGGTTGCAACAACCCACTAGGCTTCTTTTGCTCGGCTTTAACTAGCTGGCAATTCATGCACTTGGATATAAACTTCCCAACGTCTCTTTTCATCCCTTCCCAGTAGTAAGTCTGCTTCATATCTCGATACATCTTATTACCACCGGGGTGTATGGTTAGCTTTGAGTGATGACATTCTCTAAGCACTTCATCCCTCAATCCATTGACATTGGGTACAACAAGCTTTCCATTCTTTCTAAGCCATCCTTCTCGATCAAGCCCATACTTGTTCATCTCCTCATCGATATCCATCTCTAACTTGGAGATGATTTCCAATAGGTTAGGATCGTCCCTCTGACTAGAGCCGATCCGCTCAATCAAAGTGGGTCTGATCGTCAAACTTGCTAATATTTCTGGATCCAATTCGCACTTTGGTCTGAAATCAAACCCCGCGATAAACTCCAGTTGCTTCCATTCAAGGAACATAGCCCCTAAGCTGGCATGTCTTCTACTCAATGCATCGGCCACCGCATTACCCTTTCCTGGTGTGTATGCGATGTCAAAGTCATAGGAAGCCAAGAACTCTAACCATCTCTGCTGACGGAGATTTAAATCCTTCTGGGAGAATAGATACTTTAACGACTTATGATCTGTAAACAACTCAAATCTTTCTCCCAAGAGATAGTGTCTCCACATCTTTAATGCGAACACAATTGCTGCCAATTCTAAATCATGGGTAGGGTATCTTCTCTCGTGCGGTTTCAATTGCCGACTTGCATAAGCTACAACCCTACCGCCTTGCATCAATACAGCACCCAGTCCGGTACCACAGGCATCCGTGTATACCGTCATCTCTTCATCCCCTTTAGGAATGGCTAACACTGGGGCGCTTGTCAACTTGTCCTTTAGACTTTTAAATGCATCCTCGCACCTTTCATCCCAGACAAAAGCTTGATTCTTCTTGGTCAACTGGGTCAATGGTGTTGCTATCTTGGAGAAACCTTGGATAAACTTACGATAATATCCCGCTAACCCCAAGAAACTTCTTACATCTGTCGCATTCTTGGGCATAGGCCAATCCTGTACCGTAGCCACCTTTGCCGGGTCCACGGCAATCCCATTTTCTGATACAACATGGCCCAAGAACCTCACTTCCCTCTTCCAGAAGTGGCACTTAGAAAGCTTTGCTTTCAATTGGTGTTTTCTCAACACCTCCATCGCTACTCTTAAATGTTCCTTGTGTTCTTCCTCTGTCCTCGAATAGACCAAAATATCATCAACGAACACAAGGACAAACTTATTCAACTGATCTCTGAATACCCTATTCATAAGATCCACAAAATATACTGGGGCATTGGTCAGCCCGAATGGCATGACCAACCACTCATAAAACCCAGACGGCGTCCGAAATGCCGTTTTAGCTATACTCTCAGCTTCCACTCTAAGCTGATGAAAACCTGTCGCGAGATCCAACTGAGAAAATACTCTCGCGCCACTCAACTGATCGAACAAATCATCTATCCGCGGTAGAGGATACTTGTTCTTCCTCGTCACTTTATTCAACTCGCGGTAGTCTACACACAAACGAAGGGAACCATCCGCCTTGGTAGCAAACACAACTGGTGCTCCCCATTCAGAAACACTCCTTCTGATAAATCCCTTCTTCAAAAGACCGCTGACTTGCACCTCGAGCTCTCGCTGCTCCCTTGGTGCCATACGACGAAGTGGCATCACTATAGGTCTGGCATCCTTTACCAAATCAATACGAAACTCAATCTCTCGGTGTGGTGGGGGTCCGGTCACTTCTTCGAAAACATCCGGATACTGGCTAACCACGGGCAAACCTGACAACTCACTATGCGGAATGTCGAGGGAGTTTAGAAAACTAGCCAATACCCCCTCACTGGGTAGACCACCAAACACTATCCTCCGCCCATCATCCGCTCTAGCTGTCACCAACAAGCCCTCACAGTCAACCACCACCCCGTATCTTTGGAGCCAATCTACTCCCAAAATAATGCCAAACCCAGTAAAGCCCAAAACAAAGCAATCACAAACAAACATGCATCCATGACTCGATAAGACCACATTGCGACAAATCATGCTAAGGCTAGTCGAACCACCAATCGGGTTCGTCACTACTAAAGGTCTATCAACAATCTCGGGCTCCAATCCCAACCTATCTACCAGGTCACTAGATACGAAAGAACTGGAAGCTCCGGTATCAAACAAAACTCTAACAGGAACATCATAAACAGAAAGCATACCTTGAATGACGACATTCTTTCCCTTCTCCGCCGCAGTTGGGGCATTCGACGAAGAAGGAATAGCATTAAGAGCATATGCTTTCACCATTTGCTTTTCTTTAGGGGGCTGTGGACACTTGTCCTTGTGATGTCCCAATTGGCCACAATTGAAGCACTTCCTATCCGCTGGCTTGGCCCGACAATTACTAGCATAATGGCCCTTCTTAACACAGCTGAAGCACTCCACATCTTGCTTATTCTTTTTCTTCTGGCCGTCCTTAGCCTGATTCTGCTTTCTCTTATTCTGAGAACCACCTTTTCCTCCACCACTAGCTTGTGGCTTTGGCTCATCTGCGGATGCAACCTCAGTCTTCGACTTAGGGTAGAGACTTTCTGACCTTAATGCTTTCCCCACAATCGACTCAAACGTCTCATCGATGTGGTTAATAAGCCTTTCCCCTAAGTACTGATCTAACCCAGTTATGAATTTCTCATTCTTCTTCTCGGCAGTATCAATAAGAGATAACCCATACTTTGACAAAGTGTCGAATTCAGCAATATAATCAGAAACTGCCCTTCCATTCTGCTTGAGTTCCAAGAACCTCTTGAACAACACTGACTTCTGGGCCGCTGGAATGAACTTCTCGCTAAAGCGAGCCTTGAACTGAACCCAAGTAATCTGGTCTTCGGGAGTAGCTGCTTTTATAGCATTCCACCAATTCATTGCCCGCCCTTGCAGCTGACGGGACGCTAGCTTTCTCTTCATCGCATCCTCGATACCCAAATCCTCGAAGATACGTTCGCAACTATCCAACCAATCTTGAACATCTGTAGCCGACTCCGTTCCGTGGAACGGCTTCCCACCAAGGCTAGTATAATCCTTATTCAGCTTGGCGAAGTCGACTCTTGGCGCCTGCACTATTGGACCACCACCATTTCCGCCATTGGGAGCTGCCCTCTGAACATCTCTAAGCATCTCTCTCATGAGGTCAGTAAACATTGTCCTCATGTCAGCAGCATTCCCATTATTGGCTCCCCTACCAGCACCTCTAGTATCTCGGCTCATCGTCAATCTGAAAAAGGAAACGATTAACGATTCCATAGTGGTGCTAGTGCAGTACAACTTCATTCTTATACTACTAATAGTATATGTATATAGCTTTTAAAAACCAAAGTAATCACAAATACGCTCTCTCGTATACGTATATTATCTCTCCCTGATAACTTCCCTAGGTTAACTACGCAACCTAGAGCTCTGATACCAAGTGTGACGGCCCGCCCCGCACCAGCCGGCATTTCCTCCGAAAGTGCGCTGTACACCTGCCTGGCTAGCACGGAACGGTCGCCAAAGAAGGAAAGAAGAGAATAAACTAATCAAGGAACCTGTAGAATGTCTCACAGCGCATGGGATAAAATATAATAATAACATACTTGACATAAAACAGGCGAGACAGTGCATAAGCTGATAACTAAAATCAACATCAATCATCAGAGCAGCGGAAATCCATATACAGCTTATTACAATTTTCCAAATTTACTGTCTCTAAACAAAAGAAAGCTGAAGTAGAAGATACACCAACAATGCCCAAGCAGTGATCTTCAATAACACAGGGAGAATATTATGTATATAGTACGTGGAAGCCTCCTGCTCGTCTCCGGATCATCTACCCGTGCATCACCAGCTAACCTGTCTCTAGTCTGCTCGTGTGAGCACCCAGAGTAATAAGAAGAGACATAAAACTCTGGGTCAGACATAAAGCCTGGTATGAGCGATAAGCATCTAAACAGAATAATAACAGGTATACTAAACCATACCTGAACCTGGACCTGCAACCAAAGAGTTAGTACCACATACCGTACAATACTCCAAGGTGCCAATAGTAAATAGTGTAAGAATACGGGGGTGGGGTGTGCATGTCACAATGATAGCAAACAATTCATCCATAGCAACCATCCTCACATCTCTCACTCAGTGCGTAAAGCACACGACATCTACCACTTTGGAACACTAGACAAACTGAGGTAACGACGAATCCCGACTTGTAGAAACCCTGCTATGACCAAGCCAAACACTTGGAGTCATGACCAAACATTTCAATGACCCACTTCATTGGTCGTAGCCCTTGGTTCTACCGATGCCATAATGGCCCTGAATCCGCCTTCGTACCTCCTACCATAGTGGTTCAAAGCTATAGACGTCGATAACTCCTTGGCACGCGTCCCGCAGCAAAGCCCAACCATGAAGCGAACTCGTTGATCCCCATCTGAATCTTAAGCTCTAACTTCTCATTTGGACTTCCTTTGCATCTCGGGTTTGGTCGAATTGGAGTGGGTCTTCAGAAAAGTTGTCGTGCAGTAACAGTCCTAGAATTCGGTTCGGTTCGGTGATCATTGCCCTCGTCTGTTCGGTTCGGGTTTCTTCACTCCGGGTCGGGTCGGTGTCCTTCTCCGGGTCGGGTCGGGTTGCTGCTTCCCTTCGAGTTCATGCTCCTCCTTCGACCAGCTTCCTCGTTTCCCATCTACTCCGATCCGATCCCTTCGTCTTGCTCCAGTCGTAGCCTCCCATTCGTGAGTCGATCCGATCTGGCCTCTATTATGCTTCCGATCCGATCCGCTCCATAGTTCCGATCCGATCTGCTCCATCACTCCGATCCGATCTTCTGTCCAACTCCAACTCTAAGCAATGGCCTTCCTTCCTGCCAAACTTCTTCCAGTGGCGAGTCCCCATCCAGTTCGGATTCCCTTGGTCAGTTCCCTAGTCCGATCCGACCCCTTTTCTCCGATCCGAACCGGTTCGGAACCTGCACACTTCTGCAACTTTCCAGCGAGCTTTCTACGCCATTCGACGACGTTTTCAAGCAATTTAACCATTCTAATCAATCATGAAACATACCATAGAGTCATAGCAACATGTAATAGCAACCACAAACAGCAACAACAATTTAAATGAATCAAAATGGATCAAAAGTAGCTAAAACTTCATATTTTCCCTTAAGCACTCTTAATCATACTTAAGCATACAATTAGCAAAACACATCGAAATTAAGCCAAATTTCTAACAGAGCCTTAAAACATTATTTTAGAATTTTAAGAATTTTTCCAGAATTTATTTACGTATAAATTCGCTAATCCTTACTAATTACCCTTAATTAACCGTAATTAGTGTCAAAATGATGCTATCACTCACCTTGGCCACAAATGAAATTCTCAGAACTGAAACTCCTCTGATTTGGGGCGAATACTGATGTCTAGCAGCAGTTCCAATCTTGCTTTGGTGCTTTTTCCCCTTAATTTGGTGTTGCTAAGCCTAATCTTCAATTAGAGAGTGATTTGGGGTGTTTTAGATGTAGGAAGCCATTACTAAGGTGTCAAGGAGGTTTGTGGCGGCTCAAAACTGAAATGAAAGTGATAACCTAACCCTAATCAGACCTCCTATACCTCTAAACCCGAAATTCCCCTTGGGCCTAGCTGCTAATCACCCGGTTAAGCCCAATTAAGCTGTTTTTCTCCATCTGAAACTTGTTTCAGCCATACCTCCCAAACGGTGAGTCCGTTTGGCTAATGTGACCACTCTACGGAAAGAGAAACTATCATTCAAAGCCAATGGAAGTGGTTTCAGGTCAAAATTCATTCCCAGTCAAAAGTTATGGCCAAAACAGTGCCAACTAGGGGTAAAATGGTCATTTAAAAATCGGGAAAAATCATGAACATGGGAAATGACCCCAATAGTCGTCTCCCAAAGTTACATGACCATACGACTTCGTATGTAAAAGAAATAAATATTCTACGATCCTATGATGCGTAGAATGCGGGTCGTTACAAAACTTGAGCCGAAGGACTTAAAACCATGCGAAGGGTGGATACGTGGATTCAATGGAGCATCCACTGCTCCAATGGGATATGTAGAGTTGTCGGTAACCCTTAGGGAAGGGGAACGCCAGAGAGTAAGAATCCTCCCTTTTGTGGTTCTGCACGTCGAATCACCATATAACGCATTTCTAGGCCGACCGACCTTAGCAAAGTTCAGAGCTTGTATAGCCCCTTGGTGTTTATTAATGAAGTTCCCAACTGAAGCTGGTATAGGTACAATAAGAGGAGATCAAGTTGTGGCTCGAGCATGCTACATTGCAGAGTTGAAAATGCTCCATAAAGGAAAAGATGTAGAAACTAAAGGCGCTTCCTCCCCGGCAAGGGAGGAAACATTATAGCAACTAAAGAAAATAACCATGGGAGAGTCGCCCAGAGAACTGCCCGAGGACATAGATCCCAGAGAGGACGAAGAGCCTGGGGACAGAATGGCGACTCCCAATGAGACAACTGTGGACATTCCAATCGATGATGGAGACCCAGAGAAGGTCCTGAGGATTGGATCCCAGTTAGACCCTGTTCGAGCCAGAGAGCTAACGGATTTTTTGAAATCCAATTTAGATGTATTCGCTTGGACCCACTCGGACATGTGTGGGATATCTCCTTCGATCATGAGTCATTCGCTAAGCATCAACCCGAAGCATCCTCCTGTCAAATAGAAAAGGCGAATGCTTGGCCCGGAGAGGTCGGCTGCTTTAAAAGAGGAAGTTGAGAAATTGAGGAGTAATGGGTTCATCAGAGACTCAACGTATCCAGATTGGATTTCCAACCGAGTCTTGATAAAAAAGGCTAATGGAAAGTGGAGCACCTATATTGATTTCTCGGACCTGAATAAAGCTTGCCCAAAGGACAGTTTTCTGTTGCCAAGAATTGACCAGCTGGTGGATTCGACAGCTGGCCATGAACTCCTCTCCTTCATGGATGCTTACTCGGGATACAATCAGATCCCTATGCACGTCCCCAATCAAGAACATACAAGCTTCATTACAGATTTAGGATTGTATTGCTATGTAGTGATGCCTTTTGGCTTGAAGAACGCCGGTGCTACATATCAGCGATTGGTTAATAGAATGTTTTATAACCAGATTGGGAAGACGATGGAGGTGTATGTCGATGACATGTAAGTGCAATCCAAACAATCATCCGACCATACTACCGATTTAGAAGAAATGTTTGAAATTCTCTGTAAGTATGGAATGAAATTGAACCCTTGGAAATGTTCATTTGTGGTAGCATCGGGAAAATTTTTAGGGTTTATCGTCAATTCGCGTGGGATCGAGATTAACCCAGATCAGATCGCAGCAATCCGGAATATTCAGAAACCTAGACAGATTAAAGATGTGCAAAGCCTCGCAGGGAAAGTAGTGGCATTGAGCAGATTTATCTCCAAAGCTACAGATAAATGTATCCCATTTTTTGAATTAATAAAGCGAGGAAAGTGCAACTTCGAATGGACTCCTGATTGTGTTAAAGCATTCCAGAATCTCTTGAGTCATTTATAAAAACCCCCGATTTTGTCTAAACCCATAGATCATGAAGAATTATTCGTATATTTGGCGGTGTCATCCAATGCGGTCAGTTCGGCGTTGGTTAGAGAAGAGGATAAGGTGCAAAGACCAGTATATTATGTTAGTAAGAAGTTGGCGGCAGCTGAACGAAATTAGCCAAGGATAGAAAAGCTTGCGTATAGTTTGTTGATTACATCGAGGAAGCTTCGCCACTATTTTCAAGCTCACCCGATTACTATATACACTGATCACCCATTAAGACAAGTTCTTCAAAGGCCAGAGACTTCGGGACGATTACTTAAGTGGAACATTGAACTAAGTCAGTTCGATTTGAATTTTCAACCCCGGCGATCAATAAGGGGGCAAGTGCTGGCAGACTTCATAGCAGAGTTTACCATCCCAGAAGATGACACAATAAGCGAAGAAGTCGATCCGCCGAGGCTACTCCTCGACCCCAGTGCCTGGAAGTTGTTCACTGATGGAGCAAAGAACGATAGACGATCTGGTGCCGGAGTAGTGCTCGAAACTCCAGATCAACGGCTGATATACTATGCTCTCAGATTGGAGTTCCGCGCCACTAACAACGACTCAGAATACGAAGCCCTGATTGCTGGTTTGAAACTAGCAAAGGAGTTGAAGATTACGAAGTTAGACATCTTTGTGACTCCAAAATAGTTGTGAACCAGGTCATAGGAAAATTCCAGGCTAAAAGTCCAAGGTTGATATCATATTTAGAAAAAGTGAAAAAGTTGATGGGTGATTTTGACCATCACACCATATCCCACATTCCTCGAACAGAGAACCAAAAAGCAGATAAATTGGCTAAAATGGCCAATTCTGATAGTCCTGAAAACACAGAATTGGTCCCGATGGAAGTCTTACAGTCACCTAGTATAGATCAGATGGAAATTGATATGGTACTAAATGTTGAGCCTGAAAGGGAGTCATGGATGACCCCTTTGAAGAATTTCCTAATGTATGGAACGCTCCCTGCGAAGAAAAGTGAAAGGCGCGCAATAATTCGGAAGGCCACTCGGTATGTGTTGCAAGAGGGAGTCCTGTATAGACCAGGGTTTTCGATGCCCCTCCTCCGGTGTATTGCCCACGGCGATATTCAACGCGTATTGCAAGAAGTATATGAGGGCGATTGTGGAGATCACACGGGAGGCCAAATATTGGCAAAGAAAATAATACGATATGGTTATTTCTGTCCAACCGTAAATAAGGATGCGGCCAAATACGCGCGGTGTTGTGACGCCTGCTAGAGATTTTCTAAGATCCATAGGGCCCTATCAAGCCAGTTGAAGATGGTGACGAGTCCTTGTCCTTTCGCTATGTGGGGAATCGATATCATTAGAAGCCTCCCCATTGCGAAGGGCGGAGCAAAATTCGTTATCGTCGCCATGGATTATTTTACCAAATGGGTAGAAGCAGAACCATTAACCACAATAACAACCAAGTGAGTAATCAGCTTCGTTGTTAGAAACATTATATGCCGATTTGGAATCCCAAGAATCATCATAACAGATAATGGAACTCAGTTTGACAGCATCGAGTTCAGAGATTTTTGCCAGAAATACCACATTGAGAAAAGATACACCTCCGTGGCATATCCGCAGGCAAACGGCCAAGTGGAGGCCGCAAATAAAACGATTAAATCTATCCTGAAGAAGAGAATGAAGCGGGCCAAGGCCATGTGGGTCGATGAATTGCCTTTGGCACTATGGGCTTATAGAACGACCTATAAATCGGCAACAGGCCATACGCCGTTTTCCCTCACCTTCGGAACTGAAGCGGTCATCCCGGTCGAGTTAGAAGTACCTTCTCACCGAGTCACTTATTATGACCCGATGACCAACAATGAGTTGCTCCTTGAATCCTTAGATATGATCGAAGAGATGAGGGACGAAGCCGATTTACGTGCCTTAAGACATAAGCAGCAGATAGCTCAATATTACAACAAGAAAGTCCGAGCACGAACCTTTGAACCCGGAGACTTGGTTCTAAAACGTATCTTCCCATGCTCAGAGCATATGGGTCCGAAATGGGAAGGACCATATTCCGTCCTGCGAAGACTTGATAATGGAACCTTCAAGCTAGCAACCATAGATGGAGACGAAATCCCCAGAGTGTGGAATGCCCAGCGTTTGCGGCCTTACCTGACGTAAAATCGTCAGTTTCATTCTTTTGTTTTAGGACTATGTAAAAAGGCACGACTTTCCTAGAATAGTCTAGTTACTTGAACAAAAGATTATAAAGTGGACGTAGGTCATGATTCGACCGAACCACTATAAAATATCGTGTGTCATTTACCTTTACTGCATCATTACCTATCTGCTTTATCTCGATTAATATAAATTATTGTTGTTTTCTCAGTCTGTCACAGATTATGCAGCAACATTGGAACACCCAATGCATTTTGCCACGTGGTGAAAGAGGAACCATAATCGAGGACCACAAGGTGCGGTAAAGTAAATCATCTCATGATCAAACTCTAACTCCTCAGAATCAGGAGAGAGTATAAAGGACGCGAAGATGACGTTCGCAAGGCGTGAAGGTGCACCATGATAAAACCGCCTTGCCACCACTCTAACCCGCTGAAGGATCGGGAGAGTCTGAAGGCACCAGAGATTTAGCACCCCCAGAATTTCTGCCCCGCTGAAGGATCGGAGAGCAGACCTAGAACGAGCTCGAACTCTAACCCGCTGAAGGATCGGGAGAGTATAAAATCGTCAGAAATTTAGCACTAAAAGAATCTTTACTCCCCACCTTTCATAGGGGGCAACACATATGACTCTAATCAATCATTAATAAGCCCTGGCCAGGCATCATATTAAATGATTGATTGGGGGCATATACACGCACATTACATCTCTACACAAAAATTTTAAAATCTGCACAGAAATTTTAAAATTTTCCTAATGCGATTCATGAATTAATTTTTGATTAGTTATGGTTTAAATATATGTGGCTAATGCGATAAATTAAAATTGCAGGTGTGCAGGTTTAGTTCTCTTTTTTATGTAGCTAATTTGTCTTGAAGGGAAACTCTTGTTCGTATCACGACAAGGATGAAGGTCAAGGTCGACCAAGACGAATCATCCCCCATGCCATTATGTTGGCTACTCAGGAAGTTGCACAGAGATGCAAGGAACTTGGAATCACTACATTGCATATTAATTTAAAGGCAACAAAAATAAAATTTTTATTTACTAAGATGTAGGGATACGAGATGAGATAGCTAAACAAAAGTAAGGGCCATTCCTACAATTACATTTTTTGGCCAGTGGAAAGCCTAAAAATCCTAAGGACAAAATATGAACTAATATCTGCATCCTACTCATGCTGGGGGGGCTATGTTGGCTTCTTGCTCTTCTTCTGCTTCCCTGACTCCTCCTTGTCAACATCCGAACGATCACCTTTTTTCCTCTTCCTCTTATCAACAAGAGGCTATGGCGAAGAACTAGAGGATTGAGAGGCTAGTTGTGAAGTTATTGATCGGGAGGAAAATCTTATGACCAACCCAGTTTTGGGATCGATCTCGGAAATAGGGGGAACATATACTGGATCCTGTCCCCCTTTCATAAGGAGCAACTGCCTCTCCTCTTCAACCTGTTGATCAGCCAAGGTTTCACCACCACCCTTGATTTCGTATGTAATAACAACATCATCCTCTTTATCCCTGTGACCACCTTCCGTGTCCTTCAAAGCAACAATGACCTCGGCATCTGCAGGAACATCAGTGCTGGGTACCACAGATAACATAGTTACTTTTTCATCACCCTCAGTTCGCTCTGAAGTCTCAGAAATTTCAGCATCAGTGCCTAAGGGGATATCAACTTTCTCTGCCGCTGCTTTCTTTTCTCTCCTTTTCTCAGTCAATGTATCACCTGTATTGCGAAAGGCACACGTTAGTAACTCAATGGGTTGCTCAGCAGAACGGCGAAAAGTCATAACTGCTTTGGAAAATTGCGGGGAAAATATGGATATACCTTCAGCTGATATTTCATCTAAGCTTGCAGCAGAAACTCTGACAGCCGGAGGAGTTGGGCGTAAGGGAATTAACAGATCGTCAGGATTATATTCCTCGACTTCGGGGGCCTTGAGTTCCGCCGCTAAGCTTGAACCCTCATCAAGTTTGCTCTTTCCTTTAGCCTCAGTCTTCTCCCTTTCCACCTCTTCTCGGATTAGGCGTCTCCCCTCCTCCAAATCCTCGGGTTCTTTTCCTTTCAGGAGCCTCTGCATTAGCTGGCCTTCATCAATCTCACTGACCTTCAATCGCTGCTTCTCATCCTCGACAATTGCATCCCATATGTTGGCGAGAGTAACGTGATAGTCTGGGATCCAAGAAATGTCTCGAGTTTTGATAACTTGGCCTAAGAAGTAGAATATCAGTTCCCTGAAACCTTCTATTTCTTTTTCGGCTTCGGCAAGCTTGTCAGCAGTGGTGGAAGATGATTCGAGAATGCTGTTAGCATTAGTCTCGGAAAGAACCGCTCGCCCCTCCTCCTGAACGAGTTGGTCACTCAAGACCTCATTTTCTTTCTAGGCAGCCGCAAGACTGTTTTTCAAGTCTGCTCTCTCCTTCTCCCAAGCAGCCTTTTCAGCATCGAAATGACTCTGCGCTGCCCTCAAATCAGCATTGGCCATTCTAAGATCCTCTATTTACTTTTTCAAAGATAATCGTTCTTGGCTGTCAGAATCCAGCTCGCTACAAAAACGCTTCCTGGCTTCCTCCAATTCTGTCTTGTAGTTCTCTGCATCTCGCTGAGCTAAAGCCAGTTGAGCCCGTGCATCCTCCAGTTCCTTTTCCATTTTGCTCCTGGCTCTTTCATTATTCTCAATTCTCACTTTGGATCTGGCCGCGTTCGTTTCTAGATGTTGGATGGCATTCTAAAGGTTAACAGCGTGCTTTTTCATTACCTCATACTATTTAGCTACATGACACACATATCCTATCACCTCAGTATCCCAGTCCTTAGGAACCGGCTCAAGATCCGGTACAAACATCATCCTCTCAAAGAAAATATCTGGGAAGTCCTTGCGCAAGCGTGCCAATTTAGCCTGATTCTCGGGACTATGGGTAGCATCTCGTGCAATGAGACTGTCAGAGTCGTGATCGTCAGGAGATACCAGAGCTTCTTTTCCTTTCTCTGCAATCTTACCCTTGTCTTTATTTTTGTCCTCTGACTCGCGTTGTTTCTTGGAAGATTGGACGTGAGAAGCCATACTTTTTTGAGGGGTTAAGTCCCTACGAAGTTGCTTATCCCCAGCCGGTGGCAGTGGACGACTGTGATCTTTCCCGGGACCATACCTGGAAGGAGATCAAGATCGTGCAGGATAAGTTTGAGGAGGGTCGCGAAGCCAATAACTGTCCCTCCCCCGACTATCGCTGCGAGCAGGATTTGGATGAAGACTAGGTGTTCCTTCACGAAGAGAGTGATAAGAATAAGATCGTTTGCGAGACATCTTTCCTGCAAAAGAAACAAGTACATATTAAAACCTTGAATGATGTTGGTATAAAAGTGTAGGGTCAGACAGTGCATGTGATTTGTGCATCCCATATAATTCCCCCTAACAGACCAGGGCCCGAAGTTAGGCTCGTCTGGGTAGTCTCTCGTTCTTCAACTGGAATAGTTGTTTCCTCGGAGATAGAAAAAAATGGCTCCCCTTCGAAGTCTTCCTGTGTATATACATCGTTGGGTATAGGAATCTTGCTCAATTCTTTAAATAACTGCTCCTCAGTTAAATCATCGGGAGCGGCAGGTTCAACCGGTAGAGAGGTCCTTGAGGGGGAACCCCTCGGAGAGGCTGGGATTTCCTTAGACTCATCAGCACGGGCCTCATCTCCTCTATATACATTTAAATCTTCATCGTCCTGGTTAATTATCGGCGAAGGACTCTTATGAAGTTTAGTTGTCTCTGCTGCCTGTGACGTTCCTTCTCCCTCGGCCGGGGGCACGTATTTGTAAGGTTTGCCACCCGCGCCAAGTCCAAACCTTATATACAGAAGGCGGTGCTTGTGAAGATTCTCGTCAGTAATACATTTCTTGATCTTTAGGAAGTCAGATTTGCTTTTCAGAAGTAGGGATAGTCGATTACTGTACACCGAGCCTTCCGTCTTTGGAAAGGTGTGATCTGCATAGAGAAAAGAAGCATGTTAGCGCTTCGATTTCTTAAATAGGTTATTCGTTCAAAGGTTTAAAATTTACTTGATTTAAGCCATCTTCTTGCACACCCAGCCTGTCTCTTTATATAGAACCAATCGGCCTTGGGATCCCCTATGTTGTTGTAACCGTCAGATAAGACCTTCCTATTTGCTACCGATTCTAAGAAAGAAAAATTTGGGGTTGCCGTAGAGAGATGCTTGAAAAGGTAATAGAATTTCAAATCTTTAAACGTGAGCTCAGTTTGCAGGATTTCCACATATGCGATATATAGAGTGTATAGGGCTGCGTAGGCATTGGGATGAAACTGCATCGGAGCAATACCCAATTGTTTTAAGGTTTAAATGACAATTGGAGGAAACGGAGGAATAGCGCCTACCCAGCACATGAGTCGCCTAACTGTCATATACCCCTCCGGAGCCAGATGAGGTCTATCTTCGCTACCAAGTGTTCTCACATCATCCCAGGGAATCCCGTGTTTCAAGAAAATTTTCTTAAGCTTTATGTCATCTAGTTTGGAAGCTAAAGAGTCAGTGAATTTCTCTATTTCTAGTGCACCAGGAATCTCGTCGGGAGCTCGGTCGTCTACTTCAGACTCCTCATCAAGCGAGGTACTCTCAGATGAATCCGATTTCGTTTCTGCCTCATATTCGGATCCAGAATCCTCACCCTCTGGATTAATTGGAAGAACCTCGGGGTTGTGGTGCTCAGACGTCTCGGGATCCATCTCTGTATCAGATCTTGAAGGGGAACGGTTATTCGACATTACTGTTTAGGCGAGTAAACATGAGAAATAAGAATATAATTACCCGTCCCCCGTGTATGTAAGTGCAAGTGTGTGCCTGTGCATACATAGGAGAAAATCATAAAGATTAGCTACATAAGCAAGGTATTGGTTGTAATGCGCTATCAAGTTACGCTGTCATTTAGTCCAGAGGGATCATCTCGTAGGATCTAACCTAATTGTTCATTAGTGTATCAAGGTCAAGTTGCATTGTTTATTTAACAAGTAAATCGGATCGCATGTCTCATTGGATCGCATATCTCCTCGGATCGTGAGTTAAGGATTGGATCGCGGAGCGCCATCGAATCGTGAAGCAAACACAGACTTGTAGCTGAAACACCAACTCATAGAAGAGCGTCAGATCGTGGAAACCAGAACGGATCACAATAACCCCTCACGATCCACATCGACCACCTCGACCCGATCCGACGAGTCAGATTTTGAGCATCCGTCCGTTCTCCTCGATCCGATCCACCATTGTTGCCACAATCCGATTCGCTGTCCCAATCCTTTCTCCCTTCTTCTCCCTCATCTTTCCTCCTAACTCACGAACCCAGGTGGTCGAACTCAGCACCGCCGTTCTCCCAAAAGCCTCAATTTTCACGAAACTCCATCGCCCTCTCCTCTCAAAACAGTGAAAAATAAGGAGAAACAAGAACAAAGGGACACTGATTGTTATTATAATTAACTTTCTACTTTAGATCAGTGAAGGGTTTCTAGAAATTGTGAATTAGGGCTTTAATTGGGATTTTCAATTTGAAGCAAAAGGGTCGGCTGCAGTGTAGAAGAAGGGGAACGAAATGGGAAGCCTGGTTTATATAAACATTGGGATGGCTCTTGGTCTCCCCACTTTTGTCGCGACTCGGTCCGCAAAGATCCACGGGCCACAAACTTTCGTGAAGGACCATCGAAGCTTAGAACACGACCCCTTCAACTGAATGGTTCGTGGTATAGACCACGGTCACGAACCGTATGAAATTTCAAAGGCCCAGACTCGATAATGATCATGAAATAAGAGAAATGGAAATAATTACAAGGATCTAAAAACTTACCCGACGAGATTTTCTGGAAATTTAAGAGGTGGGAAACAACCAACGAATAAGGAAGTGATCGGAGGATTGATATAATATTTATACTCCTCGAGAGGCGCATCCACTCAAAGCAGTGCAATGCTATAAATAGACACAACTATTGATTTGCATCGTTTCATGAAGAGATGATTTAATAGTTTCGAAGCATGTTCCATTCTTAATAAAATATACTTCGAGGGGGCAAAATGTTGGCTAGCTTTTTGACCAAGCCACCAAGGTTCACACACAAGAAGAAAGTATGAAGCATCACGCCTCTAGTCCATGAAAACCAGATCGTGGTCATTTCACACTATCGGGTCGCCGCGCCCTATCGGGTCGCCTCGCCCCTACTCGATCCGATCCATGCTTGCTAGCCTGATCCGATCCGAGCTCCAAGAGCCAGAAAATGAAGGTTATGACCAACTCTTCCACGATCCGATAATCCAGGATCTCGTGACACTTGTCCACAACTATCATATTGACCAATTCTCCATCAAGATATGAACTAGTACGAGGTCCTCGGGATGTGTGCCACGTATGACCGCGATCTATCTGAAGAAATCAGCTATAAATAGCCCAGAACTTGACTTTTTGAAGGATCTTTGGCAATTGAGAGATCTGACTCCACCATTATCATATCTCCATTGTTTTTATTTAGAGTTATCCCGAAATTATTGAGAGCATCATAATTGTTAGAGCGAGATTGAATGAAACCATTTGATTGTACTTGCATTTAGCATATAATCAACTACATATAAAGTGGACGTAGGCTCGTTAACGTCGAACCACTATAAATTTCGCTTGTTTTCCTGCTTTTTCTTCATATTGTAGTTATAATTCTTCGTAAAATCAGAATAACTTGGGTGTTAGACCCAATTTTGGATCTAACAATCGTGAAGTGCGTGAAGGCATATGGAAGTTTAAAAGTATCAAGTATAAAAATAGATAGCTTTTTAGAACTTAGAGAGCTTTGAATAAGATAGAGAGAATTAGAATAAAATTCGGTGATTAGATCATCTAAGCAATTCTCTATTTATAATATATAAAAAGATACAACTGATCATGAAGAGTTTTGATGAAGAGATATGGATTAAATAGTTGTGTCTCTTCTTAAAGGATGCAACTCTTCGGAATTCAGATGTCTGAAAATAAAATTAAGATGTCTGTTTATTTTAAAAATCAAGTCAGAAAGGAAATAGTGTATTTCATGGGCATTTCAGACGTCTGAAATATATCAACCAGACATCTGAATATTGTATTTAAAAACATTCTGTTTCAGCAAACAGACGTCTGGATTTTTCAGACCAGACGTCTGTTTTCTGTTTCTTACCTATTCCTTGCCTTATTTTAAATTAGAAAACTATATATATAAAACGTGTGTGTGTAATCATCAAGGAAGAGTTTAACATATAAATCTAGGACTAGCAGACTCTTACAACATATAAGTGATCTTTGTTTTGTGTTCTTGAATCTGATTGTCAAATATATCTTCCTGCAATATAGAATTAGTCGATAATAATATATATGTACATTTATAGTTGTCATAATCAAAACGCCATATTGCGAGATCCAGCATTCTCTCCCTTTTTGATAATGACAACTATATATGTGACTCCCCCTGTCAATATGCATATATGTGACATGTACGATCTCTAGAAATTTGAAGTTAATTTGTGAGGCTTTAACATTTCTAGACTATAATGACTTTATGTAAACTCAACTTATGATATAAGTTCTTCTGAAGCTCTTGAGTCCGTTTCTTCTTGTCTTCTTCCATCATTAGAGTCCAAATAGATTTTCAAGCGCCGTAATATAATTGGTTAGCATCCTTCATATATATGCTTTTATCCTCTTTTGTACTGTGTATCTTCGTATTGAACTTATTTCCTTTTTTCTTTTTGATACCCATGTACCTGCAAGTTAGCTTAGAGGTTCTATGGTATAATTATATAGTTTTTGTCGTCAAAATCCAACAATAGAGTTTCTAACAATAAGGACGATGTTTACTGCCTTAATACGAGAGATGCTTAGGGATGCTCAAGGAGCAGTTCCTAATGATGCTAATGTTGGTGGTGCGGTAGCGCATGCGCCTAGAATCGATTTCGTCAAGCTTAACAAGGATTATACTAGTCTTTATGGGAAGCTGTTCCATGGAACGGAATTGGCTATGGAAGTTCAAGATTGGCTTGATAGTTATGAGCACTTCTTCGAGGATTTGGGGATCGATGATGCAATGAAGAGAAAGCTAGCATCGCATCAACTTCAAGGACGGGCTATGAATTGGTGGAATGCTATTAAAAGTAGCTACTCCCAAGGATCAAATTACTTGGAATCAGTTTAAGACTCGTTTCAGTGATTAGTTTATTCCAGTTGCTCAGAAATCTGAATTGTTTAGGATTTTTTTTGGATCTTAAGCAGAATGGTAGGGCAGTCTCGGAATATGTTGCTGAATTCGATACCTTATCTAAATATGGATTATCTCTTATCGATACTGCTGAGAATAAGAATGAGAAGTTCATAATTGGCTTAGATGAGTACTTAGGGGAAAGTCTTATAAATCATATCGATGAGACTTTTGAATCTATTATGGGAATGGCCTTGATATCAGAAAGCCTTTACCCTGAGTCGAAGACCGAGGTTGTTGTTGCATCTGGAGGAGAGCCAAAACCGTAGACAAATGGTGAAGGCAAGAAGAATTCCCACAACAAGTGGAAGCAGAATCATACTAAGGATGGTCAGAAAAAGAAGGATAAGAAAGATATCGAGTGTTTAGTTGTGGCAAGAAGGACCACTATGCCAGAAATAGTCGAGCAAAGCCAGCAAATAGGAAGTGCTTCAATTGCAGCCAAGTGGGACATCACAAGGATAAATGTCCACAACCTCCTAAGGAGAAGCAGATTGTGAAAGCATATGCTCTCAACGTTGTTCCTTCTTCGATGAATGGCCCAACTGCGGCGGAGAAAGGAAAAGATGTAATTATTCAAGATATGCTTCTATTTATGATGTTCATGTTCGAGTATTGTTTGATACCGGGGCTTCCCATTCCTTCGTGTCTAGTGACCTGGTAGATAGGTTGGGATTGGAACCCGAGATAGTCGATAGATCTTTAGTCGTGACGAACCCGATCGGTGGTTTGACCAACCTTTGCATGATTTTTCGTAATCTGGTCTTATCGAGTCAATAATGTATGTTTTCTTGTGATTGATTTGTTTTGGGCTTTACTAGGTTTGGCATTATTTTGGGAGTCGATTGGCTCCAAAGGTATGAGGTGGTGGTAGACTGTGAGGGGTTTTCGGTAACCATTAGAGCGAATGGTGGGCGGAGGGTGGTATTTGGTTGCCTACCTAGTGATGGGGTGATGGCTAGTTTTCTAAATTCCCTTGACATCCCGCATGATGAGTTATCAGATGTGCCCATTGCTGGCGAGTATCCAGACATCTTCGGGGAAGTGACCGGACTTCCATCACATCGAGAGATCGAGTTTCAGATTGATTTAGTGAAAGATGCCAGATCTATAGTGATGCCACTTCGTCGTATGGCGCCAAAGGAGCAGCGAGAGCTCGAGGTGCAAGTGGGAGATCTTTTAAAGAAGGGATTTATTCGAAGAAGTGTTTCCGAGTGGGGAGCACAAGTTGTATTTTCTACCAAGGCCGATGGTTCCCTTCGCTTATGTGTGGATTACTATGAGTTGAATAAGGTGACTAGGAAGAATAAGTATCCTCTTCCATGGACAGATGATTTGTTTGATCAGTTAAGTAGATCAAGAGTGTTCTCCTAGTTGGATCTTGCAACGAGATTTCATCAGCTCTGAGTAGCAGCTGGGAGTGTTCCTAAAACAGCATTTCGGACGTTGTCTGGATTCTATTAGTGGTTTCTCATGCCATTCGGGTTGACTAATGCACCCGCATATTTTGTGGATCTTATGACTATGGTTTTCAGGGATCAATTAAATAAGTTTGTCCTAGTATTCATGGACGATATCTTGGTTTGCTCGAGGATAGAGGAAGAACACAAGGAACATTTGAGGATAGTGATGGAGGTGTTGTGGAAACACCATCTGAAAGCAAAATTTTCTAAATGTCACTTCTGAAGGAGGGAAGTGAGATTCTTGGGCCATGTTGTTTTAGAGAATGGTATTGCCGTGGACCCTGCGAAGGTGGCCACGGTGCAATATTGGTCTACGACCAAGAATGTAATGGACGTAAGGAGTTTCTTGGGGTTAGATGGATATTATCGTAAGTTTATCCAAGACTTCTCCAAGATAGCGACGTCATTAACTCAATTGACCAAGAAGAGTCAAGCTTTTGTTTGGGACGAAAGGTGTGAGAATGCATTTAAGGTCTAAAGGAGAAGTTAACGCGTGCACCATTGTTAGTTATTCCTAAAGGAAACGAAGAGATGATGGTATATACAGATGCTTGTGGTACCAGACTAGGTGCTGTACTGATGCAAGGAAGTAGGCTTGTAGCTTATGCTAGTTGACAACCGAAAGCACACGAGAAAAGATATCCCACCCATGATTCGGAATTGGCAGCTATCGTGTTCGCATTAAAGATAAGGAGACACTATCTCTTGGGAGAAAGATTTGAGTTGTTTACCGATCATAAATCATTGAAGTATCTTTTATCTCAGAAGGATTTAAATCTTCGTCAAAATAAATGGTTAGAGTTCCTGGCTTCATATGATTTTAATATCGCATACACACCTGGGAAGGGCAATGCGGTAGCTGATACATTGAGTAAGAGATATGTCAGTTTGGGGGCTATGTTTCTGGAATGGAAGCAAGTGGAGTATATCGCGCGATATGATTTCAAATCTAAGTGCGAATTGGATCCAGAGATGCTAGCAAGTTTGATGAACATACCGACTTTGATTGAGCGGATCGGTTCTAGCCAGAGGGACGATCCTAACCTATTGGAGGTCATTTCCAAGGTAGAGATGGGTATCGACGCTGAGGAGATGAACAAGTATGGGCTTGATCGAGAAGGAAGGCTTCGAAAGAATGGGAGACTGGTTGTACCCAACGTTAATGGATTGAGAGATGAAGTGCTTAGAGAGTATCTTCACTCGAAACTGACTATACATCCCGGTGGTAAAAAATTGTACCGAGACATGAAGCAGACCTACTACTTGGAAGGAATGAAGAGAGACATTGGGAAGTTTTATATCCAAGTGCATGAACTGCCAGTTAGTTAAAACCGAGCAAAAGACTCCTAGTGGTTTGTTAAAACCGTTAGAAATTCCCGAATGGAAATGGGAACAAGTCTCAATGGATTTCATTAATGGGTTACCGAGGACTATATCGGGTCCTGATAGTATTCAGGTGATTATGGATCGATTGACCAAGAGCGCAAGGTTTATACCAGTCATGTCGAATAGAACAGCAGCTAAGTTAGTAAAACAGTATATGAAGTAGGTAGTGAGATTTCATTGAGTACCTAAAGGTATTGTGAGTGACCGAGATCCATTATTTACTAGTGGATTTTGGAAGAGCTTACAAGAGGCTTTAGGGTCAGAATTGCACCTTAGTACTGCGTACCAACCCCAAAACCGACGGTCAAACAGAGAGGGTGAATCGTGTGTTAGAGGATATCTTGAGGGCTTGTATATTGGATTTTGGAGGATCATGGGATGACTATTTGCATCTGGTTGAGTTCGCATATAATAATAGTTATCAATCCAGTATTGATATGACTCAATTTGAAGCTTTGTATGGAAGACCGTGCAACTCACCATCATGTTGGTTGGAAACCGGTGAGAAATTTGTGCTTGGACCAGATATAATAAGAGAAACTTCAGATAAGGTCAAGGTTATTCAACAGCAAATGAAGGCTGCCTAAGATAGGCAAAAGAGTTATACTGATAAAAGGCGAAGAGATTTGAAATTATCCGTTGGTGACCTGGTATTTGTCAAGATTTCTCTATTGAAGAATGTAATTCAATTTGGTAGGGGAGGTAAATTGGCACCAAGATTTGTTGGTCCATTTCCAGTTCTCGAACAAGTTGGGAATTTGGCGTATAAAGTTGGTTTACCTGACAAGATGGCGGGAGTGCACAACGTATTTCATGTTTCTCAATTAAGGAAGTTCATGGACGATTCTGATATGACTATTTCACCAGATCAGTTTGATGATATCGAGGTAGAACCCGAGGACGTTGGAAACCGCAGACCGGTTCGTATTATCGGACACGATTCAAAGCAACTTCGGAGGAAGACGGTGAAACTGGTTAAGGTCCAGTGGGGTGATAATGAGAATGACTGTAGTTGGGGGACCTCGCATCCCGAGCTCTTTGCTTGGTAAGATTTTATCATGATATAGTTATTCCCTTGTTAGTAAACTGCATGCTAGGATAGACTTGTTGTGTTATGTATGTTTGATTGTTTGTAAATGGTTGATAGGCATGCGGGGAACCATTGTACGCTTTCTTAGTTAGGAATTTCGGGGACAAAACTTCTTAAGGGGGGAGAGTATAACGACCCGCATTTTATGTATCGAAGGATCGTGGGATATTTATTTTATTTTCATACAAAGTCATTTATGACTATTGGGGTCATTTCCCATATTCACAATTTTTGCCGAATTTTAAATGACCATTTTGCCCCTGGCGAATCTTGTTTCGCCTATAACTTTTGATTGGTAAGAAGCTTTGACTTAAAACCACTTCCATGGAATTCAGATGATGGCTTCTCATTTCGTAGAGTGGTCACATTAATCAAACGGACTTACCATTTGGGAGATATGGCTGAAATATGGTTTGGAAGGTGAAAACAGCTCAATTGGGCTTAATAGGGTGATTAGCAGCTAGACCCATAACCCATTTTGGGATTAGTGTTATGGGAGGGATGAAAGGAGTTGGAGAATCATCTCCTTTCATTTTTGTAGCTGCCACAAATATTCCTCTAACCCTATTAATGGCCTCTATCTTCCAAATCCCTCTTTAATCACTTTCTATTCACATATTA
Source organism: Allium sativum (assembly GCA_030737875.1). NCBI lineage: Eukaryota > Viridiplantae > Streptophyta > Magnoliopsida > Asparagales > Amaryllidaceae > Allium > Allium sativum. Next base: position 478,225,633 of record CM060923.1, on the reverse strand, counting down.
GCCCAAATCTAAATCAAATCAAGTTGGATTAGCATCAAAATCGATATATAGCTGCTGCAATACATAGGAATCCATGTAAATCAGTGGAGTTTTCAGATCTAACATTCATCTGTGGCTTAGGTGGGTGTTTAGCATGTTTATTCACTAATTATGGATAAATAGGGATGATTAGTGAAAATTAGCGAAATTATACATCTGAAAATTATGGGAAAATATGTATAAATTCTAGAATCATATTTTATGTCACATATATAAATTTGGGTTAATTTGGATTAAGTTTGCTAATCCCGAAATTTAAGGGATTAAGGGGAAAATCATAAATTTAGGTATGTTTGATCTTAAAACCACATGTGATTGATGTTTTAATGTTTTTGGTTGATTCCATAAGTTCCTTGTGACGACCACCCATAACCCCCGCACTATACAAGAGGAATAATGCGCTGAAGGGTGTGCCAGGCAGTCATGGACGATCATCAGAGTAGGTAAACACAAGCGGAACCTGTCGTAAACTCACAGCGCAAGGATAAAATATAATAGAACATATACAACAGGTAGTAATAGTGAAGCAGAAACACTGGACTTTCATACAACCAGAAAGTAATATCCACAAACTTGGAAATAGTGTTTATACAAAGCTACCTCACTACATCACTCAGAAAAGCAAACAACGGAAAACCAATTACTAGATAGTAGTAAAAATGGTACGTGAGCCTCTTGCTCGCCATCGATCGGCATCGTCGTCCTCATTAAAGCATTACCTGTCACCTGTTACTTAGTCTGCCCATCCACAATCGGATGAACAGCCCAAGGTAATAAGAGGAAACATAAAACCTTGAGTCAGACAACAGTCTTAGTGAGCTATAAAACAGCTAACAAACTTCAACAATAAAGTGTTCGAGAAAGGATAGATAAATATACTAATCTACGCACAACCCAGAGAAGAACTCAACCTTAACTTCCCCACATCGGACGGTGATCGCCTTTACAATAAATAATTCAACCATTCATCCACGGAAACCAGAACACCCATTCAATTATAACATCCAAATTATATAAGTCTCGGACAGACAACCCTAATCGAGTTTAACATCCCCCAAGTACTCTTCCCAGAGGCCTAAACTAATATTAGTTAAGCACTCAAAGAACATCTCCCTTGACTTTGGATAATCAATGTGAGATAGTACAAACAAAACAACCAATCATCCATGACTGACTCTAGCAATCACCACCAATCATGCTTTGAAATCATCGTTAATCGTATGACGACCAACCTTGTCATATGTCAAGGGCTAATGGTAACCCCAGTTCTAGCATAAACTCCATATATCCAACCTCGACAATGTCCAACCTTGACAACTAGACCTTTCCCCATGACCCAGGTACTAGAACTTACGACAATGATATCCCTCGGCCTCCTTATCTCTAGTCATCCATCCTGACGACTTTTCATAGCTCGAGCAACCTTCTCGAGTAACCATTATTAACCAACTCACGACCTTTGAGTTGTAACTACATTCGTTGCATCTCCCCGACCAACGAACACTCCAACACTTTGAACATCCCTTTCCGGACTCTCGTCAAAGCCACCACCATCGTTGAACTAACCAACATCTTTATAAGGTTCAAACCAATCCATAGCACTTTCTGACTTCCCAATTGAATTTACTTTGAAGTCACATCATCACCGGAAATGTCCGGGTCACTTTAGTCCGAATCACTTCTGGCTGATCCAATTCTGGCAGAGATAATTCTGGCTGAGCCAATTTTGCCCGATCCAACTTCTGCCTGAGCCAACTTCTGCCCGAGCCAACTTCTGCCCGATCCAACTTCCAGCTGAGCCAACTTCTACCCGATCCAACTTCTGGCTGAGCCAACTTCTGCTTGAGCCAACTTCTGCCCGATCCAACTTCTGCCCGAACCAACTTCTGCCCGATCCAACTTCTGTCCGATCCAACTTCTGGCTGAGCCAACTTCTGCCCGAGCCAACTTCTGCTCGATCCAACTTCTGTCCGATCCAACTTCTGGCTGAGCCAACTTCTGCCCGATCCAACTTCTTCCCAAAACAAGCTAAAATGGTAGAAATAAGAATCCGAACAGCGAATACTTCGAACCAAACTCCTTGATCCGATGAATTTACCCTTGAAACGATGTAGATCTAGCCTCGAATGGTGTAGATCTATGATTTCCCTCCTTAGATTTGGATTTTTAATGGTGGAAAGGTGTTAAAGGAAGGAGGAGATCAATGCCTTCAAATGAGAGAATGGGAAAGTAAACCTTTTCCCTCCACTCTCACCCCCTATTTATAGGATTCCACTAAGGCTCCAAAACCTGGATAGCCAACTGAAAAACCTTAAAACAACGATTTCTCCCAAACCGCTGAGCCAAATCATTAATGTAACCACTCTACGGAAAGGCGATCATCAATTCCTTTCCAATGGCACAGGTTCACCCTCTGATTCAATCTGAGTCAATAGTTATGCCCTGTACAAGGCTGACATGGGCAAAATGGTCACAAACAAAATCGGTAAAAATTATGGACATGTCTTACATCACCATAAGCAACATATTAAAAGATGAGAATGATCCAACCCTCAAAGAATGAAATAAAAATATTTTACGATCTTTCGATACGTAAAATGCGGGTTGTTACATTCTCCCCCGTTAAGAATTCCCCCCTGAAATTCCAAACAAACATAAGTAATCACAACTATTCTGCATGCCTATCATCCATGAGAAGCCAATTTTATCATCCAAACTAGCAACCATCAAGCCATGCATCCATAGCCTTATCCTAGCACGCGGAATTCTAACAAACAACAACAAGACACAACGATACAACGATATAACGAAGATACGATATAAAAGGGACCTACCAATGAAGAGTTCTGAATGAGTCGCTCTCAAACTCTCTTCCGTCTCCCACATACAATTGTCGCCATCTTCACTCCATTGTACCTTGACTAGCATAACCATCTTCCTCCTGAGTTGTTTCGTGTCATTCCCCACAACACGAAGTGGCTTGCGAGGTCTCGAAAATACGGTCTCTACTTCACGGTCTTCGTACTGCTCTGGAGATACCACCACATTCGAATCATGCATGAATTTCCGTAGAAACGACACATGGAACACATTATGCACACTCGACATCTTCTCAGGTAACTCCAATCTATATGCGAGCTTTCCAATTCGCTCTACTATCGGAAATGGTCCAACAAACCTTGGAGCTAACTTTCCTTTCTTACCAAATCTAACCATGTGCTTCAACGGCGAAGCTTTCACGAAAACCATATCGCCCACGTCGAATTCCAAGTCCTTGCGACGCTTGTCGGCGTAACTCTTCTTACGGTCCTGGGCTGCCTTCATTTGTTGTCGAACTGTCTCGATACAGTCCGAGGTTTCTCTAATCATCTCAGGCCCAAGTACCAATTTATCTCCAGTTTCTAGCCAACATGCTGGAGAATTGCACAACCTTTCACACAACTCTTCGTATGGTGCCATCCCAATGATAGACTGGTAGCTATTATTATACGCAAACTCAACTAGATGTAGATGATCTTCCCATGATCCTCCGAAGTCGAACACACAAGCTCTCAGGAGATCTTCCATGACTCGATTGACTCTCTCGGTCTGACCATCAGTTTGGGGATGATATGCCGCACTTAAGCACAACTCGGTTCCCAAAGCTTCTTGCAAACTTTTCCAAAATCCACTGGTGAATACTGAATCTCGGTCACTCACTGTGCTCTTTGGGACACCATGGAATCGAACTATCTATTTCACATAATGTTCAGCCAATTTCGATGCCGTCCTAATCGACTTGATAGGAATGAATCTCGCACTTTTGGTCAAATGATCCACGATGACCCAAATCCCTTTGTTTCCTGCCCTGGTTCTAGGTAGTCCATCGATAAAATCCATCGATACTTGCTCCCACTTCCACATAGGAACTTCCAATGGCTGAAGCAAACCACTCGGCTTCTTCTGTTCAGCTTTCACCAACTGACCGTTTATACACTTGGAAATGAACTTTCAAATATCTCTCTTCATCCCTTCCCAGTAGTAGACTCTCTTCATGTCCTCATACATCTTATTGCCACCGGGATGAATCATCAACTTCGAGTGATGACATTCTCTCAGAACCTCATCCCCCAATCCGTCGATATCAGGAACAACTAATCGCCCTTGCTTTCGAAGCCAACCTTCTCGATCGACCTCGAACTCTTTATCTTCTGGTTTCAGTTTCTAAATGAACTCGACAAGCTTCGCATCTTTCTTTTGGCTCTCGCCAATCCTTTCGACAAAAGTAGGTCTTATCGACAAGTTTGCCAACATTCCAGGTTCCAACTCACATTTTGGCCTGAAATCAAACCTTGCCAAGTACTTGAGGCTCTTCCATTCCGAAAACATCACTCCCAAATTTGCGTGTCTTCGACTCAACGCATCTGCAACTGCGTTACCCTTGCCCGGAGTATAGGCTATGCCAAAATCATATGACGGCAGAAAGTCTAACCATCTTTGCTGCCGAAGATTCAAATCCTTTTGGGAGAAAAGTTACTTCAACGACTTTTTATCCGTAAACATCTCGAATCGAACTCCCAATAGATAATGTCTCCACATGTTCAGATAAAACACAATTGCCGCCAACTCCAAATCATGAGTTGGGTAGTTCCTCTCATGCGGCTTTAGCTGTCGACTTGCGTAGGCCACAACCTAATCCTTCTGCATTAGTACTGCTCCAAGTCCAGTACCACATGCATTGGTATATACAACCATCTCTTCATTCCCACTTGGAATAGTCAACACAGGCGCACTCATCAATCTCTCCTTCAGGATTTCAAACGCTTGTTCACACTTTGCATCCCATGTGAACATTTGGTTCTTCTTCGTCAATCTTGTCAACACTGCAGCTACCTTGGAGAAATCCTTGATAAACCGACGTTAATAACCGGCCAATCCAAGGAAACTTCAAACAGCTGTCGCATTCTTAGGTCTATCCCGGTCGTGGATTGCCGCTACTTTAGCGGGGTCAACCGCTATCCCATTTCCAAAAACAACATGACCTAAGAACCTCACTTCACTCTTCCAGAAGTGACACTTGGAAAACTTAGCTCTCGGCTGATGCTTTCGCAAGATCTCTAACACAACTCTTAAGTGCATCTTGTGCTCTTCCTCATTCCTAGAGTAAACCAGAATATCATCCACGAACACGAGCACAAACTTGTTTAACTGATCTCTGAACAACCTATTCATATGATCCATGAAATACGCTGGCACGTTAGTCAACCCGAGTGGCATCATAAACCATTCGAAGAACCCAGACGGTGTCCTAAAAGCAGTTTTTGGCACACTATCCTTGGGCACCCTCAACTGGTGAAATCCCGTTGCCAAATCCATCTGAGAAAATTTTTTAGCTTCGTGAAGCTGATCGAACAAGTCATCTATCCTTGGCAACGGATACTTGCTCTTCTTTGTCACCTTGTTCAGCTCACGATAGTAACGAGCCATCCGACTTGGTTGCAAATACGACTAGTGCACCCCATTCGGATACACTCCACCGTATGAATCCTTTTCCCAAAAGGTCTCTAACTTGTACCTTTAACTCTCGCTGTTCCTTAGGCGCCAATCGCCTAAGTGGCATAACTATTGGTCTAGCACCCTCGACCACATCGATCCTAAACTCGATCTCATGATGCGGTAGCAACCCTTTGACCTCATCAAAGACATCTACATACTCATTAGCAATTAGCACAGATGACAAGTCTTCTTGTGGAACCCCAAGCGAATATAGATAGCTAACGAAGACACCCTCTTCGCGCTTACATCCAATCAATACTATTCGCCCTTCCACATCCCCGACCCTCACCTCTAGCTTCTCACAATTCACCCTTGCCGCATACCTCTTGAGCCAATCCATGCCCAAGATGATCCCAAACCCAGCGAAGTTAAGAACAAAGCAATCACACACAAAAGAGCAACCATGACTCGATAACACTAGAGCACGACATATCATGCAAAGATTTGACGAAAACCTAATTGGATTAGTCAATACAAAGGGTCTATCACAAATCTCAGGTTCCAAACCCAAAAGACACACCAGCTCATTGCAAGTGAAAGAATGCGATGCTCCAGTATCAAAAAGCACACGATCTGAAACACCTTTAACAGAAAGAGTACCTTGCACCACGACACCCTTTCCCTTCTCCTATGCAGTAGGAGCTATCGAAGAAGATGACATAGCTTCCAAAGCATATGCCTTCACAATCTGCTTGCCTTTAGCTGATTCTGGACAATCTTTCTTCTCATGACCAGGCTTCCCAAATTTGAAGCACTTCTTCTCAGCTTTGGGATTCTTGCACTCACTAGCAAAATGACCTTTCTGTTGGCAGTTAAAGCAAACCACCTCACTCTTCGGCTTATTTTGGCCATCTTTTATCTTTTGTTGTTGCTGCTTCCTCTTCTTATTATTACCACCCTGCTGTGGTTTTTGAGCCTTTTTGGTCGCTGCAATAACATTTGCTTCCTTAGGAAACAAGCTCTCATGATGAATAGATTTTCCACAATCATCTCAAATGAATCATTTAGATGGTCCACTAGCATTTTTCTGGTATAAGCATCCAAACTCAAGACAAACTTCTCGTTCTTCTGATATGGTGTATCAACGTATGAACGAGCATATCTAGACAAGGCTTCAAAGTCAGAAATATAGTCAAGCATAGAACGACCATTCTGTTTCAGCTCTACGAACTTCATGAAAAGAGAAGATTTTTGAGCTATGGAGATAAACTTTGCTTCAAACTTAGCTTGGAATAGCTCCAATGAAATTTCTTCCTCTAGAGTCTCAAGTGTAACAGAATTCCACCATTCCATGGCCCTGCCCTGCAATTGCCTTGATGCAAGCTTTCTCTTTATTGCATCCTCAATACCTAAGTCTCCAAAGATTCGGACACGTGAATCCATCCACCTCTAAACCTCTTCAGCTGGTTTAGTTCGCTTGAATGGTTTTCCCCTAGAGATGTAATGTCCTTGCACAGCTTTGCAAAATCTACTACTCTAAGAACTCGCACACCCACATCCACTGTTGCTGCCACTGGAGCTGGTACCCTCAGCATAATTGTTTTTTCCATGGCTTTAGACATGGCCGGGTAATTAGGTTCACCACCATTTCCCCCTCTTGTATTAGCTTCCCTAACAGCATTTCTTGATGATCGTCTATTCATTCTAAATCTGCAATTTAAAATAATTAGCCACTTTCAAGAAAAATTGCTAAAGGAAAACAACCGCTACTACTGTATATGCTAATATATATAGTAAGCATCCAACTGAAATCAACAAGTACGTCTCTCATATGTAGTTGCGTCTCCGAACTTTGGCCAAAAATCGTTGACCAGAGCTCTGATACCAAATGTGACATCGCTGTAACACCCCGGATTTTTGAATAATCGAATTAACTAAATTAAAGAATAATTAATCTCAGATGTGAGAATTAAGGGAAATGGGTTGCGCCATTGTGTTCGCCTCGGAATTCTGGTCGAGATAGATCCGAGTTTGCACATAACGAATATCGGATGAAGGAGATATGGATGAACAAAGTCAGGCTGGAAAGATAGAAAAACAATTATTGCACTGGCGCACTTGGGAAGTGCACCAGTACAAACTTGCACTGGCGCACCTGTCGAGTGCGCCTAGGCCGAGCAGCAGGCCTGCACGGCTTTCTGGTTCAGTCTGATCCGTGTTGTGACTCATTGCTGAGTCCTTTCTGACTCCTTGCTGAGTCATTAGGGCCGAAGTGTCACCCTATCCCGACTGAATGGTTTTGATTAACCCTAAGATCATTCGACGGCTATAATTAAATTATAATTCTATATAAACATGGGTACACTCAAACCCTAAATCAAAATAAAAACTGAAACTATGGCTGTTATGCTGTCATCTTGTAACTTAGAGTAGCCGCCACCAATTAGAGAGAAAGAACAACTAATCAATTCAGTTATATTCAACATTAATCTAAACAACAACGAATCTACTACAAAGGCGAGCTTAATCAATTTCAGAACTCATATTTCAGAATGCAAGACCTTCTTCTTGTGAGTTCGATTTCTTTAATAAAATTATTAACAATTTAATTGGATTAAGCTATGATGCAGAATATATGGTTATGTTGTGAATTATTGCCCGCATGTTATCATCTATGTTGTAAAATTGTGATGTTATCATTTATGTTGTAAATTCTATGATGTTATCATCTATGTTGTAAAGTTGTGATGTTATCATCCATGTTGTAATTCTATGATTATGTATAATAGATTCATAATGATGTTTCATATACTAGTTTGGTTATGTTGTTGAAACTAATTCATATGTTAAATCATATGCATGTATGTATGCAAGTCTAGATGTTAATTTAGATCTGGATCGTATGCAAGTTAATGAAATTATGAACAACTTTACATGTTTCATGACCCCTATTTTACGTGTGTAAATTGGATCTAAAGTTAGGCTATGACATGTGTGAGTTATATGTTAGTATACAAAATTCTACATGCTAGTTTACATGTTTAGATGTAAGTCTACACCATCGTTATGATTGCATAAATCACATATGGAAGTATATGTATATATATGTTTGGAGTATAAATCATGTAATGTAAGTTTGTGGTTATTGCCTATGCAAGTTTACACGTTATGATTAGATCTATGACATACATGGTTTATGAAGTTTGTGACTATTCCCTAAACAAGTTTACACCTTTAGATTTAGATCTATGACATATGTAGTTTTATGCAAGTTGTGACTTTGGTCTACGGAAGTTTTAGATGTAGAACCTCATTCACACATGCAAGTTCACCCCTTATGTTTAGATCTAGTTTTATCTATATGTATGTTGTGATGTTTTCTCTTTATTCCATAAGTTAGACTATTCGAGTCTAACGTATATTTTACGTTAAACGAACGAACGTACAACGTGGGGCCATTGGACAATATTAAAAGATTTAATATTGAGAATTTGGCCAAAATGCCTTAAATGGCATAAAATAAATTTGTGATGAAATTGGTATGATTTTGCATACCATAAATAGATGGACACAATTGAGTCAATTATGACCATAGTCAAATTTGGAATTGATTGATAATTTGAATAGGGAAATTAATTCAAATTGGGGAATGATTAATTAGATATAATTAATCGTCTAAGACACGAGGTTAGGCTCTTTTGTGGTGTAAGACTGCCCGGACCCACCGGCAAATCCAGCTGCCACAAATGCCAGTCTAATGTGGGAGGTCTTAGGCATAAATTAAATACGTGACAGTTGTAAAGACACGAGGTTAGGCTCTTTTGTGGTGTAAGACTTCCCGGACCCGCTCGGCAAATCCAGCTGCCACAAATGCCAGTCTAATGAGGGAGGTCTTCACAAGGTTACGGTGTTAATGAATTAAGAAACACCTAACCAGATAAACATGTAGTGGGACATGAGGGGGTTAAGTGGGTGCCTTGGGTGGCATGTGGCATTCAGAGGGTGTCTTGGGTGGCATTTGAAATACGATTAGAAACACTTAACCAAAATTGAAACATGTAAGTGAACATGAGTAAGAAGAGGGTTAACTGGGATGTACTAGAGGGGATCAAGCTTAGGTGGATAGCTTGTGTCAAGTAATGGGGGCCCGTTTCAACCTGTAACCCATAAGTATCTTTGTGGGCTCGACCCAAGTCGAGGACGGGACACGCGTACTGGGATTGATTGTAAGAGGCCAAAACGGGTTAGCGGTGGCAACGCAATTCCAACGGGTTCATGTGCGTGTGTGGGCCCAGGCTGGTAGGCAAAACGTTGCTGCATCGTGTAGGTATAAGCCGTGCGTTATTGGTGATATCGGGTTGCCACTTTGGGAAGTGATACACCCACTGTGGGGCCAGCACTGGTATCTACGAGTTAGGGAGCCGATCTCTTGGGGGTAGTGTGTACACCTAGTGGAGATAGGGGCAGGCGGCACCTATGAAGGCAACTAGGGGTGCACGAAACTACCATCATCATTATTAAGTTTTGTAGGAGGGATCAACCTTAGGGTGACTAGTGGTGGTGCAGTATAGTAATTATCTTATAGTGGTTTAGGTGCGCCTTTAACGTTATCTTTGTTCAATCTTATTTCTTTGTTTACTCTGTCATACCCAATTGTTCACAGTCATTTCCTCATTTTCCAACTTATGCCTTAGCCTAGTTATTTTGGTAATTATATTGTTAAAGTTATCACACTCGCTGGACTTTATGTCTGACCCCCTTTGTTTCCACCTCTTTTCTTCCTTTCCCCCCTAGGTGCTCAGGTTGGAACTAGCACCAGTGGAGCTTGATTTTGGATAGCTGTATCTCTGGATTTAGTAGTTTCTTGGATCGCGGAAGTAAAGTTCAGCCTCTCTTATCTATGGCTATTTTGTATTGGGGTTATGTCTTTCAATTTATGTACTCTGATTTAGTCAAGATAGATATTATGTACTTTGACTCTGGTTCTTGATGATGTAATCAAACCTATGTGTTTACCGCTGCAATGAATAAAGTTTTAAATTTTTAAGTACTGTTTATATCTGTCTTTTTGTTAAGTTTCTGTTCTATACTCACTTAAAACGCTCCATAGAAGTTAATGCATTCCCTTTGTGAGTGACATTAATGGACGTGGGGTGTTACACGTGGTATCAGAGCGGAAGGTTACCCGAACTGATATGAATTTTGAAAAAACTATTTTTCAAAGGCACTTTTATAAAGAAGTACCTTCAAAAGTATGTTTTAAGGAAAGTATTTTCAAGAGAAAAGCTTATTTTAGAAAGCATAACTCCAGAAGCCATATACCTTTCCTTCGATTCTCCGTTTTGAATCTCTTTCTCTTTCCCTTTTTCAATCTCTTCCTACGCATATAGATGCTTTTTCCTAAGATATATGAGGACTTCCGTACGATGGGCGGAAAACCGCTTCATGGGACTTAGATGTTTGTCGGGGCTAGAAGTTGGCTCAAGAAAGTGGAGGACTTGTCGGTATCTTTGAGATAGACGAGGGGAGGAAGGTTCGACTAGCTGCTTGGTTGATGAAGGACGAAGTTTCTTAGGTCGGAGGTCACAAATGGAGAACGTATAGTGGAGGCATGGATATGGCACAGGGTAAGAAAGTAAAACCTAAGAAGGTTGCAAGGAATAATAAACCCTGTGACTAGAGAAAAGATTCTTTAAATGTGGGACACCAGGCCATCTAAGCAAAGATTGTAGGAAGAAAAAGAAGACTGGTTGTTTCCACTGTGGCGAAGCGGGACATCTGATTAAGGACTGCACAAAGAAAGGGCAGAGGGCAGGGTCTACCTTGGGAGGACAGGTGAAGGCTCTTATGGCACTAGGGCAGCAAGGGGACAAGTTCAGGCTCTCGTGGTCTCACCGCTGCAAGAACGAGGTAGAGCAATTTCTGTTGAAAGTTTAGTTTTCTGTTTGATCATCATGTCCGTACTTTATTCGATTCTAGCGCATCACATTCGTTTATCTCTACATCAATAGTTGAAACACTACACCTAGATACTAGTCTAGTTACAGATCCCTTAGTAGTCTCAAATCCTACTGGTGGTTCGGCTCATCTTTCTATGATTTGTCGGGATTTGAGAGTGTTTATCTACGCCTTTGTTCTTGGCTTCATGGGCTACGACTTGATTCTAGGTATGGATTGGCTAACTAGATACGGGGCCATCCTAGATTGTGAAAGAAGGGTAGTTAGATTGTTGACTCATTGTGGAAAGACCCTTGATATTTCTTGTGATCCTAGAGGTCTAGTAATGCTTAGCTACCTAGAATCCATTGATGCATCCGATGATGATTTACATTCCGTTCGTATAGTCCGTGAATATGTTAATGTCTTTGATGAGGTGAGGGGTTTACCCCCAAAACGTGATATAGACTTTCGAATATATCTAGTAGATAATGCAAAGCCAGTTGCATTGCCAGTGCGCCACATGGCTCCAAGAGAGAGAAGAGAACTCAGTAACCAAGTGAAAGAATTGCTTGGGAAGGGGTTCATAAGACATAGTATATCAGAGTGGGGTGCTCCAATAGTATTTGCCACGAAGGCAGATGGGTCCCTTAGACTTTGTGTGGACTATAAAGAACTTAATAAGCATACTAAGAAGAATAGGCACCCACTGCCGAGGATTGACGATCTCTTCAATCAGTTAGTTGGTGCCTCAGTGTTTTCGCAGTTGGACTTAGCCACGGGTTTCCATCAGTTGAGAGTGGCTGAGGATAACATAGACAAGACTGCCTTTAGGACTCCAGACAGCTTCTTCGAGTGGCTTGTGATGCCCTTCGGTTTGACAAACGCCCCTGCATACTTTGTCGACTTGATGAGTAAGGTGTTTAGGGAGTACCTTAATAAATTCGTGGTAGTCTTTGTGGACGACATCTTGATCTTTTCTAAAAACGAGGAAGAGCATGCCTTACATCTTAGGGAAGTGTTGGAGACTCTTCGAGCGCATAGCCTCAAAGCTAAATTTTCAAAATGTCACTTTTGTAGGAAGGAAGTGTGACTCTTAGGGCACGTGGTTTCCAAAGAAGGGATAGCTGTGGATCCCGCGAAGGTAGTGGCCATCCAAGATTGTAAGGTCCCTAAAAATGCTACCGAGGTGAGGAGTTTCTTAGGGTTGGCTGGCTACTATAGGAAGTCTATCAAAGACTTCACAAAAATTTCAGCCCCATTAACACGCTTGACGAAGAAGAACCTAGTCTTTACAATGGACGTAGATTGTGATGATGTTCCAACGTTTAAGAGAGCTTTGACCACAACCCCAGTCTTAGTGTTGCCAGATGGGAGTAAGCCATTTACCGTTTATACCGATGCTTGTGGGACAGGACAAGGCGCAGTCTTAATGTAAGAGGAATGGGTAATAGCCTATGGAGGAAGGCAGTTGATAGTGCATGAGAGGAATTACCCTACACATGACCTAGAGTTGGCCGCTATTATTTTCGCGCTTAAGTCTTGGCGCCATTATCTTCTTGGTGAGAAATTTGAATTGTTCACTAACCATAAATTGCTAAAATACTTGTTCTCTCAGAAGGACTTGAACTTAAGGCAGCAAAGGTGGATGGAATTCTTAGCATCCTACGACATCGAGATAGCATATACCCCTGGCAAGGGCAACGTAGTGGCAGACGCCTTAAGTAGGAAAAGGTTGTCCTTGAGTCCGTCCTTTGTTGAGCGGTGAAGCTTAGAGTTCATCTCTACGTTTGACTTTAGACCTTCCATTGACTTTGTACCCGGTTTGCTAGCATCCTTAGAGGTCAGACCTACGCTTTTGGGATGGATCAGTGAGGCACAACGAGATGACCCACGGTTGGTTGAGTTAGCAGAGAGGCTTAAAAGGGGGGAGTCATCGAGCCATCTCAATAGGTATACCCTAGATGAAAAGGGTTGGTTACGTAGGGATGGTAGACTTTGTGTATCACGGAACGAGAATTTGAGGAAGGCCATTCTTGATGATGCACATCGTTCGAAGATGGCCATTCATCCCGGCGGGGACAAGATATACATGGACATGAGACGAGTTTACTTTTGGGCCGGTATGAAGAGGAATGTGGCCGAGTTTGTCACTAGATGCTTGGTGTGCCAACAAGTAAAAGCAGAGCAAAAGAAGCCCGGTGGGTTGCTTCACCCATTGGAGGTGCCACAATGGAAGTAGGAAAGTGTCTCGATGGACTTTATCGATGGGTTACCGAGATCAAGTAAAGGTAATACGGGGATTTGGGTCGTGGTAGACAGACTTACTAAGAGCGCCCATTTCATTCCCGTGAAGAGTAAGAGGACTGCTCCATGGTTAGCCTCTGTATACATTCGAGAGATAGTTCATTTGCACGGTGTTCCTTCTAGCATATTGAGTGACCGCGATCCTATCTTTACTAGCGAGTTTTGGAAGAGCTTGCAAGAGGCGGTAGGGACTCAATTACGTTTGAGCACCGCATATCATCCTTAGACGGACGGCCAGACCGAGAGGGTGAATCGTATTCTAGAGGACTTATTGAGGTTGTGTGTCTTAGACTTCGGAGGTATATGGGAGGAACATCTTCCGTTGGTGGATTTCGCATATAATAATAGCTTTCAGTCTAGCATTGGCATGGGACCATTCGAGACTCTTTATGGACGGCCGTGTCGTTCGTCTACATGTTGGTGGGAGTCTACAGATAAGATCTTGCTTGGGGCCGATATGATTAGAGAGACTTCGAAAAAGATCAATTTGATTTGAAGGAGGATGAAGACGGTGCAAGATAGGCAGAAATCTTTTGCGGACAAGAGGAGGACAGATCTTGAGTTTGATATTGGGGACATGGTCATTGCCAAGGTGTCTCCATTACGGAATGTTGTTCGTTTTGGGTCCATTGGGAAGTTAGCACCAAGGTTCGTAGGGCTGTTTCCTATTACGGAGAGGATTGGGCAGATGGCGTATAGAGTGGAGTTTCCCGAGAGACTTAGTGGTGTACACGACGTATTCCATGTATCACATTTAAGGAAGTGCTTGCATGAGATCGCAGAAGTGGTAGAGCCGAGCCTGCTTAGAGAGGAGGAGATAGAGCGTGATACGACGATTCGACGAGCTCCTACGTGCATTCTTGGGTTGGAGATTAAGAAGTTGAGGAATCGAGAGGTCAAGCTAGTCAAACTGCAATGGGGAGATGATGAGAGCAATGCTACTTGGGAGACGGAAGAGAGGATGCGTTCATTGTACCCTTTTCTTTTCGAAGGTATGTCTTTTAATTTCTTCTTTATCGCTTAGTATGTACTTGTTTTATCTTTAGTATGTCCTCTCTCTAGTATCGTTGACCTTTAGATAGGGTAGTCCTATGGTTGAAACATGTGTTTGAGACATGTTATGTATGATGGATGCATGTGGATGCAAGTGTTTGCTAGTGGTTGCATATACACACACTTTAGGCACTAGATCGGCTCAGTCACTTTCATACTGCATATTGCATATAAATGGATGTATTTAGTAGAATGAATGTACATTAAATGTGTGTATCATATGGATGTTGCATTTGAATGAATGGTTGTGCACACATGTAGTAATGATATGTATAGGGTTCCTTGCATACATGATGGATACATGACACTATCATTATTTGCATTAAGGAGGTCGACTGAATCAGTAGACCGCCTAATTTTGCATTAGTATACGGACATATACACACACTGTGCATATGTACATGAAAAGCATTAGAAATCTTTTAAGGACCATGGTTGCCAGTGGTTGATGGTTGAGTAGATGGATGATTGGATGGTAGGATACGTTCTTCTTGACTTAGAGATTTCGAGGACGAAATCCTTTAAGTAGGGGAGAATGTAACAACCCAGATTTTTGAATAATCAAATTAACTAAATTAAAGAATAATTAATCTCAGACGTGAGAACTAAGGGAAATGGGTTGCGCCATTGTGTTCGTCTCGGAATTCTGGTCGAGATAGAGTCCGAGTTTGCGTATAACGAATGTCGGATGAAGGAGATATGGACGAACGAAGTCAGGCGGGAAAGATAGAAAAAAAATTGCACTGGCACACTTGGGAAGTGCGCCCAGGCCTGCACAACTTTCTAGTTCAGTCTGATCCGTGTTGTGACTCATTGCTGAGTCCTTTCTGACTCCTTGCTGAGTCATTAGGGCTGAGGTGCCACCCTATCCCGACTGAATAGTTTTGATTAACCCTAAGATCATCCGATGGCTATAATTAAATTAAAATTCTATATAAACATGGGTAGACTCAAACCCTAAATCAAAATAAAAACTGAAACTATGGCCGTCATGCTGTCATCTTGTAACCTAGAGTAGCCGCCACCAATTAGAGAGGAAGAACATCTAATCAAGTCAGTTCTATTCAACATTAATCTAAACAACAACGAATCTACTACAAAGGCGAGCTTAATCAATTTCAGAACTCAGATTTCAGAACGCAAGACCTTCTTCTTGTGAGTTCGATTTCTTTAATAAAATAATTAACAATTTAATTTGATTAAGCTATGATGTGGATTATATGGTTATGTGGTGAATTATTGACTGCATGTTATCATCTATGTTGTAAAATTGTGATGTTATCATTTATGTTGCAAATTCTATGATGTTATCATCTTTGTTGTAAAGTTGTGATGTTTTCATCCATGTTGTAATTCTATGATTATGTATAATAGATTCATAATGATGTTTCATATACTAGTTTGGTTATGTTGTTGAAACTAATTCATATGTTAAATCATATGTATGTATGTATGCAAGTCTAGATGTTAATTTAGATCTGGATCGTATGCAAGTGAATGAAATTATGAACAACTTTACATATTTCATGACCCCTATTTTATGTGTGTAAATTGGATCTAAATTTAGGCTATGACATGTGTGAGTTATATGTCAGTATACAAAATTCTACATGCTAGTTTACATGTTTAGATGCAAGTCTACACCATCGTTATGATTGCACAAATCACATATGCAAGTATATGTATATATATGTTTGGAGTATAAATCATGTAATGTAAGTTTGTGGTTATTGCCTATGCAAGTTTACACCTTATGATTAGATCTATGACATACATGGTTTATGCACTTTTGTGACTATTCCCTAAACAAGTTTACACCTTTAGATTTAGATCTATGACATATGTAGTTTTATGCAACTTATGACTTTGGCCTACGCAAGTTTTAGATGTAGAACCTCATTCACACATGCAAGTTCACCCCTTATGTTTAGATCTAGTTTTATCTATATGTATGTTGTGATGTTTTCTCTTTATTCCATAAGTTAGACTATTCGAGTGTAACGTATATTTTACGTTAAACGAACGAACATGCAACGTGGGGCCATGGGATAATATTAAAAGATTTAATATTGAGAGTTTGGCATAAATGCCTTAAATGGCATAAAATAAATTTGTGATGAAATTGGTATGATTTTGCATACCATAAATAGATTGACATAATTGAGTCAATTATGGCCATAGTTAAATTTGGATTGATTGATAATTTGAATAGGGAAATTAATTCAATTTGGGGAATGATTAATTAGGTGTAATTAATCGTCTAAGACACGAGGTTAAGCTCTTTTGTGGTGTAAGACTGCCCGGACCCGCACAGCAAATCCATCCAGCACAAATGCAAGTATAATGTGGGAGGTCTTAGGCATAAATTAAATATGTGGCAGTTGTAAAGACCCGAGGTTAGGCTCTTTTGTGGTGTAAGACTGCCCGGACCCGCCCGGTAAATCCAGTTTCCACAAATGCCAGTCTAATGTGGGAGGTCTTTACAAGGTTACGGTGTTAATGAATTAAGAAACATTAACCAGATAAACATGTAATGGGACATAAGGGGGTTAAGTGGGTGCCTTGGGTGGCCTGTGGGATTCAGAGGGTGCCTTGGGTGGCATTTGAAATATGATTAGAAACACTTAACCAAAATTGAAACATGTAAGTGAACATGAATAAGAAGAGGGTTAAGTGGGATGTACTAGAGGGGACCAAGCTTAGGTGGATAGGTTGTGTCAAGTAATGGGGGCCATTTCAACCAGTAACCCATAAGTATCTTTGTGGGCTCGACCCAAGTCGAGGACGGGACACGCATACTGGGCTTGACAGTAAGAGGCCAAAACGGGTTAGCGGTGGCAACGCAAGTCCAACGGGTTCATGTGCGTGTGTGGGCCCGGGCTGGTAGGTAAGACGTTGTTGCATCGTGTAGGTATAAGCCGTGCATTATTGGTGGTATCGGGTTGCCACTTTGGGAAGTGATACACCCCACTGTGGGGCCAGCACGGGTATCTACGAGTTAGGGAGCCGATCGCTTGGCGGTAGTGGGTACACCTAGTGGAGATAGGGGCAGGCGGCACCTATGAAGGCAACTAGGGGTGCACGAAACTACCATTATCATTATTAAGTTTTGTAGGCGGGATCAACCTTAGGGTGACAAGTGGTGATGCAGTATAGTAATAATCTTATAGTGGTTTAGGTGTGCCTTTAACGTTATCTTTGTTCAATTTTATTTCTTTGTTTACTCTGTCATACCCAATTATTCACAGTCATTTCCTCATTTTCCAACTTATGCCTTAGCCTAGTTATTTTGGTAATTATATTGTTAAAGTTATCGCACTCGCTAGACTTTACGTCTGACCCCCTTTGTTTCCACCTCTTTTCTTCCTTTCCCCCCCAGGTGCTCAGGTTGGAACTAGCACCAGTGGAGCTTGATTTTGGATAGCTGTATCTCTGCTTTTAGAAGTTGCTTGGATCGCTGAAGTAAAGTTCCGCCTCTTTTATTTATGGCTATTTTGTATTGGGGTTATGTCTTTCAATTTATGTACTCTAATTTAGTCAAGATGGATATTATGTAATTTGACTCTGGTTTTTGATGATGTAATCAAACCTATATGTCTACCACTGCAATGAATAAAGTTTTAAATTTTTAAGTACTGTTTATATCTGTCTTGTTGTTAAGTTTCTGTTCTATACTCACTTAAAACGCTCCATAGAAGTTAATGCATTCCCTTTGTGAGTGACATTAATGGACATGGGGGTGTTACAACCGCCCATAACCCCCGCACTATACAAGAGGAATAATGCGCTGTAGGGTGTGCCAGGCAGTCATGGACGATCATCAGAGTAGGTAAACACAAGCGGAACCTGTCATAAACTCACAGCGCATGGATAAAATATAATAGAACATATACAACAGGTAGTAATAGTGAAGCATAAACACTAGACTTTCATACAACCAGAAAGTAATATCCATAAACTTGGAAATAGTGTTTATACAAAGTCGCCTCACTACATCACTCAGAAAAGAAAACAATGGAAAACCAATTATTAGATAGTAGTAAAAATGGTACGTGAGCCTCCTGCTCGCCATCGATCAGCATCATCGTCCTCACTAAAGCATTTCCTGTCACCTGTTTCTTAGTCTGTCCATCCACAACCAAATGAACAGCCCAAGGTAATAAGAGGAAACATAAAACCTTGAGTCAGACAACAGTCTTAGTGAGCGATAAAACAGCTAACAAACTTCAACAATAAAGTGTATGAGAAAGGATAGATAAATATACTAATCTACCCACAACACCAGAGAAGAACTCAACCTTAACTTCCCCACATCGGACGGTGATCGCCTTTACAATAAACAATTCAACCATGGAAACCAGAACATCCATTCAATTATGGAAAACACACATAACATCCAGATTATATAAGTCTCACACAAACAATCCTAATTGAGTTTAACATCCCCCAAGCACTCTTCCCAGAGGTCTAAACCAATATCAGTTAAGTACTCAAAGAACATCTCCCTCGACTTTGGATAATCTATGTGAGATAGTACAAACAAAACAACCAATCATCCATGACTGACTCTAGCGATCACCGCCAATCCTGCTTTGAAATCATCATTAATCGTATGACGACCAACCTTGCCATATGTCAAGGGCTAATGGTAACCCCAGTTTTAGCATAAACTCCATATGTCCAACCTTGGCAATGTCCAACCTTGACAACTAGGCCTTTCTCCAAGACCCAGGGCATTAGAACTTATGACAACGATAATCCCTCAGCCTCCTTACTCTAGTCATCCATCTTGATGACTTTTCATATCTCGAGCAACCTTCTCGAGTAACCATTATCCACCAACTCACGACCTTTGAGTTGTAACTGCATTCGTTGCATCTTCCTGACCAAGAACACTCCAACACTTCGAACATCCGTTTCCGGACTATCGTCGAAGCAACCACCATCGTTGAACCAACCAACATCTTTATAAGGTTCAAAGCAATCCATAACATTATTTCAGCACTTCCTGACTTCCTAATTGAATTTACTTTGAAGTCACATCATCACCGGAAATGTCCTGGTCACTTTAGTCCGAATCACTTCTGGATGATCCAATTTTGGCTGAGCTAATTTTGGCTGAGCCAATTCTAGCTGAGCCAATTTTGCCTAATCCAACTTCTGCCCGATCCAACTTCTGCCCGAGCCAACTTCCGCCCGAGCCAACTTCCGCCCGAGCCAACTTCCGCCCGAGCCAACTTCTGCCCGATCCAACTTCTACTCGAGCCAACTTCTGCCCGATCCAACTTCTGGCCGAGCCAACTTCTACCCAAGCCAACCTCTGTCCGATCCAACTTCTGCCCGAGCCAACTTTTGCCCGATCCAACTTCTGTCCGATCCAACTTCTGTACGATCCAACTTATGGTCGATCCAACTTCTGCCCGAGCCAACTTCTGCCTGGTCCAACTTCTGTCTGATCCAAAATCTGGCTGAGCCAACTTCTGCCCGATACAACTTCTGCCCGAAACAAGCTTAAATGGTATAAATAAGAATCTGAACAGCGACTGACCCATGCTACCTGACTGACCCAATAACAACACTCGACCGACACATTGTGTTCGACCGATCCAATGATGGTGCAACAATGTTCGACCGACCTATGGTGTCCAACCGACCCAATGATGGTGCGACTATGCTCGACCGACTGACCCTGATGGTTGTGGTGGAGTATGACCGACCGACCCTACGGGTTATTCATAAATGACCGAGTCCAGAGAAGGAAGAGTGAGCGACACTGGTGGGACATGGATGAGCAGCTGCCCCATATGGAGTGTGAACTAACAATAACAACCGCGAACTCTTCTGAAGATTAATTCCAATCCGACCAAATCTGAGATGCAAAGGAAGTTTAGATGAGAAGTTATGGCTCAAGATCCTAATGAGGATCGAAGGGTTAACTTCTAGAGTTGGGCTTTGCTGCGGGATGCATGCAAAGGGGTTATCGATATCTATAACTTTAGTTCGCTATTGAGAGAGGGGGTATTGACTATGGACCAGTGCGGTGGGTCATAGGTTGTATGGAGTTGGACTCCATCAGGGCCTCGAAGGGTAAAGTGGTCGTAGTTATAGTTGTACATAGTTAGATTCCGTCATGGTCCCAATGGTTCTAGTGATCAAAGCGAAGGATATCGTATGCTTTACGCACTTATTGAGAGATGTGAGGATCATTGCTTTGTTTGATGTTTGCTATCACCATGACACGCACACTTCCATTTTTACCCTATATGATAGCGTTACCTTAGAGTACGGTACATCTTGTTGTGCTAACTCTTTGGTTGCAGATCCAGGTCAGGTATGATTATTTATACTTGTTATTGTTTTATTTTATTGCTATCGCTCATACCAGACTTTTATCTGACCCCGAGTTTTATGTCTCTTCTTATTATGTAACACCCCGAAAATTCTATAACTGTGAAATTAACAAATTAAAGTATAATTAATTTGAAATCAAAGAACCAAGGGAAACGGGATACGCCATTGCGTTCGTCTCGGAAAAATACGCGAAATAGAGTCCGAGTTTTCGAAAAACGGAGTCCGTATGAAGAAGATATGGCCTTCGGAAGTTTGGAATTAAATTTAAAATTCAAACAGGAAAAATAATTAAAAATCGGGCCTAGTGGGCCAGGGCGGATAAACACCCGCCTAGGCCACCCAGGTCGACTGGGCTGTCGACCTGGGCTACCCATGTCGACAGGGCTGTCGACAGCCCTGTCGACAGGGGTGTCGACCTGGTCGAGCCCAGTCAACCTGGCTGGCCAGGTCTTTGTTTGGTCGAATTTCTGTGGTCTGCTTTGTCATTAGGGCTAGGTGGCGGGTTCTAATTGGTCTCTCTATCTAATGAATGGCTACGATCTAACCTAGCAACATCAATGGTCCTAATCAATTCCTAACCTCTATATAAACAACCCTAGACTAAACCCTAATCTATTCATTCAAATTAAGAACATAGCCGCCATGTTGCTGAGGAACGACTAAGAGTAGCCGCCGACTAGAGAGAGAATTAGAAAGAAAGTTCTAAAGCCTAAAGCAATTCAAGCAACCTAAAGCCAATCAATTCAACAAAGGAATCATATCTCTTAATTAGAGAATTCGCCGCAACCATTGTAAGTAGAGTATTACTTTTGTATGAATAAACAACTGTATTGATTTGTATGCTTGAATTGGGATAATAAAGTAATTCATATTTGTGCAAAATTATGTTATTCATTATAAAGAACTACATGCGGTAGTTCTATGCAAGTAGACGTTTGGAATATTGCGCAAATTATGTTGAAGCTACATGTATGTAGTTGATTGAAATTCATGCGAGTTTGGGGCTTTGTTATTATGCCATCATGATGTATATTTTTGTGCATAAATCATTTTGCAAGTAATTGAAACCAGTTTGGTTGTTATAGTTCATATGAAACTATGTTGGAATTTTGACACCATAATCCATGTATTAAGTCATGCTTTTGCAAACTTATGAATATGGCTAGGCTATGAATGATATAATTGAAATCCATGATTAAGTCTATCTTGTTAACAAGAATTATATGATGACATATGTGAGACATGGCTAGGCTAGACTCAAAAATCCCTTTTTGCAAGTTTTAAAGCAAACACCATGTTTAGGAATATTTATGCATAAGTATGTTTATACCATCGTTATGTGATTAGACTTAAACCAGGATTAAGTTGAACTATGCTTTTGTGTTGGTAACAAAGTATCCCCTTTGTAAACATGTAGAAACCTTATGAACATGACTTGTTTATGTTTATGCCATGAACAAATTTAACTTTACTTATGCCATGCTTATGTTTGACATTATGCTATGCTTATGCTAGGAATATTTATGACATGCTTATGTTTGACATTATGCCTAAATAAGAATATAGGTTCATGTTGTAGTTAAACCTATGCAAGTTCACATGCTTTGATTCATGTCACCTATGTTGCCACTATGCAAGTACACCAATTTCTATTCTGTATTTCCAACGTCGTATTGCAAGTTCATGCGCTCACTTTCCCCTCTTTGTTTATACGCCATAAGCCTCCCCTTTCGGCATGGCTAAATTGGGCTTTAAAAAGGCTAAGCCCAATATATATAAACGGAAGTGTAAAACGGGGGAAAATAACGTTGGGTTAAAATTAATTAATGAATGAAAATATAAAATAGAAGGGCCCAAGTTCAAGTATGGGTTGGGCCCGTGATTGGTGTAATCTTTACACCATTAACTTAATAATGGGCCGCAAATATTTACATATAAGAAATAAAGAAGAATGACAAAATATGTAAATGTAGAAAATACGATATGTTTAACCCGAGGTTGGATTGAGTTGTGATGTAAACCTGCCCGGAACCGCCCGGCTGTCCAGTAGTCACAACAATACCTATCCAATGTGGGAGGTTAAACATGGAGCCCAGCAAGGACCCAAGGTTAGACTGAGTTGTGGCGTAAGACTGCCCGGAACCAACCGGCAACAGGCAGCCACAACAATACCTGTCTAATGTGAGAGGTCAGGGCCTTAATAAGACAATTAAGGCTGAGTCAGGATTGATAGGATTAAGTGAACTAAAGACTTAATCAAAATGGAACATGCTAAACTAAACGGACTGGTGGGGGTTAGGTTCGAAAACACTTAACCAACTTAGCATGTTGGCTAGAGATAGAAAACCTAGTAACGGGGGACCCTTTTCAGCAGTAACCCTAGAAGGTGTATCAGGATACCCTGAAACTAGGCAGGGTGGGGCACGATTACTGGGCTGATTGTAAGAGGTCAAAGCGACGGCGGTGGTGTAGCAGTGTAGGTTCTAACGGAGTGCGGGCGTGCACACACTCCGGCGCAGAAAAATAAGGCACTGGACACCAGTAGCATACCTGTGCACTCTAAGGTTGTGTCGGGTTGCCACTATGGAACTTGATACACCCCATGGTGGGACCAGCATAGGTAACTACAGACATCGGGGGCCGTAAGACACATGTAACTATGCGAGTAGGAGCCGATCATCATAGAATGGATCACATCACCCTGATTATGGGGTGCAAATTGGAAACTAGTTTATATGGGTTCAGAGATTAACATGGGGTACGATAGTATATTCGACCCTAGACAACTTAACCAAGTTTATTGTGTTTGCCCACTTCTTGTTTATACTTATCATATCCAGTTCTTTATTCATAGACAAAATAGTACTAGACTTACTCAGGCTTTATGTCTGACTCTATTTTTCTTTCGTCTTCTTTCTTCCGTTTCCCCCCCCCAGGTCCTCAGGGAGGGAACACAACAGCTTGATCAACCTCAACATCCAGCTTGAAGAAGAGAAATGTATTGCTTGGACTTTCCTGTTTTGAACTATGGCTTTGGACAATCCACTATGGGGACTTTTGCAGTTTATCTATGTTTTATTTACGCTTCTTTAAATAATGTACTCAAGACAGATTATGAAAGTGTTATGTTATGTTTTTGGAAAGGATGTTGTTGTAACACGTATTTGACTTTATGAAATAAAAGTTTGTTGTTCTTCCGCTGTTTACAAATATGTGTTCTTATATCTGTCTTGTATATCTGTGACTTGTACTTATAAACCTCCACCAAAATTAGGGCATTCCCTTTGAGAGTGACCCTAACGGAGGTGGGGTGTTTCACTTGGTATCAGGGCATAGGTTTACCAGATAAGATAAAAAGTTTTGGAAAATTATTTTCAAAAAGGAAATTTAAAGAAGCATTTTTAAAAGAAAAATATTATTTTATTCTAAAAGGCAAAGTCCACTCCCCAAAGCCGTAGGTACTATCTCTTATCCTTCGTTTTGAATCTATCCTTTTTGTTTCAGCATGTCCCAAGAACTTAACTTGCCTGAAGGGGTGCCAATACCTGGTTGGTTTAGACGGTTCTTAGAAGCAAGGGCCACTCAGCCAGGTCCTACCGTTCCTTCTCCCCCAGCTGAAGGAAATCATCCAGCTGCAGCAGCACCTTTTCCTCCACCTCCTCCTCGGGGAAACACTTTTGCTAAGATATGTAAAGATTTTAAAGCTATGGGAGGAAGGGATTTCCATGGAACTGAGTCCTTCGTAGCAGCTAGGAATTGGCTAAAAGAAACTGAAGACCTATTTATCATCTTTGAGGTAGAGGATAGACAAAAAGTACAACTGGCGGTGTGGCTATTGAAGGGCGAGGCTTCCTACTGGTGGGAAGTCACTAATGCTGAAAGACCAGTGGAGACGTGGGAGGACTTTAGGGCAAGGTTTGAGACTAAATTTCTCTCAGATGCGGAAAGAAGTTTGCAGTTGGAAAAATTCTTATTTCTTAAGCAAGGGGACAAGACAGTCAGAGAATATGTGAATCAGTTCGATGAGCTGGCTAGGTTTGGGCTTGACCTAGTCAATACCCCGCACAAGAAGGCTCTCCGTTTCGTCAAAGGGTTGAATGAGCCATTACACGGTTTGGCCATGACCCATATACCCATGGGAGCCACGTATGAAAGATTGGTGCAAATGGCATTGCTGAATGAAGAGGATAAGGGCAAGAAGGAGACAAAGGCAGAAAGCTCTCAAGGCAAGAAAGAGGGTTTGCAGCCCAAGAAGACAGACTTTAAGAAGGGCGGGAAAGGCAACAAAGAAAAGAGGAAGTGCAATTTCTGTGGCAAAGTGGGGCACTTAGTAAAGGACTGCCGGAAAAAGAAGGCCAAGGAGAATGGTGGGTGCTTTTCTTGCGGTGAGACAGGCCATAGGGCTAAGGACTGCCCAAAGAAACGAGGACAGGGGCAGAGGGCTGGATCCACCCCAGGGGCACAGGTCCATGTGCTAGAAGCGCCACCTCTGCAACAGCGAGGTATAAATACTTCTGTAGAAAGTGTAGTTTATCTTTATGATCACCCCGTTCGCACTTTATTTGATTCTGGCGCATCACACTCCTTTATCTCGTCTGCTTTAGTAGAATCTCTGCACCTAGAAACTAGTATGGTAGAGGACCCCTTAATTGTTTCAAACCCAATTGGGGGCCCAGCTCATTTGTCTATGATCTGTTTGGAATTGAAAATTTCTATCCTAAGCGTAGAGTTTCAATGTAGTGCCTTTGTTTTGGGCTTTTCGGGGTATGGTTTGATTTTGGGTATGGATTGGCTATCCGGTAATGGGGCCATCCTTGATTGTGAGAAAAGGGTTGTTAGGCTCCTAACCCAGCTCGGTAATACTTTGGAAATTTCTTGTAATCCCTCGCATGCGGTTATGCTTAGCTATCTTGAATCGCTAGATGCCTCTGTTGAAAATTTGCAATCAGTTAGAGTGGTCCGGGAATATCCGGATGTCTTTGAAGAGGTGAAGGGCTTGCCTCCGAAGCGGGAAATAGACTTCCGCATATATCTTGTAGATAATGCAAAGCCCGTTGTGTTGCCCGTTAGACATATGGCTCCACGAGAAAGGAAAGAGCTCAGTAAACAGATTAAAGAGCTTCTAGAAAAGGGGTTCATTAGGAGGAGCATTTCAGAATGGGGCGCTCCAGTGGTGTTCGCTACAAAGGCGGATGGTTCACTCCGTCTATGTGTTGACTATAGGGAGCTCAACAAGCTAACGAAAAAGAATAGGCATCCTCTCCCTAGAATTGACGATTTATTTGACCAGCTTGTAGGAGCGTCTGTTTTCTCCCAACTCGATTTAGCAACCGGTTTTCATCAGCTAAGGGTGGCTGAAGATAGCATCGATAAAACGGCGTTCAGAACCCCAGACGGTTTCTTTGAATGGCTTGTCATGCCTTTCGGCTTGACAAATGCACCTGCTTACTTCGTGGACCTGATGAGTAGGGTATTTAGAGATTTCCTCAACAAATTCGTAGTGGTCTTCGTAGATGATATCCTTATCTTCTCAAAGAGTGAAGAGGAACATGCTCAGCACCTAAGGACAATCATGGAAACTTTGCGAGTCCATCAACTAAAAGCCAAGTTCTCCAAATGCCACTTTTGGAGAGAAGAGGTGAGGTTCCTTGGGCACATAGTATCCAAACAAGGGTTAGCGGTGGACCCTGCGAAGGTAGTGGCGGTACAGGATTGGAAGACACCAAGGAATGCAACTGAGGTCCGAAGCTTTCTAGGACTAGCGGGTTTCTATCGAAAGTTTATAAGGGATTTTGCGAAAATCTCAGCTCCACTCACGAAATTGACTAAGAAGAATCTAGTGTTCAATTGGGATTTGGATTGCGAATTTGCTTTCCAACGACTGAAAAGGGCTCTTACAACAGCCCCAGTTTTGACGCTGCCGGATGGGAGCAAGATGTTCACTGTTTATACGGATGCATGTGGGACAGGGCTAGGCGCCGTCTTAATGCAAGAAGGAAGGGTAGTAGCTTATGGCGGAAGGCAGTTGAAGGTGCACGAAAAGAACTACCCAACCCACGATCTCGAGTTAGCCGCCATCGTCTTTGCACTCAAGTCTTGGCGACACTATCTCCTAGGTGAGAAGTTCGAACTTTACACTGACCATAAATCGTTGAAATATCTTTTCTCGCAGAAAGATCTTAACTTGAGGCAACAAAGGTGGATGGAGTTTCTTGCCTCGTACGATTTCGAAATCTCCTACACTCCGGGCAAAGGCAACGTAGTGGCAGACGCGTTGAGCCGAAAGAAATTGACCCTAAGCCCATTGTTTGTTGAAAGACAAAGCCTAGAGTTTATAGCCAGCTTCGACTTTAGGCCTTCCTCCGATTTCGTACCAGGCTTGCTAGCATCTCTCGAAGTGCGCCCAACTTTAGTGGATTCAGTAGGGGCAGCACAACGCGAAGACCCTCAGCTTGTGGAAATAATTGATAGGTTAATTAGGGGTGAGACTTCAAGTCACCTCAACCGATACTCCATCGACGATAAGGGTTTGCTAAGGCGAGACGGAAGACTATGCGTCCCACAGACAAACGATTTAATAAAAAAGGTTCTCGAGGAAGCACATCACTCCAAGATGACGATACACCCAGGCGGGGATAAAATGTACAAAGACATAAAAAAGGACTTTCTTTTGGAATGGCATGAAAAAGGATGTGGCAGAATTCGTTTCTAAATGTATGGTGTGCCAACAGGTTAAGGCGGAACAGAAAAAGCCTGGCGGACTACTACATCCTCTGGAGGTCCCGCAGTGGAAGTGGGATAGCATCTCAATGGACTTCATCGATGGGCTGCCTAGGTCTAGGAGAGGCAACACTAGCATTTGGGTAATAGTGGATAGGCTTACTAAAAGCGCCCACTTTTTACCTGTCAAAAGTAAAAGAACTGCCTCATCCCTAGCATCACTTTACCTCAAGGAAATCGTTCGACTCCATGGAATACCATCTAGCATTGTTAGTGACCGAGACCCCATCTTCACCAGCGAATTTTGGCGGAGTCTGCAAGAAGCAGTAGGAACGCAGTTATGCTTGAGCACAGCCTATCATACCCAAACCGACGGCCAAACAGAGAGAGTGAACAGAGTTTTGGAAGACCTTTTAAGGCTATGCGTCCTCGACTTCGGAGGGACATGGGAAGACCACCTTCCTTTGGTGGAATTTGCCTACAACAACAGCTATCAAGCAACCATAGGAATGGCGCCCTTCGAAGCTTTATATGGAAGACCGTGCCGATCGCCCACTTGTTGGTGGGAGTCCACGGATAAGCTCATACTTGGACCAGATATGATCCGAGAGACCTCAGAGAAAGTAGACTTAATACGAAGAAGGATGAAGACGGCCCAAGACAGGCAAAAGTCCTACGCCGACAAAAGGAGGACCGACCTTGAATTTGAAGTTGGAGATAGAGTTTTTCTCAAGGTATCACCGCTAAGGAACGTTGTTCGTTTTGGAACCACAGGAAAGCTAGCACCAAGATTCGTAGGGCCATTCCCTATCATCGAGAAAATTGGGAAAATGGCCTATAGATTAGAGCTACCCGAGAAGTTGGCTGGAGTCCACAACGTTTTTCACGTTTCACATCTCCGAAAATGTCTACATGAGTCAGCCGAAGTGGTAGAGCCAAATATCCTCGAAGAGGCCGAAGTGGAACGCGAAGCAACCATAAGAAAAGTTCCAACCCGCATCTTAGGAACGGAAGTGAAGAAACTACGCAACCGCGAAGTCAAGCTCGTCAAAGTTCAGTGGAGCGACGCCGAGGAAGACGCGACTTGGGAAACTGAAGCTAGAATCCGTACAGCCTACCCTTTTCTGTTCGAGGGTACATCCTTGATCTTTCTTTTTCCTTAAGTTGCGCTTTTATCTATCTTTTTAGGTATATTTCCTCGACCTTATCTTTTAGGTAGAATCTTTTTGGATGGAAACATGTAGTTGAAACATGTTATGTATGATGGTTGCAAGTGGTTGCAAGTGATTGCTAGTGGTTGCTCGTGGTTGCATATACACACACAATCTAGGTTTTAGATCGGCTTAGTCACTTCATATTGCATATGCATATATGTTTGCATTCGTATGTGATTGAACTTTAATGTGTTGTCATGTGGATGCTGCATTTGTATTGAATGATTGTGCACTCATGTAGAATCAAGAATAGGAAAATTTGCATACATAATGGATTCATGGCACTTACATAATTCGCATTAAGGAGGTCAACTGAATCAGTAGACCGCCTGATTTTGCATTAGATAAGTACATGTACACACACACTTTGCATATGATCATGAAGCATTAGAAGTCTTTTAAGGACAATGGATGCTCGTGTTTGATGGATGAGTAGATGGATGATTGGATGTTAGGATATACATTCCTCCTAACTTGAAGATTTCGGGGACGAAATCCTTTTAAGTGGGGGAGAATGTAACACCCCGAAAATTCTATAACTGTGAAATTAACAAATTAAAGTATAATTAATTTGAAATCAAAGAACCAAGGGAAACGGGATACGCCATTGCGTTCGTCTCGGAAAAATACGCGAAATAGAGTCCGAGTTTTCGAAAAACGGAGTCCGTATGAAGAAGATATGGCCTTCGAAAGTTTGGAATTAAATTTAAAATTCAAACAGGAAAAAATAATTAAAAATCGGGCCCAGTGGGCCAGGGCGGATAAACACCCGCCTAGGCCACCCAGGTCGACTGGGCTGTCGACCTGGGTTACCCATGTCGACAGGGCTGTCGACAGCCCTGTCGACAGGGGTGTCGACCTGGTCGAGCCCAGTCAACCTGGCTGGCCAGGTCTGTGTTTGGTCGAATTTCTGTGGTCTGCTTTGTCATTAGGGCTAGGTGGCGGGTTCTAATTGGTTTCTCTATCTAATGAATGGCTACGATCTAACCTAGCAACATCAATGGTCCTAATCAATTCCTAACCTCTATATAAACAACCCTAGACTAAACCCTAATCTATTCATTCAAATTAAGAACATAGCCGCCATGTTGCTGAGGAACGACTAAGAGTAGCCGCCGACTAGAGAGAGAATTAGAAAGAAAGTTCTAAAGCCTAAAGCAATTCAAGCAACCTAAAGCCAATCAATTCAACAAAGGAATCATATCTCTTAATTAGAGAATTCGCCGCAACCATTGTTAGTAGAGTATTACTTTGGTATGAATAAACAACTGTATTGATTTGTATGCTTGAATTGGGATAATAAAGTAATTCATATTTGTGCAAAATTATGTTATTCATTATAAAGAACTACATGCGGTAGTTCTATGCAAGTAGACGTTTGGAATATTGCGCAAATTATGTTGAAGCTACATGTATGTAGTTGATTGAAATTCATGCGAGTTTGAGGCTTTGTTATTATGCCATCATGATGTATATTTTTGTGCATAAATCATTTTGCAAGTAATTGAAACCAGTTTGGTTGTTATAGTTCATATGAAACTATGTTGGAATTTTGACACCATAATCCATGTATTAAGTCATGCTTTTGCAAACTTATGAATATGGCTAGGCTATGAATGATATAATTGAAATCCATGATTAAGTCTATCTTGTTAACAAGAATTATATGATGACATATGTGAGACATGGCTAGGCTAGACTCAAAAATCCCTTTTTGCAAGTTTTAAAGCAAACACCATGTTTAGGAATATTTATGCATAAGTATGTTTATACCATCGTTATGTGATTAGACTTAAACCAGGATTAAGTTGAACTATGCTTTTGTGTTGGTAACAAAGTATCCCCTTTGTAAACATGTAGAAACCTTATGAACATGACTTGTTTATGTTTATGCCATGAACAAATTTAACTTTACTTATGCCATGCTTATGTTTGACATTATGCTATGCTTATGCTAGGAATATTTATGACATGCTTATGTTTGACATTATGCCTAAATAAGAATATAGGTTTATGTTGTAGTTAAACCTATGCAAGTTCACATGCTTTGATTCATGTCACCTATGTTGCCACTACGCAAGTACACCAATTTCTATTCTGTATTTCCAACGTCGTATTGCAAGTTCATGCGCTCACTTTCCCCTCTTTGTGTA
This sequence comes from Allium sativum, assembly GCA_030737875.1. Taxonomy (NCBI): domain Eukaryota; kingdom Viridiplantae; phylum Streptophyta; class Magnoliopsida; order Asparagales; family Amaryllidaceae; genus Allium; species Allium sativum. The sequence continues at coordinate 478,194,384 of CM060923.1, read as the reverse complement.
TACGCCATAAGCCTCCCCTTTCGGCATGGCTAAATTGGGCTTTAAAAAGGCTAAGCCCAATATATATAAACGGACGTGTAAAACGGGGGAAAATAACGTTGGGTTAAAATTAATTAATGAATGAAAATATAAAATAGAAGGGCCCAAGTTCAAGTATGGGTTGGGCCCGTGATTGGTGTAATCTTTACACCATTAACTTAATAATGGGCCGCAAATATTTACATATAAGAAATAAAGAAGAATGACAAAATATGTAAATGTAGAAAATACGATATGTTTAACCCGAGGTTGGATTGAGTTGTGATGTAAACCTGCCCGGAACCGCCCGGCTGTCCAGTAGTCACAACAATACCTATCCAATGTAGGAGGTTAAACATGGAGCCCAGCAAGGACCCGAGGTTAGACTGAGTTGTGGCGTAAGACTGCCCGGAACCAACCGGCAACAGGCAGCCACAACAATACCTGTCTAATGTGAGAGGTCAGGGCCTTAATAAGACAATTAAGGCTGAGTCAGGATTGATAGGATTAAGTGAACTAAAGACTTAATCAAAATGGAACATGCTAAACTAAACGGACTGGTGGGGGTTAGGTTCGAAAACACTTAACCAACTTAGCATGTTGGCTAGAGATAGAAAACCTAGTAACGGGGGACCCTTTTCAGCAGTAACCCTAGAAGGTGTATCAGGATACCCTGAAACTAGGCAGGGTGGGGCACGATTACTGGGCTGATTGTAAGAGGTCAAAGCGACGGCGGTGGTGTAGCAGTGTAGGTTCTAACGGAGTGCGGGCGTGCACACACTCCGGCGCAGAAAAATAAGGCACTGGACACCAGTAGCATACCTGTGCACTCTAAGGTTGTGTCGGGTTGCCACTGTGGGACTTGATACACCCCATGGTGGGACCAGCATAGGTAACTACAGACATCGGGGGCCGTAAGACACATGTAACTATGCGAGTAGGAGCCGATCATCATAGAATGGATCACATCACCCTGATTATGGGGTGCAAATTGGAAACTAGTTTATATGGGTTTAGAGATTAACATGGGGTACGATAGTATATTCGACCCTAGACAACTTAACCAAGTTTATTGTGTTTGCCCACTTCTTGTTTATACTTATCATATCCAGTTCTTTATTCATAGACAAAATAGTACTAGACTTACTCAGGCTTTATGTCTGACTCTATTTTTCTTTCGTCTTCTTTCTTCCGTTCCCCCCCCCCCAGGTCCTCAGGGAGGGAACACAGCAGCTTGATCAACCTCAACATCCAGCTTGAAGAAGAGAAATGTATTGCTTGGACTTTCCTGTTTTGAACTATGGCTTTGGACAATCCACTATGGGGACTTTTGCAGTTTATCTATGTTTTATTTACGCTTCTTTAAATAATGTACTCAAGACAGATTATGAAAGTGTTATGTTATGTTTTTGGAAAGGATGTTGTTGTAACACGTATTTGACTTTATGAAATAAAAGTTTGTTGTTCTTCCGCTGTTTACAAATATGTGTTCTTATATCTGTCTTGTATATCTGTGACTTGTACTTATAAACCTCCACCAAAATTAGGGCATTCCCTTTGAGAGTGACCCTAACGGAGGTGGGGTGTTTCATATTACTTTGGTTGCTCCTAAACGAGCAGATTAGAGGTAGGTTAAGTGGTTATGCACGAGTAGCTGTTCGGAGACGAGCATGAGGCTTCCACGTACTATATACATATATTCTCCGTGTGTTGTTGCTGGTCACTGCTTCGAGCATTAGTAGTGTACCTCTTATATTTCCTTTTATAGACAGTATTTTGAAGTTGTAATAATGGTTTGGATCATAAGCTGTACTTTGGATTTCGCTACTCTGATGGACATGATTTATTATTCAACTTATGTACTGTCTCGCCTGTTTTATATTAAGTTATGTTTTTATTATACTTTATTCCATGCGCTATGAGATATACTATCGGTTCTTTGGTAGTTCATCGTTTCAACACCCTTTCTCTTGACGACCGTCTCGTGCTAGTTGGACATTGGTGCATCGCATTTCGAGAGAAATGTCGGCTGGTGCGGGGCGGGCCGTCACATTGCGTAAATTCAAACTGATGAAGAATTCTTTGCGGAAGGTACAACTCAACAACTTTGAAACATACGATTGGTCCATTATAAAAAAGCGCAATGTTAGAACGGGTATACATCTCTCATATCCTTAAAGCAATTCCAAACGACATCGCTTACTTGTAGATCATCAAATTTCTTTCGAAGAGTCACCAAATCATAAGACAATGAGGTAATTGATTCCATAGCAAAGTAGAATGCTGACCTAGGACATCCAAATTATGCACGTGCATTGCGACTCTGTTATCTTAAAATCGGGAAATGTTCGTATATCCGCACAATGACAATAAGTATAAGTTATGAAGACATATTTTTCAATTTTTTTTTTTTAAATTTAGATTCTTACCTGAAGCAAAGTCATAAAAACTGTGATTTGACGTACTCCTTTCCTTGTGCCCTGCGCCAAATCATAAAATAGCCAGCTCAAGCGTGTTGTGTCCCAAGAATATGTGCTAACCTGCCTTAATATTGGTAGACATTGAAAAAAAATGAATTGAGACCTTCTTTCCATATTTATCACCACACACTAGCACACTAATTGTGTATAGTAAATACGCTATTGCACACTGCCTTTTACGTAATATGGTATCCAATCTTTCGATCCAGAAAATGTTGTTCGCAACCATTCCAAACGTACTTTTTTCTCACTTCCCAACAAATCGTTAGCCGCTTGTTCTTTGATTCCAGGACATTGATCTAATAACTCATATGCATCATTATCATTGATTCCCCTAGATCCACCAAGTGGCTTTATAACCACTTTTCCTTCGATAGGACGACCAGTGATGTGAAACAGTTCGTCAATAGTGATTGTCATATCGCCAAACGGAAGATGGAACATGTTGATTTCTAGACAAAATTGCTAAATAACGGTGTTGATCAGGGCCTTGTTGACTTTTTCACGTGGATACTTTACTATGTTTAAGAAACCCGATTCTGCTACCACATCCTTGACAAAATCAGATTTGTTGTCTAAATCCCACCGTTTATGAGTCGATATGTGACTGCGAAGCTTAACAATTCTTGTTTCGTCCCGTGGTGCCTACATCACAAAAATGAAAATACACATATGAAAATGTGTATATCATGTACATGGACAACAACAATAAGCATGCAAAACATGTTTGAAAATATCCAAAACAGTTAGTTATTACGAACGGTATACATTGCTTCATTTTACAACTATTTTTTCAAAACATTAACATATTCAAACCTAATTTGAAATTTCCATAGTTTTACAATTTCTGACAAATATGTATAGATATTTTTGACAACATTTTGGTTATAAAAATTTGAATTTTTTTGTCAAAACTATAATTAGCGAGTAGATAGAAGTACCTTGATGCAGTAGGTATACATTCACAAAAACCAATTAAAAGAAAATGAACAAAGCAATGACCAACAAACACTATATTTAGCAAGTAGATAAAAGTACCAAAGAATTCCATATCGTCGAATAAATATGATCTTTAAACGCGAATAATAATGATGATTGCGCTTCATATTTTGACGAATGTCCCAGTTCCACAATCAGCTGCTTTCCTTTCCACTTCTTGTTCAACGGTTGTATCTCTGCACTTTGTGTTTCTTCACTTTCTGCCTCTTGTTTGGTGCGATGAGACGGATCAACCTGCTTAGATATGTTCATTACTTATTCTTGACCGTGTACATTCTTCACTATCTGTCTCTTCTTGCCTTTCTTCCTCCGCACTTGGACTTCTGTTTTCATTTGTATCAGTCACTTTAGTTTCCTCTACAACTTTTTAAAGTTGCATCAACTTCGATTTCTTCCGATTGGATGCGGTTTGCTAGACATGAGTGGACTAAGTCGAGGTAGAACCTTTCTTGCTGTTACAAGACAGTGACTCATTAGAATGCATACAAAAAAATAATACTAATTTCAATAAATTACAATTGTCATATACAAGCTACTATAATTGTCATACAAGAGCAACTACAATTTTCATATAAAATTCTTACAGTAACAACTGCAATTGTCATATAAAATTCATACAAGAGCAACCACAATTTTCATTAAAAATGCGTTCAAGAGCAACCACAATTTTCATATAAAATTCATCTATCTTAATTTTGACTGTAAAAAAATATAGTTTTAATAAATTGTTCGAAACCAAAACGTTGAACAAAGGAAATCGAGTTACAATCACGGATTTAACATATGACATGATATAACTGCAGTTCGACCATGAATATTCGAATTAAAATCGAAATAACGGCTGACTATAGGCGAATACTGTAAACGGCAGTATAAAATCAAACATAATACTAATTTTTAAAAACCAACGACCAAATAGAATAAATAACAAAGAACAGACAAAAAGATAAAAAATCGAAGCTTGTATATACAACCAGATATTACCTTTTCAACATCTTCTCCATGGTTTTTGGATCTGGTCCTTGAGATCGAGTGCAACGTTTTGAACGAACCATGATCTTGGAATTGAATTTAGAATTGAAAACTTAGGCTTTCATTTAAACGCCTTCGTGAAAATTAGGGTATAGGTAACTACTGTTTTCACCGTGTGTTTGCTTTCACCATGGATTGTTTTTCTTTTCATCTGAGAAGGGTAAAATTGGGAAGTTTAATTTATTTTTACAATGTTTTTGGCCCCCCTTGGCAATTAATACTTTAATGGATTGAGAATAAAATAGCGGCCCTTAACCATTTTTGGAGTGACATTAACAATACTATTTAAATTCTTCATTCAACGTATTTATTGGATATAAACTTGTATTTTTCTCTTTATTAAATTCAACTTGATTATCACCGAAGAAAGGGAAGCCCCTCCTTTTCAAACGCAAACATCATCAATCAATCTTGCAAAAAAGCAAAAACCTTATTCACAACTATTCTCCACTGCATATGCGCTTTGGACACAACATACTTATTCATTAAAAATCATAACAATACTCTTGGTAGCTTGACGTACCCCGTTCCGGAACATGCCACAAGTCCTTCCACCGCCGCCGGAGTAGGACTTCGAAGAAGCAGACCGAGGACCATCAGAGATTGAATTTTGTATACGATCGAAATAGTCTATCGCTTCTTTCGAGATATTTGCGGTTTCTACAACTAGATCTGAAATCATATTTCGCATTGAAATTCTGAATTTCTTTTTAGGGGACTGAGAAAGCGGAGAGAACAAAGAAATAAGACACCGTTTATTCAATGGAGTGCAGATTATTTTCAATGAATTAAATATAGATGTTTAAGCAAGCTACACTGTATTCAAGTAGCAAGTAGTATGTTTAACTAATACATGTTTAGCAAGTTAGCAACGTAGGTTCATCAAGTTTAAGTTAACAGTTTTTTATTTTCTAATTTTTTTTTACAAACAGTTCTCTGAAATCCATTTCTTTTGAGGTGATCAGGGACTTTTTTTGCTGCTTCTAATGCATTATGTAAATTCACCAAGCCAGAAACAAACAACATGCAATTGCTGAAACAGAGCCATGTATACAAAAAACAAACAGATTTCTATGTACACATCCAAACATAAAACAAATGCAATTCATGTATACATCCAAACAGAACAACATGCTATGTGTATTTGTCTTGATAAACAACATGCTATGTGTATTTTGTCCAACAACATGATGAACATATCATATACAATTCATACAAGTTGTCCAAATACAAGACAACATGCAAGCCATAAACACTTTTTTTCCAAATACTGTTATGTAATTTGTGTGTATGATGGAGAAGTACATTAGTCCCACATTGGAAGAATAAGATGAGAATGAATGCTTATATTGTTGTGTCCAATACAATATTCAAATTAAGTGAAGCCCATAAGAACAAGTCCAACTAATTGGGCTTATACATACTAATATTTAAATAGTCATAGATGGGCACTTGGGCACTTGGGGCATCTTGGGCCTTGACATTCAAGAGGCGCTTCGCTTCGATTCGGGGATTCGGGCTGGTTTAAATTTCAAATTCAGAAGCGAGCGGTTGTGTCTGTTTTGAACAGACATATCTTTTTGCAACAGGCGCCTCTTTCTCGTTATATATATGTGCTTTCTTCCAGACAGAAACTCACGTCTTCTCTCTCGAATTTCCTCTGTTCTCGCAAACACTCTCGAGCCTTGTTGTATCCTGCGGACAAGTTTCAAAACAGTGGAAATATTGTTCTTCGAATAGTGATAACACGCCTCAAGCCTTCGTCTCTGTCTCTCTTCCTCTGTTTTCCATATTTCTCTTAAGAGTTGATTTTAGGATCAAAAATTCACCACATATCTTCCAAAGAACCAGTTTCTGGAAATTCAAACAACAGTTTGAAAGCCAAAAAGAAAGATTTCAAAAACAAAAATAAGAATCGACCTTGCTTTTATTGTGGCATTAAAGGACATCTTATTAAAGATTGTCGATTTAAGGCGAAGGCTGAAAAGAAATCCAAAACCGGTTCTGCAAATAATAAAGCGAATATTGTGGAAGATGCTGGCCAAGAATTCGTTGCAATGATTACTGAACTTCATATGGCTTCTGTGACGGCTTGACTCTGGCGCCACCATTCATGTGTGTAACAACAAAAATCTTTTCAAGTCCTACAACGAATTGAAAGAGCCTGAAGAAGTTCTCATGGGGAATCATGCTTCGGCTAAAGTAATGGCCTAGGGAAGTGTGGAATTACAATTCACATCTGGTCAAAAACTCATCCTTGTCAATGTGTTCCATGTTCCGGACTTGAGAAAGAATTTAGTCTCTGCTAATCTACTATGCAAGAAAGGATTTAAAGTTGTTATAGAATTTGATAAAATTATTGCATCTAAAAATGGAGTATTCGTAGGAAAAGGATACTCATGTGATGGCATGTTTAAACTATCAATTAATGAAATAACTACTGTTGCTTATGTTGTCGACTCTACTAGTTCATTATGGCATGCTAGATTAGGACATTTAAATTTTAATTGCTTAAGTTATATGTCAAAACATGGTTATATTAACTGTTCTGTCAAAGATCATGAAAAATGTAAAATTTGTGTTGAAGCAAAAATGAAAAAAAAAAGCCATTTTCTAAAGTTGAAAGAAATAGTGACTTGCTAGAACTTGTGCATTCTGATATTTGTGAATTAAATGGTCAACTAACAAGAGGAGGAAAGCGATATTTTATCACTTTCATTGACGACCATACAAGATACACTTATGTATACTTGTTGAGAACTAAGGACGAAGCATTTGAAAAATTCAAGGAGTTTAAATCTGAAGTTGAAAATCAGAAAGAAAGAAAAATCAAAGTGCTTCGAAGTGATAGAGGGGGTGAATATTTTTCTGATGTCTTCAATCACATTTGTGAGGACAATGGAATTATTCACCAACGGACAGCCCCATATACACCCCAACAAAATGGGGTGGCAGAAAGAAAAAATAGATCCTTGGTCGATATGGTTAATTCAATGCTTATGAATGCAAAATTACCATTCTATTTGTGGGGAGAAGCTCTGTTGACAGCATGTCATATCTATAATAAAGTGCCTTTCAAGAAATTTGGAGCTTCGCCTTATGAACTTTGGAATAATGGTAGGAAGCATAACTTAAATTATTTTAAAGTGTGGGGGTGTTTAGCATTTTACAAAATCCATGATCCTCATAAGACAAAGTTAGGACCAAGAGGTATTAAAAGTGTATTTGTTGGCTACGCACAAAATTCAAAAGCATATAGATTGCTTGATTTACAATCCAATGTGATAGTGGAATCCATACATGTGGAATTCTTTGAAGATAAATTTCTACATAGCACAATTGAGCCTATAGTAGAAGGAACTTCTGAAAACATTGTTGGCGGAAAAAGGGTACATGATGAACCAAGTGAACCTAGGAGAAGTCGGCGTGTTAGAAAAGAAAAACACTTGAGTTCTGATTTTATTTCCTCCGATTCAATTACTTTTCTGGTTGAGGCTACTAGATCAAAAGTAGTAGACGTTACACCCATGGTATTCAATATCAATGACGATCCTAAAACTTTTAAAGAAGCTATGACTTCACGAGATTCTGTTTTTTGGAAAGAAGCAATAAATGATGAGATGGATTCTATACTATCCAACAAAACTTGGGTTTTAGTAGATCTTCCACCTGGTTCAAAGGCAATCGGTTGCAAATGGGTGTTTCGAAAGAAATATAGAACAGATGGTTCTATACAATCTTATAAAGCAAGGCTAGTAGCAAAAGGTTTTAGACAAAAAGAAGGTATAGATTATTTCGATACCTATGCTCCCATTGCAAGAACCACATCCATAAGAGTTTTGTTTGCGTTGGCATCGATATATAAACTGAACATCCACCAAATGGATGTAAAAACGGCTTTCTTGAATGGTGACTTAACCGAGGAAGTATATATGGAACAACCTGAAGGCTTTGTCCTACCAGAAAATGAAAACAAAGTATGCAAATTGGTTAAGTCATTATATGGTTTAAAGCAAGCTCCAAAACAATGGCATAAGAAGTTTGATGAGGCAATTCTGGCAAATGGTTTTGGGCATAGTAATGCTGATAAATGTTTTTATTGTAAGAAAACCAATGATTACATAGTAATATTATGCTTATATGTTGATGACATGATAATTGCTAGCAACAACATGAAAGGCATTACTGATACCAAGAAATATCTAACTTCAGTTTTTAAAATGAAAGACCTTAATGAGGTAGATACAATATTGGGAATCAAAGTTGAAAAACATGAAAAGGGATATGCCTTGAACCAAACCCATTATATTGACAAAATTCTTGATAAGTTCAAACATCTTAATATCAAAGATGCTAGTACTCCAGTTGATTCTAGTGTGAAAATGCAAGAAAATAAAGGTCGAATCATTGCTCAACTGGAATATGCCAGTGCCATTGGATGTCTTATGTATGTAACATATTGCACAAGGCCAGATATAGCTTTTGCCGTTAACATGATGTCAAGATTTACGTCTAAACCTAGCATACATCATTGGAAAGCAATTAATAGGATCCTTGAATATCTCAAAAGAACAAAAGAATTGAAATTAGTTTATGCTGATTATCCAAGTGTGCTAGAAGGGTATTGCGATGCAAGTTGGATGTCTAGTACCAATGAGAGCTTATCAACATCTGGATGGATATTCTCATTAGGAGGAGGGGCCATAAGTTGGGCATCCAAGAAACAAACATGTATAGCACATTCGACTATGGAGTCGGAATTTATAGCCCTTGGCGCCGCAGCTAAGGAAGCAGAATGGTTACGAGACTTATTATTAGACATTGAATTATGGCCACACTTGTTATCTGCTATTTCTATTTACTGTGATAGTTCAGCAACATTGTCTAGAGCATATAGTGATGTTTACAATGGAAAATCTAGACATATTAGTCTAAGACATACGTTTGTGAAAGACTTAATTACTAAAGGGGTGATCACCATTATATATGTAAAGTCCGGCGAAAACTTAGCGGACCCTCTCACTAAAGCACTTGCTAGAGACTTAGTGAAAAATACAACAAATAATATGGGACTTAAAATCCTAAGCGCCGACGACGGGAACCCAACTTCAGACTAGTATATTAGTCTTCAAGTTAAATGGGTAACAACAAGTTATCGATAAGCGCTTAAAAGAACTAGCTTGGTTCCATATATGTTTTATTGATTAAGGCTAGTTTGTGAACAATTGCAATTAAGAAAAGGATGAGTTTATCAACTCTTAATAAAGCATAATGATGTCTTTTGGCAATTGAGACAATGTAAAGGCTTTACCTATATGGACATAGAAGTGGTGCCGCTTCGATAAATGTATGTGTTACATTTATAAATGTTCATGAATTCAGGATTAGCACATGGCCGTATATAATAGTGCTAAGGTTATGTTGAGAAACTTGTGAGACCTAAAAGGTAAACTTGTCTGTGTCATTTGTTCGGTTTTTACAATAGAAGTCTTGGTTAAAACTTCCATAAGACACCACGACTTCGTTAAAACTTTAACTAATGTACACTAATTGAAGGTCCAAATCAAAAGATACCTTCTTGTATGGATAACGTTTATCTAGAGGAAAAAATTAATACACAAATTAGTGGGGGAATGTTATGTAATTTGTGTGTATGATGGAGAAGTACATTAGTCCCACATTGGAAGAATAAGATGAGAATGAATGCTTATATTGTTGTGTCCAATACAATATTCAAATTAAGTGAAACCCATAAGAACAAGTCCAACTAATTGGGCTTATACATACTAATATTTAAATAGTCATAGATGGGCACTTGGGCACTTGGGGCATCTTGGGCCTTGACATTCAAGAGGCGCTCCGCTTCGATTCGGGGATTCGGGCTGGTTTAAATTTCAAATTCAGAAGCGAGCGGTTGTGTCTGTTTTGAACAGACATATCTTTTTGCAACAGTCGCCTCTTTCTCGTTATATATATGTGCCTTCTTCCAGACAGAAACTCACGTCTTCTCTCTCGAATTTCCTCTGTTCTCGCAAACACTCTCGAGCCTTGTTGTATCCTGCGGACAAGTTTCCAGCCAGTGGAAATATTGTTCTTCGGATAGTGATAACACGCCTCAAGGCTTCGTCTCTGTCTCTCTTCCTCTGTTTTCCATATTTCTCTTAACAAATACAAGTCGTAAAATCCAAACATATTATATGGGCATGCCACTTTGATTACCAAATACACGCCAGCATACAAGCTGCGTTCACTTTTGTTCACCCAAAATACAACTCAAATACAGGATAACATATAGGCTGCATCCATTCGACCTGAAAGATGAAACATGAACCAATTTTCAAGATAAAAAAATGTTCTATTAATCATGAGTTAAACGAGAACTATGATCCTTGAATTGTGCACTAAACATGAACTGTGAATCATTATTTACGAAATAAAGTAGACTTACTAATTTCTTTTCAAGAACTTTATGATCAAAAGTCTTCCCAACTCTTCGAACTTCTTTTTTTTCGACTCTTTCTCAACTATCCATTGAATAAAGATGTCACATTACTCATGATTCCACTATTCTTATTTTACCTTTGTATATACCCTTTCCACAGTCTGAGCCTAAATTACATATTATAAGGCAATTAAATGCATTTATGTTCATCGTTAAGTGTTAAAAACATGCAATAATTAATTTTATTTTAATAATTAAATTTTACAATAACTTAATTTAATCATTTAGTAATTCATCCTTTATGGTTGTATAATTAATTAGTTTAATTATACAAAACTAATTTTAGTTTAATAATCAAAATAGATGTAATTTAGTTATTTACCTGTAATGGAACGGAAGGTAGTCGGTACTTTGATCTCAAAACCATATTTATTTGTTTGTACAAACCCACGGTCTCTTCCTTCGTCGTCGTTATTATCCCGATCCTCGTTTCCTTTGCCACCTTCATAATCGTCCTCATTGTCACCTTCTTCGTAGTCTCCATCATCGTCTTCATCATCATTTATATCATCGTCTCCATTGTCGTCTTCATCCCCCTCCTTGTCCTCCCCTACTACTTCATCCTCTTCGTCATTTTCCTCTTCATCTTTGTATGCCATAGTAGGATGCATTTGATGGACTATTCTTCGTTTTTAGTAGATTTAGAACGCCTGGTTGTCTCTGTTTGTACCATTAACATGGTTGTCATATAATTTCCATGTTCTGTGTTAAGCATAGGACGACAAATATGAACATACAATACAAACAACATTACATGCAGTAATCGAGGAAAAGAGATATGAGTACTTACAAAATCAGCTACCACATTACTTATTCTGTGCAATCCTTCTTCGTAATATCGTGATTCTTGAAAAGCAAGGTGTCTCATACCCATATTCATCTCACATGGTATGTCAACTGTGTAATGCGACGTACTAGAGGTATAAAGGACAAATGCGGAATGAGTAATGGATCATCTCGTACTGTCTACTGCAAGTACAAGCGAGCATCCTCTGCCCAACCTCCTTGCTCCGGAGGTGGCGGCGAGTTAAACTGAGATGATTAATTCACTTTAGAGGACATAATGATGCGAGCCTGAATACATGACTTTATGGCAGAAGGACCAAAAAAAAAATTCATATTCCCAATACAGACTGCGACATCCGGTAGCGGGACAACATCTTTGGATATCTTTCGCTAATAAACGTCGTAGTCAATATCTAGACCTTAATGTTAATACTACTGGCAGTGATCCTGATATAGTGCTACCTGCATTTCCGCATAGGTGTCGTAAGTCATGGTACATGTCATATGAAGTAGAGGATCTAAAGGAATGACAGCTTGCCCTATCAACTGTCGATGACACCGCTCTCCTAAAAATAACTCATAACAATCCCTTGAAGGAACAAGCAGGGGAAAATGCTTTAGTGAAAGATTACGAAAACTTGAACCCCGTTGTATTCAGCAGCAACAGAGATATTCCATGGATTCCAATTAATATGGCAGACTTGTCGATGATCTATATGATAGCGTGAAATTGAAAATAAATGACATGTAGTATCATGACTTCTTACGCTTTATCTCTTTTTCCCAAGTTTTAATCTAGGAGAAGATGCCTGTTTTACCCTATCTTTAACAATATAACCACCAACAACCATATACTCGAAGAACCAGTACTACAAAACAAAATAAATATGTTACTAAATTAATTAATTTAAACAAGTTCACTGAAATAATTTGAAAATATGAAAGTTGATACACCTGTAATAACTCAAAAAATCTAGTGAGATGACCTCCACTAGTCAGAGCCACATCCATCCTCCGGTATAGATACCCAATAATAGACGTACCTAAATTTTAGAATTGAGCTGATTCTAAGTCCATAACTGCCTTTATGTACCCAAGACTGATTGTGTCATTTGTCGATGTGAAGAAAAGAGTCCCCGCCATGTATAACACAAAAATTCGAGCAATATGATCTAGGTTATTCAAGTTAGCTTGTATTTAGTCCTCAAAAAAACATTTAATCAAATGATATATCATGACATTTCCAATATATCTTTCAATTAGAAGCGGTAAAAATTGACTAACATTGCTAAATCGGCTCCATCGCTCATCATATGCGATATGACGTTTATTTAACCCATTTGTATATATGTCAACATGGTAAAATCTAATCGTGTAAAATCAATTGCAACATTCAAAAATAAAAATGTATGAGTAGTAGATCATCACCGCTCAACTATGGCATGTATACATATGTTATCGGAATTTCTGAATTCAACGTCCATGAATCTACCAAAATAATTTCACTATAGCATCTCTAATTTATGAATGAACTTTTATGGTTTTCCACCACTTTAACATTGTTGTAAATGATCCAAGACATATCACCAATAGTTTTACAGTAAACTAGTATCATGAATATTTAAATATATGTAAATTAGACATTTAACTATAATACACGATGTATCATAAGCTCTTTTCCAGTCATGAAAATGTGCTTCTTGAAGACTGGTAATAGACCGAAATGGAGATGTCAAAGAAATCATCTTCTCTACACCAAATCCAGACCCATCACTGTCGCCACAAATAGACCGTTTGCTTCTTCTAAATGTTTTCCTTCTTCGTATATTGCCACTAGAGCTAGATGCTTCTTCATTTACATTTACCGTCTTCAAATAAAAATAGTTTTTCAAAACCCTAGAAATTTGGGCATTCAAAATTTTCTTGAACAAACAATGTAGTTTTGTTGGTGATTTAGTAGGGAATTGAAGGGGGATTGAATATCAATCAAGACTGGTTTAATTTGTTGCTATTTTCTCTTTTTCTTTTTTAGGCTGCATGGGTTATTAGGAAACCATGGCCATACGAGAACAATTATGTCCCGGGTTTATGAGCAGGGAGTAAGCGCACGCTTAGTTATATAAAAAAAGTTAAACGGTTTACAAGAAACAGTTTAAAAAAAGACAGTTAACTGAAACCTGTTTACACGATAAACGGGTTACTCTTAACCGTTTATCACTTAATAAAAAGTTAGGAAGCTAAATCTCCCACTCGTTGCTGGAAGAGTGGGAAGAACTCACGTTAGTAAATCGCTTCCACATGTACAAGCAGCGTCTTCTATTGGAAACACTCTTAGACACAATAACAATGGAGAAAGTGGTCAGCGTAAGTGCTAATGGTAAGCACAATTGGATTTATTATGCTCACCAAACAAAAAAAAACAGAATAAATGATACAAAAAACCACTTCTAAATGAAAAAAACTTAGCACAAGCTGCTACATAATGAACACCACACAAGGGTTGTACGCATACGCAAAAAACAATGAATTGTATTGAACAAACGGGATTAAAGTCAACTTTCAGCTAGATTCCATAGTACTCATATTTTGTTGCTTTAAATACAAAATATCTTTAAAATGAAATCTAGCTGAAAGTACTCATATGAATCTGGAACCTAGCTGAAAGTTAGCTAGAAGTCAACTTTCAGCTAGATTCTAGGGGAATCTGGAACCCACTAGAAATGTTGTATACAAATACGTACAAATATCTTTAAAATGAAAAATTAATATCTTTTTTCATTACTTATTAATTTTTTAGTGTTAGAAACGTAATTTAAATAATTTTATTTTTCATTTCTATTTTTTCAAATAGTCTAAGCTTACAAATTATCAGTCATCAATGGTGAAGTAAGTCTTTATTTTATTGATTACTTCATATTTGAAATTTCATTCTCATGTATGTCATTTGTATGTCAATTTACACTTGCAAATCATGTATTTTTCTATTATAGGTACATCATGCACGTTTGAAATATTTGAATTATTTAAATGCATGTACATAGCGCTTACCATTAGGACATAAACAGAGATAACCTAGAGGGCAGCCCACCATGCCTACGGGTTGGGGAAACCCACTGTGCTAGGGAAATTTATAATAAAATATGGGTTATATATTACCAAAATATAAAAGACATGTTACAAATGGATTTCAAACGACTGCAGACTGCATGGTACGTTGGTAGTTGGTTATACTTGTGCCAATGTGTGTAGGGTTCAAATCCTGGGTGGGGCATTGAAAATTTTGCGTTAGCATTTTCTACGCTGGTAACAAAATTTGAATTTAGGCTTGGGGCATGAAATTAGGTGGGTCGGGCGTGGACGTAAATATAATAGCTTTTGCGTGACACCTTTTGATATCAGCATGAACTTACAAAAATGCCTTTGTAGATTTACAAAATAATAATGCTTAAAATATCATCTACCACATAAACCTTTTTGCCAATCCAAAACGCACTTTTACATATGTTAGAAAACTTAAAGTCAATAAAAGATACAATCTACCAAAACAAGCTTCCTATACATTTCGATTTATTTTAGTTGATAATAGACAAAAGTTGCAAACCACAAAAAGTTTTGCAGTCTAGAAATAAAATTCAAACTAACTGCATCTGATTTCAATGCAAAACACAAATAAATATGTATGCAATCTTTATTATTTTTTAATTTGGCAAAGCAATGCCGGTTTTATAGTGGTCGTATAACTTTACTAGAAAAGGGTGAAGAAATGAAGAGTTCTGCATAGGCACAGAAACTCCATCTGGTTTGAAGTGATAGAACACTACATACAATATAAGGGAGTAGCATGACACTACTACTACTAAATAAAACTCACAATTATTCCTCAACTAAGGAACATCTGGAGCTATCGCTAGTTCCTATAACATTGACCAACTACAAAAAGAGTACTGCAAGGTTAGGAACATAACAAGGGTTAAGACTACAAAATTCGCATTCCCAATCCCATGTAGTATCGTGGAACAAATATTTGTTCCATTCACCTAGCTCGCCATCCTTAAAGAGCTCAAAACCTTCTCCTACAACTTTATAAAACAGTTTTCTATTATCGTGTACTTCATCATTTATATAGATATGATACATGTAAAGTAAAACATGCCATTCACAACATTAACACGGAGGCCACCTCTCAAATTCCAAGCTTTACGAAGTTGGTCACGGATATCGAGATACAGTACATATCATTATTTTGAACATGATAAACACATATAATTTATAAAAAAAAGGTCAGTTTGTCCATGAAGCACGTGTGTAATTCCACCATTTAAATTCTGTATTTTCTAGTTCCCCACAAGATTTATCACCCTCTTCGACAGTTAATCTATGGCGAAGACAATCGTGTTCAAAAAAAATGGGGATCAAGCCATTAGAGAACTCAACTTATTCAGAGAAATTGCTTTCAATTTCAGAATCCATGATGAATTTCCATTTCTCTCAACCGATCCACCGATGAGCTGATCTGATTTCGTCACCGCCACTGACCTGCATACGGTATGAATTTTGTTGCTGGATTTAATTATTACACTTTGGATCTTCAACATCGATCTTTAGTTTAGCTGAAACCAATTGAGACTTCAGATTTCAATTATTACCGCTACAAAGATATGGTATCAATTTGTTCGTGGAAGATCTTAAGGGATCTGCAAAAATTGTTATTACCTTCTGAATCCCAGTCTATGAATAATTGATTTACACCTTTCTGTTTCCATGAAATTTCAAAATTGAGGAGTTAATCTTTTGGTGTGTTATGTCTTAATAAAATGCTTTATCGACTCAGTATGTCCACGGGTAATAGCACGACTCATTTACACCAACATGGATATTTCTACAAACCGTTTTCAATCATGCGCACCAATTTTATGATTAGAGAAGCATGTTTGAGAAATTGGTTATGTGATGGTACTTTGGGTTCTTATTTATGTTTTGTTATAAAAGTTGAAGTCCATTCTACAAACATTATAGGAGTGTATCTCCTTCCAGTTTGGTGACATGGGAATATGGGCAACGTTTCAGGAAGAAACGGTCGGTGGAGAATGTGGTGTCCAATTGGCCAACGCATCATCTTATTTCTGTGAAACGTGGGATGTCTACCGATAATATAATTCGATAGTTAGCACAAGCATAATTTGGTTGTGGTCAAAGCCTGCAAAAATATTAGGAAAATTTAATTTTAGCTCCGACAACTGAAAAGCCTTATTACTTAAGGTAAGCAATTTATTGCATTGTGATCTATAGCTCAAAGGAAAGAGTTTGTAACAGTGCATAAACATGAAGCGTTTCTTTGTGAGCTGAAGTGTCGTGGGATCGCACTTGCAGACTTGGAATAGGCGACCTCATCACGGGTCTATCTTTACTTTGTCTTCATGGTTATAATGTTTTGCATGTAGACTTGTTTTCTTTCTGTTTTATGCATGTTTGTTATAGTTCTTTTTGGGTTAGTATGCTAACCTTTCTTTGTACATTCTGAAAATTAACAAAAGCGTACCAATTTCCAAAAAATAATAATATATCTTTATTAATAGTTGTAATTCCTTTAGTGTCATACCTTTTCGTGTAAACGTGAACCGAAAACACCATATATATTTTTTAACAAACTCAAATATTCTTAAAAATAGAATCCACCACTTAAACTTCTTTATAATTTAAAATTTGAATCCATGGTTAAGAATACGATTTAACAGTTAAACTGATTTAAAAATTCAAGATATTACAATATGCTTAAAATTAGTATCTAGCAAACAAATATCGTTTAAACAAACAAATTTCATTTACAAATTCATTCTTAATTAATTAATAATATATATATAATTCAACCTACTGGCAATTGTTGCAACTTAAGAATAAATATTTGGATTAATCAGGCATGGTGTTAAAACAAAAATATGACAAAATATTTATGCAAATTTATTTCCCTTAAGCGTGTTAATCATATATATTTATGAAAATGTGCAAAACACAAGCTATCATCACGCGCGAAGCGCGTGCCGTCTTACTCATATTAATAGTTATAATATCTTGGTGTTACATTTTTTTGGTCACGTGAGCTATCAAACATTTCCATTTAAATATTACTGAAATCTCTCTATCACTTAATAACAGGATAAGACAAATAAGCTTATTTTATGAATTCAAAATGCAACACTACAAACAAGGACAAATCTAGTCTTAATATGAAGTAAAAATAATATTTAAAAAGCATATTTTTTTTATCGATTCAAAACACACGTCTTTACATTAAGAGATTATATTATATCTCTTAAAAGTAGGATCCAAAATATATATTTGTCAAACAAATTAGTTCTTTCTTGATTAAAGATAAAAACAAAAATCAAATTTTGAGGAAAGTGGTATATGTCCACCAACTTAGTTAAACTTGATCGTTTTTTCATTAATGCTCCTTTTGAGGATCTTCACCCTTTTAACTTCTCAAAAATTTTTATCTTCGATTATTTCTGATCATTGCCCTGTGGTGTTGGATTCTGGTGATGCTATAAGAAAGAAACCTTTCTTTAGATTTGAAAAAATATGGTGCCTTGAAGATAATTTTGATGATATGTTGTATAACAAATGGTCTGAGTTTGGAGTGTGGGGAGATGCGGCGAGAACTCTCAGTACTAAATTCAAGCTTTTGAGGAAATTTCTCACAAAATGGAATGTCGAGGTGTTTGGCCATATCAGACTTAAGAAGGAGAGGATTGAAAAGGAGATTTTTTTAACTTAATGTTCTGGATGAAGAAATATGTTTAAACGCTGATGAAAGGGAGTTGTTGCATCAGAAAGAGAGAGAACTCAATAAAGTTATGGACCAAGAAGATATTTTTTGGAGGCAAAGATCCAGATCTCAATGGCTGAAGGAAGGGGATAGAAACACTGCTTACTTTCATAGAGTTGCTAATGGAAGAAGAAGAAGAACAAATTTGATTCATAGTATTTGGAAATATGGAGAGGAGATTTGTGATCAACAGAAGCTGAGTGACACTTTTACCAAATACTATAAAGGCATTTTTGGTGATCGTATTGAGAACCGCATTTCTATTGATTGGTGCAAACTTTATGCTAAAGTTTTGGATCTATCGGACATTGCAAATGATTTTTCTGAAGAGGAAATTGTGAATGCTTTGAAAGAGATGCCTGGGGATAAGGCCCCTGGACCGGATGGTTTTCCTAATTTTTTTCTTTAAGAAGTACTGGGATTTGGTTAAGAATGAAGTGTTTCGTCTGTTTGAAGAATTTCATAATGGTACTTTAAGGCAGGACTTAATTAGCTTTGCTAATGTGGTTTTAATCCCCAAAAAAGAAGGTAACGTTACTGCAACTGATTTCAGACTGATCAGCCTTCTTAACACTAGCTTCAAATTAATTACAAAAGTGCTTGCCAACAGACTGAAAGCTAAGATGGATATGTTAATTGATAAATCCCAAACTGCTTTTATCAAAGGTAGAAACATTCTTGATGGTGCAGTGTTGGTTGGGGAAGTTATTTCTCATTGTGATAAGTTTGATGTTCCATGTGCTATTATTAAGTTGGACTTTGCCAAAGCATTTGATACAGTTGACTGGAGATTTATGATTGATGTGTTGAAGGCAAGCGACTTTCCCAATAAATGGATTGAATGGATTTATTTGATTCTCTCGTCTAGTAGATCAAACATTTGTGTAAATGGCGTTGCTGGCTCCACTATTTACTCTACACGTGGTTTGAGATAGGGAGACCCTCTTTCTCCTCTTCTCTTTGATTTGACGGAAGATGTTTTTTCAAAAATTCTGAAATTGGGGTGTGCGGAGGGCATTATCAGCAGCTTTGGTAGCAATCATGTGGTAGGGGGTGTTAACTCTTTACAATACGCTGATGATACTATCATTTTCAATAAACCAGACTGTAAATATCTTGCTGCACTTAAATTCATTCTTTATGCTTTTGAAAGCCTGTCTGGTTTAAAAATTAACTTTCATAAAAGCAGTGTTTACACGCTGGATTGCAGTGATGATTTGCGCAAGTCATGTGCTGAACTATTTAATTGCAAGGCTGAAGTTTTGCCCTTGAATTATCTGGGCATGCGCATTCATCCCAAGAAATTAATGAAAAAAGATTGGCAACATTTGATTGAAAAGGTTGACACAAAGCTGGCAAGGTGGAAGGGAAACTCTATGTCAAGAGCTGGTAGACTTGTACTTGTGAATTCTGTTTTGTCTTCAATTCTAATGTGTTGGATGTCCTTCTACAAATTTCCTGGATGGGTGCTGAAGAAGATTGATGCTGTTCGCCAAAACTTTTTCTGGACTGGCAGTAAGGGGAAGAAAAAGCTTAGCTGTTTGGTTTCATGGGAACAGATTTGTAAGTCTAAGGAGCAAGGGGGTCTTGGTGTTATTAACTTGAAGACCATGAATTCAGCGTTGCTCTGTAAGTGGTTATGGTTTATGATTTCTGATAAGCATGCTCTTTGGAAAGAATGGATAATTAGTACATGCTATAATGGAAATTTTGATTGGAATTCTGATTCTTCAATGTGTTCGGTGTTTTGGCGTGATGTTATGCTTCATGCTCATTGGTTGAAACTGGGCACTAAGATTGTGGTGAAAAATGGCCATAATACTTTATTCTGGTTTGATAATTGGCTCTCCCCCATGCCTTTGTGTGTGGAGTTTTCGAATCTCTTTGCAATTGCATGTAATAAAACTACTCAGTTGGCGAGATGTATGATATTGATGCTCCGGGTTTCAAGTGGAAGCTAACATTATCCAGATTGGTGGCTGGTAATGCATTGGTTCAGTTGTGTTGTATTTTCGATCTTCTTGACAAGGTAAGTTTGTCCAATGAGAAAGATGAGTTTGTATGGATGTTGGAGGGAGAGAGAAAGTTGTTCAGTGTTCGCAGCATCTACAAGTTGATCAACTTTGCTAGGATTAGGAGGTTGGGGTTTGAATACATGTGGCGATTCAAAGTTCCTGATAAAGTTAAAATTCATATGTGGATCGTGATGCATGGTTGATTAAATACGGTTAACAGGCTTAGACATAGAGGTGTGAACGTAGTGGGTGGCTGTGTGTTTTGTGGTCATGATGAGGAGGACTACAATCACCTTTTTCTGGATTGCGACTTTGCGTTTTACATCTGGACAAAGTGTTTAGTTTTCCTTTTCTTGGACTTGCATTGGGGTGATTTCATAGTAGATCAATATAACTTTTGGCAATACATTTACCTGGCTTTAGATGATTCACATAACAGTTATCTCTTTGTGTTGCTAAATTTTGCATACACTTGGATTCTATGGCATGAGCGTAACTCAAGAAAATTTAAATGCAAGATGAAAGCTCCTAACAGTATCATTTACTCCATCCTTAATTTTGTTTATGACTGGGCAGGCATGGAGAGGAAGAGGCATGTTGAGAGCATCGCTGATAGGGTGTGCAAACGTGTGAGGCACATCACCGGACATGATGCTTGACGAAGATGACTGCTGGGTTTAGTTCATGTCTTTTTGCTTTCAGTAAAATATACTGTAATGTTATGAAGTATATGCTTTCTTTTGTTCTAAGGCTGTATGTATGTATGCAGTAATCGCTGTTGTGTCGCGATAGCTTGTTTTTGGTTGTAAATATGATGTAAATACACGACTTGCTACTTTGTGGTACTTAATATATTAAGGCGTGAATCATGTTGATTCACTACCTTTTCCTTCAAAATAAAATAAAATAATACTAACTATACATTATTACAATGTAAAAATATGATTAAATATATAAAAATTAATTCATGCGCTTTGCATGTGCCGTTCCACTCATATAATATACTGCTATAAGTTATTCGGGTTGGGTGATTTTGTAAATTAAGGCACAAGGGTAAGTTGGGTGAAGTTTCCACTATAGATCACACATTTTGAACAAAGGTTATTTAGATGTCCAGAACAAAAAATAGAAATAGCTAAATAAGAATGTAAACATGGATTACATTTTGCAGTATGACATGATTAAGCTTCTAGCAACTTCATATATATTCCAAACATCTTAAATGGGCGATGGTTTGCAAACTATTCTTGCAGGCTAGTCACGATAACCAACTAAAAGAAGCACGATTATATACACATCCTTGCTGACTTCTTCTATTTGTTTGTTCTTTACCTCAACTAAATACTTTGTTTATCCATTGAACGTGCTATTATTTGCTATATTCTCTAAACTACCCTTGGCTTCTCTCCCTCTTCAAATAAAAAAATCATGTGGTTTTTAATCAAATTTTTCTACAATTGAGTACTTGTCTCATAAAGTGTTTTGCATAATGAAATAAATAAAATAACACTGAATAAATAGAAGCGCAAGCCATTAGGTAAAAATAATGGAAGACATGTTTGTTAAGGGTTGTCAATAGATAACCAAAAAAAACCCAAAAACTGTCCGCGTCCACATTCAAAAAATGGATAAATAACCTATAACACCCCATGTCCGTTAGTGTCACTCACAAAGGGAATGCACTAAGTTCTGTGGAGCATTTAGGGTAAAAGATGCAGATAAATTACAAGACAGACAGAAATTAAACAGCGGAAAATAAAACTTTGCTTTATTGATAAAATAGTTTGTACAATGATTTCTTTACAATATCAGAGTATCATCTGTCTTACAAAATAAAGAAGCATAAAACAACATTTATATTCCCCAAATTGTAGCAAGAGCCAGCCATAGCATCTGAAAAGAGAATCCAAGCAAAACTTCGTCAAATCTTCAAGCTAGGAAAGAGTGACAGTCCGACTTAACCTGAGCTATACTATTACCTCCTTTACTACCTTGGGGGGGGGGGGGGGCGGAAGAAAAGAAGATGAAAGAAAAACAGAGTCAGACATAAAGCCTGAGTAAGTTCAGTAACTTCTAGCATGTGAACATGGAAAAATAAAGCGACATGAATTAACTGAATACAAGATTACACCATGACGATAGGGTCAACAAGACTAGACAAGGTAATCACAAGATATGCTAAGATAAGATAAACTGGATACGCTCTAATACTTTCGCCGCTTCGCTATTTCCTTGTTATACTTGGTTTCTGTATCTCTGCACCGCCTAACTAGTGTCCCAACTATTAATGATAACGTGATCCCAGTCCCTGTAGTTTCCATTGCCTTCAGGCCTACATTAATTATTTGTTACCTAGATTTACATCTAGGGTTTTCTATCAAGTGCTTTCTAGTTTCAACTAGAGTTTACGCTATCTGCTGAACGCTTCTCGGATTCAGGATTTATGCCAACTAGTTCAACTAGGGATTATGCTACCTGTCGAACGATGCCCCCAAGTCTAGGACACACTACCTAGAGTGGTATATGTTCCTATACTTCCCCACGCATGTACCGCGAATCGTTATCGCTTGTCTAGATGCACATGTCCTGTAATGTGCGGTCCGAGTCCTGTGACAGGGCAAATCAAGGAATACATAACTCGGTCGGGAGCTTTCAGATATATGCAGATGCAGATGCTAAGGTCTGTTTTTATTCCAGTGGCTATGGTCCCACTTGACCCCTCCCTCAACTAATGAAAGGCACACTTTGAAAAATGAGAACTATACGCCGGCCCCCGGTGCCCCACTATCCTATGGCCATCCTCACCCATAACTAGTTAGCAAGTATATGGTCTTTTGGAGTTCTCCGCCTTTCCGCTTCACGTATCTCGATTGACTGAAGATGGATGGTAGACGACGAGTCGCTATCACAGGGCTACCGTTTGCTCGCCGAATCACGCCAGTCCATCCTAGTCTTTAGGTTGCCATGTATTGCAACCAAGGCATACCCCTGGTTCTTCTACGCAGACCTTAACCTCTGTGGGCCCAGGCGGATCATCTGCAGCCTCACAGAGGAATACCAAGAGTACCCTCACGTCCCCTCGAAGCCTCGGACTTCGTAACCCAATTCGTTGGAGCCTTCTTTCTACTCAGACGGACATTCGCTCCTTCCCGTGTTATACTAAGAATTACTACTTAGTTTTACTAACTAAGATTTACCACTTAGTTTCCAGAATCGTTGTTTTCTAAGGTTTACTACTTAGTTCCCTTTCCCGTCAATTTGGATTGGTTAAGTGTCATTAGTCAATTCAAGCCAACTTAACCTTTTTCATACATCCTGTTATACTGGTTAAGTGTTATCAGTAATTCATTTTGACTTAACCCTACCACAAACCAAGTTATATTGGTTAAGTATTTCTTATTACTTAACCCTGCCCATTCACCCTATATTGGTTAAGTGTTCCCTTTTAACTTAACCTTGCCCGTCTGTCTTAACTAACATGTTATTAATGGTTAAGTATTATCCCTTCATGTTTAGACTTAACCCTATTCTTTTATCACAATCTGAGGGTTAACTGTTCAAGTTTACTTAACCCTATGGTCTAGCACAGCTAATATATCAAATTGGCTAAGTGTATTAGATTTTACTTAACCCCAACCTACGGTCTAGTTAACATGTTAATTTGGCTAAGTGTATTAAACTTTACTTAACCCCTATAAATCTTATCTTGCTACCTTGAATTTGGTTAAGTGTCTCTATGGACTTAGCCCTCCCATTCTATCTTAACTGTGTTAAGTTGGTTAAGTGTTCCTATGGACTTAACCCTCCCATTCTAGCTTAACTGTGTCTGTATGAACCTAACCCCACCCATCGGTTTGATTATCTTGTTGAATTGGTTAAGTGACTTAGTTAACTTAACCCTACCTTTCTTGTTCTAGCTTTAACTAAATAAATTAAAGCCGCTACCACTCACATTAGACAGATATTGTTGCGATTACTGGATGTGTTGGTTGGTTCCGGGCAGGTTTTGTAACAACCCGAAAATCTAGGCCAGTTTAAAAATTTTCTTTTGGCAATTTTAGAGAATTTTGAACATTTAAAATAGATTATTTTAAATAAAATCGACGAGAAATTTATTTTGAATGGAATTAGAACGTATATATTATATACGTCGTCATTAGAATATAAATAATTATATATAATTATAAAAGGAAATGAAAATAGCGCGGTAAGCTAGAAAATATTTTTCTGGAATTTTTAGGATTAGTATGTGACCCCGGTAAATTGAAATGTACGTTTAAAATTCAATATATAGAGTTATACGTTGATTTTGACGAAAACTGATCGAAACAATCGAATCAGCTTACGATACATATCCCGTTGTGTTCGGAATGGGGGTAAAACGCTATGGACGACAGGCGGTGGGCCTCGTTTCGAGGTCGTATGTAAAAGTCAACTTTTTGGGAAAAAAATAATAATAAAATAATTAAAAACTCTTCTCTCTCCTCACCCTCTCCTATACCTTGGCCCCCCCGATTCATCAATCAGAAAAAAAAAGAGAGAACACCCAATCGCGATTCTCCCTCAGCCCTCCTCTCGTCATCGCCGAAGACCGCGCCCCCTGGCCTCCGCTGCGGTGACCGAACTCTCCTCCTCCGCCAGTCCTTCAACCCCCTCGCGAAACCCTAGCAGCCGCCAACGTGGACCCCTCGCCTGCATCGCCACCTGACGATCTCCAACGCCGCCCTCATCAACACCGGCGCCACCGTACGACAACTGCACCCCCTTGCCCTCGTCCCCGACTTTCTGCAGCCCCCTCCTCTGTAAGAAACCGAAAACGTTGAGTTTGTTGTTTATTTATTTTTATTCAGTTTTAATATATATATTCGAAATGAGTTTTATTCCCCTTTTTCTTTTGTATGATGTTATAATAACTGAATTTTTATGATGTTAAAAATATAAATTTTTTTGATGTTAAAAATGTGAATAGCATAAGAAAGTTTAGATCTGATTTTTAATTAGAAAAATATAATTTAAAAATATGAACTTTGTCAGTTTAAAAATATATATAAAAAAAATCAGTTTTTATACGTGGTTATGGTTATAGAAATTGGGTTTTTATAGATATGAATAACATTGGATTAATAAAAATGTGATTTTTATTAATATACATGATATTGTTTTCATTAACATATATGGAAATTGTTTCTATAAAATATAAAAGTGCAATTTCCTTAATTATGAAGATCGATAAAAATTTGATTTTTGAAAGCCAAAAGAAGGGATCATATTGTCATACAATGAACGACTAGATTTTCATGAATATGAAAGCAAAATAAAGAAGTGACTTTAGTGGATGGGAGGTTATGATTTTTATCGTTCAAATAGTGAGATACAAATATAATTTTAATATACGAGAGGATATAAAAAAATGAGATATTTAGAAGAAATAGCGAAGGAAAAATTCGATTTTTATTATGAAGTATAAATTATAAAGTTTCGATTTTTATTATGAAGTATAATGATAAAAATTCTATTTTTATATATATAGTGAAGTGATAAAAATGTGATTTTTATCCATGAAGTGTTGAAATAAAAATGTGAATTTTTATTTATAAACATCGTATTAAAAATGAGATTTTTAATAATCGACTACGTGAAACAGATCTCGATAGAAGCACGGCGAAGATTTCCTACCCATGGAGAATTGCGTCATTCAGTTTAGCGAAAGGGTGTACTAGGATGCAGACAGTGCTTAGTAGCACCCGACACCCGTCATCCACAGACCATGGCTGGCTTGTTTGTTAAATTGTTTGGTTGTGTAGTTGGTTAGATTATTTGGTTTGAATTGAATTGTTTGGTGAAATGAAATTGATCTGATTGATGTGTGGATGGCGTGGGCCTTCACTAGACCGGGGATAAGGCTAGGCCTTGTCCCGTTTCTAGTATCGTGTCGTTATGCCGCCGAAATTTTCTAAAATATGTTAGAAAAATAAAAATATCATTTTATTGAATAAATGAACCGAATAGAATATTCATAGTTTGAATAAAATATTTTGATCGTTAAAAATATATTTTTTAACGTGGAAGCGAATAAAATAAAATATTCATTCACAAACCGGACGGTTTGTTTATGCACACCGATTTGACTGACATTGATTGGGACGATAAATTTTACACATCGCCTAACTGCACAAATAAAATCTGTGTTTGATTGTTTGAAACCCCACACGGGTGTTGGGATGAAATTTGAAGTTCACTCATCCTGATTGATTAAATATGTCGGTCGATGGATCGACAGGCTGTTATAAGCGTTAGATATCTATATTTGATGCGTATACAGTGTAGTGCACTTTAGATGATGGTTGATTATTTATCGTTGCTATTATATACATTTATTGTATGGAATCCATATAATTAACTTTATATGGTAATTGATTGGGCCTCATTCCAATCGGAAAAATTAAGAATAATATAAGATAAAGGTTCATGTGTTGACCGTACTCATCCGTTGAGATTAGTCATGTGTTGAACGAAATATTTTAATAATAAAATTTACATCTTTATGAATATAAAATAAAGGTTCATGTGTTGACAGTACTCATCCGTTGAGATTAGTCATGTGTTGAACGAAACATTTTGATAATAGAAATATTTGAAATAGAAATATTTTGAAATAGAAATATTTGAAATAGAATATTTGAAAACAGAAATATATAAAGCCTTGTTGATTAGATTGACGCCATTTTTGACGTGAACGATATTTATATCGATTTTATTCATTTTAAAATGAATATTGAAAAGTGATTTCAAAATCGAATATTTAGAATTGAATTTGATTCGAATAGAAAACGAATTTGAATCGAATTGAATCGAAAACGAATTTGAATCGAATTGAATCGAAAATGAATTTGAATTGAAACGAATATAAAACAAATTTGAATTGAATTGAATAGAAAACGAATTTGATTTGAATTGAATAGAAAACGAATTCGAATTGAATTGAATAGAAAACGAATTCGAATTGAATTGAATAGAAAATGAATTCGAATTGAATTGAATAGAAAACGAATTTGAATTGAAATAGAATTGAAATCGAATAGAAGTGAATGTAGAAAGAATTTATAAGGGAAAATTCAATTTTAATTTGAGTTTGAATTAAAGGTTGAAATTGTTTTTAAAACAAATTTGAAATGATTTTATAAAATTCATTTTAAAAAGGAAATCGATGATATATATATATATATAATATATATTATATATATAATGGCCTGAATAGAACGCGCCGCGGCAGTTCGTGAATTTCGACCATTTATTTCAAACGGACATTACGGGAGATCCGACCGTCGGATTCTCCTAAAACCGGAACCGTTGGGTTCGTATCGAAAAGAGTTTTCTAACGAATATTAGAAATTTGAAATCTAACGGTTGGATTTGGAGATACGTCCAAATCAAATTTGGAAAAGGTCGCTGTAAGTGCAGTTCGATGGCCGTTGATGGAAATCGACTGTACGGGCCTTGATAAAATTATTAAAAATAGTAATAATTTGTGTAAAATCATAAGAAATGATTTGGGAAAAATTGGGATGAAAAACTCCATATTTGAAAAGATAAAAATAGATTTTTATCGAAATGAACCAGTTTTGAACTGAAATTAAAACCCATTTATTTTTAGATAAATAAATTAGATTTGAAATGGGTTTAAATGGAATTGATTCATGGGTTTATCGTGAACTGTGTTTTGAATAACACTAGTTCCTTAACCCGATAATAAATAGAATGTGATTTGAGTTTATCGTGAACTGTGTTTTAAATGACACTAGTTCTTTAACCCAGTAAAAAGAGTTTTAATGAATCTTCAATTAAATTGAAATGTGGATTGATAATTTAAATTATCAACTTTAGAAAATGAGCGAGAATGGAGTATCACCAGTTTTGCTCCAAAACGATAGTTAAATCTTTAATCAGATTTGAACGTGAAATGGTAATTAATTTTACCGATAACACTGTGGTGTCAAATATGGAGTATTACTAGTTTTGCTTCATGGGATGAATAGGTTGGGATTGGGAAATAAATTAAATAATTACTTCGGTATGGTTCGCTAATCTCGACTAGTTTGGAAAACCATAATTTGGTTTGAAATGACATCCAAAGGAAGATTAAAGGATAAATTTTAAAGAATTTATCTTGGATAAAATTAATGGGAACCTTTCCCTAAGAATTGAAATTTAGAAACTAGCTGAAGGTTAGTTAAGAAGAATGGTTTCCTGGATATTGATCTGATGTTGGTTTCGGCCTTTGGGGTTAATATTTGGGGAATTGCCCTCTTTCTGATTTACGGTTAGTAACTAATGAATTGGAATGAGGCGTATGTTGTGTTTGTGTAACATTTATTTTTAATATACGCGGGTTGTTCGGAAAGGTCGGGTTTATACCCATTCTGAATAATCAATTCGACGATATGTCGAAGATGAAGACGGTGGTTGAAGACCGGAAGTCTTCATATCGTTGGGATAATTACTGACGATCCTGATTGGGCTGTACACCCAAGAGGATGGAAATAGTTGGTGGTCGTCCAGACGTACTTGGAGATGGATGGATATGCGAGGAAAGTGCCTCCGGTTTCGTTCAGACCTAGAACGGACTTGTAAATGGATGGTGTGTCTGACATTGTATTCCTTTATATTGTATTTGTTGATCTCTGCTAAATATATATCTGTTTGGCGGCGGAGAATTTATTCTCTTGCTTAACGCCCTTCTCTGAGACATATGAGCTCAGAGGTTATATATTGGCAGAAATCAGTGGTACGATATGGATTGATAGTGTGGCATGCTGAGATGCAATGATCCAGACTTTTGTTGAAAAGCAAAGTTTGGTGGTTGATGATCAAAGCGCAGCTGATATAGCATGGCTTTGTGTATAGCGTTGATCCGCGAGCCTCACACCCCGGTATGGTGGTAAACTGGTGGTTTGATCAGTATGCTTTTTAGAGGATGGGCACCTTAGTGGTGTTGTGGATTCGGTCGACCGAGATGAGCCTAGTGCTCAGGGATATATAGAGTAGGCGGTGTTTTCTCTCGCTGGGACGTAAGCCGCGGTGGTACTCTGGTCCCAAATGTGCGGATGTGCAGACGGTGTTTTCTCTTGTTGGGACGTAAGCCATGGTGAATTGCATTACGCGATCGATCTTTCGAATCAGGAGCCACCATGATGGAAATCCAATTTCCAATACGTGTATTTCGGTTTTATTTGTAGAGCCTAGTATGGCGACATAGTGGGATGGGGCACTTATGCCGTCTATGATTGATACTTATAATTTGAAGATATTTTATACAATATGCACTTATAATAGTATCAAATGATTTGTTTTAAACGTATCAAGCATTATTGGCTATTATAAGGTAAAAACCCTATCCTCCGGCTTGCGTTGCATTGTGTGATGGGACCTGGATCTTATAATAACTTCATTTTTCTTTATTTAGCATAGCGCTGTTGTTTTATGCACTGGTGTTCTTGGGAGGAAACCCGTTCCGTGTTATACGGCGTGGTCCCTTGATTTACCTAACTTTAAAAATAAAGATTAATAACTGTTTTAGTTCTCACACCAGTCACATGACTGACCTGGAGTTTATTGTTTTAACCTAAACTCTGGGTGCCCTTATTTTCGACACGGGCAGCTAGTAGTTTTGGTTTTGCAGATTTATATTCACAGGATCCTGGTTTACAGCTGGAACGATATCCGGAAAGCTTTGTATCCGTATATCTCCTTCAGTTGTGTATCGTATTATTTTCCGCTGCTATGTATTTAAATGTAATTTAAATCTCTGATATTTCTGTGTAATATTCATTTATACTCTGTATATTCTTGTATCTGATGGAATTGTTGTAATAACAATGAAAATGTTCTTTTGTCTGCGTTCTGATTTGTCTTGTCCTCACAGTAATTCGTTCTTTCTCATCTCTTCGGAGATCGGAGAAGTTTCGGGTCGCTTCATTTGGTATCAGAGCTTTGGTTTACAAAGCTCAGAGAACAAGACACAGTAGAACCAAACGAAAGAATTCATCAGAGATTGGATTAGTAATATCCAATAAGAATGACTCGTTAGAGATGGGATCAGTAGTATCCTAGGGCGAGTCGAAAGAGTGTTATTTTTAAAATAAACATTTAAACAAACTTTGTTTTGAAAGTTTAAACCATTTTATACGTATTTGAATATTTGTTTTATATTGAATTTGGACAATCCAATATATAAAGATTTTGCATATACGCCTTGCAAACGTGTATTCGAAGTTTTAATATATTGAAGAGATATAGAATCACAATCTAGTCGCCCGGAGATGATACTGATGATTGAGATCTCATCATCAGTGTTTATGTTCGAGTTTCGAAAGTGAGATATTTATATATTTCCAATCGACTGGTGTGAGAACCAAACTAGATAGGTTTATTGTTGTGATTTGGCATCAAAAACATGATTTTTAGTATATGTATAAAAAAAATTTATTATACCTTTGAAAGTTAACCAACACATTGATTGCTAGTTGTGATGATTATTAATTCAACTAATAGAAATACTGGAATGATATATAAAGCATAAATCAAGATATTTGTTAAGTGAAAAGTAATTCAAACTCTCTTGATAAAATCCTCAAATATAATGTAGGAGATGGTTCTCTATGGCTTATCTAATGCTGACTTCAGTATGACTCCGAAACAAACAAGGAGGGCCCAACAGAAAGCAGAAAAAGAAAGGAAGTTGAACTTAGGAACATACGTGGGTGTTTATTGTCGTATATGCAGAGAAGAAGGGCATTATGCGGTTCGGTGCCCTGAGAGAAAGAAAATCAAGGAGAAAGAGATAAGAATGGACATAGTTTGTTTTAAGTGCAAAGAAACGGGACATTTTGTGGATAAGTGTCCAAACGTTAAGAAAAAATCCAGAAAATTAGGAAAAGAAAAGAAGTGCTTCCGATGCAAAGATATAGGGCATCTAGCCCGAAATTGCCCGTTAAAGAAGGGTGATAAGAAATCCAAAGGAAAGGAGATGTCTACTTTGGAAATTATGCAAGGAGGAGGCACGACTTCCTAGAAAGTTGGGTTTTAATGTAATGAACTAGCATTTTGGATATATGTATGGATGTGTATGATACTTGTATGAACTTAAATATGCTTTTGTTTTAAAAATGTATCGATATTGTATAATATAGCTAGTGTAAGAAGAATGTTGAACTGAAGTGAATTTAGCACCGCATATTAGAATGTTTTGAAATCTGATTGAAATTGCATGCATATACTTGTACTTACATTGTACAGGTCATAGCAAGGAGGCTAGAGCAGAGAATAAAATTTGTTTGCCCGACAAATAGGTACATGTTTACTATAATTTACTGTTTTATTTGGGTGATGATGATTTTATGAGCCGATTGGCTAGCCGCTTGGCTTTTTCGTTTTCTTTTTGAGATCAGAAGGCCTTTATGGCAATTTCGGGATTTTCCCGTGGCTTCCGGTGCAGGGGAGATTATGGCGAAATTTTTCGAAAATTTAGGGTGTTAGCCAAATTTTTGAAATTTTTGAAAAGTTCTTAGAAACTGAAAAGTTGAAGAACTTAAGCCGTGATCAAAACAATGGAAGTTGAGTTGAATTGATCAAACCACTTTTGACTTTGTTCCTTTTCGGGGACGAAAAGTTTTAAGTGGGGGAGATTGTAACAACCCGAAAATCTGGGCCAGTTAAAAATTTTTCTTTTGGCAATTTTAGCGAATTTTGAACATTTAAAATAGATTATTTAAAATAAAATTGGCGAGAAATTTATTTTGAATGGAATTAGAACGTATATATTATATACGTCGTCATTAGAATATAAATAATTATATATAATTATAAAAGGAATTGAAAATAGCGCGGTAGTTCAATAATTCGATTTCAAACTTCAATTGAACATACCGGGTGCAAAATAAACCGGATTTTAGTGAAACCAAAAATAATGGGATCTAATTGTGACTATCTTTCCAACGAATCTGAAAAATTGAAATTTCATAGCGGGAATCAAAAGATATGTCCAGTTGAAAATTCTGAATAGTCGCTATGGAATTCAGGCCCTTAAAATGGAAATTTTGCAAACGACCTCGGATTTCAACGAAACCACTTTTGTTGGATCCGTGATGTAATGTTATTGCTAGATTCCAATTTTCATAATTTTTCGAATCAATATGTGAGCGTGGCAAAGGAAAACGCATTTGACCAGTTTCAGTTGATTTTAATCGACTGGAAGATGGCCATTTTTCAAACGGTGTCAGAATTCGACGAAACTAGTTTTGTTAGGACCGTGTCGTCAATACGAAGCTAGAAAAAATATTTTTCTGGAATTTTTAGGGTTAGTATGTGACCCCGGTAAATTGAAATGTACGTTTAAAATTCAATATATAGAGTTATACGTTGATTTTGACGAAAACTGATCGAAACAATTGAATCAGCTTACGATACATATCCCATTGTGTTCGGAATGGGGGTAAAACGCTATGGACGACAGGCGGTGGGCTTCGTTTAGAGGTCGTATGTAAAAGTCAACTTTTTGGGAAAATAAAATAAAATAATTAAAAACTCTTCTCTCTCCTCACCCTCTCCTATACCTTGGCCCCCCCGATTCATCAATCAGAAAAGAAAAAAAAGAGAGAGAACACCCAATCGCGATTCTCCCTCAGCCCTCCTCTCGTCATCGCCGAAGACCGCGCCCCCTAGCCTCCGCTGCGGTGACCGAACTCTCCTCCTCCGCCAGTCCTTCAACCCCCTCGCGAAACCCTAGCAGCCGCCAACGTGGACCCCTCGCCTGCATCGCCACCTGATGATCTCCAGCGCCGCCCTCATCAACACCGGCGCCACCGTACGACAGCTGCACCCCTTTGCCCTCGTCCCCGACTTTCTGCAGCCCCCTCCTCTGTAAGAAACCGAAATCGTTGAGTTTGTTGTTTATTTATTTTTATTCAGTTTTAATATATATATTCGAATTGAGCTTTATTCCCCTTTTTCTTTGGTATGATGTTATAAAAACTGAATTTTTATGAGGTTAAAAATATAAATTTTTTTGATGTTAAAAATGTGAATAGCATAAGAAAGTTTAGATCTGATTTTTAATTAGAAAAATATAATTTAAAAATATGAACTTTGTCAGTTTAAAAATGTATATATAAAAAAAATCAGTTTTTATACGTGGTTATGGTTATAGAAGTTGGGATTTTATAGATATGAATAACATTGGATTAATAAAAATGTGATTTTTATTAATATACATGATATTGTTTTCATTAACATATATGGAAATTGTTTCTATAAAATATAAAAGTGCAATTTCCTTAATTATGAAGATCGATAAAAATTTGATTTTTGAAAGCCAAAAGAAGGGATCATATTGTCATACAATGAACGACTAGATTTTCATGAATATGAAAGCAAAATAAAGAAGTGACTTTAGTGGATGGGAGGTTATGATTTTTATCGTTCAGATAGTGAGATACAAATATAATTTTAATATACTAGAGGATATAAAAAAATGTGATATTTAGAAGAAATAGCGAAGGAAAAATTCGATTTTTATTATGAAGTATAAATTATAAAGTTTCGATTTTTATTATGAAGTATAACGATAAAAATTATATTTATATAAATATAGTGAAATGATAAAAATGTGATTTTTATCCATGAAGTGTTGAAATAAAAATGTGAATTTTTATTTATAAACATCGTATTAAAAATGTGATTTTTAATAATCGACTACGTGAAACAGATCTCGATAGAAGCACGGCGAAGATTTCCTACCCATGGAGAATTGCGTCATTCAGTTTAGCGAAAGGGTGAGAATTTCTCACCTTTCAATTTCTCTTTCTAGTTATATATATATATATATATATATATATATATATATATATATACTAGGATGCAGACGGTGCTTAGTAGCACCCGACACCCGTCATCCACAAACCATGGATGGCTTGTTTGTTAAATTGTTTGGTTGTGTAGTTGGTTAGATTATTTGGTTTGAACTGAATTGTTTGGTGAAATAAAATTGATTTGATTGATGTGTGGATGGCGTGGGCCTTCACTAGACCGGGGATAAGGCTAGGCCTTGTCCCGTTTCTAGTATCGTGCCGTTATGCCGCCGAAATTTTCTAAAATATGTTAGAAAAATAAAAATATCATTTTATTGAATAAATGAACCGAATAGAATATTCATAGTTTGAATAAAATATTTTGATCGTTAAAAATATAATTTTTAACGTGGAAGCGAATAAAATAAAATATTCATTCACAAACCGGACGGTTTGTTTATGCACACCGGTTTGACTGACATTGATTGGGACGATAAATTTTACACATCGCCCAACTACACAAATAAAATCTGTGTTTGATTGTTTGAAACCCCACACGGGTGTTGGGATGAAATTTGAAGTTCACTCATCCTGATTGATTAAATATGTCGGTCGATGGATCGACCGGCTGTTATAAGCATTAGATATTTATATTTGATGCCTATACAGTGTAGTGCACTTTAGATGATGGTTGATTATTTATCGTTGCTATTATATACATTTGTTGTATGGAATCCATATAATTAACTTTATATGGTAATTGATTGGGCTTCATTCCAATCGGAAAAATAAAGAATAATATAAGATAAAGGTTCATGTGTTGACCGTACTCATCCGTTGAGATTAGTTATGTGTTGAACGAAATATTTTAATAATAAAATTTACATCTTTATGAATATAAAATAAAGGTTCATGTGTTGACAGTACTCATCCGTTGAGATTAGTCATGTGTTGAACGAAACATTTTGATAATAGAAATATTTGAAATAGAAATATTTTGAAATAGAAATATTTGAAAATAGAAATATATGAAGCCGTGTTGATTAGATTGACGCCATTTTGACGTGAATGATATTTATATCGATTTTATTCATTTTAAAATGAATATTGAAAAGTGATTTCGAAATCGAATATTTAGAATTGAATTTGATTCGAATAGAAAATGAATTTGAATCAAATTGAATTGAAAACAAATTTGAATCGAATTGAATCGAAAACGAATTTGAATTGAAATGAATATAAAACGAATTTGAATTGAAATGAATATAAAACGAATTTGAATTGAATTGAATAGAAAACGAATTTGATTTGAATTGAATAGAAAACGAATTCGAATTGAATTAAATAGAAAACGAATTCGAATTGAATAGAAAACGAATTCGAATTGAATTGAATAGAAAAAGAATTTGAATTGAAAATGAATTGAAATCGAATAGAAGTGAATGTAGAAAGAATTTATAAGGAAAAATTCAATTTTAATTTGAGTTTGAATTAAAGGTTGAAATTGTTTTTAAAATAAATTTGAAATGATTTTATAAAATTCGTTTTAAAAAGGAAATCGATGATATATATTTAATATATATATATATATATATATTATATAATGGCCTGAATAGAACGCGCCGCGCCGCTGTAGTTCGTGAATTTCGACCATTTATTTCAAACGGACATTACGGGAGATCCGACCGTCAGATTCTCCTAAAACCGGAACCTTGGGTTCGTATCGAAAAGAGCTTTCTAACGAATATTAGAAATTTGAAATCTAACGGTTGGATATGGAGATACGTCCAAATCAAATTTGGAAAAGGTCGCTGTAAGTGCAGTTCGATGGCCGTTGATGGAAATCGACTGTACGGGCCTTGATAAAATTATTAAAAATAGTAATAATTTGTGTAAAATCATAAGAAATGATTTGGGAAAAATTGGGATGAAAAACTCCATATTTGAAAAGATAAAAATTGATTTTTATCGAAATGAACCAGTTTTGAACTGAAATTAAAACCCATTTATTTTTAAATAAATAAATTGGATTTGAAATGGGTTTAAATGGAATTGATTCATGGGTTTATCGTGAACTGTGTTTTAAATAACACTAGTTCCTTAACCCGATAATAAATAGAATGTGATTTTGGTTTATCGTGAACTGTGTTTTAAATGACACTAGTTCTTTAACCCAGTAAAAAGAGTTTTAATGAATCTTCAATTAAATTGAAATGTGGATTGATAATTTAAATTATCAACTTTAGAAAATGAGCGAGAATGGAGTATCACCAGTTTTGCTTCAAAACGATAGTTAAATCTTTAATCAGATTTGAACGTGAAATGGTAATTAATTTTACCGATAACACTGTAGTGTCAAATATGGAGTATTACCAGTTTTGCTTCATGGGATGAATAGGTTGGGATTGGGAAATAAATTAAATAATTACTTCGGTATGGTTCGCTAATCTCGACTAGTTTGGAAAACCATAATTTGGTTTGAAATGACATCCAAAGGAAGATTAAAGGATAAATTTTAAAGAATTTATCTTGGATAAAATTAATGGGAACCTTTCCCTAAGAATTGAAATTTAGAAACTAGCTGAAGGTTAGTTAAGAAGAATGGTTTCCTGGATATTGATCTGATGTTGGTTTCGGCCTTCGGGGTTAATATTTGGGGAATTGCTCTCTTACTGATTTACGGTTAGTAACTAATGAATTGGAATGAGGCATATGTTGTGTTTGTGTAACATTTATTTTTAATATACGCGGGTTGTTCGGAAAGGCCGGGTTTATACCCATTCTAAATAATCAATTCGACGATATGTCGAAGATGAAGACGGTGGTTGAAGACCAGAAGTCTTCACATCGTTGGGATAATTACTGACGATCCTGATTGGGCTGTACACCCAAGAGGATGGAAATAGCTGGTGGTCGTCCAGACGTACTTGGAGATGGATGGATATGCGAGGAAAGTGCCTCCGGTTTCGTTCAGACCTAGAACGGACTTGTAAATGGATGGTGTGTCTGACATTGTATTCCTTTATATTGTATTTGTTGATCTCTGCTAAATATATATCTGTTTGGCGGCGGAGAATTTATTCTCTTGCTTAATGCCCTTCTCTGAGATATATGAGCTCAGAGGTTATATATTGGCAGAAATCAGTGGTACGATATGGATTGATAGTGTGGCATGCTAAGATGCAGTGATCCAGACTTTTGTTGAAAAGCAAAGTTTGGTGGTTGATGATCAAAGCGCAGCTGATATAACATGGCTTTGTGTATAGCGTTGATCCGCGAGCCTCACACCCCGGTATGGTGGTAAACTGGTGGTTTGATCAGTATGCTTTTTAGAGGATGGGCACCTTAGTGGTGTCGTGGATTCGGTCGACCGAGATGAGCCTAGTGCTCAGGGATATATAGAGTAGGCGGTGTTTTCTCTCGCTGGGACGTAAGCCGTGGTGGTACTCTGGTCCCAAATGTGCGGATGTGCAGACGGTGTTTTCTCTTATTGGGACGTAAGCCGTGGTGAATTGCATTACGCGATCGATCTTTCGAATCAGGAGCCACCATGATGGAAATCCAATTTCCAATACGTGTATTTCGGTTTTATTTGTAGAGCCTAGTATGGCGACATAGTGGGATGGGGCACTTATGCCGTCTATGATTGATACTTATGATTTGAAGATATTTTATACAATATGCACTTATAATAGTATCAAATGATTTGTTTTAAACGTATCAAGCATTCTTGGCTATTATAAGGTAAAAACCCTATCCTCCGGCTTGCATTGCATTGTGTGATGGGACCTGGGTCTTATAATAGCTTCATTTTTCTTTATTTAGCATTGCGCTGTTGTTTTATGCACTGGTGTTCTTGGGAGGAAACCCGTTCCGTGTTATACGGCGTGGTCCCTTGATTTACCTAACTTTAAAAATAAAGATTAATAACTGTTTTAGTTCTCACACCAGTCACATGACTGACCTGAAGTTTATTGTTTTAACCTAAACTCTGGGTGCCCTTATTTTCGACACGGGCAGCTAGTAGTTTTGGTTTTGCAGATTTATATTCACTGGATCCTGGTTTATAGCTGGAACGATATCCGGAAAGCTTTGTATCCGTATATCTCCTTCAGTTGTGTATCGTATTATTTTCCGCTGCTATGTATTTAAATGTAATTTAAATCTCTGATATTTCTGTGTAATATTCATTTATACTCTGTATATTCTTGTATCTGATGGAATTGTTGTAATAACAATGAAAATGTTCTTTTGAATGCGTTCTGATTTGTCTTGTCCTCACAGTAATTCGTTCTTTCTCATCTCTTTGGAGATCGGGGAAGTTTCGGGTCGCTTCAGGTTTACATCGCAACTCAGTCTAACCTCGGGTTAGGCATATTCATGTTTTCTAAGTTCAAAGGGTTTTGATTAATTTTCAAATCAGGTTTTGAAAGTAACCATCCCGTCCGTCGGATCAGTTAGGGATAGCCAGGGAGAGCAGGAAACTTGTATTTTCCAAACCCAATCCTAGACACTATCCTCTCTGTCACCCAAGAACTTTCTGGTGTATCATTAAAATAGATGTCGTTAATAAACCTTTAATTTGTCTAAATTTGCCTTTCCATATTTAGGACAAATTCTATAAGTAAAGTAATCCTAATTTACTTATTTCCCAATTACTCTTTTAATGTAAATTGTCTACATTTATTCTTATGGCCCATTTCCCTCTCTAAATCATATCTATGCTTTTTTGTATGTAAACTATACCGAATTAAGTGTCACTAACCATGATTTTGCTAAACCTGCCAATGACTCCCAATTATGGCCCATTTCAAATTTATGCCAATATACTTACCGTGCCAAATTAGCTAATCCAATTCCGATTCAACATTCTAATTCACGTCAAACTAAACTTATTACTCTAGTTCACTATTTATGTAAATGCTAGATTTACACGCCAATACTAGATTCAAATTACACATCTTATAATTCATGTCAAATTTATCCAATTTGCATTTCTATGAACATGCCGTAATACATGTTCCCAATTTATGCCAATTTCCAAGTTAAACTACGTTTTTAGTAAATTTCATATTTTTGCCCAAACCGCATTCCCATCGTTCGAATAATCGTGATTCAGTCTAGGTTATAAATAAAGCTAGGTTCGTAGAAAATAAGGAATGAACCAAAGACGCCATGCAAAAGATAGACATACTAACTGGCATAAAAAGGGTTGAATAACGACGTCGGTTCAAGAACATGGGTAGACCTAACTTAATAGGTAAATTCCCAAGGTCTAAAACCAAAGGAAACCAAGAATAGACAGAATAGAGACGTAGGTTCAAGAACATGGGTAGACCTAACTTAATAGGTAAATTCCCAAGGTCTAAAACCAAGGATAACCAAGAATAGACAGAATAGGTGATCGGGTTTAGACCCAATTTCATAGTCACAAAACTTAAGCAACACTTTCCTAGTCATGAAATCACAGGTGTTTAATCACAGATGTCCTTGTTATGTCATAGGTAATAGTTTATATTTCCTAATCAAAGGCATAGGCTTAGTCAAGGAAATAATCCTCATGGTCACAGTCACAGTCATAGGCAATGTTTATAGTCATAGGCAATGTCCATAGTCATAGGCAAATGTTCATAGTCATAGGCAAATGTTCATAGTCATAGGCATATGGTTTTAAGGTCCATAGTTTCATAGTCACGGTCTTATTTGTCCTCGAATCATAACAGTTCTTAATTAGGTTCAAGAGTATAGGCACTGATTCAAATAGAGAGAGAGAGAGATTTGACATATTCTTTTAATTTCATGTCACAAACAGAGGAAAACGTTCAAATCTAGAAATAACTGACTTATAGAGATTAGATTAAATTAGTAGAAAATAGTCGTTGAAGTCGTTTGAATCTTCATTTGAATTCTAGCTTGAATCTCCTCTTCTTGAAAGTCTTTGAGCAGCATCTCCTCGTCTTGATTTATTTTATATATATTATTCTATTTATTATTTAATTCAGAGGAGGAGAAGAAGCCATGTTCACTAAGAATCTTTGCAGGATAAGGGTAGAAAAGAATTGTGAATAGAGAAGAAGACAAGGGCTATTTATATAGTGTAGAAGTCAACGAATCTGGTCAGAAGGGCGTCCAAATACATCAGAACGAACAAGGTGCAGAAAGCTGGAAAAACAGGGGGGTCGACCCCCAGGTCGACTATATAGTCGACCTGGGTGCCCCAGGTCGACTACCCAGTCGATCTGGGTAGCCCAGGTCGACTACACAGTCGACCTGGGTGTCTTGGGCGGGAAAATTCCCGCCCTGCCCAATCCGGCCCGATTTTGAAATTTGAATTTCGCTGAATCTTCCGGAGGCCATATCTTCCTCATACATACTCCGATTTACGCAAACTCGGACTCGTTTTCATGCAGAATTCCGAGATGAACGCAATTCCACAGCCCGTTTCCCTTGATTTTGACTTTAACTTTTAATTATGCCTTGATTCGTGAATCTTAGTGTTGCAGAATTACGGGGTGTTACATTCTCCCCCACTTAAAAGGATTTCGTCCCCGAAATCTTCAAGTTAGGAAGAATGTGTCCTACTATCCAATCACCCATCTACTCAACCATTCACTCACAAGCATCCATTGTCCTTAAAAGATTTCTAATGCTTTCATGTTCATATGCATAGTGTGTGTATATGTCTTTATCTAATGCAAGATCAGGCGGTCTACTGATTCAGTTGACCTCCTTAATGCAAATCATGTCAGTGCCATGCGTCCAATCATGTATGCAAGCATCCCTAGTTATGTAAATACTACATGCGTGCACAACCATTCATCCATATGCAACATCCATATGATACCATATCAAGCTCAACTTACAAATAAATACATATCTGTAAATGCAATATGAAACCGTCTGAACTGATCTAGTGCCTAATACGTATGCATATGCATTCACAAGCAACCATTAGCAACCACTTGCAATCATCAACCATAACATGTTTCAAATACATGTTTACATCCATTGGCTTCTACCTAAGGATCGAAGATACGACCTAGGTGATATACTTTGGAAAGAGAGAAACAATTATGCGTAAAGCTCCTAAAACAAAGAAACCAAGGATGCACCCTTAAGGAAAAAATGGCATGATGCTAGTATCTAGCTTTCTTGAGCTTTACTCCACTGTGTCTTAACTACTTTAACTTTACGATTGTCAAGTTTCTGATCTCCATTTCCAAAACAGATGTCAATCACGGTACCAGGTATATGTACTAAGATGATTAGAGGTTTCCCTCTTATCCGCTGTGCCATAACTATAAGAGTCGAAAGGTCACTACGTGCTCTTTGGAGTGCCTGCCACAACTATGCGTCTCTTCCACAAACCATCCAAACCGAACTCGACATTCCTCAAGTACAAGCCCCAAAGGCCTAAACCAATATCAGACAAGCACCCAAGGAATACCTCCCCTGAATTTAGACGATCTACACGAGATGATATAAGCAAACTCGATAGCTATTCTCAAATCCCTACTTACCAAAAATAAACTGGTTGGACCACCAATTGGATTTGAGACTCTAGTGGGATCTTTTTACTATACAAGTACTATGGTGCAGAGATCCAACTATGGAAGTGGATACGAACAAATGAGAAGCGCTAGAACCTAAGGAAATAGCACGAACGGAAAACTAGACTCTTCCCATCGGACTACCTTTCTCCTAGGTATGCTTGGTGGCGATGGCATGTACTTGTCCTTCTGAAAAATCTCGTCCTCGTTCTTTCCCTTGTCCCTATGTATATGCCCTATCATACCCTAGTAAAGATACTTCCTCTTGTCTTATGTTTTATAATTTCTTCCTCCTTCGTGTGCTAAGTCTACATCCATGAATTCCTCATCCTAGGGTTATGCTCCTTAGCCAAACTCCTCATCCCCTTCCGTGTGTAGTCATGTTGACAGATCTCTCGAAAACTGCCTCCATCGTCCGGAAAACCCTATAAGCTTTGAAAAAAAACCTGCCCGTAGGTAAAACAACTATGGCTATGGATGGAAGTCGGGCACTACTTCGCCCATGGATGAGGTTACCTCCCAGAAAGCCAGGAGCCCTAGAGACTCAAGAAAGAAAGAGACAAGAATTTAAACAGAGGAAGAAAAGATAGTGCGTATGGCTTTGGGGAATATGTCTTTGAAACAAATCTTGTTTTTAATGCTTCTTTAAAAACCATTTTGAAATTAATTTTTCAAATCCTTTATCTGATCTGGTAACCTTCAGCTCTGATATCATGTGTAACACCCCACGTCCGTTAGTGTCACTCACAAAGGGAATGCACTAAGTTCTGTGGAGCATTTAGGGTAAAAGATGCAGATAAATTACAGGACAGACAGAAATTAAACAGCGGAAAATAAAACTTTGCTTTATTGATAAAATAGTTTGTACAATGATTTCTTTACAATATCAGAGTATCATCTGTCTTACAAAATAAAGAAGCATAAAACAACATTTATATTCCCCAAATTGTAGCAAGAGCCAGCCATAGCATCTAAAAAGAGAATCCAAGCAAAACTTCGTCAAATCTTCAAGCTGGGAAAGAGTGACAGTCCGACTTAATCTAAGCTATACTATTACCGCCTTTACTACCTGGGGAGGGGGGGGGAACGGAAGAAAAGAAGACGAAAGTAAAACAGAGTCAGACATAAAGCCTGAGTAAGTTCAGTAACTTCTAGCATGTGAACATGGAAAAATAAAGCGACATGAATTAACTGAATACAAGATTACACCATGACGA
Organism: Allium sativum; assembly: GCA_030737875.1. Classification (NCBI taxonomy): domain Eukaryota; kingdom Viridiplantae; phylum Streptophyta; class Magnoliopsida; order Asparagales; family Amaryllidaceae; genus Allium; species Allium sativum. Next base: position 478,151,115 of record CM060923.1, on the reverse strand, counting down.
TAGAGTCAACAACATTAGACAAGGTAATCACAAGATATGCTAAGATAAGATAAACTGGATACGCTCTAATACTTTCGCCGCTTCGCTATTTCCTTGTTATACTTGGTTTCTATATCTCTGCACCGCCTAACTAGTGTCCCAACTAGTAACGATAACGTGATCCCAGTCCCTGTAGTTTCCATTTCCTTTAGGCCTACATTAATTATTTGTTACCTAGATTTACATCTAGGGTTTTCTATCAAGTGCTTTCTAGTTTCAACTAGAGTTTACGCTATCTGCTGAACGCTTCTCGGATTCAGGAATTATGCCACCTAGTTCAATTAGGGATTATGCTACCTGTCGAACGATGCCCCCAAGTCTAGGACACACTACCTAGAGTGGTATATGTTCCTATACTTCCCCACGCATGTACCGTGAATCGTTATCGCTTGTCTAGATGCACATGTCCTGTAATGTGTGGTCCGAGTCCTATGACAAGGCAAATCAAGGAATACAGAACTCGGTCGCGAGCTTTCAGATATCTGCCGATGCAGATGCTAAGGTCTGTTTTTATTCCAATGGCTATGGTCCCACTTGACCCCTCCCTCAACTAATGAAAGGCACACTTTGAAAAATGAGAACTATACGCCGGCCCCCGGTGCCCCACTATCCTATGGCCATCCTCACCCATAACTAGATAGCAAGTATATGGTCTTTTGGAGTTCTCCGCCTTTCCGCTTCACGTATCTCGATTGACTGAAGATGGATGGTAGACGACGAGTCGCTATCACAGGGCTACCGTTTGCTCGCCGAATCACGCCGGTCCATCCTAATCTTTAGGTTGCCATGTATTGCAACCAAGGCATACCCCTGGTTCTTCTACGCAGACCTTAACCTCTGTGGGCCCAGGCGGATCATCTGCAGCCTCACAGAGGGATACCAAGAGTACCCTCACGTACCCTCGAAGCCTCGGGCTTCGTAACCCAATTCATTGGAGCCTTCTTTCTACTCAGACGGACATTCGCTCCTTCCCGTGTTATACTAAGAATTACTACTTAGTTTTACTAACTAAGATTTACCACTTAGTTTCCAGAATCGTTGTTTTCTAAGGTTTACTACTTAGTTCCCTTTCCCGTCAATTTGGATTGGTTAAGTGTCATTAGTCAATTCAAGCCAACTTAACCCTCTTCATTCATCCTGTTATACTGGTTAAGTGTTATCAGTAATTCATTTTGACTTAACCCTACCACAAACCAAGTTATATTGGCTAAGTATTTCTTATTACTTAACCCTACCCATTCACCCTGTATTGGTTAAGTGTTCCTTTTTAACTTAACCTTGCCTGTCTGTCTTAACTAACATGTTATTAATGGTTAAGTATTATCCCTTCATGTTTAGACTTAACCCTATTCTTTTATCACAATCTGAGGGTTAACTGTTCAAGTTTACTTAACCCTACGGTCTAGCCCAGCTAATATATCAAATTGGCTAAGTGTATTAGATTTTACATAACCCCAACCTCCGGTCTAGTTAACATGTTAATTTGGCTAAGTGTATTAAACTTTACTTAACCCCTATAAATCTTATCTTGCTACCTTGAATTTGGTTAAGTGTCTCTATGGACTTAGCCCTCCCATTCTATCTTAACTGTGTTAAGTTGGTTAAGTGTTCCTATGGACTTAACCCTCCCATTCTAGCTTAACTGTGTCTGTATGAACCTAACCCCACCCATCGGTTTGATTATCTTGTTGAATTGGTTAAGTGTCTTAGTTAACTTAACCCTACCTTTCTTGTTCTAGCTTTAACTAAATAAATTAAAGCCGCTACCACTCACATTAGACAGATATTGTTGCGATTACTGGATGTGCCGGTTGGTTCCGGGCAGGTTTACATCGCAACTCAGTCTAACCTCGGGTTAGGCATATTCGTGTTTTCTAAGTTCAAAGGGTTTTGATTAATTTTCAAATCAGGTTTTGAAAGTAACCATCCCGTCCGTCGGATCAGTTAGGGATAGTCAGGGAGAGCAGGAAACTTGTATTTTCCAAACCCAAGCCTAGACACTATCCTCTCAGTCACCCTAGAACTTTCTGGTGTATCATTAAAAGAGATGTCGTTAATAAACCTTTAATTTGTCTAAATTTGCCTTTCCTTATTTAGGACAAATTCTATAAGTAAATTAATCCTAATTTACTTATTTCCCAATTACTCTTTTAATGTAAATTGTCGACATTTGTTCTTATGGCCCATTTCCCTCTCTAAATCATATCTATGCTTTTTGGTATGTAAACTATACCGAATTAAGTGTCACTAACCATGATTTTGCTAAACCTGCCAATTACTCCCAATTATGGCCCATTTCACATTTATGCCAATATACTTACCGTGCCAAATTAGCTAATCCATTTCCGATTCAACATTCTAATTCACGTCAAACTAGACTTATTACTCTAGTTCACTATTTATGTAAATGCTAGATTTACACGCCAATACTAGATTCAAATTACACATCTTATAATTCATGTCAAATTTATCCAATTTGCATTTCTATGAACATGCCGTAATACATGTTCCCAGTTTATGCCAATTTCCAAGTTAAACTACGTTTTTAGTAAATTTCATATTTTTGCCCAAACCGCATTCCCACCGTTCGAATAATCGTGATTCAGTCTAGATTATAAATAAAGCTAGGTTCGTAGAAAATAAGGAATGAACCAAAGACGCCATGCAAAAGATAGACATACTAACTGGCATAAAAAGGGTTGAATAACGATGTCGGTTCAAGAACATGGGTAGACCTAACTTAATAGGTAAATTCCCAAGGTCTAAAACCAAAGGAAACCAAGAATAGACAGGATAGAGACGTAGGTTCAAGAACATGGGTAGACCTAACTTAATAGGTAAATTCCCAAGGTCTAAAACCAAGGATAACCAAGAATAGACAGAATAGGTGATCGGGTTTAGACCCAATTTCATAGTCATAAAACTTAAGCAACACTTTCCTAGTCATGAAATCACAGGTGTTTAATCACAGATGTCCTTGTTATGTCATATGCAATAGTTTATATTTCCTAATCAAAGGCATAGGCTTAGTCAAGGAAATAATCCTCATAGTCACAGTCACAGTCATAGGCAATGTTTATAGTCATAGGCAATGTCCATAGTCATAGGCAAATGTTCATAGTCATAGGCAAATGTTCATAGTCATAGGCATATGGTTTTAAGGTCCATAGTTTCATAGTCACGGTCTTATTTGTCCTCGAATCATAACAGTTCTTAATTAGGTTCAAGAGTATAGGCACTGATTCGAATAGAGAGAGAGAGATTTGGCATATTCTTTTATTCTTTTAATTTCATGTCACAAACAGAGAAAAACGTTCAAATCTAGAAAAAACTGACTTACAGAGATTAGATTAAATTCGTAGAAAATAGTCGTTGCAGTCGTTTGAATCTTCATTTGAATTCTAGCTTGAATCTCCTCTTCTTGAAAGTCTTTGAGCAGCATCTCCTCGTCTTGATTTATTATATATATATTATTCTATTTATTATTTAATTAAGAGGAGGAGAAGAAGCCATGTTCACTAAGAATCATTGCAGCATAAGGGTAGAAAAGAATTGTGAATAGAGAAGAAGACCAGGGTTGTTTATATAGTGTAAAAGTCAACGAATCTGGTCAGAAGGGCGTCCAAATACATCAGAACGAACAAGGTGCAGAAAGCTGGAAAAACAGGGGGTCGACCCCCAGGTCGACTATGTAGTCTACCTGGGTGCCCCAGGTCGACTATGTAGTCTACCTGGGTGCCCCAGGTCGACTACCCAGTCGACCTGGGTAGCCCAGGTCGACTACACAGTCGACCTGAGTGTCTTGGGCGGGAAAATTCCCGCCCTGGCCAATCCGGCCCGATTTTGAAATTTGAATTTCACGGAATCTTCCGGAGGCCATATCTTCCTCATACGGACTCCGATTTACGCAAACTCGGACTCGTTTTCATGCAGAATTCCGAGACGAACGCAATCGCGCAGCCCATTTCCCTTGATTTTGATTTTAACTTTTAATTCTGCCTTGATTCGTGAATCTTAGTGTTGCAGAATTACGGGGTGTTACATAACCGATATTCGGTTTTTGACCCACTTTTTGGCAAAAGATGTCGCGGCTCAACAGATCGAAGCCCAATGTCAAAAGACTCGCCTACCGTGCATAAAACGCAGCCTCTTATTCATGAAACCCAAGCAATCGGCTCCTCCTTCAGATAAAGACTAAATAAAATATGGCTCGAGCCATATTTCTCTCGAGCAACAGCATCTCATACCCTAAAAGAATCGCTCTCCCAGACTCTACGTGGAAATAACCAGAGCAAGGCATTTATTAGCCCAATTCTCAAGGCATTAAAGGCGGTCAACCACTTCCGGCCAACTCTCTACTTTTGATACACCTCATTCCACAATTCTCGAGGATACTACTAATTAACAATAGACCTGGTCCCACCACCGCAACTACATCAAATGATCGAGCTCCATGTGTCCAAGCTCCGCAAAAGAGGCAAGCCATGTTCCAGCTCTTCAGCGCTCCTCTTCACCTATAAATACCTCCATGATGATAATAGAAAAGGGACTTTTTCTGACTTTTGGAAGATCTTCTCTTCTCAACTTCAACTTTTGGGCAAGAGCTCTCTCTCTCAACTCCATGGCTAACTCCAAAATAGCCAATTCTCCCTTTTTCTTCAAATAGAAAAAGTGTTGTACTTGTAATCAAATAAAATAAATATATATGTAAAGTGGAGGTAGGTACCATCTTTGCCGAACCACTATAAAAATTCTGCGTGTTCCCTCTTATTTACTTACCTTACCGTACTCTGTGATTGTTATTCGTGTGTTCAACGCATGATTGGGGGTTGACTATCACAAGTGACCAACTTTTGACGTCAACACTTTAGCGTGCCAGATAGGGGGCACATACCGACATACCCCACAACCTTCTGCTTTCTCTGATCCATGGAGAACAAGCATAAGAAGGATGCAACATCTTCCCGCCCCACAAACGATGTAGAATAAGTCAGGAAGCCTTCTCTCTTGAAGACGTATCCCGATATCTTACTAAGGATGACATGGATAAGGTCATGGCTGAGTTCAGAGGCCAGATGACATCTTAAGGTAAACTCCTCAAACAACAACAGTTGATGAATAACCTCCTTGCTCAGATGGAAAAGGGATATAACGCTTCAACATCAATTCCTCCAGCGGGTGAATGTAATAACCCGGAAAATCTGAACCAATTTAAATTTTTTATTTTGGCAATTTTGATGAATTTTGAATATTTAAAATGATTTATTTTAAATAATAACAACGAGAAATTAGTTAATCAAGTTAAAGATCTATGATTCAACGTCTACAATCTTTTTTCTATCTTTCAAGATCCAAACATTGTGAGTCTATGTTAATTTTAGATCTAAATAGTTAAAAAGTAAATATTGACATTACTATAATTTGGATCTATGCCTGTGACTATGTGAATCATATCAGATCTGTTATAACCTGTTATTCTGACATGACTATGAAACTAGATCTGAGCCTATACCTATTTATTATGTTAGATCTGCCATTGTTTATAGATCTTATCCACTACTTAGATCACTTCATGCCTGTTTATGACGTCCTTATTATGTTAGAGTCAGTTTTATTGTTACATGTTCATCAGATCTGTTCCTATATGCCTATCATATCATTATGTCACTTTATGTTTATGCCTATTTCTGCCATTATATAACAAACTTGTTAGTATGATCATTTCTTTCCTCTTGCCTATTTCTGCCATTATATAACAAACTTGTTAGTATGATCATTTCTTTCCTCTTTACTTCATCTTTTCCCTTTTATTTTTATATAGCCAGGATACCTTCGAGGCTAAGCATGCCACTGAAATATGCGAACGCATTAAAATGGGAACGAGGGCAAAATGATAAAATTTGGGGCATAACTTGCAACTGGAATTTTAGGCATAACTTGAATGAAATTGTGATGACCCCAAACCTCCGTAGTACGAAAGTAAGGATAATCATAGGAATATAACATAAATACAACAATAGCAGATCTCAGATAATAGCATAACACATAATTATTGCAGCGGAAATAAGAATGTCATCACAACATAACATCAAAGACATCAGAGTACGCAGTTACAGGATACACTTAGCAAATAAAAGTCTCAACAAAGAAAGAAATAAGTCTAAATCTCCATCAAGTACATCAAAGATCAATAATGACTAAATGTCTCAAGTAGCAATAAAAAGATAAAAAGGAAAATGTTCTTCATCTTCTTCCTTAAGCAAGCTCCAATCCAGAATGTATCCATACCTAAACCTGTCACCTGGCTGACCGTGTGAAAAGAGGGCACCCGAGTTTGCATAGTGAAACCAACTACGAGTCAGTCATGGGACTCGTATGAGAAATTATTCTTAACTAACAATATGGCTAATCATAGGACCACACCTCTATTGCGAAATGGTTTTACTCCATTGGATTGCCAGTGCATATGTTTTATAAATTTTAATTCAAAAACAATGCAATGCTTTTTAGAAAATGAAACCATTATATGACTCAAGTCCCATCACATAATGCAACGCAAACCGAAGGATAGAGTTTTACCTTATAATGATAAAAAATGCTTGATACGTAGAAAATAATATTTTAGTATTATTATTAGTGTCTAATCAGTTTCAAAAATACTTCAAAGTAAGTGTATCAATCCTAGATGGCATAGTTCCCCATCCTACTATGTCGCCATATATAGGTTTACAATCAAAACCGTAATGTCGTATTGGAAATTGGGTTTCCATCATGAGTCAAGGCTAGGGACGATCTCCTACCGATTCGAGACACTCTAGCAATGTCTCAGGATCCCCAGCAATGAACCCTTGGATCCTGCAGGGCCGGTCCACAAATATACCTTAGTGGATTGGCAATTCCTAGACACACGTTTCCCGGTCCTATTGAACCTATAAAATGGTCACTATCGACCAAAAATCCGAGGCGCCTCATTCCATCAACCACATAAGTAAAATGTAACGACCCGGATTTTGAGCGGCTTTGGTTATCGATATAAGCTCGATGTCGATAACCAAAACATCAAAAAATCCTGGTAATTAATGAAAGAAATTAGAGGGTGAGGATAGATAAGGTAGAAACTTAGAATAGAAGAAGAAAAGAAGAAATAACATCATCAGAGTAACACGAATATCACAGCGGAACGAATAACATATAATATATAACATAACTTTGAAATATAACAGTTATGTATACAATAGCACTTATCAGAGTACAACACTTACAACACAGCGGAAATAAACTATAGCTATATTATTCTGAAGCCTCCTGCTCCAGCTCTTCAATGTATCTGCAAATCCCGACTACTTGACTGCCCGTACAAATTTAGGCACCCAAGAGTTTAGGGAAAACAACAAAGTAAACTCGGGGTCAGTTACGGGACTGGTATGAGTAAAACAGTTTAAACAGGATATGAACAAGTAAACGATATCTCATAAGACCACGCCGCAGAACGGAACGGGTTTTTTCCCTTATGAGAATCCAAAATATCTTTATATCAAAAAGCTTTTGATATTATAATAATGTCTATGTACGAATAGATATCAACTAGCAGAAACGCTTTCATCTCACGTTCTACATACATAGTATACAATCAAAATCGCAAGCACGTATTGGATAAGGGATTTTCAACTATGACAAGGTATGGAACCACCTTCCGATCAGTATACTCTAGGAACGATACACTGGAGTTCAACAAGAACATCTTGTAACTCAGCCACACATGACCGACCACTCATTTCGCTTGAGTGTATCGAATGTATATCACCAATGGTTGGGATCAGCAACCGTTCCCGTATATATATGGGACAACATTGATAGATTTAAGAAACAAATGAATATTCTCTAGATAGGTGATTATACACCCTACTTCGGTGCGACCGACTTAGCCATGCTGCCTGCCCGATTTCTGTCATTTACCGGTTGATGAGGCTAGAAGCTATGCTTTATCATTACATCAGATTCACTTCGAATGCCACATTGTCAAATCCATCGAAAATCACTAATTGGCATCTACAGCAGTACGTTACGTGTTAGCTAAAGAAGTTTCCTTCTCCGCTTCCACTCTTAGTAAAGTTGAAGAAATCAATGTACGTGACCTTTCTGGAAATACTCTGTCAGACATTCATCAACACAAGTCATCCTCATTCACTTAGAATGTCACATCGTCATACCCGCCAAATCACAAATTGATTTATCCAGAAGTAACACAAGTATACAGCTTAGAGAAACGAATTCCTCTGCCACCAAACGTGAATACGTTTGAACATATCAACTTACGCGATCCATTGGATATACTCTGTCAGACCTTCGTCCATACAAGTTGTCCTGGGACTGGACAAACCGAAGGCACTATTCAGTATATCCATCTTAGTCACTGTTATCTAAGACTTATACAACAGCCCTTGCATTTTACTCCATCTTCAATTATCTTTGGCATATTTGATTCGCAACGCTTATGCCAATACAGAGTGGTTCTTCGGATAATAATCCAACTGGTCTCTCCATATTAAAAACATTAAAATGGTCAAAACTTCGATAGTCTGTGATTTAACTATCAAAGAAAAACAAGTGTGCAAACAACGATATTATTTCCAGATGGAAATTATATCGATCAATCATCAACATTATATATATATATTCACATTGCCTTATTTTCTATGTTCAGAAAATATATGTTATTAACACTGGAAAACGTTTCCATCTGCTTATTTACAAATCACTACTCTTCCCCAACTATCAGTCCCTGACTGTGAACTAGTATGAGAACAATTCCCTAAGTATAAATCCCGAAGGCCGAAACCAACATCAGATAAACACTTAGAAATACCATTCAATTTACTAATCTCTAGTCCGTTCTAATTTTACTTAACTCTATTTGATTAACTCTGATTGATTAACTCTAACTGGTCAACCTTAATTAATTAACTCTAACTGGTTTTACTTGGTTTGACTAACTCCATTTATTAACTCGACTAACAAATTCAACTCGATTAACTGAAATAATCACTTTGATTAACTCGACAAATTCACATTGGTTAACTTAACCAATTCACCTAACTAATTCACTTAGTTTAACTTAACTAATTCACTTTGATTAATCTAACTATTCACTTAACTCCTTTCGAATAAACCATATTCGATAACTCCTCTATCTCTACTCGAATAAACTATATTCGATTAACTCCTTTAATCTATTCGATTTGATAACTCCCCTTTTCGAATAACCAATATTCGATTAACTCACTTCGAATAACCAATATTCGACTACTCACTTCGAATAACTAATAATTGATAACTCCCTCGAATAAACTATATTCGATAATCTCCTCTCGAATAACTAGATTCGATTAACTTAACTTATTTAACTTAACTTGATTAACTCCTATCGAATGACTAGATTCGATTAACTTAACTTATTTAACTAAACTTGATTAACTCCTATCGAATGACTAGATTCGTTCAACTTAACTTATTTAACTCATCTTGATTAACTCGACTTACTTAACTCAACTGGTTAACTTGACTTACTTAACTCAACTGGTTAACTTGACTTACTTAACTCACTGGTTAACTTGACTTACTTAACTCACTGGTTAACTTGACTTACTTAACTCACTGGTTAACTTGACTTACTTAACTCACTGGTTAACTCGACTTACTTAACTCACTGGTTAACTCGACTTACTTAACTCCTTTCGCATATTCGTTTTACTAACTTTCGAATACCATATTCGATTTACTCCCTTCGAATACCATATTCGATTTACTTTATTCCCTTTATAAAGATTTCCTTTTTAACAACGTTTTATTCATTTGAAAAGATTTACTTTAAATAACGGTTCTACACTTTAAAAATGATTTCCTTTTTATAACGTTTCCTTTTCAATTCTATTTGTAAATGGTTTACAAATATTTCCTTTTCAAATTTATTCTTGAAATATTCTAACTCCTTAAATTCTTTGAAAAATTCGCCATAACCTCCTTTGTAACGGGTGCATCGGGAAATTCCCCAAACCCGCCACACAGGCCTTTCCATTCAAAAAGAAAATGGTTTGTAATTATTTCCTTTTTGAATATCTCCTATTTATAAATATTCCAATTTATAAACATTTCTTATTTATAAATATTCCACTTTATAAATATCTCTTATTTATAAATATCCCATTTTATAAATATTCTATTTTCAATATCACTTTGAAAATCCCCTTATCAACATTTCGGTATGTTATGGTATTCAATCATATCAAATCACGATGTTCAATATCGTCCAAGCACATATAATCGCCCATAGATTTTATATCACATCATATAACAATATATGAAAAACAATAAAATAACTGTTGAGGAATCCAGTCGGATGCCTCCAACCTGTCTCTCTGCATCCACAGATGTTACACAATAAAATCAACATCACTTTCAGTTCCATATAATATATTCTGATAGCAGAATCAACATCTAAATATTTAACGGTTTATATATATATATATATATACTTATATATATATATATATATATATATATATATATATATATATATATATAATTTCCACTAACTGACTAGCAGTTCAATCAATCAGTCAACACACAGTCAATCAGACAATTAATAACCGTTCTAAAAATACAACATGAAATTATAAACTGTTCAGAGTTAGTGAGGTTTACTCACATTTGCAGTTCATCGTTAAAGAACGATAAACTGTTATTTGATTTGAATCAAACAATTTATTTCGCCGTGATTTCATACGAGCCCCAATCCACTTCCAGTCAGCTTCATTGTGAAGCTCTCGTCCATACAGTCCCAACGCAACTTACGTTTCATCAATCCTTGTCATTCGGCCCAACACTCCTTCCAGGCCCAAACCCATGTAAATCCCTTCTTCCCCTTAGAAGAACTCGGCCTCGTTGAAACTTTTTCCCTCTTCATCCTTAACATCGTTTCTTCCCGACTTCTCCTTCTTCCACTCCTGTTGTGCTTTAACCATTTGCAACCCATGACTGCTCGTGTACTTTGTAAAAACGAAAACAAAACAAAACACCCAATAAACCTGAGCACTTCCTGATACCAAACTCATCACACATATATATAAACTCTTCACTTACCATAAGAATACCCAGCTCCTTGTACGTAACACCACTCCTCCCCATATCATGTTCTCATCATAACACTTCACACACTGCTGCGCTACCCCAATCGACCGAACATCCTCAACAAATTCATCGGACCAGCAAACGCATCTGCCCATCACTGCATCCAAGCACTCCTCAATATGTCAGTCCATTTCTGGCATCCCACTTTCAACAATCACTCACTACTGATCTATACTGCCTACTTATCTAACTGATGAACCCCAAACACTACTCCACTCACTATGTTTTAACATCAAAGTATCAGACTACATAGTCAACGCATGAACCCCCTCCTGTAAATTTCGACTTTGACACAGTAACAGTAAAACACATCCAAATCATACGAATACTGTTTCAAGATGATGTCGCACTCTTGACAGTAAATCGCCTTTCACCAGAAACTCCGCTACGTTGCCCGTTCAACCTCCGGCACCCCTCAATAAATCACGATCCGCGCCCCAACCTAACGCGTTCTATTTGAGCTTCAGAAAAGACACGCATCGCAGATGAATTTAAAAAGGAAAGGAAGACACTCGAATTCCAAGGTCTCAACTTCCGTATTTGGGGGAAATTTTCTTTGGTTTGATTTCAAGGTTATGGATTTCATTAGAAGAAGAGGTAAGCAGTCGGCTTCCTGCTGTTTTTGTTTGCAAAAGAAATACACTAGGAGAAGCTTTGATTTGGAAGGCAGTGGACATTTTCCCTTTTTGATTTCTTACGGTTTCCAGAAAAATTGTTGGCGGCTGAAGGAATGAGGGTGCGTGGACTTTTCTTTAGGTTTAGAAAAGTTAGGTATATTTATAGGGTTACGGGTTGCTTGAAATGTAAGCTAAGTATTTTTTTATTCTTATTTATCTCGATCATTTAACACTCTTTAAATTCCTATGATCACATAAAACACCCAAAAATCACGAAAATGGACATGCAGCTATAGTTCAACATTACGGTCCCAACGAAACTGGTTTCGTCAAATTTCGACTCCGTTTGCTCACACAGCGTATTTTTAAAGGTCAAAATACTGACTTTTTTCACTCTAAAAATCCGTACGGCCACACACTGACTCTAAAAATCATGGAAACTGACATCTAGCAATACTTTGATGTTGCGGATCCAACAAAATTAGTTTCGTCGAATTCCGACTTCGTTTGCAAAAGTGGTTATTTTTAAAGCTCTGGATGACCCTTTTAAATATATAAATATATTTAAATATTATTAAATTAAATATTTATAAATAAATATTATCATATATATTCACAGTGGGATACCATACAGCTTCAGAGAAATTATATATTCGATATTCTCAGTCCAGGTTGAATGGATATTCAATTTACATTGAAAATCCTTTTATAACGTATATAAAGCGTTACAAATTATAAAGGAATTTCACAGCGACTTTTCTGACATTTGATTTGGCTGTAAATCAAAATCTACACGACGAAATCTCGATTTTTCTCTTCCACTAGAAAAGTATACTCCACCTGCTCCACACGTTTCTTGTTTCACAGAAATCCGACTTAAAACGGCTTCTGTATATTCAGTTGAAGTTCAAATCGCCAAATAGCGAACTGCCGCGCCATTTCGAGCTCGATTATAATTATATTATAAATTATACGTTCAACTGTCGTCGATTGAATATATTCGTTATTATATTTTGAATATAAACTCAATCAATCCTCTGATACTATCCAATTCACAGTATATCGTGAATTTCACTATTCTGACCATTCCGGCTTATAATATATTTTATTATATTATAATTATTAATTAAATATTCATTTTTATTTAATTCACGTCATCGATATCGCCACATCGATAAATAAATAATTAAGTTAATTAATTATTCAATAGCTAAAAATGCGAGTCATTACAATCTTTCCCCCTTAAAATAATTTCGTCCTCGAAATTGCTAAGTTAGAGGACGACCCTACCTATTGGAATTCCTAAGATTTGTTTACCCCTTATTTCTGATTTTGACTGAACCAATTAATATCGACTAAAATATTTATTCATTCCGACTAACTAAAATTTTCAAAAATTCTGAAAATTTTCTAACACTTTAAACTTTTGAAAAATTTCGCCAGCACCTCCTTTGTACTGGTCAAAAGCTCAAACTCCAACTCGCCTCTCTGGGCCTTCTTCAACCCAAAAGAAAATCAAAACGCCAAACGGCTTGCCAATTCGGCTCATAAATTCCAAATTCATATAAAATATAAACTTGTACCTTTTTGTTGGGCATATCATTATATCCCTACCATCTGTTATCAACTCGGCATATACAAATGCCATCCCAATCAACTCCAACCAAGTTATTCTTAACACAACCATTCGCTTATTCAAGCCGAATTTAATTTCAAATTCGAGTTTCAAATTCCAAACTCTCAACTTATCATTTCAAATCCAAATCCAGATTATTCTCTAATCACTTCCAGTTTTTCTTAACCTATCATCTCAAGTTAAATTCTGGTTTATTATTTACTTTTACCATCCCATTCGAATTAATTTCACAAGTTAAATTTTAATTTCTTGAACTTAAATTCCCGGTTTTATTTCAAATCAAATTTGAAATCATAATACCAATTCAAAACCTTTGAATTTCTAAACAACTTGTTTTCTCAAAACAATTCAAATTAAAATCTCTGGTAGTAATCCACCACTTAGAACTCTAAAATCACACCGATGATATTGCGCAGTCATCATTGGAATTATTTTCCAGCGACCCAAGTGATTTCAGTACTATATCATTTCAAAACCCTTACTAAATACATCCATTTTGAAAACATCTCAAAATCTCCCAGGAACTTAAAATTTCCTTATTTTAATTCCAAATCTGATTTAAATTCATATTTAATTCATCTTATTTCATATACTTTACTTATATGAATTCTGATTGGTTATATATAACCATTTCACTTTATAATCTCATTCGATTATAATTACAACCAATATATCTAATATATGATATTATATTACATATTCATACTGTGTCGGTCCATCGTATTCAAGTATTTATTTACTCCTACCGATACAGTGGATCAAACTGATCGACCAGAACTCATAAACAACTCAGCCAATGAATCTCCACAATATAAAACCATTTTTATATCAAATACAAATACGCACTCGTATATATACGCTCAACTCAATCTAGGGTATTACTAACCCTATCTCTACCGAGTCACGCCACAGAGCCAAGGTAAAACTTAACTTAAGCTCTGATACCAACTGTAACGACCCGGATTTTGAGCGGCTTTGGTTATCGACATAAGCTCGATGTCGATAACGATAACATCGAAAAATCCGGGTAATTAATGAAAGAAATTAGAGGGTGAGGATAGATAAGGTAGAAACTTAGAATAGAAGAAGAAAAGAAGAACTTACATCATCAGAGTAACACGAATCTCACAGCGGAATGAATAACATATAACATAACTTTGAAATATAACAGTTATGTATACAATAGCACTTATCAGAGTACAACACTTACAACACAGCGGAAATAAACTATAGCTATATGATTCTGAGGCCTCCTGCTCCATCTCTTCAATGTATCTGCAAATCCTGACTACTTGACTGCCCGTACAAATTTAGGCACCCAAGAGTTTAGGGAAAACAGCAAAGTAAACTCCGGGTCAGTCATGGGACTCGTATGAGTAAAACAGTTTAAACAGGTATATGAACAAGTAAACGATATCTCATAAGACCACGCCGCAGAACGGAACGGGTTTTTTCCCTTATGAGAATCCAAAATATCTTTATATCAAAAAGCTTTTGATATTATAATAATGTCTATGTACGAATAGATATCAACTAGCAGAAACGCTTTCATCTCACGTTCTACATACATAGTATACAATCAAAATCGCAAGCACGTATTGGATAAGGGATTTTCAACTATGACAAGGTATGGAACCACCTTCCGATCAGTGTACTCTAGGAACGATACACTGGAGTTCAACAAGAACATCTTGTAACTCAGCCACACATGACCGACCACTCATTTCGCTTGAGTGTATCGAATGTATATCACCAATGGTTGGGATCAGCAACCGTTCCCGTATATATATGGGACAACATTGATAGATTTAAGAAACAAATGAATATTCTCTAGATAGGTGATTATACACCCTACTTCGGTGCGACCGACTTAGCCATGTTGCTTGCCCGATTTCTGTTATTTACCGGTTGATGAGGCTAGAAGCTACGCTTTATCATTACATCAGATTCACTTCGAATGCCACATTGCCAAATCCATCGAAAATCACTAATTGGCGTCTACAACAGTACGTTACGTGTTAGCTAAAGAAGTTTCCTTCTCCGCTTCCACTCTTGGTAAAGTTGAAGAAATCAATGTACGTGACCTTTCTGGAAATACTCTGTCAGACATTCATCAACACAAGTCATCCTCATTCACTTAGAATGTCACATCGTCATACCCGCCAAATCACAAATTGATTTATCCAAAAGTAACACGGGTATACAGATTAGAGAAACGAATTCCTCCGCCACCAAACGTGAATACGTTTGAACAGATCAACTTACGCGATCCATTGGATATACTCTGTCAGACCTTCGTCCATACAAGTTGTCCTAGGACTGGACAAACCGAAGGCACTATTCAGTATATCCATCTTAGTCACTGTTATCTAAGACTTATACAACAGCCCTTGCACTTTACTCTGTCTACAATTATCTTTGACATATATGATTCGCAACGCTTATGCCAATACAGAGTGGTTCTTCGGATAATAATCCAACCGGTCTTTCCATATTAACAACGTTAAAATGGTCAAAACTTCGATAGTCTGTGATTTAACTATCAAAGAAAAACAAGTGTGCAAACAACGATATTATTTCCAGATGGAAATTATATCGATCAATCATCAACATATATATATATATATATATATATATTCACATTTCCTTATTTTCTATGTTCAGAAAATATATGTTATTAACACTGGAAAACGTTTCCATCTGCTTATTTACAAATCACTACACTTCCCAAACTATCAGTCCCTGATTGTGAACTAGTATGAGAACAATTCCCTAAGTATAAATCCCGAAGGGCGAAACCAACATCAGATAGACACTTAGAAAAACCATTCAATTTACTAATCTCTAGTCAGTTCTAATTTTACTTAACTCTATTTGATTAACTCTGATTGATTAACTCTAACTGGTCAACCTTAATTAATTAACTCTAACTAGTTTTACTTGGTTTGACTAACTCCATTTATTAAATCGACTGACAAATTCAACTCGATTAACTGAACTAATCACTTTGATTAACTCGACAAATTCACTTTGATTAACTTAACTAATTCACCTAACTAATTCACTTAGTTTAACTTAACTAATTCACTTTGATTAATCTAACTATTCACTTAACTCCTGTCGAATAAACCATATTCGATAACTCCTCTAACTCTACTCGAATAAACTATATTCGATTAACTCCTTTAATCTATTCGATTTGATAACTCCCCTTTTCGAATAACCAATATTCGATTAACTCACTTCGAATAACCAATATTCGACTACTCACTTCGAATAACTAATAATTGATAACTCCCTCAAATAAACTATATTCGATTATCTCCTCTCGAATAACTAGATTCGATTAACTTAACTTATTTAACTTAACTTGATTAACTCCTATCGAATGACTAGATTCGATTAACTTAACTTATTTAACCTAACTTGATTAACTCCTATCGAATGACTAGATTCGATCAACTTAACTTATTTAACTCATCTTGATTAACTCGACTTACTTAACTCAACTGGTTAACTTGACTTACTTAACTCAACTGGTTAACTTGACTTACTTAACTCACTGGTTAACTTGACTTACTTAACTCACTGGTTAACTTCACTTACTTAACTCACTGGCTAACTCGACTTACTTAACTCACTGGTTAACTCGACTTACTTAACTCCTTTCGAATAGCATATTCGTTTTACTAACTTTCGAATACCATATTCGATTTACTCCCTTCGAATACCATATTCGATTTACTTTATTCACTTTATAAAGATTTCCTTTTTAACAACGTTTTATTCATTTGAAAAGATTTACTTTTAAATAATGGTTCTACACTTTAAAAATGATTTCCTTTTTATAACGTTTCCTTTTCAATTCAATTTGTAAATGGTTTACAAATATTTCCTTTTCAAATTCATTCTTGAGTTATTCTAACTCCTTAAATTCTCTGAAAAATTCGCCATAACCTCCTTTGTAACGGGAGCATCGGGAAAATCCCCAAACCCGCCACACAGGCCTTTCCATTCAAAAAGAAAATGGTTTGTAATTATTTCCTTTTTGAATATCTCCTATTTATAAATATTCCAATTTATAAACATTTCTTATTTATAAATATTCCACTTTATAAATATCTCTTATTTATAAATATCCCATTTTATAAATATTCTATTTTCAATATCACTTTGAAAATCCCCTTGTCAACATTTCGGTATGTTATGGTATTCAATCATATCAAATCACGATGTTCAATATCGTCCAAGCACATATAATCGCCCAAGGATTTTATATCACATCATATAACAATATATGAAAAATAATAAAATAACTGTTGAGGAATCCAGTCGGATTCCTCCAACCTGTCTCCCTGCATCCACAGATGTTACACAATAAAATCAACATCACTTTCAGTTCCATATAATATATTCTAATAGCAGAATCAATATCTAAATATTTAACGGTTTATGTATATATATATATTAATATATATATATATATATAATTTCCACTAACTGAGTAGCAGTTCAATCAATCAGTCAACACACAATCAATCAGACAATTTCTAACAGTTCTAAAAATACAACATGAAATTATAAACTGTTCAGAGTTAGTGAGGTTTACTCACATTTGCAGTTCATCGTTAAAGAATGATAAACTATTATTTGATTTGAATTAAACAATTTATTTCGCCATGATTTCATACGAGCCCCAATCCACTTCCAGTCAGCTTCATTGTGAAGCTCTCGTCCATACGGTCCCAACGCAACTTACGGTTCATCAATCCTTGTCATTCGGCCCAACACTCCTTCCAGGCCCAAACCCATGTAAATCCCTTCTTCCCCTTAGAAGAACTCGGCCTCGTTGAAACTTTTTCCCTCTTCATCATTAACATCGTTTCTTCCAGACTTCTCCTTCTTCCACTCCTGTTATGCTTTAACCATTTGCAACCCATGACTGCTCGTGTACTTTGTAAAAACGAAAACAAAACAAAACACCCAATAAACCCGAGCACTTCCTGATACCAAACTCATCACACATATATATAAACTCTTCACTTACCACAAGAATACCCAGCTCCTTGTACGTAACACCACTCCTCCCCATATCATGTTCTCATCATAACACTTCACACACTGCTGCGCCACCCCAATCGACCCAACATCCTCAACAAATTCATCGGACCAGCAAACGCATCTGCCCTTCACTACATCCAAGCACTCCTCAATATGTCAGTCCATTTCTGGCATCCCACTTTCAACAATCACTCACTACTGATCTATACTGCCTACTTATCTAACTGCTGAACCCCAAACACTACTCCACTCACTATGTTTTAACGTCGAAGTATCAGACTACATAGTCAACGCATGAAGCCCCTCCTGTAAATTTCGACTTTGACACAGTAATAGTAAAACACATCCAAATCATATGAATACTGTTTCAAGATGATGTCGCACTCTTGACAGTAAATCGCCTTTCACCAGAAACTCCGCTCCGTTGCCCGTTCAACCTCCGACACCCCTCAACAAATCACGATCCGTGCCCCTAACCTAACGCGTTCTATTTGAGCTTCAGAAAAGACACGCATCGCAGATGAATTTAAAAAGGAAAGGAAGACACTCGAATTCCAAGGTCTCAACTTCCGTATTTGGGGGAAATTTTTCTTCGGTTTGATTTCAAGGTTATGGATTTCATTAGAAGAGGAGGTAAAGCAGTCGGCTTCCTGCTGTTTTTGTTTGCAAAAGAAATACACTAGGAGAAGCTTTGATTTGGAAGGCAGTGGCCATTTTCCCTTTTTGATTTCTTACGGTTTCCAGAAAAATTGTTGGCGGCTAAAGGAATGAGGGTGCGTGGACTTATCTTTAGGTTTAGAAAAGTTAGGTATATTTATAGGGTTACGGGTAGCTTGAAATGTAAGCTATGTATTTTTTTTATTCTTATTTATCTCGATCATTTAACACTCTTTAAATTCCTATGATCACATAAAATACCCGAAAATCATGAAAATGGACATGCAGCTATAGTTCAACATTATGGTCCCAACGAAACTGGTTTCGTCAAATTCCGACTCCGTTTGCTCACACAGTGTATTTTTAAAGGTCAAAGTACTGACTGTTTTTCACTCTAAAAATCAGTACGGCCACACACTGACTCTAAAAATCATGGAAACTGACATCTAGCAATACTTTGATGTTGCGGATCCAACAAAATTAGTTTCGTTGAATTCCGACTTCGTTTGCAAAAGTGGCTATTTTTAAAGCTCTGGATGACCCTTTTAAATATATAAATATATTTAAATATTATTAAATTAAATATTTATAAATAAATATTATCGTATATATTCATAGTGGAATACCATACAGCTTCAGAGAAATTATATATTCGATATTCTTAGTCCAGGTTGAATTGATATTCAATTTACATTGAAAATTCTTTTATAACGTATATAAAGCGTTACGAATTATAAAGGAATTTCACAACGACTTTTCTGACATTTGATTTGGCCGTAAATCAAAATCTACATGATGAAATCTCGATTTTTCTCTTCCACTAGAAAATTATACTCCACCTGCTCCACACGTTTCTTGTTTCACAGAAATCCGACTTAAAATGGCTTCTGTATATTCAGTTGAAGTTCAAATCGCCAAATAGAGAACTGCCGCGCCATTTCGAGCTCGATTATAATTATATTATAAATTATACATTCAACTGTCGTCGATTGAATATATTTGTTATTATATTTCGAATATAAACTCAATCAATCCTCTAATACTATCCAATTCACAGTATATCGTGAATTTCACTATTCTGACCATTCCGGCTTATAATATATTTTATTATATTATAATTATTAATTAAATATTCATTTTTGTTTAATTCACGTCATCGATATCGCCACATCGATAAATAAATAATTAAGTTAATTAATTATTCAACAGCTAAAAATGCGGGTCATTACATAAAATGTCAGGGCTTGCAAAACCTTGATACCACTTATAGCTAGAAAGAAACTTGTGCACTCCCTGCGTTCCGTTGTCCCGTTTTTGACTCTTATCGGGTGTGAGGCTCGCGAGGTAACGATATACACAAAGCTATGCCGAAATAGGATAGGCTTTGATCACCATCCATAAGGCTCTGCTTTTCAACAAAAAGCCTTGATCAATGGCATCTTGGCATGTCACATTGACAATTCACGCCATGCGATCGATAACTACTGTTTGCGAACAAATTAACAACTGTAAACAATTTTTTAATTTGTTCGGTTTTCCTAAACTACAAAAGGGTTGTTGTAGAGGGTGTCGAACTCTGAGACAAAATTATTTTTACTAATAAATCCAATCAGATTATCCCTAAGATTTGATTGGTTGAAATTTAATAAAAACTACAACTAAGCTGGTAAACTAACTTAATAAAAACTATGAGGGAAATGGAAACTTAGGAATAAATCCACTTTCTAGATCACATAAATCAATACAAAATGAAACCATGATCTCTTTTTTTGGTCAGTAGTTAATTTATTGATGTGATTATTCTAAGGATGACCTATTTGTGCTATTGGTTAGCCCAACATAATTCATCAAATTTTGTCACACCTCTTAAACAACTTTACTAATTTTATGAAAAATGATAACAAATTGCAGTTGAAATTGAATCGTACTTTAAGCATGGCCTATCCCCTATTAATTAGGAGTATAAGCCATCGAATTTAGATTTCAGTCTCCACTTAACTACCATCGACATATGTAGATGAAGAGGTAATTAGTGAGCATATGAACCAGCAAAGCCTATGTGGTGTAAACACTATGGGCTATCAAACTCAATAATGAACACAAAAACCATAACCATCAACATGAATTAAAGCACAAAAAGAGATCATGAATAAACAAGTATATTAAAACTACATGAATAAAGAGAGCTTCATTAACCCTAAGTTGTAGGGATTTAGCCTCTAATGTTTATTATTTTAACAGCGAACGTAAATTGCAATATAGTACAAAAAAAGAGAAAAAGAAAATAAAAATAAAATTAAGGACAATCTAATCTAATTGCAGAAAGTAAAATATCATGTAAATAAAACAAAAAAGAAAAAGGAGAATACTTACTTTATTCTGACAGAAGAAAATTACAACATACAACCCAATGTTGAATGAATACAAATAAACTAGCTACCTGTGTATTTGTAGTTGCCCAAGCCAAGGATAAGTGGCTTATTACACAATGTGGGACAAAAAACCATTTTCAAAATAACAACTAAACCAAATAGCTAAGTGTGAACGTGTGTGAATGGCTTTGCAAATGTCATAGCTTGCGGGCATCAAATGACATCAACTCCATCTGTTTTGAGCATGAATAGGAACTCCATAATATCTGCAACAAGCTATCTTTATGAAAAGGCATTGAATCATTAAAATATGCGATAGGAGGTGGTTGAACAACAACATTGCTTTAAGCTTTAATATAGTTCTCATAATCAACACATTTATTACACCAATTCTTCAAGCTTTTCAACAATTAAGTGCATCAATTCCATTCATCATAAATAACCGGAAAACACAACTTTAAAAACACAATATCAATTATTTTTAGGAGAAAATAAGATAAATAAGTGGATAAAGTATACACATTTACGTGTATATCAACTACCAATATATAACCTCTGAGTTCATGCGTCTCAAAGAAGGGTGTTAAGCAAGAGAATAAATTCTCCGCCACCACAGGTATATATTAAATATGATGGCCATCAACTCAAGGTCATGAGTGGGGTATCTTTTCTCATGTGGTTTCAACTAGCGGCTAGCATATGCAACTGCTTTGTCCTTTTGCATTAGCACCTCACCAATACCTTAAATAGATAAAAGGATAACATGTTAAAATAAGATTTGTCATTAAAAATGTCACTCTGACATGCTTGTTTAGATAAAAGGAATAACTTTCAATAGAAGCATCTGTCCAGACTTCCAAATCCTGATTGCCATCAATAATGGTCAACACATGAGCAGTGGTCAACCTCCATTTCAGCTTTTGGAAAGCCGCCTCACATTCGGGTGTCCAAATGGACTTTTTATACTTCTTAGTCAGCTTCGTTAATAGACAAGATAATTTCGAAAAATCCTTAACAAATTTCCAATAATAGCCAGCCAATCCTAAGAAACTCCTGACTTCTATGGGAGTGTTGGGCTGCTTCCAATCTTGGATGGCTGAGATCTCCCTTGGGTCTACTGAAATGCCTTTCTTCGATACAATATGGCCAAGGAATTTCACCTCTTCTTACTAGAATATACATTTAGAAAACTTGGCTTTCAACACATTCCTTCGCAAAATCACCAAGACTTCTTTCAGATAATTTTCATGTTCAGCAGTGGATTTAGAAAAGATTAGGATGTCTTTGATGAACACCATCACGAATTTATTTAAAACATCTTGGAATACTTTGTTCATCAGATCAACAAAGTATGCTAGAATGTTACATAAGCCGAAGGGCATTACTAGCCATTCATAGAATAAGTCTGGCCCTCTGAAAGCTGTCAAAGGAACACGTTCTTCGGTAATGCGTAATTGGTTGAAACATGTAGCTAGGTCCATCCTAGAGAATAATTGCGCTCCATTCAAGTGGTCCAACAGATCATCAATGTGTGGCAGTGGATATTTATTTTTCAATGTTTGCTTATAGAGGTCACGGTAGTCCACATATAGCCTGAGGGTACCGTCTGACTTTGGGACAAACACCACTTCTGCACCACAATTTGAGAAGCTAGGCCTGATCAGACCCTTCCACAAAAGTTGCTTAGTTTGACTGCTCAGCTACTCTTTTTCTTTCAGTGTCATTCTCCGAATAGGATGCACAACGGGCATTGCATTAGGAACCAAGTCAATCCTGAAGTCGATTTCTCTGCACGGAGGTAAGCTTTCAACTTCTTCAAACACATCCGCATATTCTCTAACAACAGGAATATCCTCAATAGAAGCAGGAATGACTTCTAGAGAAGACCAGAATTCTTTCCTATCTGTGGCTGAGCGTGCCATGGTATAGCCATAATATTTCCGAATTTGGTTTTAATTCTGATTACCCTTTCAGCGCATAGTACCTCAGCCTCATACTTTGTTAGCCAATCTAGCCCAAGTATGATATCACATCCAGAAAAACTCATAACGATCAAGTCAAAAGGGAACTGGAAGTAAGAATAAGAAATAGGCACTTTAGAATACCGATCGAGCATAAGTGAACCTCCTATCGGACTATGGGCTCTGATCGATTCTCTAAATTTTCTTGGTTTCAGTTTTAACTTTTTAATCGTGTCACTAGAAATAAAACTTCTTGATGCACCAGTGTCAAACAAAACTGTAATGGGAATGTTCCAACTGTTAAGAGTACCTCCTAAGACATCGGGTTTACCTGCTCCCTCAAAAGAAGCCGGTGCAGCTGCTCCATCGCATACATGTGCCACCTGAGAATTCTTCAGCAACGGGCAGTTTGGCTTGATGTGCCCCTTCTGGTGACAATTATAGCACTCCCTCTTATCTTGAGAACTTTGACTAGGCCAAGACTTCTGTCTGGCCTTTTTAGAGCTCGACATTCGTAGTCGAAGTGTCCCAGCTTCTGACAATTGAAGCATATCACCTTGGATTTGTCTCTTTTCTTTTTCCCTTAGGGCTTGGTGGCTGAAGAGCTGCTTGCCTCTGGTTTCTTGTTAACTTGCTTTCTTTTGTTACTATTCTGATTCTTCTCATGCTCCTGTTGTGCCTTTCTGTCATTATCCTCATAGCGGAAAGCCATCTCGATCACTTCATTAAAGGGGAGCTCGATGTGAGTTGTGACTTTGTTCAGGTATTTCTTGGAGAGTCCATTGATGAATCTTTTGTTTTTCTACACTGGTTCCTGAACTAACTCTGGAGCATAGCGTGAGAGTTCCTAGAACTTCCGTACATATTCTGAAATAGCCATATCTTCGTGCTGCATATTGGAAAATTGGTCATGGAGCCGCTCTACTTCCTGCAGAGGGGTATACTTATCGTTGAAGAGTTCTTTGAATCTGGCCCAAGACATGTCGGCCACATTATTGCCTATTTTGACTGTATCCCACCAATTTTCAGCTTCGTCTTTCAATAGCCATGTTTCCAAAAAGCGCTTGCATTGATCTTCCAATTCCAAGCCTTCAAATATTTTCTTGCAGTTCTTTAGCTATGTATGTGCCTCAATCACTGTCTCTCGCCCAATAAAGGATACGCCCCCTAAATTTCTGAACTTCTTGGACATTTTATCCAAGTCAAACGGCTGTGGGGGTGGAGGTGGTGTTACAACCTATGGAGTGGGCTGCCCCTGACCAGTGGGAGCCTTATCTCTAGCTGGTCCTCTAGCCCCACCTCTGCCTCGGGCTCTAGCTCTTGCTCTATTGCTCATTTTCTAGTTATGTACCATCAAGGAAAAAGTCAAACTAACAGAAATGATAACTTTAAAGGAAAGGTTAAAAGTAGAGACAAATGATAAGATGATAATGATGTAATGACTGATTAATATATGATATTCTGTTGTGTTCATTCTAGGACATTACTAATCCTATCTCTAATGAGCTAGTCGTCTTAGAATACTATTGATTCTATCTGGATGAATTGTTCTGAAAATCTTATACTTTGAAGCTGAGGTTAACCTTTAGCTCTGATACCAACTGTGATGACCCCAAACATCTGTAGTACGAAAGTAAGGATAATCATAGGAATATAACATAATTACAACAATAGAAGATCTCAAATAATAACATAACACATAATCATTGCTGCAGAAATAAGAATGTCATCACAACATAACATTAAAAACATCAGAGTACGCAGTTACATGATACATTTAGCAAATAGAAGTCTCAACAAAGAAACAAATAAGTCTAAATCTCCATCTAATACATCAAAGACCAATAATGACTAAATGTCTCAAGTAGCAATAAAAAGATAAAAAGGAAAATGTTCTTCATCTTCTTCCTTAAGCAAGCTCCAATCCAGAATGTATCCATACCTAAACCTGTCACCTGGCTGCCCGTGTGAAAAGAGGGCACCTGAGATTGCAAAGTGAAACCAACTATGAGTCAGCCATGGGACTGGTATGAGAAATATTTCTTAACTAACAATATGGCTAATTACAGGGCCACGCCGCTAATGCGGAACAGTTTTACTCCATTGGATTGCCAGTGCATATGTTTTATAAATTTTAATTCAAAAATAATGCAATGCTTTTTAGAAAATGAAATCATTATATGACTCAAGTCCCATCACACAATGCAACGCAAACTGGAGGATAGAGTTTTACCTTATAATGATAAAAAATATTTGATACGTAGAAAATAATATTTTAATGTTATTATTAGTGTCTAATCAGTTTCAAAAATACTTCAAAGTAAGTGTATCAATCCTAGACGGAATAGTACCCCATCCTACTATGTCGCCATATATAGGTTTACAATCAAAACCTTAATGTCGTATTGGAAATTGGGTTTCCATCATGAGTCTAGGCTAGGGATGATCTCCTACTGATTCGAGACACTCTAGCAATTTCTCAGGATCCCCCGCAGTGAACCCTTGGATCCTACAGGGTCGGTCCACAAATATACCTTAGTGGATTGGCAATTCCTGAACACATGTTTCCCGGTCCTATTAAACCTATAAAATGGTCACTACCGACCAATAAATCTGAGGCGTCTCATTACATCAACCACATAAATAAAATGTCAGGGCTTGCAAAACCCTGATACCACTTCTAGCTAGAAAGAAACGTGTGCACTCCATGCGTTCCCTTGTCCTGTTTTTGACTCTTACCGGGGTGTGAGGCTCGCGAGATGTATACACAAAGCTTTGACGAAATAGGCTAGGCTTTGATCATCATCCACAAGGCTCTGCTTTTCAATAGAAAGCCTTGATTAATTGCATCTTGGCATGTCACATTGACAATTCACGCCATGCGATCAATAACTACCAACATGCGTCTCAAAGAAGGGTGTTAAGCAAGAGAATAAATTCTCCGCTACCACATGTATATATTAAATAGAAATCACTTTAATTTACATGGAATGAAATGTAATGTCAGACACGCATCCATTTACAAGTCCATTCTGGGTCTGAACGAAACCGGAGTCACCTTATTCCTCGTCCCGTATGTCCCATACGGAAGAGAGGTGCTCGCATATCCGGACAATCAACAATTACGCCCGGACAACTACCACTTTAACCCTTTATTGGGAGCTAACCAATGTCGGGCATCAGTAGTTATCCTTTCGATGTGAAGATCGTCGGTCTTCAATCTCCATCTTTAAGATCTTCGATTTAGATCGCCGTATAATCATTTGAAATGAGATTGAACTCGGCCTTTTCAAATGATTCTCGCATATATATAGTCTAAAATCATTTCATATTGTTAATAGTATTTAATAACGATTTATCGCTATTTTTATTTATATGAAAATAGCTTAATTAATTTAACAACGTTCGAGTCAATAGGCGGCCTAGCGTTGTTTTTATCAAAATTTGATTTACACTTATCTCAAAATCTAACTGTTGGATTTTAACAAAATTTATATCGTTGGAAAGATCTTCCCAAAGCGGTCCTAATGGTTCCAATTTTGGAAAAAATTCGACAGTCGGATCTTTCGGTATAATCGTTTAAAGTTACGATTCAGAACTACCGCGCGTGATTCGTTTAATTTTAATTTATATTTATATATATATATATATATATAATTATATATAAATATAAACCATTCGACGATTCCACTAACGTTTTCAATATGCCAAATAAAAGAATATTTTTATTGGCATATCTTATCTACATATTGTTAAACAAAATACATTTCATTTACATGAAAATTGAACCAATGACAAGTTAACTTTGCATATAAATCCTAATATATGCAATGTAAATATAAATGTCATTTTAACTATGCATATAAGTTCTAATATATGCAATGTAAATATAAATGTAGTTTTAACAATGCATATAAGTTCAAATATATGCAATGTAAATGTAAATGTAGTTTTGACAATGCATATAAATTCTAATATATGCAATGTAAATATAAATGTAGTTTAACGATGCATATAAATTCTAATATATGCAATGTAAATATAAATGTAGTTTTAACAATGCATATAAATTCTAATATGTACAATGTAAATATAAATGTCGTTTTAACTATGCATATAAATTCTAATATATGCAATGTAAATATAAATGTAGTTTTAACAATGCATATAAGTTCTAATATATGCAAAGTAAATATAAATGTAGTTTTGACAACGTATATTTTGATGTTTTCAATTTGTTAACAGTTCTATTTTTAAACAACATGTATGAAAGCGATGTTTTGATTTTCCTCCTTCCTAGCATGTTAAAATAATGTTTTAACATACAAATGTTCTCTAACATATGTATTCTACCGAATCACTTTTATATTAAAAATGAAATTTTAATGTTGTAACATTTTTATTCAAATAGTCAGTATTTCCACTAAATCAAACTTTACATTAAAAATTATGATTTTAATGTTTTAACACTTTATTCAACTATGAACAATTTTTATATAAATCATTCTTTTATAAAAATGATATTTTTAATGTTAACATGACTTTGTTTTAAAAATGAACATTTTCTAGTGATTCATTCATTTCATTAAAAACAAAGTTTTTAATGTAAAACAAGTTTTTATTTTAAAACATGCATATTTGTCCCACTTCTATTATTACATTAAAATGTGAACCTTTAATGTAAAATAAGTTTTATTTTAAAACATGAATCTTTGTCTACACTCTATTAATACATTAAAAAGTGACTTTTTAATGTAAAACATGTTTTCATTTTAAAAATGAATATTTGTCTACATTCTATTATTACATTAAAAGTGAGTTTTTAATGTAAAACATGTTTTCATTTTAAAACATGAATCCTTTTTTTATATTACATTAAAAGTGAGTTTTTAATGTAAAACATGTTTCCATATAAAAAACATGAATCTTTTCTATATTTCCATTATTACATAAAAAGGTGAATTTTTAATGCAACACATGTTTTCATTTTAAAACATGTATCTTTTCACTAATTTCTAACATTACATTAAAGAGTATGTTTTTAATGTAATCATTTTTTGATTTTAAAACATGAACGATTTTCTTATTTTTATAACATTACATTAAAAATGTTAATTTCAAGGTAATCATGTTTTTAACCAAAACATGAACATTTTTCTATATTTCATTATTGACACTAAAACATGAATTTTTAATGAAATCATGTTTTTATTCAAAACATCAACACTTCCTATTTTTCTATTCTTGTCATTAAAAATGTAAATTTTTAATGAAATCATGTTTTTATTCAAAACATGTACATTTTCTATATTCTAACATTACATTAAAAATGTGAACTTTTTAATGTAATGTTCTTTTTTTTAAACATGAACATTTCTATTTTTATAATAATTCCATAAAATGATAGAAATTTACATTTCATTTTTTTTGAAAATTCTAATTCAACAAAATGACAAAATTTGATATTTCATTTTGATTGAAAATTCTAACTCAAACAAATAACAAAAGTGTATATTTCATTTTGATTGATAATTCAAACTCAATCAAATAACAAAAGTGTATATTTCATTTTGATTGATAATTCTAATTCAATCGCATAACAAAAGTGTATATTACATTTTGATTGATAATTCTAATTCAATCAAATAACAAAAGTGTATATTTCAATTTGATTGATAATTCTAATTCAATCAAATAACAAAAATGTATATTTCATTTTGATTGATAATTCTAATTCAATCACTTCATTTTTTTAATTTTATTTTTGAAAATTTGGATTCAACAAAATGTATAAAAGGTAATATTTCATTTTGATTGAAAATTCTAATTCAATCAAAGTGACAAAATGTATGATTCATTTTTATTGCAAATTTAATTCCAACAAAATGTAATAAAGGTGATACTTCATACTACATCTACATACTACATCCATCACAAATCAAATCATGCATCGTAACACATAGGGTTAACTATAGATTGAAGACAATAAAATCATAATTATTTCTAGTTATTTTAAAAAAGGAAATAAATAGATTTCTCACTGTCGTTTATGTAATGACCCGGAAATCCGGTCCAATTTGAGCTGACCAAAAACACAAGTCCAACCCCAAATTAAACTGAAAATCAGGAAATTAATAGAAAGAAAACAGAGGGTGAGGAAAGATAAGATAGAAACATAGAATAGAAAAAGAAGAAGAAGAACACAATATCAGAGTAACACGAATCTCACAGCGGAACGAATAACATATAATATATAACATAACTTGAAATATACATCTGTACTTGAATATACATCATTATCAAAGTACAACACTTACAACACAGCGGAAATAACTAAAGCTATATAATCCTGAAGCCTCCTGCTCCAAGCTCTTCCAAAATATCTGTAAATCCCGACTACTTGACTGCCCGTACAAAATTGGACACCCAAGAGTTTAGGGAAACAACAAAATAAACTCTGGGTCAGTCATGGGACTGGTATGAGTAAAACAGTTTAAAACAGTTTGAACAAGTAAACGATATCTCATAAGACCACGCCGTATAATGGAACGGGTTTTTTCCCTTATGAGAATCCAAATTAT
Organism: Allium sativum; assembly: GCA_030737875.1. Lineage (NCBI taxonomy): Eukaryota > Viridiplantae > Streptophyta > Magnoliopsida > Asparagales > Amaryllidaceae > Allium > Allium sativum. The sequence goes on along the minus strand of CM060923.1, from coordinate 478,121,004 downwards.
CTTTATATCAAAAACCTTTTGATATTATAATAATGTCTATCAACCACAATATAATAATCATCTAGCAGAAATGCTTTCATCTCACGTTCTACATATATAGTATACAATCAAAACCACAAGCACGTATTGGGTAATGGATTTCCAACTATGACAAGGTATGGAACCACCTTTTGCTAGTGTACCTCTAGAAAGGAATACACTGGGTTCAACAAGAACATCTTGCAACCCGGCCATACATGACCGACCACTCATTTCGCTTGAGTGTATCGAATGTATATCACCAACGATTGGGATCAGCGAACGTTTCCCGAATGGGACAGTATCGACAATAGATTTTTAGAAATAAATGAAACTCAAGATCAGGTGATTATACACCCTACTTCGGAGCGACCAACTTAGCCATGCTGCATGCCCAATTTCTGTCATTTACCGGTTGATGAGGCTTGAGGTTACGCTTCATCATCCCACCAGATTCACTTTGAATGCCACATCGTCAAATCCATCAAATCACCGATTGACGTCCTCAACAATACATTATGTGTTAGCTAAAAGAAGTTTCCTTCTCCGCTTCCACTCTTGGTACGGTTGAAGAAATCAATATACGTGATCGTCTGGAAATACTCTGTCAGACATCCGTCCATACAAGTCATCCAGGAACAGGATGAACCGAAGGCACTATTCAATACATCCATCTTAGACACTGTTATCTAAGACTTATACAACGGCCCTTGCACTTTACTCCGTCTTCAATTATCTTTGGCATATATGATTCGCAACGCTTATGCCAATACAGATGGTTCTTTGGATAATAATCCAACCGGTCTCTCCATATTAACAACATTAAAATGGTCAAAACTTCGATAGTCGGTGAGTTAACTATCAAAGAAAAACAGGTGTGCAAACAACAATATTATTTCCAAATGGAAATTCTATCAATCAATCATCAATCATATATATAATATATATATATATATATATATTCATATTTCCTTATTTTCTATGTTTTAGAAAATATTCGTTATTAACACTGGAAAACATTTCCATTGTTATTTACATATCACTATCATTTCATAACTATCAGTCCCTGACGGTAAACTAGTAGGAGAACAGTTTTCTAAGTATAAACCCCGAAGGTCGAAACCAACATCAGATCGATACTCAGTAAACTATTCAACTTAACTAATCTCTAGTCAGTTTCTAATCTTGTTTAACTCTATTTCAATTAACTCTAATCGAATAACTAATATTGAATAACTCTATTCTGTTTTAACGTTATTTTCGAATAACTATATTCGATTTAACTCCTTCGAATATAAACTATATTCCATTAACTACTTATAACATAACTATATTCGATTAACTACTTCGAATATAAACTATATTCGATTAACTACTTCGAATATAAACTATATTCGATTAACTACTTCGAATATAAACTATATTCAATTAACTACTTCTTGATATACTCTAATCGAATAACTCTATTTGATTAACACTATTCCCTTTTTATAATTCTATTTGTTTCCTAAATGTTCTCCTTTATAATATCCTATTTATTTTCTAATAATATTCCTTTATTCTATTATATTCGTTTTATCAACATTTTTCCGTTTTATAAAACTTTATTCGTTTTATAAACATTTTCCCTTCTATTTACTTTCGAAATATTTCCTTTTAAAAAATCTGTTGATTTTATAAAATCCCTTTATTTCAATATACAATGAAATAATTCTTTTTACATCCCAGGGTCTTTTTATGATATTTAAAATATCAAATAACAAGGATCAATATCATTCCAACACGCATAATCCATAACAGATTTTATAACACACCATATATCACAATATATGAAAAATAGTAAAATAAATGTTGAGGAACCCAGTTGGGTTCCTCCAACCTATTTCTGTAACAACCCGAAAATCTGGGCCAGTTTAAAATTTTTATTTTGGCAATTTTAGCGAATTTTGAATATTTAAAATGAATTATTTTAAATAATATCGACGAGAAATTTATTTTGAATATAGAATCGACGTATATATTTATATACGTCGTCGTTAGAATATAAATAATTATATATAATTATAAATAGAATTGAAAATGGCGCGGTAGTTCGATAATTCGATTTCAAACTTCAATTGAATGTACCGGGTGCAAAACAATACGGATTTTAGTGAAACCAAAAACATTAGGATCTATTTGTGAATATCTTTCCAACGAATCCGAAAAATTGAGATTTCATAGTGGGAATCAAAAGATATGTCCAGTTGAAAATTCTGAATAGTCGCTATGGAATTTAGGCCCTTAAAAATAGACATTTTGCAAATGACCTCGGATTTCGACGAAACCACTTTTGTTGGATCCGCAGTGTCAAATTATTGCTAGGTTTTAAATTTCATAATTTTTCGAATCAATATGTGAGCGTGGCAAAGGAAAACGCGTTTGACCAGTTTCAGTTGATTTTAATCGACTGGAAATTGACCATTTTTCAAACGGTCTCAGAATTCGACGAAACTAGTTTTGTTAGGACCGTATCGTCAATACGAAGCTAGAAAATATTTTTCTGTAATTTATCGAGTTAGTATGTGACCCCGGTAATTTGAAATGTACGTTTAAAATTCAATATAATGATTTAAATGTAAATTTAACGGAAACTGATCGAAACAGTCGAATCAGCTTACGATACATATCCCATTGTGTTCGGAATGGGGGTGAAACGCTAGGAACGACAGTCGGTGGGTTCGATTTCGAGTTGAAAATAAAAAGTTACTTTTTGAATTTAAATAATATAAAATATATATATACACCCTAGGTCAAATTGAATTGGTCAAACCCCTCATTTAATTTCCCACGGTCAAACATCAAAAACGCGCCCCCTTCCTCCTTACATCCCGTCGCTCACATCGCCCCCCCCCCCTCGATTCAGCGTCGCCGCCCCCTCCCCTCTTCTTCTCCACCTCGCGTTCCTTCCTCTCCTCCCTCCTCTCGTGTCCTGCTCCTCTCTCTTCTCCTTCCACCTTTAAATCGCCGCGCGGAGCCAGAGAGACCCCACCGCCGAGCTCCACCCACGCCGCACCTCCCCCATCACCTTCCGAGCCCGACGCGCCCACCCTCAGCCACCATCTCCGGCTGAGCGCCCTCCTCGATTCGAAAAGGTGATTTTTACTCTATTTTATTATATTTATTTAGTTTAGATAGATTTTAGTGATTAAATAAAATCAGTTTTATAAATATCATGACATCGATAAACATAAATGATTTTTATTTATATATTTAGAGTATAAAGAAATGATTTTTACTTGAAAAGCTTTGATTTTAACATGATAAAGCTTTGAATTTTTAGACGAGTAAGGTTATGATTTTTAGATGACGAAAGATATGATTTCTCATATATGAAAGGGGGATTTTTATTCATATGAAAGATTACATTTTTATAGTAAAAATATGATTTTTATTGAATAGCGAAGTAAAAATATGATTTTTATATATTGAATAGCGAAGTAAAAATATGATTTTTATATATTGAATAGCAAAGTAAGAATTCGATTTTTATATATGCAGTGAAAGCGGACAACGAAAGCGACAAAAGGCGAGAACGATGAAGATTTCTATAAATGAAGTGTCATGAAGTTGGGATAGCTATCGGTGAGAACTTCTCACTCTAAACTTCTTTTTCTAGTTATATATATATATATATATATATATATATATATACTAGGATGCAGACGGTGCTTAGCAGCACCCGACACCCGTCATCCACAGACCATGGATGGCTTGTTTGTTAAATTGTTTGGTTGTGTAGTTGGTTAGTCTAATTGGTTTGAATTGAATTGTTTGGTGAAATGGAATGGATTTGATTGATGTGTGAATGGCGTGGGCCTTCATTAGACCGGGGATAAGGCTAGGCCTCGTCCCGTTTCTAGTATCGTGCCGTTATGCCATCGAAATTTTCTAAAATATGTTAGAAAAATAAAAATATCATTTTTATAGTGTAAATGAACTGAATAGAAATTCATGTGTTGAAATAGAATATTTTATCGTTAAAAATATAATTTTTAACGTGAATGTGAATAAATAAAATATTCATTTACAAACCGGACGGTTTGTTTATGTACACCTATTTGAAGGACATTGATTGGGACGATAAATTTTACACATCGCCCAACTGCACAAATAAAATCTGTGTTTGATTGTTTGAAACCCCACACGGGTGTTGGGATGAAATTTGAAGTTCACTCATCCTGATTGATTAAATATGTCGATCGATTGATTGACAGGCTGTTATAAGCGTTAGATATCTATATTCGATGCTTATACAGTGTAGTGCACTTTGGTTGATGGTTGATTATTTTTCAATGCTATTATATACATGTGTTGTATGGAAATCCATATAATTAACGTTATACGGTGATAGATTGGGCCTCATTCCAATTGGGACAACAATGAATATTATAAAAGAAAATTCATGTGTTGAATATAAAAATAGTCATGTGTTGACGATGTTCATGTGTTGAGTGAAATATTTTATACAATAAAATTCACATCTTTATCATATTTAAAATTAGAACTACTTTACAGTGGAGTCTAATTAAAATCAAACGATAGATACCATAGTTTTATAAAATATTTTACATAATAAAAATAGTCATGTGTTGACAGTACTCATGTGTTGAGATTAGTCGTGTGTTGAAAGAAATATAGATTCATGTGTTGAATGGAATAAATATTCATTTGTTGAATAGAATAACGGATTTATTGAAATATATAAAGCCGTGTTGATTAGAGTTGCGCTATTTTGATGTGAACGATATTTATATCGATTATATTCGTTTTTATAATGAATATAGGAAAGAAGTGATTTCAAAATATAACGTTTTGAAAATATTATCATTTATATAGTAATGATATAAAATATTCAGTTTTGATTAGAAATTGAAATAGTGTTGAAATGGTTTTAAAACGAATTTAAAACGATTTATAAAATACGTTTTAAAAGGAAATTGACGAAATATATATATATATATTATATATATAATGGCCTGAATAGAACGCGCCACGCCGCGGCAGTTCGTGAATTTCGACCACTTATTTCAAATGGACGTTGCAGGAGATCCGACCGTCGGATTCTCCTAAAACCAGAACCGTTGGGTTTGTATCGAAAAGAGCTTTCCAATGAATATTAGAAATTTAAAATCTAACGGTTGGATTTTGAATTATGTCCAAATCAAATTTGAAAGGGTCGTTGTAAGTGCAGTTCGATGGCCGTTGATGGAAATCGACTGTACGGGCCTTGATAACATTATTAAAAATATAGATAATTTGTGTAAAATCATAAGAAATGATTTGGGAAAATTGGGCTGAAGAATTCCACATTTGAAAAGATAAAAATAGATTTTTATCGAAATGAACTAGTTTTGAACTAGAAATAAAATCAATTTATTTTTGAAATAAATAAATTGAATTTGAAAGTGATTTTAAAAATAATCAATATTCCCAATACGTGAATTGGACTGGAGTTGAATCGAAATTATCTTCGGAATATCTCGATGTTGGATTTCGTGACTATACAAATATTGTTATGGGGATTTGAAAGATATATTATATATCGTTATTTCCAATACGATATTTGTTGGTTTCAGAATTTGATATTGAATATAAACCGATATATTTTCTATTCAGAGCCTTGTATTTAATATCAAATATGATTTGGGTTTATCGTGAATCGTGTTTTAGATGACATTGGTTCTTTAACCCAGTTAAAAGCAGGATGTTGATTTTTGAGAAGATTAAAACTAAGTGGAGTTTTAAATGAATCTTTAATTAGATTAAAATGTGAATTGATAATTTAAATTATCAAATCTGAAAAGTGATCGAGAGTGGAGTATCACCGGTTTTTCTCCAAAGCGATAGTTAAATCTTTAATTAGATTTGAACGTGAAATGGTAATTAATTTTACCGATAACACCGTGGTGTTAGATATGGAGTATTACCAGTTTTGCTCCATGGGATATATAGGTTGGGATTGGGAAATAAAACAAATAATTACTTCGGTGTGGTTCGTTAATCCCGACTAGTTTGAAATGATATCCAAAGGAAGATTATAGAATAAATTTAGAAGAATTTATCTTGGATAAAATAAATGGGAACCTTTCCCTAAGAATGTGATTTTGTGAATAAAAGAATATTCTGAATTGGAATGAGGCGTTCATTGTGTTTGTGTAACATTTGTTTATTATATACGTGGGTTATTCAGAAAGGCCGGGTTATACCCATTCTGAATAACCGATTCGACGAGATGTCGAAGATGAAGATGGTGGTTGAAGACCGGAAGTATTCACATCGTTTGGGTGATTACTGATGATCTTGATTGGGCTGTACACCCAGGATGAGGGAATCAGTTGGTGATCGTCCAGACGTACCTGGAGATGGATGGATATGCGAGGAAAGTGCCTCCGGTTTCGTTCAGACCCAGAACGAACTTGTAAATGGATTGTGTGTATGACATTGGATTTTATTCTGTGTTGATTGATCTTTATTAAATATACATCTGTTTGGCGGCAGAGAATTTATTCTCTTGCTTAACGCCCTTCTCTGAGACGTACGAGCTCAGAGGTTGTATATTGATGGACATTAGTCGCATGGAGTGAATTGCCAATGTGGCATGCGTAAGTGGCAATTGATCAGGGCTTCTGTTGAAAAGCAAAGTCTTGTGGTTGATGATCAAAGCACGGCCTGTGTGGCGTAGCTTTGTGTATAACGTGAATTCGCGAGCCTCACACCTCGGTATGAGTCAAAAACGGGATAGTGACTGCAGGGAGAGCACGACGTTTCTTTCTAGCTAGGGTGGTGTCAGTGACCTACCAGCCCTGACATTTATATACTTTTCACCTGTGTGGTTGTTGGATACGAGGCGCCTCGGATATAGGTCTGTAAGGACCGGGAAACGTGTGTTCAGGAATTGCCAATCCTCAAAAGTAAGAGAGGACTGGCCCTGAAGATCCAAGGATCATAGTGGGGTCCTGAGGCATTTGCTAGAGTGTCTCGAATCGGAGAGGAGCTTGCCACTTGCCTCGGCTCATGACGGAAATCCAATTTCCAATACGTGATAGTGCGGTTTTATTTGTAGAACCTAGTATGGCGACATAGTGGTATGGGTCATTCATGCCGCCTATGATTGATATTTATGATTGAAATTGTTTTGACACTATACACCTATAATAGTATCAAATAATGTGTTTTAAACGTATCCAGCATGCTTTGGCTGTTATAAGGTAAAAACCCTATCCTCCGGCTTGCGTTGCATTGTGTGATGGGACCTGGTTCTTATAACAGCTTCATTTTTCTTTATTTAGCATTGCGCTGTTTATTCTATGCACCAGTATTCTTGGGAGGAAACCCGTTCCGTGTTATACGGCGTGGTCCCTTGAATTACTCCCTTTTAAAGTAAAACTTTAAATAACTGTTTTAGTTCTTACACCGGTCACATGACTGACCTGGAGTTTATTGTTTTAACCTAAACTCTGGGTGCCCCTATTTTCCGCACGGGTAGCTAGTAGTTTTGGTTTTGCAGATTTATATTCACAGGGTCCTGATTTACAGCTGGAACGATGCTCGGAAAGCTCTGTATCCGTGTATCACTTTCAGTTGTGCTTTTGTATTATTTTCCGATGCGATGTATTTAAATGTACTTTAAATCTCTGATATTTGTCAAATGTAATTTATTCATTTTCACTCGGTATATTCTTGTATCTGATGGAATTGTTGTAATAACAATGAAATGTTCTCCTGTATGCGTTCTATTTTGTCTTGTCCTCAATTCTATCCGTGCTTTCCTTCACGGGGAAGTTCGGGTCGTCTCAGTTTCCCTGCATCACAGATGTTAAACAATATAGATAACATCACTTTCAGTTCCATATGATATATTCTGTTAAAAAGAATCAAATATAGAAATTCAACTAACTGACTAGCAGTTCAATCAAACAATCAACACATAGTAAATCGGCCAATAATTAACAGTTCTAAAAATACAACATGAAATTATAAACTGTTCAGAGTTAGTGATATTTACTCACATTGGCGCGTTAACCATTAAATAATGATTTACGGTTGTTGATTCTGATCATACAATTTATTCCACCATATATGGAGACGAGCTCCAAATCATTCCTAGTCAGTCCCAGGTTGTAGTCTACGTCTGCACGATCCTGTCGAATCATGTTTCATTGCATTCTGATTTCGTGTGATAAAATTATACAAGTTTATAAACATTTCTTTATTTAATAAAAGTCAAATTAGATTAGTATTGGGCCTTAACCTTTATCCGGCCCATCATCATTAACTAGCACCAGCCCGCATGACTCAGGCACCATCTTCTCCAAATAACACTACAGATCCAGTATTCACTTTTGCAAAAATCTTTTCTCCTCACTGCACTACCTCCTGTAGCAAACTCGTGCCTGCCTTCGTATTATTCTGACCCGCCTCCAATGCAACAGTAGTGTCTTTCTTTCAGTGGAGCGCTACATCCCTACGTACCCGATATCTCCTGTTACCTTTTCTCCTGCCATTTTCGAAACATTATCCCCTCCAATATGTTAACCATACTCACTTATATACTCAGTATACTCCTTTTTCCCTTGCAAATACTAGTGCTCCTCTGTTTAATGGCCACTATGTGAACTTTCAACTTCCTTTACTCCTTCACTTCAGCCTGTAGATTCTCCTCCTCACATCATTTCTTCCCCCAAAGTTCGAAAGCTCCACAGTACCGTGACTTCCTCCTTCCTGGCTCGTTCACCACTTTCGAAACCTCCACAAGCTCTGTCCCTGAAAGCAGAACCCGCTCTCCCTACCCCAATCCCGCTCGACTACAGGAAACTCTCACACGACTTCAGTTTACAAACCCAAAACAAACGGCCCCGTTTCACCTTTCCTCCTCTCACCTTCGACAACTATGAAGGCCCGACGTCGAACAAGGATGCTGCCGACCTCTATAGAAAGCACCTTCGAGAGAAGCTATCCCTTGCAGCAACTCGAAAATCATTCTTTTCTGGATTTAGGGAATTTATATGATTTTTATTTGATTTAATTTGCTATCCGATTTTATGTTCTGTGAAAAACTAATGACGGCTGTGAAACAAGACTACAGGAAGAATTAATTTAGGTTAGGGGAAGTTAAGGCATATTTTTAGGGAGTTTAGTTATTTGAATTTGTGGAGGATGGGTTTCCACGCTGAACAAAAACAGAAGTGGTGGTTATAAACAATAGAGGGACGTGGCTTAAGTCTGATCAGAGAAAACAATTAGGTTTTAGGAAATGTTATATTTTGTAAGGGTACTCCGTTATCTAAAGTTCCATTCACGTGCGAATCCCTATGGACTGAAATAACCATACCGTTGTGTCGAGCTTGGTCCCACGATCCCAAAAATATAATAATATCGGTAGATTAGCTCATATTGTGAAACCCTAAAATCGCTAATTAAGAGTGCAAAATACTCCAAATAAAAAGTCGCTTATTTAATTTATTAAAAATTATAGAAAAATTCTAAAAATTAAATTTATCGTTATGTCCCAAAAGAACCTTGCCTAAATTCAAACCCGATCTCTAGTTATATTGAATAAACTGTTAAGGTCGTTAAACGATTCTACAACGACTATTTTAAAATTTGATTTGGACATACCTCAAAATATACACGACGAAACCCTACTTTTTCTCTTCCACTAGAAAGATATACTCCACCAACTCCACACGTTTCTTGTTTCCCAGAAATCCGATTAAAAATGAGCCCTGTACACTTAGTTGAAGTTTGAATCGCCAAATTATGAACTGCAGCGCCATTTCAAGCTTGATTTTAATTATAATATAATTATACATTCAAACTTCGTTCAAATAATATATTCGTTATTCAAATTCAATTCCAAACTGAATTAAATATCACAGATGATCCAGTTCACACCATATCGCCATTTCAGCCAATTCTGATTATTTCAGAATTAAATATATATTATTTAATTTATTATTTTAATTAAATATTCACTATTATTTAATTGAACGACCATTTAATTCACTATATCACTATTTATATAATTAAATAAATTAATTATAATACCTCTGCCAATGCGGGTCATTACAATCTTCCCCACTTAAAATAACGTCCTCGAAATTGCTAAAGCTAGAAGACGACCCTATCGACTGGTTAGAACATATTTTTTCACTTCTTAACTTTAGTTTCAACTGAACCAATTTAATTTCAATTAAAAATTTATTAATTCTTATCAACAAAAATTTTCAAAAATCCTGAAATTTTTCTAACGCTTTAAATTTTTTTAAAAATTTCGCCAGCACCTCCCTTTGTACTGGTCAATAGGTCAAACTCCAACTCGCCTCTCTGGGCCATCTTCAACCCAAAAGAAAATCAAACAGCCAAGCGACTTGCCAATTAGGCTTATCAACATCTCAAACCCATATGTAATATAAACTAGTACCTTTTTATCGGGCATATCAATATATCCTTTACATCTGCTACTAATTCAGCATATACCAATGTCATCCCAATCAAATTTCTGAAATCACTTTTATCTCCAACACAACCATTCACTTATATCTGAGCCAAATATCATTTCAACTCGAGTTTTCTTCTCGATTCCCAACTCTTAACTTGATTATCACATTACACTACAAATTTGAATCTCATAATCCAATTTGTCTTGATATCATTCTAATTCAGTCTCAGTTACCACTTTACTGGCTTTACTTTAATTCAGTTTTTCTTTCACAAATTTCTGTAAAATTTGTTTTTAATTCAGAGAGTCTTTTCCCTGGGAGTTTTTAAATAGTTTACTCTTTTCAAAAATCAAATTTTCCTTTCGAACATGTCACTGAGCCCTTAATTAATATTCCATTAGTTAAATCACTTCTTTATTTCTTTATCAATATTTGTTAACCAAATATTTTCAATAACCATATTGGCCTTTTATGTTATTTGGAAAACATTTCCGAATATCGCCTTCCTTTTTTTCTAAACTTTAGAAAATATATGCTATTTATAATTGGAAAATATTCCAGTTACTTATCTCTTTTCCGATCTCGTTTATTTCTATACTTAGGAAATATTCTTTATTATATTTCCAAGCTTACACTTATTTGGGTTAAAACGGATGATGTGTAAAACATCGTTACGACAACCCAAATACTATATTCAACTAACTCTTATTCAACATTGATCTTCGAGCCTGAAATCTTACCATTTATTTGTTAACAATGAAATCAATCAAGTTGGGGTATAACTACCTCTCAGACCTTGACTGAATAACATTTATAACGTCAAAACAGATATGACTACTTACTCGAATAATCAATACCATACAACTACTTATTCACTTTTAAACACGTATACGCTTCCTCTTTCTATTCTTACTAAATTTGATTCTTAGTCTTCCTTTTTGATTTTACTATTCTATTTCTAAGTTCGTTTCCTTATCGACTTCTATATATATATATATTGATACGTTGATTTCTAACTATCAAATTATCTTAAAATTATTCTAATTCCTTAAATTCCCGAAAAAATTTCGCTAAAACCTCCTTTGTATCAGGAGCATCGGGATATTTCAAATAGCCTCCCATGGCCCTCACCATTCCAAAATAAAAAGAAATGCCAAGCGGCTAGCCGATACGGTGCACAAAATCTCATATATGAATTAAATACATACCTTTTCGTCGAGCATCCTATTTATATACCTTCATGCCTTATCCATACCTATCTCATGTATATTTACACCTGCCCAATCTATTTTAACTATACCGGATATTTTTAACTCAGTTCGTTAATTAATTTGTTAATTAACTCTTTAGTCTATTTCACTTTTATATTTGAACATGACATGTTCAAATATATTTTAACTTGCTTATTAACTAATTTGAATCCAAAATTTCAAATTTTATTCTATATTCGATTTCGAATATCCATTTACAAAACCAATTCACCTTTCAAAGTTCAACTTCAAATTCAAAACTCGATTAACTATTTCCTCTTCGACTTAATTAATTCTATTCAATTTCAATTCAAATTCTATTTTACTTCTATTATTCAAATCTATATATCAAATTCTATTATTCAAATTCAAAACAGTATCTCTGGTAGTAATTCGTCACTTACAACTCGAAAATGAATACTGATGATGCAGCTGTCATCATCAGAATCTATTTTCCAGCGATCGAAGTGAGTTCAATACTATAAAACCATTTCTAAACATTTCCACTTTGAAATTCATTTCAAAATATAATTCACACTGCTTGTAAAACAATTTAAAATATCCCAGGATCTTAAATTTTCCTTATTTTTTTATCCAAATCTATTTTCAAACACTTAACTAATTCTCCAAAGTTTTAATTCAATTTCTGGCTAAAATTTCAGATTCAACTCATCTGATTTCACGTATTTCACTTATATGAATTCTGATTGGTTATTTACATAACCATTTAATTTCTAATCTTACTCGATTATAATAACAATCAATATATCCAATATATTATAATTTTGATATATATATCTTCTCTATATCAATATATACCTTGGGTAAACTTATTTTAATTTACCCTCTTTTCAAAACATATCTTGTCGACCCATCGTATTCGACTGTTTATAAACTCCTACCGATGCAGTAGATCAAACCGATCGACCAGAACTCATAAACGAATCAACCAATAAATCCCCACAATATAAAACAATTTTTATGTCAATAACAAATACGCTCACTCGTACATATACACTCAACTCAATCTAGGGTATTACTAACCCCATCTCTACTGAGTCACGCCACAGAGCCAAGGTAATTCACTTAACCTTTGCTTTGATACCAACTGTAATGACCCGAAAATCCGGCCCAATTTGAGCTGAACAAAAACACAAGTCCAACCCCAAATTAAACTGAAAATCAGGAAATTAATAGAAAGAAAACAGAGGGTGAGGAAAGATAAGATAGAAACATAGAATAGAAGAAGAAGAAGAAGACAATATCAGAGTAACACGAATCTCACAGCGGAACGAATAACATATAATATATAACATAACTTGAAATATAAATCTGTACTTGAATATATATCATTATCAAAGTATAACACTTACAACACAGTGGAAATAACTAAAGCTATATAATCCTGAAGCCTCCTGCTCCAAGCTCTTCCAGTATATCTGTAAATCCTGACTACTTGACTGCCTGTACAAAATTGGGCACCCAAGAGTTTAGGGAAACAACAAAATAAACTTCGGGTCAGTCATGGGACTGGTATGAGTAAAACAGTTTGAACAAGTAAACGATATCTCATAAGATCAAACCGTATAACGGAACGGGTTTTTCCCTTATGAGAATCCAAATTATCTTTATATCAAAAACCTTTTGATATTATAATAATGTCTATCAACCACAATATAATAATCATCTAGCAAAAACGCTTTCATCTCACGTTCTACATATATAGTATACAATCAAAACCGCAAGCACGTATTGGGTAATAGATTTCCAACTATGACAAGGTATGGAACCACCTTTCGCTAGTGTACCTCTAGAAAGGAATACACTGGGTTCAACAAGAACATCTTGCAACTCGGCCACACATGACCGACCACCCATTTCGCTTGAGTTTATCGAATGTATATCACCAACGGTTGGGATCAGCAACCGTTTCCCAAATGGGATAGTATCGACAATAGATTTTTAGAAATAAATGAAACTCTAGATCAGGTGATTATACACCCTACTTCGGAGAGACCGACTTAGCCATGCTGCCTGCCCGATTTCTTTCATTTAAAGGTTGATGAGGATTGAGGTTACGCTTCATCATCACACCAGATTCAATTTGAATGCCACATCGTAAAATCCATCAAATCACTTATTGACGTCCTCAACAATACATTATGTGTTAGCTAAAAGAAGTTTCCTTCTCCGCTTCCACTCTTGGTACGGTTGAAGAAATCAATATACGTGATCGTCTGGAAATACTCTGTCAGACATCCGTCCATACAAGTCATCCAGGAACAGGTGAACCGAAGGCACTATTCAATACATCCATCTTAGACACTGTTATCTAAGACTTATACAACAACCCTTGCAGTTTACTCCATCTTCAATTATCTTTGGCATATATGATTCGCAACGCTTATGCTAATACAGAGTGGTTCTTTGGATAATAATCCAACCGGTCTCTCCATATTAACAACGTTAAAATGGTCAAAACTTCGATAGTCGATGAGTTAACTATCAAAGAAAAATAGGTGTGCAAACAACGATATTATTTCCAAATGGAAATTCTATCAATCAATCATCAATCGTATATATATATATTCATATTTCCTTATTTTCTGTTTTAGAAAATATTCGTTATTAATACTGGAAAACATTTCCATTGTTATTTACATATCACTATCATTTCACAACTATCAGTCCCTGATGGTAAACTAGTAGGAGAACAATTCTCTAAGAATAAACCTCGAAGGTCGAAACCAACATTAGATCGATACTCAGTAAACTATTCAACTTAACTAATCTCTAGTCAGTTTCTAATCTTGTTTAACTCTATTTCGATTAACTCTAATCGAATAACTAATATTGAATAACTCTATTCTGTTTTAACGTTATTTTCGAATAACTATATTCGATTTAACTCCTTCGAATATAAACTATATTCGATTAACTACTTCTAACATAACTATATTCGATTAACTACTTCGAATATAAACTATATTTGATTAACTACTTCAAATATAAACTATATTCGATTAACTACTTTGAATATAAACTATATTCGATTAACTACTTCTTGATATACTCTAATCGAATAACTCTATTTGATTAACACTATTCCCTTTTATAATTCTATTTGTTTCCTACATGTTCTCCTTTATAATATCCTATTTATTTTCTAATGATATTCCTTTATTCTATTCGTTTTATCAACATTTTTCCCTTTTATAAAACTTTATTCGTTTTATAAACATTTTCCCTTCATTTACATTCGAAATATTTCCTTTTAAAAAAATCTGTTGATTTTATAAAATCCCTTTATTTCAATATACATTGAAATAATACTTTTTACATCCCAGGGTCTTTTTATGATATTTAAAATATCGAATAACAAGGATCAATATCATTCCAACACACATAATCCACAACAGATTTTATAACACATCATATATCACAATATATGAAAAACAGTAAAATAAATGTTGAGGAACCCATTTGGTTCCTCCAACCCATTTCCCTGTATCACAGATGTTAAATAATATAGATAACATCACTTTCAATTCCATATGATTTATTCTGTTAAACAGAATCAAATATAGAAATTCAACTAACTGACTAGCACTTCAATCAAACAATCAACACACAGTCAATCAGCCAATAATTAACAGTTCTAAAAATACAACATGAAATTATAAACTGTTCAGAGTTAGTGAGATTTACTCACATTGGCGCGTTAACCGTTAAATAATGATTTACATTTGTTGATTCTGATCATGCAATTTATTCCACCATATATGGAGACGAGCTCCAAATCATTCCTAGTCAGTCCCAGGTTGTAGTCTACGTCCGCACGATCCTGTCGAATCATGTTTCATCGCATTCTAATTTCGCGTGATAAAATTATACAAGTTTATAAACATTTCTTTATTCAATAAAAGTCAAATTAGATTAGTATTGGGCCTTAACCTTTATCCGGCCCATCATCATTAACTAGAGCCAGACCCGCATGACTCAGGCACCATCTTCTCCAAATAACACTACAGATCCAGTATTCACTTTTGCAAAAATCTTTTCTCCTCACTGCACTACCTCCTATAGAAAACTCGAGCCCGCCTTCGTATTATTCTGACCCGCCTCCAATACAATAGTAGTGTCTTTCTTTCAATGGAGCGCTGCATCCCTACGTACCCGATTTCTCCTGTTACCTTTTCTCCTGCCATTTTCGAATCATTATCCCCTCCAATATGTTAACCATACTCACTTATATACTTAGTATACTCCTTTTTCCCTTGCAAATACTAATGCTCCTCTATTTAATGGCCAGTACGTGAACTTTCAACTTCCTTTACTCCTTCACTTTAGCCTGTAGATTCTCCTCCTCACATCATTTCTTCCCCAAAAGTTCGAAAGCCCCACAACACCGTGACTTCCTCCTTCCTGGCTCGTTCACCACTTTCGAAACCTCCACAAGCTCTGTCCCTGAAAGCAGAACCCGCTCTCCCTACCCCAATCCCGCTCGACTACAGGAAACTCTCACACGACTTCAGTTTACAAACCCAAAACAAACGACCCTGATTCAACTTTCCTCCTCTCACCCTCGACAACTATGAAGGCCCGACGTCGAACAAGGATGTTGCCGACCTCTACAGAAAGCACCTCCGAGAGAAGCTATCCCTTGTAACAACTTGAAAATCATTTTTTCTGAATTTAGTGAATTTATATGATTTTTATTTGATTTAATTTTCTATTCGATTTTCTGTTCTGTGAAAAACTAATGGCGGCTGTGAAACAAGACTACGGGAAGAATTAATTTAGGTTAGGGGAAGTTAAGGCATATTTATAGGGAGTTTAGTTCTTTGAATTTGTGGAGGATGGGTTTCCATGCTGAACACAAAACAGAAGTGGTGGTTGTAAACAAATGAGGGACGTGGCTTAAGTCTGATCAGAGAAAACAATTAGGTTTAGGAAATATTATATTTTGTAAGGGTACTCCGTTATCTAAAGTTCCATTCATGTGTAATCCCTATGGACTGAAATAACCATACTGTTGTGTCGAGCTTGGTGCCACGATCCCAAAAATATAATAATATCGGTAGATTAGCACATATTGTGGAACCCCAAAATCACTAATTAATGGTGCAAAATACTCCAAATAAAAAGTCGCTTATTTAATTAATTAAAAATTACAGAAAAATTCTAAAAATTAAATTATCGTTATGTCCCAAAAGAACCTTGCCTAAATTCAAACCCGATCTCTAGTTATATCAAATAAACCATTACGGTCGATAAACGATTCTATAGCGACTATTTTAAAATTTGATTTGGACATATCTCAAAATCTACACGACGAAATCCTGCTTTTTCACTTCCATTAGAAAGATATACTCCACCAGCTCCACACGTTCTTGTTTCACAAAAATCCGATTAAAAACGAGCCCTGTACACTCAATTGAAGTTTGAATCGCCAAATTACGAACTGCAGCGCCATTTCAAGCTTGATTTTAATTATAATATAATTATACGTTCAAACTTCGTTCAAATAATATATTCGTTATTCAAATTCAATTCCAAACTGAATTAAATATCACAGATGATCCAGTTCACACCATATCGCCATTTCAGCCTATTCTGATTATTTCAGAATTAAATATATATTATTTAATTTAATATTTTAATTAAATATTCACTTTTATTTAATTCAATGACCATTTAATTCACTATATCACTATTTATATAATTAAATAAATTAATTATAATACCTCTGCCAATGTGGGTCATTACAGTTTAAATCTGAATGGTTCAGATCTGAAATTTTGGCCAAAATTTGATTTGCTTAGAATTGGTTCTAGTCAGTCCTGGAGTGTAGATCTCGGACTCACGATTGCAGCGGATCTGAAATCGTTTAGTTCTGAGTTTATATGAGTGAGATATGATTTATTTTGTATTCATAACCTTTTAAATTAAACTAATCAAATAATATAATTTAAAACACCTTCTTCTTCCTGTTATCAGACAAAGGTCGTGACCTTATACCCAATTCTTCAATTTTAGGTTTCCACTTTGCACGAACAACGAGGCACCAGAGCCTGATCCGATGCAGCCACCTCGTCGAGCCTCGAAACACGCGCCAGGGGGTGTCTCCACGTCGAACTCGATCGGAGTAGGGGGTGCGGCGCTGCGAACGGCGTGAGTTCCTGGGTTCGGTTCTCGGAGTTCGTGCCACCAGGGGAAGATCAAACCGTACAGAACTGAAGAGTGAAAGGAGCACAACGATATTGCCTTAAGAACCTTGGTCCAATTTGTTGTGGATTAGAAGAATTTAAGGATTTAAATCTAGAGCGTGGTGGCCATTGAAAAGGAAAAAGGTGGCGGCCGTGTATTACGTATTAGGGTTAGAGTATTCCACCGTATTTTATATGGTATATTTTATATTAATTAATTATTTAATAAAAGAATAGCCTGTTAGTCTCCAAATCTAGCCCAACAAATGTTGTCCCTACCTAATTTCCCCTGTTCTGGAACCAGTAGGCTAGGTCCCGTCAGCCCAAACGATTGTTTTTGGCCTGATTTCTTTAATTTAAAATTTAAATCCTTTATTAAATTAATTTGATCGTACATTTAAATTCACCGAGGCCACATACGGACTCCGAAAATTCCCAAAAAATAAATCTAGCTATGTTTTGATGATACGGTCCTAACAAAATTAATTTCGTCGAATTTGGAGACCGTTTGGAAAATGACATTTTTAATGGTCGATTAAATTCAATAGAAATTATCGAATCATAGTTTAATTTACTATGCTCACAAATTAATTTCAAAAATTATGGAAAATTAAACTTAGCAATAATTTGATATTCCGGATCCGATAAAAGTTGTTTCGTCGAAAACAGAGATTTTTGTAAAATGGCCATTTATACAGGCTATAAATTGTATTGTATTCCATAGCGACTATTATGAATATTCAACTGGCCATAACCTTTTATTCCCGCCATAAAATTTCGATTTTTCGGATTCTTAGAAAGATAATTTTAAACAGATTTAGATATTTTTGGTTTCATTAAAATTCGTTAAATTTTGAATCCTGTACATCCAGTCAAAATTTCAAACCACCGTACTATTTCTAATTCCTTTTAAAATTAAAATAAATATATTTATTATAACTTCGATTTAAATAAATTTTTAATCGTTATTATTTAAATTAATTTATTTTAACTATTCAAAATTCACTGAAATAGCCAAAATAAAAATTTTAAATTTGTTCTGATTTTCCGGGTTGTTACAGAAATACATGAACATGAATTTGGGGGCATAAATCAACTTGTGATTAGACCTTAATTTGGGGGTGTATGGTTCATTATGAACATAACTTGGAAAAGGGGCATAAAACCTATAACGACATAGGAATATTTAGTTAATAATGGAAATGCCTAGGATTACAGCAATTAGAAACTATTACCATGCTTAGACACGAGGTTAGACTACACTTGTGGTGGAAGTCTTCCCGGAATAGACTGACTTATCCAGCGACCACAAGTGGCAAATTTAACGTGAGAGGTCTAAGTGCATAAACACGAGGTGTGCTAAGACACGAGGTTAAGTCCGACTTGTGGAAGAAGTCTCCCCGGAACCGACTGGCATATCCATCATCCACAGGTGCTAGGCTTGATGTGAGAGGTCTAGCATATTATAACCATAAATGAACATGGTAATGAATTAGAATACTTAACCTAGTTGAATCCATAGGGATTGTATGAACGTGTGACTTGAGTAAGGGTTAAGTAAACTTGTTTAAAACAATGAGTGGGTTAAGTACCCCGGAATCGACTGGCATATCCATCATCCACAGGTGCTAGGCTTGATGTGAGAGGTCTAGCATATTATAACCATAAATGAACATGGTAATGAATTAGAATACTTAACCTAGTTGAATCCATAAGGATTGTATGAACGTGTGACTTGAGTAAGGGTTAAGTAAACTTGTTTAAAACAATGAGTGGGTTAAGTAAATCTCGGGTGGGTGGGTAATATTAATATAGATATAGGCCCACAAAATTAACCTGCAGTGTTATGCAATTTCATGACACCGGTAGGTAGCCATAACCAATGAAAAACCTAGTAGTGAGGATGCAAGACAAAGGGGAGAGGTTGCATCATCTTGTGTGTGGGGCCCGTTTTAGTCAGTAACCCATATATAGGTATCAAATGAGTACTCCGAATTAGGTCGGAGTCAGGGCACGCTTGCTGGGCTGTATATAAGAGATCCAAACGTGGGGGACGGTGTAGGCGGCGCGTATCGACCGGGTCATGTGCGTGCATAGTCCGGACAGAGGAAAATTAGACGTTGTGACATCTGCAGATATGGTTGTGCACATCCTAAAAACGAAGGGTTGCCACTTTAGGAAGTGATACACACTATTGTGGGGCCATCATAGGGTATCCACGGAGTAGGAAGCCGATCGTTTAGGGTAGTAATTAGGGTACATCTAGACTCTGATATGTTTGGGATCCCGTTAATACCCTTAGGGGTAACTCTGTTATGTTGGGCTATCTATTGATTGTATGGGGTGTAAACCTCTCACTGGAAGTACACCTAAGTCTACCATCTTATACTTGTTGGGGATCATCATCTTGTTAATAAGACACTAGTATTGGTGCAGAGAAATCATTAAGAAGCGTAGTATACTCTATCATGTTATCCTGTTTACCTTGTCATACCTTTCCTTTTATGATGTTATCTCTCTATTTATATGCATGTCATGATAGTTATACTTATTTTTATGCTAAAAGTAACTGGACTCGCCAGACTTTATGTCTGACCTATTTTGTTTCCTCTTCTTTCTCTTCCGTTCCCCACTCCAACCGCAAGGTTCTCATGGAGGGAATACCCAAGCTTGACCAGGATTCTGCTTTCATTCTGCTTAGAGATGCTTAGATGTATTGCTCAAGCTCTTATCTTTTACACTATGGCTATGTTTATATTTGGGGAATTATCCTTGTAATGACCCGCATTTTTCAGCGATATAATAATTAATTAATTTAATTATTTAAATAGTGATTAGAGAATTTAATGATCGGTTAATTAAAAATACTTTGAATATTTAATTAATTAATAATAATATTTATAATTTCCTATAAATATCGGAACCTACCCCTTTAAACCTAAAAATTCAAATTCTTTGGTCAATGCTTTTATCCGCCGTCAGTTCTTACTCCAAACGAAAAAAGGGGGTCTTCAAAAATCAAAATAAAATCCAAAAAAATTCTATAAATCTCAAAACTCATGTATTTGGATCCCCGGTTGCTGCTCTTCATTCCTATACTGGATTTAATGGGTTCGGTGGCGTTAGTATTTACTGGGAAATTCCCAGGGCGTGCTAGGGTTTGAAATCGTGACGAGTAGGAGTCGATTCAAGTTAAATGGGGAATAGTGTGATGATCAGGAGGTTAAGGCGCGTGGATTGGCACGATTTCATGGAAATCCGTGCTATGTGGTGTCACACCTTTCAGGTATAACCGTGCAGGACTGTTTCGAGCATTGAAAAACAGAACGTCGAGTTCCACTTTGAGGTGATGAAGGAGTGGTGGTAGAAGCGGAAGGCGTATGGAGTTACTGGATGGGTTTTGTGTGTGTGTTCGGGGAAGAACGAAGGTGCGAGTGAGGATTCAAAGTGAAGGAGCAGTGGGTTTCTTTTCACTGTTGGGTTGAGGAGTTTAACGTTGATAATTGATTTGGGCTTTGTTTTAATGGGAACAGTGATGTACAGGAAGGGAAGGGCGTGGAGATGGTCTGATAAATGTTGGCCCGTGAGAGTTGTTTGCTGTTTGGTTGCGACAGGAATGGCGATGTTAGTTTAGATAAATGAAGAAGAATACTTGCGGGTTTCTGGAGAATCATGGAAGAAGAAATTCTGGAGGAAGACGGGTTTTAAGTTTTGGGAAGAAGGCTTATGGTTGCGGGTTGGTTAAATGATAATAAGCAGGGCTGGTTTTATTTTTCCAAATTGTTGCAGATGGGCCAAAGTGAGATTTTAAGGGAGTTGTGTTTCTGGAGCACGGTAATTGTTTGCAGAAGTGGAGGAGTGGTATTTTTAAGGGGTGAAGTGATAGAGGAGTTGGATAGTTTGATCTATGGTGGGTGTGTAAGATGCGAAGGGAAGCGATCAGTGACGTTATGGGGGAGTATTACTGTTCGGTTGTACAGTGAATGGAAAAGAGGTTTTGGTCTGTGTTTCAAAACTAAATCCGTGGTATATTCAAGGAGAAGGTGAAGACTTGTTGGTGAAAAAGTTTTCAAGCTGTGTGAATAATGAACGGTGGGGTTGGGGTTTAGGAAAATAAGGGTGAAGTTGTTTTGTTTAAGGATTGGAGTTCCGCAAATTTGCTGGAGTCGAATTCATGTAGGGGAAGAAAGGCAAACAAAAGGGTCTGGGCTTTTTAAAGCATGATTGGGCCGTGAGGTATAAAAGGGGATCATGGGCTATTTCAAATCAAGAATGTACAAAAATCAGATCCGACAAGACCGTATAAACGGCAGCTACAAATGGAACCGACTAGGAATGAACAGAAGCTAGTTACAATTTATATCGAAATAAATTGCCTGATCAAAACCGGCTACCATAAATCGTTAGTTAACGATTACGGACAATGTGAGTAAAACTCACCAACTCTGAACAGTTATATTTTTATAACGTACTTTAGAACTGTTAGATATTGATTGACTGTTGTGTGTAGATTGGTTGATTGAACTGCTAGTCAGTTAGTTGAAATTATATATATATATAAATATATATATACCATTAAATATTGATGTTGTTTATCAGAACATTTCATATTGAAATGAAATTTGATGTATATTATACTGTGTAACATCTGTGGATACAGGGATACAGGTTGGAGGGATCCGACTGGATTCCTCAACATTTATTTTACTGTTTTCATATATTGTGATATATGATGTGAGTAATATCTGTTATGGGTTATGTGTGTTAGAATGATATTTATCATTTGTTATTCGATATTTTAAATATCATAAGAAAACCTTGGATGTAAAAAGGAATATTTCAATGTATATTGAAATAAAGGAATTTTATAAATCAACCGATTTTATAAAAGGAAATAAATTCAAAAATAAAGCATTTATAAAATCATAGGATATTATAAAGGAGGATATTTGTTTAGAAAACAAATAGGATATTATAAAAAGGAAAACGTTATTAAAAGGGAATCTGTATAAGTGGAGGAACGTTGTTAAAAGGACATTTTTTTAAAGTGAAGAACCGTTACTAAAAGTAAATCTTTACAAATGAATAAAAGTTGGTAAATGGAAATCTTTTTTTAAATGGATAAACATTGTTAAAAGGGAAAATCTTTGTAAATCAATAAAGTAATCGAATGTTAGTATTCGAAAGGAGTTAATCAAAAAGGAGTTGAATCAAATAAGTTATTCAGTTAGAGTTAACCAGTTAGAGTTAATCAGTTAGAGTAAATCATTAGAGTCAAATCGAACTAGAGTTATTCAAATATAGTTAATCGAATATTAGTTATTCGAATACGAGTTAATCAAATAGAGTTAAAACAATATTAGAAACTGACTAGAGATTAGTTAAGTCGAATGGTTTTCTGAGTGTGGATCTGATGTTGGTTTCGGCCTTCAGGGTTTATACTTAGAGAATTGTTCTCTTACTAGTTTACAGTTAGGGACTAATGATTGTGGAATAGTAGCGGTGCGTGTATAAGCTATGGAAATGTTTTCCAATGTTAACGTATATTTTCTAAATATAGAAAATAAGGGAATACGAATATATATGTATATATTTATGGTTGATGATTGGATCGATAATTCCATTTGGAAGTAAGATCGTTGTTTGTACACCGACATGTTTTCATTGATAGTAAAATCACATATTATCAAGTTTTGACCATATTTACGTTGTTAACATGGAGAGACCGGTTGGATTATTATCCGAAGAACCACTCCGTATTGGCATAACCGTTGCGAATAAAGTATGCTGAATATATTGAAGACGACGTAAAGTACAAGGGCTGTTGTATAAATCTTAGATAACAATGGACTAAGATGGATGTACTGAATAGTGCCTTCGGTTTCGTTCAGTCCTACAACAAACGTATATGGACGAGTGTCTGACAGAGTATTTCCAATGATCGAATGGTTTGGTCTGTATAAATATATATGGTTGCAACGGATTTATCCCTTAGCATAACATCCAAGATATTTGTATAAACCAACTAATGATTAACGGATCTGATAATGTGGCATTCAAAGTGGTCGTGTTATCAATGAATGGAAAGTAAGCGTAGCTTCTAGCCTTACATCCGGTAAATGACA
This sequence comes from Allium sativum, assembly GCA_030737875.1. Classification (NCBI taxonomy): domain Eukaryota; kingdom Viridiplantae; phylum Streptophyta; class Magnoliopsida; order Asparagales; family Amaryllidaceae; genus Allium; species Allium sativum. The sequence continues at coordinate 478,096,918 of CM060923.1, read as the reverse complement.
AAAATCGGGCAGGCAGTATGGCTAAGTCGGTCGCACCGAAGTAGGGTGTATAATCACCTATCTAGAGAATATTCATTTGCTTCTTTAATCTATCAATGTTGTCCCATATATATACACGGGAAACGGTTGCTGATCCCAACCGTTGGTGATGTACATTCGATACACTCAAGCGAAATGAGTGGTCGGCCATGTGTGGCTGAGTTGCAAGATGTTCTTGTTGAACTCCAGTGTATCGTTCTTAGAGTACACTGATTGGAAAGTGGTTCCATACCTTGTCATAGTTGGAAATCCATTACCCAATACGTGCTTGCGATTTTGATTGTATATATATATGTAGAACGTGAGATGAAAGCGTTACTGCTAGATGATTATTATATTGTGTTGGTAGGCATTATTATAATATCAAAAGGTTTTTGATATAAAGATATTTTGGATTCTCATAAGGGAAAACCCGTTCCGTTATACGGCGTGGTCTTATGAGATATCGTTTACTTGTTCAAACAGTTTTAAACTGTTTTACTCATACCAGTCCTATGACTGACCCGGAGTTTATTTTGTTTTGTTTTCCCTAAACTCTTGGGTGCCTAATTTGTACGGGCAGTCAAGTAGTCAGGATTTTACAGATACACTTGGAGAGCTTGGAGCAGGAGGCTTCAAGATTCTATAGCTATTATTATTTCCGCTGTTGTTGTAAGTGTTGTACTCTGCAATGCTATTGTATACATATACTGTTTGTATTTCAAAAGTTATGTTATATTTTATTCGTTCCGCTGTGAGATTCGTGTTACTCTGATGATGATGTTCTTCTTCTTCTATTCTAGTAGTTCTATCTTATCTACCCTCACCCTCTATCTTCTTTCTATTAATTTCTTGAATTTTCAGTGCAATTTGGGGTTGGACTTGTGTTATTTAGTCAGCTCAAATTGGACCGGATTTTCAGGTCATTATAGTTGGTATCAGAGCTTAAGGTTAAGTATTACCTTGGCTCTCTGGCGTGACTCAGTAGAGATGGGGTTAGTAATACCCTAGATTGAGTTTGAGTGTATATATACGAGTGAACGTATTTGTTATTTGATATTTTTTTTTATATTGTGGAGCTTTATTGGTTGAGTGGCTTATGAATTTTGGTCGATGGTGGGGCACCACAATATCGATAGGGGTTGATAAACACTTAAATACGATGAACCGACATGGTATGTTTTGAAAAGAGGGTAAATGAAATAATTTTACCCAAGTATATATATTGGAAATATTATAATGTGTTGGTTGTTATTATAATCGAATAAGATTATAAAAGTGGAATGGTTATAAATAATCAATCAGAATTCGTATAAGCGTTACGAATGAATTAAATCTGAAATTAAAGTCAGAATTGAAATTTAAAACTGGAAATTCAGATCAGTGTTTGTAATTGAATCTGGATTAAGTATACGTGAATTTTAAAATCCTGGGAGGTTTTAAATTTGTTTTGATAAGGATATCTGGGATTGATTTCAAAATGGGAAGTGTTTAAAAGTGGTTTTGGAAGGAATATAGTATTGAACTCACTTTGATCGCTGGGAAATAATTCCGATGATGGATCGATACATCATCGGTGTAATTTTCGAGTTGCTAAGTGACGAATTACTACCAAAGATTTTGTTTTGAAATTGTTTTGCAAAAACAAGTTATTCAGGAATTCAAAGGATTTTGAATTATTATTATAATTTCAAGTGACTTGAATAAACCCAGGGATTTAAATTCTGAAATTAAAAATTTAACTTATGAAGTTAAATGGATTAAAATATTGAAAGTGAATAAATTAAGTTGAAATTTAACTTAGACAAATTTAAATATAACCAGGAATGAAATTGAGTTGATAAGTCAAGGGTTTGAAATTTGATATTGGAGTTTGAATGGAATTTGGCGTGGATAGAAACAAATGATTAGTTCGAGGATAAGTTGATTTGGAATGACATTTATATATGCAGGATTGGTAGCATATGAAAGTGATATAATGATATGGCCGACGAAAAGGTACAAGTTTATAATTGATATGAGTTTGGAATTTATAAGCCGAATTGGCAAGCCGCTTGGCTTTTGATTTTCTTTTGGTTGGAGATGGCCCAGAGAGGCGAGTTGGGATTTTACAGATAGGGCTGTACAAAGGAGGTTATGGCGAAATTTTCTGAAAATATTAAGTGTTGGAAAATTTTCAGAATTTTTGAAAATTTAGATTAGTCAAAATAAATTAATATTTTAGTCGAAACTGAAGTTAAGGGGTAAACCAATAAATATTTACCCAGTAGATAGGGTCGTCGTCTACCTTAGCAATTTCGAGGACGAAATTATTTTAAGTGGGGAAGAATGTAATGACCCGCATTTTTCAGCGATATAATAATTAATTTATTTAATTATTTAAATAGTGATTAGGGAATTTAATGGTCGGTTAATTAAAAATACTTTGAATATTTAATTAATAATAATAATATTTATACTTTCCTATAAATATCGGAACCTACCCCCTTAAACCTAAAAATTCTCATTCTTTGGTCAATGCTTTTATCCGCCGTCAGTTCTTACTCCAAATGAAAAAAGGGGGTCTTCAAAAATCAAAAGAAAATCCAAAAAAATTCTATAAATCTCAAAACTCATGTATTTGGATCCCCGGTTGCTGCTCTTCATTCCTATACTGGAATTAATGGGTTCGGTGGCATTAGTATTTACTGGGAAATTCCCAGGGCGTGCTAGGGTTTGAAATCGCGACGATTAGGAGTCGATTCAAGTTAAATGGGGAATAGTGTGATGATCGGGAGGTTAAGGCGCGTGGATTGGCACGATTTCACGGAAATCCGTGCTATGTGGTGTCACACCTTTCAGGTATAACCGTGCAGGACTGTTTCGAGCATTGAAAAAGAGAACGTCGAGTTCCACTTTGAGGTGATGAAGGAGTGGTGGTAGAAGCGGAAGGTGTATGGAGTTGCTGGATGGGTTTTGTGTGTGTGTTCGGGGGAAGAACAAAGGTGCGAGTGAGGATTCAAAGTGAAGGAGCAATGGGTTTCTTTTCACTGTTGGGTTGAGGAGTTTAACGTTGATAATTGATTTGGGCTTTGTTTTAATGGGAACAGTGATGTACAGGAAGGGAAGGGCGTGGAGATGGTCTGATAAATGTTGGGCCATGAGAGTTGTTTGCTGTTTGGTTGCGACAGGAATGGCGATGTTAGTTTAGATAAATGAAGAAGAATACTTGCAGGTTTCTGCAGAATCGGGGAAGAAGAAATTCTGGAGGAAGACGGGTTTTAAGTTTTGGGAAGAAGGCTTATGGTTGCGAGTTGGTTAAATGATAATAAGCAGGGCTGGTTTTATTTTTCCAAATTGTTGCAGATGGGCCAAAGTGAGATTTTAAGGGAGTTGTGTTTCTGGAGCACGGTAATTGTTTGCAGAAGTGGAGGAGTGGTATTTTTATGGGGTGAAGTGATAGAGGAGTTGGATAGTTTGATCTATAGTGGGTGTGTAAGATGCGAAGGGAAGCGATCAGTGACGTTATGGGGGAGTATTACTGTTCGGTTGTACAGTGAATGGAAAAGAGGTTTTGGTCTGTGTTTCAAAACTAAATCCGTGGTATATTCAAGGAGAAGGCGAAGACTTGTTGGTGAAAAAGTTTTCAAGCTGTGTGAATAATGAATGGTGGAGTTGGGGTTTAGGAAAATAAGGGTGAAGTTGTTTTGTTTAAGGATTGGAGTTCCGCAAATTTGCTGGAGTCGAATTCATGTAGGGGAAGAAAGGCAAACAAAAGGGTCTGGGCTTTTTAAAGCATGATTGGGCCGTGAGGTATAAAAGGGGATCATGGGCTATTTCAAATCAAGAATGTACAAAATCATATCCGACAGGATCGTATAAACGGCAGCTACAAATGGAACCGACTAGGAATGAACAGAAGCTAGTTACAATTTATATCGAAATAAATTGCCTGATCAGAACTGGCTACCGTAAATCGTTAGTTAACGATTACGGACAATGTGAGTAAAACTCACCAACTCTGAACAGTTATATTTTTATAACGTACTTTTAGAACTGTTAGATATTGATTGACTGTTGTGTGTAGATTGGTTGATTGAACTGCTAGTCAGTTAGTTGAAATTATATATATATATATAAATATATATATACCATTAAATATTGATGTTGTTTATCAGAACATTTCATATCGAAATGAAATTTGATGTATATTATACTGTGTAACAATTGTGGATACAGGGATACAGGTTGGAGGGATCCGACTGGATTCCTCAGCATTTATTTTACTGTTTTCATATATTGTGATATATGATGTGAGTAATATCTGTTATGGGTTATGTGTGTTAGAATGATATTTATCATTTGTAATTCGATATTTTAAATATCATAAGAAACCCTAGGATGTAAAAAGGAATATTTCAATGTATATTGAAATAAAGGAATTTTATAAAATCACCGATTTTATAAAAGGAAATAAATTTGAAAATAAAGCATTTATAAAATCATAGGATATTATAAAGGAAGATATTTGTTTAGAAAAAAATACGATATTATAAAAAGGAAAACGTTATTAAAAGGGAATCTGTATAAGTGGAGGAACGTTGTTAAAAGGACATTTTTTAAAGTGAAGAATGGTTACTAAAAGTAAATCTTTACAAATGAATAAAAGTTGGTAAAAGGAAATCTTTTTTTTAATGGATAAACATTGTTAAAAGGGAACATCTTTGTAAATCAATAAAGTAATCGAATATTAGTATTCGAAAGGAGTTAATCAAAAAGGAGTTGAATCAAATAAGTTATTCAGTTAGAGTTAACCAGTTAGAGTTAATCAGTTAGAGTAAGTCGATTAGAGTCAAATCGAACTAGAGTTATTCAAATATAGTTAATCGAATATTAGTTATTCGAATACGAGTTAATCAAACAGAGTTAAAACAATATTAGAAACTGACTAGAGATTAGTTAAGTTGAATGGTTTTCTAAGTGTGGATCTGATGTTGGTTTCGGCCTTCGGGGTTTATACTTAGAGAATTGTTCTCTTACTAGTTTACAGCTAGGGACTAATGATTGTGGAATGGTAGCGGTGCATGTATAAGCTATGGATATGTTTTCCAATGTTAACGTATATTTTCTAAATATAGATAATAAGGGAATACGAATATATAAGTATATATTTATGGTTGATGATTGGATCGATAATTCCATTTGGAAGTAAGATCGTTGTTTGTACACCGACATGTTTTCATTGATAGTAAAATCACATATTATCAAGTTTTGACCATATTTACGTTGTTAATATGGAGAGACCGGTTGGATTATTATCCGAAGAACCACTCCGTATTGGCATAACCGTTGCGAATCAAGTATGCTGAATATATTGAAGACGACGTAAAGTACAAGGGCTGTTGTATAAATCTTAGATAACAATGGACTAAGATGGATGTACTGAATAGTGCCTTCGGTTTCGTTCAGTCCTACAACAAACGTATATGGACGAGTGTCTGACAGAGTATTTCCAATGATCGAATGGTTTGGTCTGTATAAATATATATGGTTGCAACGGATTTATCCCTTAGCATAACATCCAAGATATTTGTATAAACCAACTAATGATTAACGGATCTGATAATGTGGCATTCAAAGTGGTCGTGTTATCAATGAATGGAAAGTAAGCGTAGCTTCTAGCCTTACATCCGGTAAATGACAGAAATCGGGCAGGCAGTATGGCTAAGTCGGTCGCACCGAAGTAGGGTGTATAATCACCTATCTAGAGAATATTCATTTGCTTCTTTAATCTATCAATGTTGTCCCATATATATATATACGGGAAACGGTTGATGATCCCAACCGTTGGTGATGTACATTCGATACACTCAAGCGAAATGAGTGGTCGGTCATGTGTGGCTGAGATGCAAGATGTTCTTGTTGAACTCCAGTGTATCGTTCCTAGAGTACACTGATCGGAAGTTAGTTCCATACCTTGTCATAGTTGGAAATCCATTACCCAATACATGCTTGCGATTTTGATTGTATACTATATATGTAGAACGTGAGATTAAAGCATTTCTGCTAGATGATTATTATATTGTGTTGGTAGGCATTATTATAATATCAAAAGGTTTTTGATATAAAGATATTTTGGATTCTCATAAGGGAAAACCCGTTCCGTTATACGGCGTGGTCTTATGTGATATCGTTTACTTGTTCAAACTGTTTTAAACTGTTTTACTCATACCAATCCCATGACTGACCCGGAGTTTATTTTGTTTTGTTTTCCCTAAACTCTTGGGTGCCTAATTTGTACGGGCAGTCAAGTAGTCAGGATTTTACAGATACACTTGGAGAGCTTGGAGCAGGAGGCTTCAAGATTCTATAGCTATTATTATTTCCGCTGTTGTTGTAAGTGTTGTACTCTGCAATGCTATTGTATACATATACGGTTTGTATTTCAAAAGTTATGTTAAATTTTATTCGTTCCGCTGTGAGATTCGTGTTACTCTGATGATGATGTTCTTCTTCTTCTATTCTACTAGTTCTATCTTATCTACCCTCACCCTCTATCTTCTTTCTATTAATTTCTTGCATTTTCAGTGCAATTTGGGGTTGGACTTGTGTTATTTAGTCAGCTCAAATTGGACCGGATTTTCGGGTCATTACAATGCTTCTTTATTAATGTACTCTGATGTTTTAAAGTACAAGACGGAAATTTTAATGATGTACTGGGTTTATGTATTTTCAGACTTACGATGTTGTTGAAACACGATGTTATGCTTTATGATTAATAAAGTTTGTTTTTAAATTCCGCTGCCAATTCCGCTGCCATTTTATATTTGTCTTGTAATGTTTCTGTTTCTATTTACCTATAATGCTTCAAGAAACTTATTACATTCTCTTAATGAGTGACATTAACGGACGTGGAGGTGTCACACTACTATTGAGCAACTCCATCAGAATTCTATTCTTTTACTGACCTCTTCCTTCACCATAATCATCTTCTCGTTGTTGATTGATAGTGGAGCCATATAACTAAGGTCGAAATCAAATTTTGAACCTATATTGTTAACTATGTCGGTTATGGTGCTAAATGGTCTATTACTTGTTAATAAAGCAAAATTGCTATTCTCATTACTGTAACGACCCAGATTTTTAGTCATTTAATTTTGAACATTTAAATTTGTTTTAAACGCTGAATTGGAATCATAGGTTAATTTTTATATAGAATTTATCGACTTAAATAAATGTAATACGATTTAATTTCGAATTTATCAAAATATCATAATACGAAGACAAGGGATAATTGAATTTGAGGTATAACATATATTGGATGATTAATTAAGACCGGATTGGATTTAGTTTTGAATTATAATAAGGAATTTGTTTATTAATGACATTTGAACCTATTATTTATATTTTATTAGAAACGAGCTCGTAACATTACGATAGTTCATGGTTTTACCTTTTTTACTTCAATTGAATGCACATGATCCGATATAAGTCGGATTCTTTGAAATAAGAATCGTCCTGATCTATTGGAATATAATATTCTAACAGAAGAAAAAATTGAGATTTCATATTGTAGATTTTGGGTTATGTTAAAATCAAATTTTCAGAAAGTCGCTATTGAATCTTTTATGAACTATAGTAATTTATTTAATAAAATAAAAGGGTTTTTAATAAATTGAATATCGATTTAACTTTGAAATGAAAATATCGAGTTTAAAATCTAAGTTAGGTTATTCAGAAGTTGTATAAAATTCTATTTGAATATATATATATATATATATATATATATATATATATATATGATAATATATATATAAAAATGGCAGCCACCTCTAGAGAGAACCCTAACCCTAAGTTTTTGGGGAAAACGTCAAACCAGGGCTGGAAAGAGGTCAGAAAGAAGAGGATAAGTTTCGCCCAAGCTGTATCTGGTGGGCGCGCTGCTTCAGGACCAGCGCCAGGAGTTGCAAACGTCAAAGATCAAACCTTTAAGCCAGGAGCGAGAAACTGGAGTGATGTATTGGCTGGTAATACAAGGATCGAAGGGGAGGTTCAGAGATTTGAAGCTTTGAATGACGAAGAGGGAGAGTTTGCTGAGCTAGATGATCAGATCTATACGGAAGCAGTCAATATGTGGACGAACTCGATCTACATATACTTGATAGGTAAAAGACCTTATTATGTACATCTAAACGCCTATATCAGAAGGGAATGGAAACCGACAGGGAGTTGGAATGTATTTGCTAGAGAGAATGGCTTTTATTTAGTCAAATTTACAAATGCTGCAGATTGCACTAGGGTTCTAGAGACTGGCCCTTGGTTTATGGATAGCAAACTCATTTTCACCAAAAGATGGGAGCCAAATCTGAAATTGGAGCGTGACATGCTTGAAATGCACCCAGTTTGGATCCGCCTTCGTAACCTAGATCTAACTTTGTGGAATGCGAGAGGCATCAGCAAGATTGCCAGCCTCATCGGCAACCCCCTAACCATGGATGAATGTACTAAGCGAGTTTCAAGATTAGCATATGCTAGAGTACTAGTAGAAATCAGAGCAGACAGCAATATCAGAAAACAGGTACGAGCAAAAGATAAACTTGGGAATGTTTACATTCAAAGCGTAGAGTATGAGAATCTACCTCCCATATGCACCACCTGTAGGTGCTTTGGGCACCTGGAGAGCCAGTGCTCCATCACTGTTCAGCAACAGTGGCAAAAAAAACCTGCAGAGGATATGACAGAGGAGCACAACAAAACATCAAGCGATACTTCGCTTGATAAGCTAGCTACTAGTGAGACATATATACAAATATCTACAACTACTGACACTACATCAACTACTTGCGAGGAGACTCAACTCCACGACCAGCCTGTGGAGAAAGAACAACATTTGTTGGCGACACCTGCGACACAGCAACAGCAGGTGGGGGGACAGCAGACGTCAGATCTGGCAGAAAGCCCTCGCACTTCGTCCAGTCAACAGGACCGGGTTCCTGAAACAGTGGAGCAGCTGAAAGAGTTAGACATTAATCTTAACAATAACGAGGAGGAAGAAAAAAATGCAAACATGGGCAATTTTACAAAACCAATGCAGAATATGATGAGCAATTCAAAACAGGGGCCAAGAAGGCAAAGAACTTGTGCACACAAGTAGTTTCTCCTAAGAACTTGAGGAGCAATGCTCTCAAGTCTAAATTTCCATAATAAGCTGGAATGTAAGAGGTCTAAACAACGATACCCGTGCTTTAGACCTCTATAATCTAAGAAGGACCCTGTCTCCTTCAATTATGGGTATACTTGAGAGTAAGATGAATGATGAGAACACTAACTATTTTAAAGAGCAGCTAGGAGGGGAATGGGAACTCATGAGTAACAATAGTGCTGGAACTAAAGGCAGAATTATTATTGCCTGGATAAAAACTATTTGGAGCATGAATATGACTGACATGGATGACCAGCAACTAACTGTTAAAGCGTCAAATGCAGGGTGACTTTGCACTTACATCACTACAGTTTATGCCAGTAACCTTGCAAGTCAAAGAGTGTTTCTATGGGAAAAGATTAATCAACTATCAAGAAGCATAACTGAACCCTGGCTTATCATGGGTGATTTCAATGCTGTGCTACGAGTTGAAGAGAAACAAGGAGGTATTACCTTAAGAGCAATGCAGCTGTCAGAATTTAATAACTGTGTCGTGGCAGCTGGATTGATAGAACCAGTCCATGGAGGCCTGAAGTTTACATGGAAGAGTGGTGAAGTTAGGAAAATTATGTGCAAACTTGACAGAGCACTAGTCAATGTACAATGTATGACCAAATTTGCAGACATCAAAGTAAATATCCTGCCAAATTCGACAAGTGACCACTGCCCTCTGCACATACTTCTTAAAGAAACAGAAAAGAATGGGAAAGGGAAGCCTTTCAGATATTCAAATGAGTGGCATCTAATAGAGGGGTACCATGCAGCTACTAACACTACTGATCTGAAGCAAACTGAGGACAGCCACCTCTTTCACCTAGTGAAATTCCTCAAAGGAGTCAAGGACAGACTCAAAAACTGGAATAAACTGAGGCCCAAGACCCATGATGAAATCACTAATCTAGAGAATCTAAATGAGGAGCTTCTAAAGAAGATTGATGAAGGGGACAACACTGATGACACTTGGAACCAATACTACGCAGCACAGTCAATGTTGAAAAACCTCTTGCATACTAAGGCCATTGAATTAAAACAAAAGGCTAAAGAGAAATGGTTGACTGAAGGAGATGAGTGTACGAAATTCTTCTACACCAAGATGTCAGTCAGGAAAGACATCAACTACAACATGCAAATGTATGATCAGGATGGTAACATTTGCATTGACATGCACAAATTTGAAGAAGAAGCCATCACATACTTCCAAGCTTTATATAATGGTAGCACAGAGACGGACAACTTACCTCATATTGTTACGAGAAGATTGGTTAATGCTCGAGGCAGACGTCTGTTGTTGAGTGCTGTCACCGAGAGTGAAGTTTGGGATGCTATAAGATCCATCCATATTGACTCTTCGCCGGGTCCCGACGAATTTGGATCTGAATTCTTCGTAATCCATTGGAACCACCTGAAGAATAATCTCATTTTAGCCATCCAAGAAACTTTCAGAGCAGGTTTGTTTCTAAAAGAAATTAATCATACTTTTATATGTCTTATACCAAAATGTGATAAACCTACTAGTGTTGCATATTATAGACCTATTGCGTGTTGCAACGTAATTTTCAAGATCATTAGCAAAGTGCTATGTAATAGGTTAAAAATGATTCTTCCTGACCTAATAGCTGAATGTCAGAGTGCATTTATTAAAGGTCGTAGCATATCAGAAAATTCATTGCTTGCCCATGAGTTGATCAGAAACTTCAATAAAAAAGGTGCAGATCGCATGTGTCTAAAGGTGGACTTGCAAAAGGCTTATGACAAAATCAATAGGCACTTCATCATTCACATGCTAAAGTGTATGGCCTTCCCAGAGCAAACAATTAAGCTGATTAGTGAGTGTTTACATACACCAACATTTTCTATCCTAATTAATGGTGTTCCTAAAGGTTTTATTAGCAGCAACAGAGGTATTAGGCAAGGGGACCCTCTTTCCCCTACCTGTTTGCGGTTGCCATGGAATTTTACACTTTACAAATGGAGATTGCCACCCATAACCAAATGATTCAGACTATCCACACTTTTCAGCCCAGAATAAGTCACTTATTATACGCTGATGACTTGCTAATCTGTGTCAAGGCAAATAGGGGGACGGCTGTGCAGATCAAGGAGATATTTGGCAGGCTGGAGAAATACTGTGGGCTTAAAGTTAATGAAATGAAAACTAAGTGCTACTTTAACAAAACCTGCAGAAGTAAGGTTGATGTGCTGGAGGTCTTACAAGTTCAAGAGGGTGAACTCCCAGTGATATACTTGGGTGTCCCACTGTCATCAAACAAAATTACTGACAGGGATTGCAGTACTCTCATCACAAAAATAAGGGAAAGACTTTATGGGTGGAGCTCAAGACTGTTAACCTTTGCTGGCAGAGTAGAACTGGTTCACACTGTCATCCATGCAAAGGTCAATTTCTGGTTACAAACTTTTCAATTACCTGATGCTTCTATTGAGAAAATTGAAAGAGTGTGTGCATACTTCATATGGAGAGGGGGACTACACAAAATCAAGTTTGAAGATCTTTGCAAACCAAAACAGGAAGGAGGAGTAGGGCTCAGGAACATCAAAGTCATGAGAGAGGCTTTTACACTCAAGCAAGCTTGGAAAGTGATAAATAATGAGGGGCTTTGGGCAAGATGGATGAATGCTAGATACAAAGAAGATAATTTCTGGGTGATAGGAGAAGATAACAATGCATCTACTACATGGAAAGCTATTCTGCGAGTAAGGGATGTATTAGCAAGACATTGCAGAAGAGAGATAGCAACTGGCAATGAAACAGATTTGTGGAAAGACCCCTGGGTGGATGGTAAATCATTCATTGACATGCTGGGGTGGGATACTTTCTCTGCATATGGATGTCCAGACAGGAGAGTGAGTGACATAATAGATGAAAATAGATGGAGCCCAGACATTCCATGTACTCAAGAACAAAGAAGAATCATTGAAAACACTCACATACATAATGACCACAGCTATGATATATGGAACTGGTTAGGGGGTCAATTTAGCATCAAGCAGGTGTGGGAGGACATCAGACCTAAATTTGACACCAAACCTTGGAGCAAAATTGTGTGGAGCAAACGTAACGTCCCTAAAATGGCCAGTTGTACCTACAAAGCTATATTGGGAAGATTATCAACTAAAGATCGGCTTTTCAAGTGGAATATCATACAGGAAGACACATGCATGTTGTGTAAAAATGAGGTTGAGACTCATAAACACATATTTTTTGAATGTCCTTTCTCAAGACGCTTGTGGGAAAACTGTTGTAACTTTGTAAAATTCAACACAAGCAAAAGGCAAATCCAAGAGATCCTGGCTCACCTTGAAGTCGCCAGGCAGAGCGTAAGTCAGATAACCGAAGTGCACGGCGTCGCTTCGCTCTTACAGTTGCTGTGTGGTCCATTTGAAGGAAAGAAATAGCAGAATTTTTCAGAAACAAGAAAAAACAGTCGAGTTAGTTAGCAAGATGGCCATTCAAAACATCAAATTGGCGTTGATGAGGAAGAGCAAGTTCAAAGGGAATACCAGTAGAACGGCACCTGGAGAAGACGATAATAGTGACGTGGATCTGTTGCGGCCATCAGTTCCGCTCCAAGGTACAAGCACGAGTTTTTTCGCTTTCCAGCCGCCATGACAGAAGTTGGAGAAGAAGAGAAAGCTAGTGAGGAGTTTAGATCTGAAACTTTCGAGAATAATCTCGCTTTGTAATAAAGTAAAACGTTGTCGGTTTGTGTATTGCTGTAACGAAGCCGTGGGCTTTGTTTTCCTTTTGGGCTTCCAAGCCTTAAATAAAATCTAAACCCATTTCCAAAAAATATATATATATGATAATAATAATTTAGGATCAATAGATTTGTTTATTTTGAAATTGATTTTATTTTTATCGATTAGAGTAACCAATTTCTAAATGACCTCGGATTTCGATGGAGCTAATTTTATAAAATCCATAATGGTTAGTTATAGTAGGATTTCTAGTTTGGAGTCAATTGGAGTTATTTTGTGATCGTGCACGATATAAACACGTATCTATTTATGTTATAAAATAAAAAGGGAGTTTTTCAAACTTTGATCTCATAATTTGACGAAATCAGTTCCATCGTGTCTGAGATATTAAGTTATTGTAGGATTTTAAGTTCCGAGCCAATTGGAGTTATCATGTAAGCGTGCGAGAAAAAAATGCGTATCAATTAATGTTTAATATTCAAAATAGTGCTATTTTGCAAATAGACTCGGATTTCGATGAAACAAGTTTCATTGGGTCCGGAATGTCAAACCATAGCGGATGTCCATTTTCGCGGCGATCGGATTTCATATGGGGTCATACAAATAAAGAACATCGAATGGAAATTTACGATAAAATATTATATTGGAGAAAAAAATCAATAAAATAATATATTTCATCTACAAATCAACCGTTCCCTAACAAATCCTAAGCCCCCAATTCGTTCTCGTTTCTTATTTTAACAGCTACTTAATACCAATCAAAATTTTTACATAAAATGAAATCATTTGTTTTTGGATCGGATGATCTTCTTTTTAAAAGAGCTACAAGGTGGTATCGTTGATTTTAGTTGCGACGTGCTTCCAGGAAGCTCAGCATCAACACAACGTGTCAGGGCTCGTTGCGGGTGGCGTTTGCGGGCATAGATAGGTTTAATCATTGGCGGCGTGGCATTCAGGAGGTGTAGGTGCACAACTGATGGGTTTAGCTGAATTCAAGTGATATTTTGTGTCGATATATTTGTCTGTAGCATCACGTCGAGTTCGAAGTTGTGTTTTTTTTGGGGGTGGTGAATCGTACCAAATGGCGATGGGGTGAAGAAGAAATAGAAGGGGAGTTGAGCGATGGGTTTGGCAAGGTGTTTCGTGGAGTGGAAATGGGTCGGATTTGGGGAAGTTCACTGTAATGGTGCTTTACATGAGAATTGGAGAAGAAAAGGTTATACGGCCTAATATGGAATCTAAGGGTAATTAAAAAAAAGGTGAAAATAGGGAGAAGGCCAAACTTAGCAAAAAATTTGACCAAAAGTATGAGAAGTTTGTTTTTTAGACAAAAGTCCACATTTTAGTGCAAAATGGGAAATGGCAGTGGCCCCCTGAATTCCACATTTGCACTAAAATGTGGACTTTTGCCTAAAAAACAAACTTAGCATACTTTTGACCAAAGAATTTGCTAAGTTTGTCCTTTAAAAGAAAATGCTCAAAAAATATATATAATAATTAGTTGATTATTATTATTTTAAACCGATTAAACCTTATAACGTTGACAATTTTTTCATACTTTATTAAAATCGAACGAAATACTAACCGTTGGAATTGTATGGACAAACGCTACACTGCCAAGTTGGTTTGGAATAAATTGGAGCTATTTCGAATTTTTTGTAGTTTCAAACACTCATTTGAAACTATATAAATCAACCTGAATCGTCGATCAAAACAAAATGTGAGTTAACTCTAACACTTTCTAAAATACTATGATGTGGTAAAATTCATATAATTATAATTTAAAAATTGTTAGTATAAATTGGATGTTCGGATGCTATGGATGATTATCGTTTATTTTGTTGATTGATGATATTTATATTTTCATCGTTTAAATGAATAAGGTTTAAATTCTTATCACATATGCAGTCATTAAATGATATGATGAGCTGTGCTGCAGGGAATAACAAGTTGGAGGGATCCAACTGGATTCTCAAATATTTGTATGTTACTTGTTTTTTGGCATTATTATATATGAATTGTTTAACCCAAGTAACGTTAAATCATGTTTGGATGTTTATTGTTGAATTGAGATTAAATGTTGTGATATTAATCAGTATAGATTAAGTGATTGATGGTGGATGACCTAAAATCCATCGTTTTAAGACGTTGATTTGCCATTAGGCTAGTTGACGTAGTTTAAGTTATAATATATATATATATATATATAACTAAAGGAAGATTTTCAATTATATTTCATAAGTTATATAAAAAATATAAGCTTTATAAATGAATATTTATAGTTGGTTTTAAAAAGTATTATTAAATGATTTATTTAGCAATTTCTTATGTTTTAGCAAGTTTTATATGCAATGAAATCAGAAATTAACCTATTAGTTAA
Organism: Allium sativum; assembly: GCA_030737875.1. Classification (NCBI taxonomy): domain Eukaryota; kingdom Viridiplantae; phylum Streptophyta; class Magnoliopsida; order Asparagales; family Amaryllidaceae; genus Allium; species Allium sativum. The sequence continues at coordinate 478,081,622 of CM060923.1, read as the reverse complement.
TAGTTTGAGATAATTGTTTTTATGAAAACAATTGAGCGATGTTGTTAAATTAATTAAGTTACTAATTAATTTAAAGAGGAAAGGATTAATGGAAACCATGTAACAGGTTAACTGATGATTTCAAGTTGACTAAGTCAACTGTTTTAATGGAAATTGGTTATTAGATTAATTTTTCTTAAATTAATCTAATGGAAATAGTTTTGAAAAATAGCTATTTTAAATTTAGTAAGTTCTTTAAAAAGTTAATTTATCTTTTAATTAATGGTGTTAAAGATAATTATTGAGCTGTTTATTATTAATGAAGTTAATTGTAACGATACGGCTTTTGCCCGGACCTGATCGATCGCAAGTTCGACCAAGACCGTTCAAATCCCGCATACGTTAACCTTGGGAATACAACACATCAGGACAAATAACAGAAAATTTTTATAAACACTATAATAATGTTACATCGAGTACAGAATATCATAGTACATTGGATAAATAATACAGCGGAAGATTTCATTACAACAAAATTAATACAACACCGCGAGAGACTATTAATGCTTTGGGCACAGCTTTAAGCTTCGATCCAGACTCCTGCTCTATATATCTACAAAATAAGCTAATCGACTGCCCGTGTGGAAAATGTGGGCACCAGAGTCTGCAAGTGATACAAACTACAAGTCAGTCGTGGGACTGGTATGAGAAATCTTACTTAATCTATCTAATAATAATAAGGCTAATCACAGGACCACGCCGCGAACGCGGAACGGGTTTACTCCATTGGATTGCCAGTGCATAAATAAAGTAAATTGTTAAAACAACGCAATGCTTTTTAGAAAAATGAAACCATTATAAGACTCAAGTCCTATCACACAATGCAACGCAAACCGGAGGATAGAGTTTTACCTTGTAATGGTCAAAAATGCTTGATACGATAAAACGGATTTAATATTATTATTAGTGTATATATGTTTCAAAAATATTTCAATCATAATGTATCAATCATAGACGGCATAGCTACCATATACTATGTCGTCGTACTAATTATACAATCAAAATCGCATGGGTCATATTGGAAGTTGGATTTCCATCATGAACCAAGGCAAAAGATAGTCCTTACCGAATTTGAGACACTCTAGCCCATGCCTCAGGATATAGCCGCAACCGCACCTGGATCTTTAGGGCCGGTCCACAAAAGTGCAATGGTTGGATTAGTAATGCTTGAACAATATGGTTCCCCGTCCTATGGGGCGTAAATAGAGCCACTAGGGACTCAAATAACTGAGGCGCCTCATTCCATCATCCACATAAGTAAAAATGCCCAGGGGTGTAAAACCCTGACACCACTTATAGCTAGAAAGAAACGTATGTCCTCCCTGCAGTCCTTACTCCCGTTTCTGGTTCATACTAGGGTGTGAGGCTCACGAAGTAACGCTACACAAAGCTATGCTAATTAATGTTGTGCTTTGATCATCAACCACAAGGATCTTATTTTCAACAATAAGCCTTGATCATTTGCATCTTAGCTTGCCACACTGTCATTCCATACCATACCATTGATTTCTACCAATATATGACCTCTGAGCTCGTGTGTCTCAGATAAGGGTGTTAAGCAAGAGAATAAACTCTCTGCTACCACAAATATATATTTAGCAGAGATCAACGAATACAGCATAAAGGAATACAATGTCAGACATACCATCCATTTACAAGTCCGTTCTGGGTCTGAACAAAACCGTAGATACCTTATTCCTCGTGCCATATGTCCAATACAGAAGTGAGGTGCTCGCATATCCATCGATCTCCAAGTACGTCTGAACGATCACCACTTACAACCTTGTCTTAGGTGGTCGCCCAATCAAGACATCAGTAACCATCCAAATGATGTGAAGACCTCCGGTCTTCAACCACCGTCTTCATCTTCGACTCTTGATCGTCGTAGTAATTATTCAGAATGGGTTAAACCCCGTCTTTCCGAATAAGTCGCCTATTCTATAATCAATGATAAAATACTATAAATGCACATCATATGCCTCATTCCAATTCAGAATATTCTTTTAAATAAATGTTCACAACATTAGGGAAAGGTTCCCATTAATTTTATCAAAGATAAATTCTTTAATTTATTCTTTAACCCTCTTTTTAAAGATTCATTAAAACCCCAATTTGGTTTTAATATCAAAAATCATTACATTATGATTATTCAACTTTAAGAAATCTTTAATTGGGTTAAAGAACCAATGTCATTTAAAACACAGTTCATGATAAACCCAAAATCGTCTTCCATTAAATATGGAATTTTCACAAAAATCAAATCAATATATATTCGATATAAATTTCTGTAACGACCCGGAAAATCTGAACCAATTTAAAATTTTTAAGTTGGCTAAAATAGTGGATTTTAAATATTTAAAATAAATATTTTAAATAATAGCAATGAAAAGTGAGTTTGAATCGACGTTTGAAAACGAATATAATTAATTCTAATTATAAACAAGGCCTGAAATGGCGCGGTAGTTCAAAATTTGAATTCAAACTTTGACTGACTGTACCGAGTGCAAAACGAAACAGATTTGAGCGAAACCAAAAATAATTAAATCTGTTAGTGAATATCTTTCTAACGAATTTGAAAAATCGAAGTTTCATAGCGGAAAGCAAAAGTTATGGCCAAATGAATTTTTAGAAAGGTCGCTATGGAATTTATATAGCCCGTGAAAATGGCTATTTTGCAAACGACCTCGGAATTCGACGAAACCACTTTTGTTGGGTCCGAGATGTCAAACTATTGCTAGGTTTCAAATTTCATAATTTTTGAAGCTAGTATGTGAGCGTAGCAAAAGAAAATGTGTTTGGTCAATTTCTGTTAAATTGAATCGACCAAAAAAGGGCCATTTTTCAAACGATCTCAGAATTCGACGAAACTAGTTTTGTTAGGACTGTAGCGTCAAAACATAGCTAGATTTATTTTTCTGGAATTTTTTGAATCAGTACGTAGCCCCGGCAAATTGAAATGTACGTTCAAATCAAATATTGAATGTTATATATTTTAAATTGAATGAAAACTGACTGAAATAGTCGAATGGGCCTTCGAAACATATCCCATTGTGTTCGGAATGGGGGTAAAACACTAGGGACAATAGTCGTTGGGTTAATTTGGGGTTAGTATCAATAAACAAGTATGTTAGCATTAAATAATATTAAAATATTTATATAAATATTAAATAAACCCCATCCTCCCTCATAAAACCTTAGCCGCCGCTCTCTGTCAAAACCGACGACAGAAATCACTCCAAATCAAATCCGCACGGATCTCCCTCTCTACTCTATGAAAATCGAAATCCAAACTATGAAATCGAAGAGCTAAACGCCCTCTATAATCTGAACGGGGGTGATGGTTTCTAGTTGAGTGTGCTGCGTGGAATTGGAGCAGGAAGGGCCGACGTTTGGACCTGTTTTGCGCCGCCATGGTGAGCTCGAGTTTAGGGTCATGGGGGTGTGCGGGTAGGCAACGCGAAGGGGGACAAAATGGTGGAGGTTGATCGGAGTACGGTGGTCATCCGGCGATGAAAAGCGAAACCCTAGTTTTGAAGGGGGGAAATCGACATCGGCTGTTGATTTTTAACAAGGGAAAAGGTAGCGTTTTTAAGCGCTATAAATTTAATTAATTACGTTTTTAAATTGTTTGGTGTTTGAAATTACATATCTTTTTGCTATGTTGACGAAATTCAGTGAAACAAGTGACTGTGGACTCGTGTGGACGTCTTCTACATTCTAGAAGAGACCGCATATTTTTGTGAGCCTTCTGCTATTTTTGGTGGAGTGGAACCCAATGTGAGATTTCTAATTATAAACTATGGAAAACGACGATGTATAAATTATATAATCGATGTATGAGTTATATAAGCGTTGTACACCTCTTGTATAAGCGTTGTATAAGTTGTACGTTCGATGTATAAGTTGTATATGCGTTGTAAAAATTATATATGTGTTGAAATAGAAGTGAAATGCTATATAAATATATATATACACGCCCCTTGTCCACAAACCATGGACGATATTTATTGGTTATGATTGGTGTGAAAATTGATTGATAGCGAATGGTTGATTGAAATTGTTTGTGGTTGAAATTGATAGATTGTGGTTGAAAAATACCCGTTTGTGGTTGAGAAATATTTGGTTGAAACCACATAGGATTAGTTTATGGAAATAAAAAAAATATACATGCCGCCTGCGTGCGAACTAGATGCATGATTCCCCATTGTCAAAAGCTGCAAGGCTTTAAGGTAGAGCGAGGAGTCGTACTAGGGACGGTCCCGGTTTTAACTACCCTGCCGTTATGCTGCCGAAATTTTGAATAATATTCATGTGTTAGAATTATTTTCCTGTGTTGAAATTATATTCATCTGTTGAATAGAAAACCTTCATGTGTTGAATTGAAATTCATTTGTTGAATAGAAATTCATGTGTTGAATGGTATTCGTGTTTTCAATATAAAAATCGCCTTTTTATCTATATATATAAACTATAGAAAACCTTCATGTGTTGAACCGATATTCATTCGTTGAATAGAAATTCATGTGTTGAATGGTATTCGTGTTTTCAATATAAAAATCACCTTTTTATCTATATATATATAAACTATAGAAAACCTTCATGTGTTGAATCGATATTCACTCGTTGAATAGAAATTCATGTGTTGAATGGTATTCGTGTTTTCAATATAAAAATCACCTTTTTATCTATATATATAAACTATAGAAAACCTTCATGTGTTGAATCGATATTCATTCGTTGAATAGAAATTCATGTGTTGAATGGTATTCTTGTTTTCAATATAAAAATCACCTTTTTATCTATATATATAAACTATAGAAAACCTTCATGTGTTGAATCAAAATTCATTCGTTGAATAGAAATTCATGTGTTGAATAGTATTCGTATTTTGAAAGAAATTGTTTTATAATAAAAATCCTATTTTTATTATCTATATGAACTATATAAAATAATCTTGTTTTGAAATAAATTTTTTTATAATCAAAACCATATTTTTATTTCCTATATGAACTATATAAAGTAATCATGTTTTGAAATGAATTGTTTTACAATAAAAATCACATTTTTATCATATAAAATAATTGTTAAAAATAGTGAAGTGTTGAAATAGAAGAAAGTTAGATAAAAATATCATTTTTATCAAATGTATGAAAATCATATAGTTTTGAAATCGAAGAATCGATATATATATATATAAATAGAATTGAAATATATCGAATAATGAAGCTACAGTTCGTATTTTGAAACCATGATTTCAAACGATTATACTGGGAGATCCGACCATCGGATTTTCCCGAAACCGCAACCGTTGGGTCTGCTTTGGAAATATCTTTCCAACGGCACCAACTTTGTAAAGATCCAACGGTTGGGTTGTCTAGAATGTTTAATTCAAATCTGAAGAAAAACAGCGCCAAAATCGATTATATATATATAAATATAATTAAATTAAATCGAATAACGATGCTGTAGTTCGTATTTGGAAATCGAAACTTCAAAAGATTCTACCGGGAGATCCGACCGTCGGATTTTCCCGAAACTGGAACCGTTGGATTCGTTTTGAAAAGATCTTTCTAAAGATGTAAATTTTGTGAAGATCCAACAGTTAGATTTTCAGATATGTGTAAATCAAATCTGAAGAAAAACAGGGCCACGGCTGCGTTATGGCCCGAAGCGTCGTTTTGAATAAATTGGCTATTTTAAAATAAATAAAAATAGCGATAAATCGTTATAAATTATTATAAACAATATGAGTGTGAAATTTAGAGACTAACTGAAGGTTGGCTAAGTCGAATGGTTTTCTGGATGTTGATCTGATGTTGGTTTCGGCCTTCGGGGTTAATATTTGGGAAATCATTCTCTTACTGATTAACGGTTAGTGACTAATGAATTGAAATGATGCGTAGTAATGTTTGTGTAGCACTTGTTTATTATATACGCGAGTTGCTCAGAAAGACTGAGTTTATCCCATTCTGAATAACTGAATCGACGATAAGAAATCGAAGATGAAGACGGTGGTCGAAGACCGGAGATCTTCACCTCGTTTGGATGGTAACCGATGTCTTGATTGGGAGGCATCCCGAAATATGGATAATGAGTGGTGATCGTCCAGACGTACGTGGAGGTCGATGGGTTTGCGAGGTATATAGTGCCTCCGGTTTCGTTCAAATCCAGAACGGACTTGTAAATGGATTGTGTGTCCGACATTGGAATTTATTCTATGTGATTGATAGCCATCAGTTGCATGGTGTGAATTGTCTGTGTGGCGTACTAAGATGCAGTGATCAGGGCTTCTGTTGAAAAGCAAAGTCTTGTGATTGATGATCAAAGCACCGCCTGTGTGGCGTAGCTTTGTGTATAACGTGAATTCGCGAGCCTCGCACCCCTGTATGAACCAGAAACGGGAGAGGACATCAGGGAGGGCCTGCGTTTCTTTCTAGCTAGGAGTTGTGTCAATGTTTTTACATGGCCTGACATTTTACTTATGTGGATGATGGATAGTGAGGCGCCTCGGTTTTATCGGTCGATCCAGGACCGATGGAGTCATTCGTTGGCTCATTGAAACGTAGTGTTCAGGCATAATAATCCACATCGGTGGACCGGCACTGACGATCCAAGGATTGTCTGAGCGCTTGCCTGAGACTCGGGCTAGACAGTCTCGAATTCGGTAAGGACCATCTTTTGCCTTGGTTCATGACGGAAATCCAATTTCCAAATACGACATCGTGCGGTTTTGATTGTATATATATATATGGCGACATGATATATGGTACCCATGCCGTCTATGATTGATAGTTATGATTCGAAATTGTTTTTGAAACATGTAAACACTAGTAATAATATCAATTGCTTTTGTTTTATTCGTATCAACCATATTTTGGCCATTATAAGGTAAAACTCTATCCTCCGGTTTGCGTTGCATTGTGTGATGGGAACTGAGTCATATAATGGCTTCATTTTTATAAAAAGCATTGTGATGTTTAAAAGAATGATTTGTTTTAAAGCACTGGCAATCCAATAGAGTAAACCCGTTCCACGAAAGTGGCGTGGTCCTATGATTAGCCATATTTTAAATGTGTTGAGTAGATTTCTCATACTAGTCCCATGACTGACTCGTAGTTTGTTTCACTTTCAAACTCGGGTGCCCCTTTTTCTACACGGGCAGCCTTGTATTCAGGTTTTAGCTGGCTTTATCTGGATAGCTGGAGCTGAAGATGGATTCTATTATTTATCTCTTTTTATGTTGTTCAACTCCTGTTGTACATTATGATTGTTTTTCCGCTGTAGACATATATGTATAGCTGAACTGTATTTGTTCTAAGTATGATCCTGTATACTGTGTAACTCTGATGATTACGTTTATCAAGTATATTCTATTATGCATTATCTGGTGTATTTATTTATTTATTTCAGTTCTGCTATTATCTGTTTATGTGTTATATTCCAAGGATTACCCTTGCCACCGTCAGTACGGGGTTTGGGGTCGTCTCAATTTCTGTATCAGACTAATAATATAAATGGAATAACAGCAAAGCCCTTTAAAATTCCATGTATAGTAATAGTCTTCATTCACAGGAGCTCATCTCTATTATTTTTAAATCGAATTCCGTTCAATTCCAATTTAATATACTAAATTGGAAAAAAAACCTTATTTTGGAAGATTCCCATTAAATCTTAAATGAAGATTTATAAATTCCAAATCATAAGCTCACTGTTAATTGGGTTAAAGAACGAATGTCATTCAAAACACGATTCATGATAAACCCAATTTACTTTTCATTTTATTCCAATTATGAAATATAATTGAAAACTCTAAAATCTTAATTAAAAGATTTATTCTTTTCATACGAGGTTCAAAAACAGTGTTATTTAAGACAACATGCATGACAAACCCAAAAATATAATTTATTTAATTCCAATTAAATATCAATAAATTAAGAAACTTCCTTAAATCTTAATTTAAAAGATCTATTCTAGTTAATAACTAGTTCATTTTGATAAAAATATATTTTTATCTTTTCAGATATGGAATTTTTCATCCAAAATCTTTTCAAATCATTTATTATGATTTTACATAATTTTTCCATATTTTTAATAATTTTATTAAGGCCTTTACAGTCGATTTCCATCAACGGTCATCGAACTGCACTTACAGCGACCTTTTCTGAAATTGATTTGGACATAATTCCAAATCCAACTGTTAGATTTCAAAACTCTTATATTCATTGGAAAGCTCTTTTCGATACGAACCCAACTGTTCTGGTTTTAGGAGAATCCGACGGTCAGACATCCCGTTACGCCAATTTGAAGTTAATGGTCGAAATTCGCGAACAGTCGCTGCGCGGCGCGTTCTATTCAGGCCATTATATAAATATATATAATATATCGTCGATTTCTATTTAAAACGTATTTATAAAATATTTATAAATTCATTTTAAAATGGTTTTAACTTCATTTTCAATTTTCAAGCAAAACTGAATATTCTATATTTTATTATATTAAAATAATAATATTTTCAAAATATTATATTTTAAATCACTTCTTTTTGATATTCAATTTAAAATGAATAAAATCGGTTGATAAACCCATTTGGGTTAAAAATGGCGTTTCTACTTAACACGGCTTCATAATTTTATTCTTCACTGAATATTATTTTAAAATATGTGTTATTTTAAAATATTCTTTACTTACAAGATTATTTACTTTAAAATATTCTTTATATAAAGATGTTCTTTATTTTAAAATATTGTTTTATTAAAAATATTCTGAATCGGAACACGACTCAATCAATAACCATATAAATTCGGTCATATGGATTTCATAAATTGCATATGTATATAACATTAATGATGAAAAATCATTAAACAGACCATTCACATCCAGAGTGAAATTTATAACATTATGAGCATTAAAATAAATAAATAACACTCATTATAGACTGTCAGTCCATCGATTGACATAAGACTACATATTGGGATTAGTGTATGACAGTTATCATCCCAATACGCGTGTGGGGTTTTCAAGCAACAACAGTTCATCTAAATAAATCATTGGTTAATGAATTGACTAATTTCCACTGCTTAAATTATAAATAAATATTTATAATTAAATTTCAACTATCATATTAATATTAACATTATAATGAAAATGTTTTATTCTAGCCCAAATCATATTTTAACTTATGATCAATTTTCTAATAAAATGTCATTTTTATTTCAACATGGCATTTTTAATAAAAATGACATTTTCAATTCTAACATAAATGACATTTCAAATCTAACATGAATGACATTTTATATCAACATGACAATTCTAATAAATGACATTTTTATTTCATAGCATGATCCTAAACAAAATGTTATTTTTCTCATGTCATTTCTAACGAAAATGTTATTTTTATCCTAACATGTCATTTCTAATAAAAATGACATTTTTATTCTAACTTCACATTTTTAACAAAAATGACATTTTTAATCTAATATAACATTGACAATTTTATTCTAATGTAACATTTTAACTAAAATGACAATTGTATTCAAATGAAACCCTTTACAACAAAATGTGATTTTTATTCTAATGCAACCTTTTACAACAAAATATGATTTTACTTTTAATGCAACATTTTGATAACAAAATATGGCTTCACTTCTAATGCAACACTTTTATAACAAAATGTGGTTTTATTTCTAATGTAACACTTCATACAACAAAAATGGTATTTTCATTTTGTTAACATTTCATGAAAATGTTATTTCTATTATGTTAACATAAAAATGATATTTCTTTTTAACTCAAACTAACATGTTAAAATGGCCCTTTTAATAACAAAATATATTTAACATGTATATCTTTTTATATCTAATTAACATATGTATTTCCTTTTATTTCAAACTAACATGTGTTAATACGTTTTTATTCTAATTCTAACTAACATTAGAGAATGTCACATTGTAATGATAAAACATGTGTTAACATGTTTTTATATTTCTATCTAATGATCATTTTAATCATTTCTACATGCACTTTTTAATAAAATGACATTAATATTCTAACTTGGCATTTATAAATAAAATGACATTTATATTCTAATATGGCATTTACAAATAAAATGACATTTTATTCTAATATGGCATTTATAAATAAAATGACATTTTATTCTAATCAAACATTTTTAATTAAAATGACCATTTTATACTAATGCAACATTTTTAGCTAACATGACCGTTTTATACTAATGCAACATTTTTAATTAACATGACCATTTTATACTAATGCGGCATTTTTAACTAACATGTTATTTCTTTTCTAATGTAACATTTCATAACAAGAAGTGTTGTCTTATTTCTAATACAATATTTCATAACAAAAATGTTATTTTGTTCTAATATGACATATTTTACTAAAATGACATTTTTAAACTAAAATGACATTTCTTGTATAATGACATTCTAATATAATGATATTAATATTCTAACCAGGCATTTAAACTTTGACTGACCGTATAGGATGAAAAAATAAATTGGATTTTAGTGAAAGAAAAAATATTAGAATTTATTTAAATATATCTTTCCAATGAGTCCGAAAAATTGAAATTTCATAGCGGGAATTAAAATTTATACCCAGTTTAATTTTTAGAATAGTCGCTGTAGAATTTTTATATATTTTTTAATATTAAAATAGCTATTTTGCAAACGACCTCCGTTTTCGACGAAACCACTTTTGTTGGATCCGGAATGTTAAATTACTGCTAGGTTTCAGTTTTCATAATTTTTCGAATTAATATGTGAGTGTGGCAAAAGAAAATGAGCTTTGTCAATTTCAGTCAAATTCGATCGACCATAAAATGGCCATTTTTCAAACGGTCTCGGAATTCGATGAAATTAGTTTTGTTAGGACCGTATCATCAAAACATAACTAGAAATATATTTTTTGGAATTTTTAGAGTCAGTATGTGGCCCTGGTAAATTTAAATGTACGATCAAATTAAATAAGTAAATGTTTTATATTTTAAATTTAGGAAAAACGTATCGTAATAGCAGAATTGGGTTACGATACATATTCCATTGTGTCCGGAATGGGGGTACTTAGCTAGGGGCAACATTCGTTAAGTTCGCTTTGGAGTTCGTAACGATAAACATGTATTTTTGAGAATTAAATAAATAAAGTAAAAATGAAAATAGATGTAAATACGCCATACTATACCCTAACCCTAATCCCATTTTCCAAGGCCGCCGCATACATGATTTCAATGGCCGATTTTACTCCATCTTCTTTCGTTAATGATTTCCAATCCTTCAAGTAAAATCCCAAGCTTATTACATGAAATTGAAAGACAATCCCGTGCCCTTTAAATCCATGCAGTGATGATGGATTATCATAGACCGTAGAGGGCGATTTTTCACCTCGAAGTCTGATTGTTCGAGGGCGGTTCCATGTCGATAGAAGGTGGCGAGTTGGCCAACGTTGGTGGCGCCAGGAGAGGTGGTCGAGGGCTTTGGTCTGGTGATGTTTGATCGAGGAACGATGGGCCACAGAGCGGTGCGCAGATGGATCTTCCATTCGGGCTAGTGGGTTTATGTTGTCAGGTTATACGAGATGTAGAAGGAGGATTAACGGGGTTAATGATGTAATTAACTTTTTAATTATTATATTATTAATCCAATAATGTTTAAATGTATAAATGACCGCAAATTGACCAAATGAAATCAGAATTCAGCAAACCAAGCACTGTTGGAATCAAAAAAATGAGATCTAACTCATGGAACTGACTAGAGCTAAAAGGAGCATGAAGAAAATTTGAACAATAATCAAGGTGAGATTTCTCAGTTTTAAAATTTTAAAATAAATATATTTATTTAAATAGATTGTGATTGTGATGTAAAATATATATACGCCATATGAAACACAAATATGCATGGTATAAAAATTTAGATTGGCTGATTGATGGTGGATTGTGATGATCTGTGAATTATCTATTCTTGTTAATATAAAATTTTCATTTTTAGTTAAATGTTTAATTAAATTAGAATTGATATTTTAGTTAAAATGTTTAATTATATTAGAATTGCCATTTTGTAATAAAATGTTTAATTAGATTAAAAGCTTCATTTTTGTTAGAAACGTTAATTTAGAATAAAAATATCACTTTTCTTAAAATGTCATTAGATTAAAAATGTCATTAGATTAGAAATGTCAATGGATTAAAAATGTCATTATATTAGAATGTCATTATACAAGAAATGTCATTTTAGTTTAAAAATGTCATTTTAGTAAAATATGTCACATTAGAACAAAATAACATTTTTGTTATGAAATATTGTATTAGAAATAAAATAACACTTCTTGTTATGAAATGTTCCATTAGAAAAGAAATAACATGTTAGTAAAAATGTCGCATCAGTATAAAATGGTCATGTTTGTTAAAAATATTGCATTAATATAAAATGGTCATGTTAACTAAAAATGTCGCATTAGTATAAAATGGTCATGTTAGTTAAAAATGTTGCATTAGTATAAAATGGTCATTTTAGTTAAAAATGTTTGATTAGAATAAAATGTCATTTTATTTATAAATGCCATACTAGAATAAAATGTCATTTTATTTATAAATGCCATATTAGAATATAAATGTCATTTTATTTATAAATGCCTTATTAGAATAAAATGTCATTTTATTTATAAATGCCATATTAGAATATAAATGTCATTTTATTTATAAATGCCAGCTTAGAATATTAATGTCATTTTATTTAAAAGTGCATGTAGAAACAATTAAAATGATCATTAGATAGAAATATAAAAACATGTTAACACATGTTTTATCATTACAATGTGACATTCTCTTATGTTAGTTAGAATTAGAATAAAAACATATTGACACATGTTAGTTTGAAATAAAAGGAAATACATATGTTAATTAGATATAAAAAGAAATACATGTTAAACATATTTTGTTATTAAAAGGGCCATTTTAACATGTTAGTTTGAGTTAAAAAGATATATAATTTTTATGTTAGCATAATAAAAATAACATTTTCATGAAATGTTAACAAAATAAAAATATCATTTTTGTTGTATGAAGTGTTACATTAGAAATAAAACCACATTTTGTTATAAAAATGTTGCATTAGAAATGAAGCCACATTTTGTTATCAAAATGTTGCATTAAAAGTAAAATCATATTTTGTTGTAAAAGGTTGCATTAGAATAAAAATCACATTTTGTTGTAAAGGGGATCATTTGAATACAATTGTCATTTTAGTTAAAATGTTACATTAGAATAAAATTTCATTTTAGTCAAAATGTTATATTAGATTAAAAATGTGAAGTTAGAATAAAAATGTCATTTTTATTAGAAATGACATGTTAGGATAAAAATAACTTTTTCGTTAGAAATGACATGAGAAAAATAACATTTTGTTTAGGATCATGCTATGAAATAAAAATGTCACTTTTAGAATTGTCATGTTAATATAAAATGTCATTCATGTTAGATTTGAAATGTCATTTATGTTAGAATTGAAAATGTCATTTTTATTAAAAATGTCATGTTGAAATAAAAATGACATTTTATTAGAATATTGATCATAAGTTAAAATAAGATTTGGGCTAAACTAAAATATTTTCATTATAATGTTAATATTAATATGACAGTTGAAATTTGATTATAAATGTTTATTTATAATTTATAATTTAAGCAGTGGAAATTGTTCAATTCATTAACCAATGATTTATCTAGATGAACTGTTGTTGCTTGAAAACTCGGCACGGGTATTGGGATGATAACTGTCATACGCTAGTCCTAATATGTAGTCGTATGTCAATCGATGGACTGACAATCTGTGATGAGCATTATTTATTTATTTTAATGCTCACATAGTTATAAATTTCACTATGGATGTGAATGGGCTGTTTAATGATTATTCATTATTACTGTTATATACATATGCAATGTATGAAATCCATATGACAGAATTTATATGGTGATTGATTGAGTCGTGTTCCAATTCAGAATATTTTTAATAAAACAATAGTTTAAAATAAATAACATCTATATATAAAGAATATTTTAAAGTAAAGAATCTTGTAAATAAAGAATATTTTAAAATAACGCATATTTTAAAATAATATTCAGTGAAGAATAAAATTATGAAGCCGCGTTAAGTAGAAACGCCATTTTTAACCCGAACGGGTTTATCGACCGATTTTATTCATGTTAAATTGAATATCGAAAAGAAGTGATTTAAAATATAATATTTTGAAAATATTATTATTTTAATATAATAAAATATAGAATATTCATCTTTGCTTAAAAATTGAAAATGAAGTTAAAACCATTTTAAAATGAATTTTTAAATATTTTATAAATACGTTTTATACAGAAATCGATGATATATTATATATATTTATATAATGGCCTGAATAGATCGCGCCGCGCAGCGACCATTCGCGAATTTCGACCATTAACTTCAAATTGGCGTAACGGGAGGTCCGACCGTCGGATTCTACAAAAACCGGAACCGTTGGGTTCATATCGAAAAGAGCTTTCCAAAGAATATAAGAATTTTGAAATATAACGGTTGGATTTGGAATTATGTCCACATCAATTTTAGAAAAGGTCGTTGTAAGTGCAGTTCGATGACCGTTCATGGAAATCGACTGTAAAGGCCTTAATAAAATTATTAAAAATATGGAAAAATTATGTAAAATCATAATAAATGATTTGAAAATATTTTGGATGAAAAATTCCATATCTAAAAGATAAAAATATATTTTTATCAAAATGAACTAGTAATTAAATAGAATAGATATTTTAAATTAAGATTTAATGAAGTTTCTCAATTTATTGATATTTAATTGGAATTAAATAAATTAGATTTTTGGGTTTGTCGTGAATGGTGTCTTAAATAACACTGTTTTTGAACCCCATATGAAAAGAATAAATCTTTTAATTAAGATTTTAGAGTTTTCAATTATATTTCATAATTGGAATAAAATGAAAAGTAAATTGGGTTTATCGTGAACTGTGTTTTAAATGACATTCATTCTTTAACCTAATTAACAGTAAGGTTATGATTTGGAATTTATAAATCTTTATTTTAGATTTAAATGGGAATTTTCCAAAATAAGGTTTTTTTCCAATTTAATATATTAAATTGGAATTGAATGGAATTCGTTTTAACAATAATCGGGATGAGCTCCTGTGAATGAAGACTGTTACTCTACATGGAATTTTAAAGGGCTTTGCCGTTATTCCATTTATATTATTAGTCTGATACAGAAATTCATATCGATTATATATTGATTTGATTTTTGTGAAAATTCCATATTTAATAGAAGACGATTTTGGGTTTACCGTGAACTGTGTTTTAAATGACATTGGTTCTTTAACCCAGTTAAAGATTTCTTAAAGTTGAATAATCATAAAGTAATGATTTTTGATATTAAAACCAAATTGGGGTTTTAATGAATCTTTAAAAAGATGATTAAAGAATAAATTAAAGAATTTATCTTTGATAAAATTAATGGGAACCTTTCCCTCATGTTGTGAATATTTATTTAAAAGAATACTCTGAATTGGAATTAGGCGTATGATGTGCATTTATAGTATTTTATTATTGATTATAAAATACGCGAGTTATTCGGAAAGACCGGGTTTAACCCATTCTGAATAATTACTACGACGATCAAGAGTCGAAAATGAAGACAGTGATTGAAGACCAGAGGTCTTCACATCGTTTGGATGGTTACTGATGTCTTGATTGGGCAGCCACCCAAGACAAGGTAATAAGTGGTGATCGTCCAGACGTACTTGGAGATCGATGGATATACGAGCACCTCACTTCTGTATTGGACATATGGGACGAGGAATAAGGTGTCTCCGGTTTCGTTTAGACCCAGAACGGACTTGTAAATGGATGGTATGTCCGACGTTGTATTCCTTTATGTTGTATTCGTTGAACTCTGCTAAATATATATATTTGTGGTGGCGGAGAGTTTATTCTCTTTCTTAACACCCTTCTCTGAGACGTACGAGCTTAGAGGTTATATATTGGTAAAAATCAATGGTATGGTATGGATTAACAATGTGGCACGCTAAGATGCAAATGATCAAGGCTTATTGTTAAAAAGCAAATCCTTGTGGTTGATAATCAAAGCACAACTTTAATTAGCATAGCTTTGTGTAGCTTTACGTCGGGAGCCTCACACCCCAGTATGAACCAAAAACGGGAGTAAGGACTGCAGGGAGGACATACATTTCTTTCTATCTAGAAGTGGTGTCAGGGTTTTACACTCCCGGGCATTTTTACTTATGTGGATGATGGATTGAGGTGCCTTGGTGGATGATGGATTGAGGCACCTTGGTTATTTGAGTCCCTAGTGTCTCTATTTACGCCCCATAGGGCGGGAAAACGTATTGTTCAGGCATTACTAATCCAACCATTGCACTTTGGTGGACCGGCCCTGAAGATCTAGGTGCGGTTGCGGCTGTATCCTGAGGCACGGGGTAGAGTGTCTTGAATTCGGTAAGGACTATCTTTTACCTTGGTTTATGATGGAAATCCAACTTCTAATACGACCCATGCGTTTTGATTGTATAACTAGTACGGCGACATAGTATATGGTAGTTATGCCGTCTATGATTGATACATCATGATCAAAATATTTTTGAAATATATATACACTAATGATCCGTTTTATTGTATCAAGCATTTTTGACCACAATAAGGTAAAACTCTATCCTCCGGTTTGCGTTGCATTGTGTGATGGGACCTGAGTCTTATAATGGTTTCATTTTTATAAAAAGCATTACGTTGTTTGACAACTCACTTTATTTATGCACTAGCAATCCAATGGAGTAAACCCGTTCCGCGTTAGCGGCATGGTCTTGTGATTAGCTTTATTATTATTACATATATTAAGTAAGATTTCTCATACCAGTCCCATGACTGACCTGTAGTTTGTTTCACTTGCAAACTCGGGTGCCCATATTTTCCACATGGGCAGTCGAATAGCTTATTTTGCAGATATATAGAGCAGAAGTCTGGATCGAAGCTTAAAGCTGTGTCCAGAGCGTTGATAGTATTCCGCAGTATTGTATTAATTTTGTTGTAATGAAATCTTCCGCTGTATTATTTATCCAATGTACTCTGATATTCTGTACTCTGATGTAACATTATTATAGTGTTTATAAAAGTCTTCTGTTATTTGTCCTGATGTATTGTATTCCCAAAGTTAACGTATGCGGGATTTGAACGGTCTTGGTCGATCTTGCGATCGATCAGGTCTGGGCGAAAGCCATATCAATATATTGTTATCATTTTAATAAAATTTTAAAAAGAAATTAACTATTTTAGTTAATATTATAGTAAGCTACTTTTACTTCAATTAATGTTGAAGTTAATTATTTTTTATTTAATAATAATTAAAGTGATTACTTTTTAAGTAATCAAGTTGAAATGAGATACTAGTTAAAGTTTGTGAAAGGTTTTGCAAAAGGATTTAATAAGTTCAAGCTTTATAAACGAGATTTATAATAAGAAACGCAAGACTTATGCGATGATTTTTGTAATAACCCGGAATTTTGGGCCGAATTTAAAAATTTTATTTTAATTATTTTAATGGGTTTTTAGTATTTAAAATAATTTATTTTATATAATAACGACTATATATTTATTTTAATCGAAGTTAAAATGAATAGATTTTATTTAAATTATAAAAGGAGGGATAAGTCTGCCCGAAACCAACCGGCATATCTAGCATCCACAAGTCGCAGGCTTAATGTGGGAGGTTTGGCCCAGTATAAAATATAAATGAATAAGATAATGAATTGGGCTTTTTAATCTGTTTTAAAGAGCTAATTCCAAAATAAATATTTTGGAAATAATATTATTTTAATATGATAATAGATAGAATATTCAATTTGGATATAAAATTGAAATAAAAGTTGGAATCGTTTTATAAACGAATTTATAAACATTTTAGAATAAAGATTGAATTGAAAATAAAGTTTGAAATGAAAATATTACATTTTCCAATGTAATAAAGATTGAAATGAAAATATTACATTTCTCAATGTAATAAAGGTTAAACTAAAAAGATTACATTAAAAAGATTTCATTTTTATTTAAGATTGATTACATTAGAAAGAATACCATTTTTATAGTTAATTTGTTTCAAAAGAATGGAAAAGATTCATTTTAATGAAAATATACAGTTCAATGTAAAAGAATGGGTGATTTATTTATTTTAATAAATTAATTAAAATAAATAAAAGGATTAAAGTGGTTTTAATAAAACCAAGATTTTCGAATACATATATTGGAATGGATTTGAATGGAAATAATCTTCGGATTATTCAGTATTGGATTTTGTGATTATGCGGATATTATTGTGGGAATTTGGAAGATATTAATATCGTTATTCCCAATTTGATATAAGTTAATTTTCAGAATTTGATATTAAACATAAATCGATATAATTTCTATTCAAAGCATGATATTTAATATCAGATTAAAATTTGGGTTTGTCGTGAATAGTGTCTTAAATAACACTGTTCTTAAGCCCATTTGGGAAAGAATAAATCTTTAAATAAGATTTAAATAAAATTTCCAATTATTAAACATAATTGAAATTAAGTGAAACTGACTTTTGGGTTGATTGCGAACAATGTTGTTAAATGGCATTAGTTCTTTAAACCCGATTGACAGTGAAATTTAGATTGGTAATTCATAAATCTTTTAACTAAGATTTAGTGAAATATTCTAAAGAGAAGTTGCAATTTAACATATTAAATTGAAATACGATTTTGGGTTTATTGTGAACGATGTTTTAAAGCGACATTTGTTCTTTAACCCAGTTAAAGGCAAAATTATTTCTTGAAAGTTAAATATTAATTAAATAATGATTCTTGAATATTAAAACTAAATATAGTTTTAATAAAGCTTTAAATTGGATTGAATGAGGATAAAAGTAATTAAATTTACTTAATTCAAGAAATGAACGATAATGGAGTACCACTAGTTTTACTCCAAGCGGTAGTTAAATCTTTAATTAGATTTGATTGATAAAACGATAATTAAGTTTACCGTAACACATTGGGTGTTAGATATGGAGTACCACCAGTTTACTTCATGGGTTGTGTAGGTTGGGAATGGGATATTAATAAATAATTACTTCGGTAAGGTGTTAATCCCGACTAGTTGAATAAACCTTAATTTGGTTTAAATTAAAATCAAAGAATATTCTTGATGGGAATGAGGCGTTGGTTGTGTTTTAAAGCACATGATTTTAAATTACGCAAATTATTCAGAAAGACCGGGTTTAACCCATTCTGAATAATTCATACGACGACTGAAGATCGATGATGAAGACGGTTATTGAAGACCGGGAAATTTCCATATCAAAGGGATGATTATTGATATCTTGATTAGACCGTACACCCAAAATGAGGGAAAAATTGGTGATCATTCAGACGTATTTGGCGATCTACCGGATATGGTTTCATTCAGACCCAGAACGGACTGATAAATGGATTGTGTGTCTGACATTGTATTCCTTTATATTGTATTCGTTGATCTCTATTTAATATATAGTTGTTTGGTGGTGGAGAATTTATTCTCTTGCTTAACACCCTGTTATATATCGATAGATGAATCAATGATATGGTATGGTCTGATAATGTGGCATGCTAAGATGCATATGATCAAGGCTTTTATTGAAAAGCAGAGCCTTGTGGATGAAGACCAAATCATAGCTTTTATATAGCACCGCTTTGGATACAACGTGACTTCGCGGGCCTCACACACAACGGTATGATGGTGAACGATTTGTTTGATAATGTTCGGTTTGACCAATATACTTTATACGGATTTGGGGTCGGTCGATGGGGCTAGGGTGGTCGCACCACTCTAGAAGTGGGATAGGTCATTTCAGCCGAATCTCATGAGGATAGATCAGATTACTGCTCATCCAAAGTGCGTAGTATATGTATTACGGTGTTTTCTCTTGTCGAGACGTAAGCCGTGGAGATACATTCGCGATTTGTCTTTCGAATCAGCAGCCATCATGATGGAAATCCAATTTTCCAATACGAGATTTACGGTTTCACTTGTACACTTATATGATGACATAATATATTATGCCGCTTACATAGTATATTATGCCACCTAAGATTGATATGTTTATTTTCAAAAATTGATTTCTACACTGTGCACTTATAGTAAAAGATGAATTTCGCGTATTAAGCATTTTTGACCGTTATAAGGTAAGCTCTATCCTTCGGCTTTCGTTGCAAGGGACTTGAGTCTTATAATGGTTTCATTTTCTAGAAGCATTGTGTTGTTTTTATGCACTGGTATTCTTGGGAGGAAACCCATTCCGCGATAGTGGCGTGGTCCCTTGACTTACCCAACTTTAAAATAAAGTTAATAACTGTTTTTGGGTTCTCATACTAGTCCCATGACTGACCTGGAGTTTATTGTTTTAACCTAAACTCTGGGTGCCCATATTTTCCACACGGGCAGCTAGTAGTTTTGGTTTTGTAGATATTATATTCACAGGATCCTGGTCTATAGCTGAAGCGATATTCGGAAGGCTCTGTATCCGTGTATTTCTTTCAGTTATGTTTTGTATTATTTTTCCGCTGCTATTTAAATGTATTTTAAACTCTGGTATTGTATTTCCAATGTATATTTATTCATACTCTGTAACATTCTTGTACTCTAATGTAATTGTTGTAACAGCAATACAATGTTCTTATGTTTTATGTTCTGACGTGTGTTGTTCTCAAAGCAATCCGGGCTTTCCTTCACGGGGAAGTTTGGGTCGTCACAATTTTGAATAAACATTTACTTAATAAATTGTATTAAGTGAAATAATTGCAATCAGAAAGAGGCTTTATAATAGATCCACGTTTGATGAACAAAGTTTATAAAATCGATTTAAAGCTAACACGATGATTTTAAATAAGTATTTACTTAATCGTTAAATTAAGTAAACGATTAGTATCGAAAGAAATGTGCAAAATTTCAAAGGAAAGAGGCTTAATGGATTTGGTTAAAGATTTGAGCAAATGGATTTGTGATAATAAATCCAAGTAAAGTTATACTAAGATATTAAATGAATTTGTGTATTAGGATTGAATAAATGGATTATTTGTAATAGATCCAAAATTTGTATTGAATTTGGTTAAGGATTATTAAGTACTTAAGGTTGTATTTTGGTAAGAACTTACTTAATAACGAATTAAGTAAAGTAATTATTATTGAAAGAAGATTTTCCAAAAATGCCAGGATTGGTTTATAACACCATATTTTAAATGGATTAGTAAATGAGATTTGTGATATTATAATTAATACCAGTTTTGAGTTACAAACTTTTATTTATCTTAAGATAAAAACATTGTCGATTAAAGTCTGAGAGGTAAATAGAATACCCTACGTGAATGACTTCAGGATTATCTGATGATATTTGTTTGTAATGGTGAAGATGTCGAAAATAATTTATTATTTCCATAAGAGAAATAATATTGCAACTTTTTTTGCAAATTTAAGAAATAAAATAAAACTACTGGGTTTTTCCATAAACAACGTATTACTTGACGTTGTTTGGTTCAGATAAGAAATTTAACTATACTTATATTGTTTGGTTAAGGATACTTGTTTGTTTTCTTAGTTTAAAAAATAGTATGATTTTTGAATACAGTTATCCCAAGAAATAAGAGATAACTATAGTTTTGGGTAAATAAACAAGAAGTTATATGAGTTTGAAATGGAAGAAAATATTGGATATTTAATTTATTATTTTCGTAAGCGTATTGTAAACTTCAAATGGTAAAGTTTTAAAGTTAAAGAAAACCATTTAAGTATTTATAATAAGAAGTGTGAGGCATGATATCTTTTTTAGCCATATAAGATTTGGTGATTGAATCTATATCAGTTAGCTATGAATATATAACGATATTTCCAAAATAAAGGAAATAAAAAGGGTTTTTGAGTATATGCGATGATATTTCCAAAATAAAGGCAATCAAAATGTGTTTTGAGGAAATAAAATGATGTTTTCGAGATAAGGAGAATAAAGGGGGAATTTTTGTGAATATGCCTACTATGAACATATAACTATTGGATTTGTTTTCAAAGTGACGAAAACAAAAGAGATTTGTTAAGATAAGAATATGGAAATTGATCTTCAATAATCGATGAACGATTTCAAATTAATTGGTTTTTATCAAAAGGGCCTGGGCTGCTGATGTACTTAACTATACTGTTGTGATTTGATAGTCAAAAACCTGATGATCGGTGAAATATTCCCTTTTGGACTTTTGACAAGTTGGTTCGAAGAGACCGGGATGGGAACTAGACCCAAAACCACTTCGAACCAACTTTGCATTCGAGAACTAACATTTCAAGGATCTTATGAGATAAATTTGAAGACATGGATCTTCGAAGCAATAGGGTTACTCGCTGATGTCTCTGGTTATTACCGAGATTAAATTCGTGGCAGTAAATGAAACACCCCACCCTCCATTAAGGTCACTCACAAGGGACTGCCTTAACTTTGGTGGAGGTTTGTAAGTAAAAATCACAGATAAAACACAAGATAGATATAAACACATATATATATAAGCAGCGGAAAACATCATACTTTTATTTCATAAAATACTTGTTCATACAACACATTTCCATAATTGTCTCATAACAACTTCCAAAACATTACAACATCATTTATGTCTTGGTTTTTAAATAAAGAAGCATAAAACGTGATTAAAACTGCATAAATCCCCATAGAGTGTGACCAACAGCCATATCCAAGGAAAGAGACTCCAAACCGTACATCAACTATCTTGAAGCTTTTAAAGAATCTGACTAAGCTGAGTTATTTCCTCCCTGTGGACCTGGGGGGAGGGGGAGTGGGAGAAAAGAAGACGAAAGTAAATAGGGTCATACATAAAGCCTGGTAAGTCTAGTGACTCTTCAGTATGAGAATAAGAATAAGGGCATGATAGGTATAAACTGGAACAGGAAAGTATCATAAACTAAGATGAAGTGGTTTTGAAACGAATATACTATCGCACCCCACACTATAACTCTGCACCTACTTGTATTATCTTAACTGTCACCCCATGCTGGAGGTAAAGTGATCCCCTTTTCTAACGATCGGCTCCTACTCGCATAATCATCTGTCTCTTACGCCCCCCAGAGATTGTAGATACCTATGTTGGCCCCACCATGGGGTGTATCAAGTCCCATGGTGGCGACCCGACACAAACCTTAGAATGCATAGGTTATACTACTGGTGCCCCCAGTGCCCTGTTTGTCTGCTCTGAAGTGTGTACACGCCCGCACTCCGTTAGAACTCACACTGTTGCACCCACCGCTGTCGCTTTGACCGCTTACAATCAGCCGAGTAATCATGCCCCACCCTGCCTAGTTTCAGGGTGCCATGATAACTAATTGGGTTACTACTAAAATGGGTCCCTATTACTACGGTTTTCTAGTCAAACATGTTAAGTGGGTAAGTGTCTGTATTTACGTAACCCCACCCATCAATTTCATTAACATGTTGAATTGGTTAAGTGTTTTAGTTAACTTAACCCTACCATCCTAACTAGTCTGTCCTTAGCCTTTTAAAGCACTGACCACTCACATTAGACAGATATTGTTACGGTTGCTGGATGTGTCGGTCGGTTCCGGGCAGATTTACACCGTAACTCAGTCTAACCTCGGGTCCTTATTGGGCTCAATGCTTAACCATCCACATTGGATAGGTATTGTTGTGACTACTGGACAGCCGGGCGTGTCCGGGTAGATTTACATCACAACTCAATCCAACCTCGTGTTAAGCATATTAGTATTTTCTAAATTTACATATTTGTCTTTATTTCTGAATGTATGTAAATTTGTCAACTATTAAATATTATGGCCCATATTCCAAGTTTAACATTTTTGGTATAAGAATTTATACCGTTTAAATGCCACCAAATTTGGCATGTGACAAACATGCCAATTTCATATATTTTTATGTCAAGTTTTATTAATATTCCCAACGTTACCCCGTTTAAACATTAGGCTAAGAATCTTAGCCTAATTTTCGTTCGCATAGTTTTAACATATAATATTAGGCTAAAAACTTAGCCTAATTTAGCGCACACAAATAGGCATAAGGGAATTCATAAACATAAACATGACATAGATGAAAACTTGGCATAGTCAATATGAACATCATAGGTGTGAACTTGCAAAATAGCCAACATGAATGTCATAGATGTGAACTTGCAAAAAAGTAAATATACATGTATGTGAATTTGCAACATAGTCTAAATCAATTTTACATATATGTGAATTTGCATTGAAATAAGGGTCTAACCAAATAGGTGTCACATGAATTAGCATATGATTTAGACAACATACGTCTAAACTTGTTTTTGGATCTAGGCATAACATCGAACATTACTAGCACATGACAAGAATATGACATTTTCACAAATATGTATAACTTTATGACAAGGGTGTGAACTAGATTCAATCGCATATCTAATTACAACATGAAACATGTACTAAAGTGGATCTTGACATATATCAAATTAGAAACTTGCAACTTTTGTATAAACATAAGGGCATGTGTATGAACATAACCATTTAGGCATAAAGATTTCTAGTGTAAAGTATATACATGAGGTTCTAATCACAAACGACCTATATAATCACATGAACATGAACTATACAACTTGCTTGTGATGTTATTGTCATTCTAAAAGTACAATAGGATTAACATCAATCTTAATACAACAAACATCCCAGTTTCATTCGCAACACAATCATTTCAATACATAGATATGAATTTACATCGTCGTTACATAATAGCACAATTCCACTTCCAATTTACATCGAATCAAGTCTTAGTTTTATTTTCATCGAAAAAATCACTATAATTACAACGAACGACGAACTTGGATTCTGGATTCTGGATTCTGAATTCTGAATTCTGAATTTGATATGCTTTCCTTTGGGTAGACTAACGTTGTTTTGATTCGTGTTTTGCTTTAGTATTGGCTTGTCTCTAGGCTTTCTAACTGACGGCCACTCCTAGTTTCTTTCCAGCAGCATGACGACTTTAGTATTATATTATTTGTGTGAATTTAGGGTTAGACTTGAGTTGTATTTATAGAATTTCAATCTAATTAGAGCCGTCGATGAAGCTAGAGTGAATCCAGACCATCCATCTCAAGAGAAGCCAATCAGAAAGTGACATGTAAGCCCTAGTGACTCAGCCAAGCCTCAGAATTCGACCAGACCCTGACCAGGCCAGCCAGGGCCTGACCAATAGGTCTTTCTGGCCTGGGCGCACTTAGCAGTTGCGCCAGTGCTAAAGTACGCTAGTGCATTCTGACCCGTTTCTGGTTTTTCTGCCCAACTTCGTTCGTCCATATCTTCTTCATACGGTATCCGTTTTATGCAAACTTGGGCTCTATCTCAAGCAGAATTTCGAGACGAACGCAATGGCGTAACCGATTTCCCTTGATTTCATCATTTAGAATTAATTATACTTTCATTTGTTAAGTTAAAGTTAACAGAAAATTCGGGGTGTTACATTTTCCTCCTTAAAGGATTTCGTCCCTGAAATCTTCAAGTCTAGGAGAACGTAAGTCCTAACATCCAATCGTCCATCTACTCAACCAACAAAAACAGGCGTCCTTTGTCCTTAAAAGACTTCTAATGCTTTATGATCATATGCACTGTGTGTGTATATGTCCTAACTAATGCAAAATCAGGCGGTCTACTGATCCAGTTGACCTCCTTAATGCAAATCATGTAAGTGTCATGAGTCCATTATGTATGCCAATTTGTCCTTACTCATATTTCAACATGAGTGCGCAACCATTTATACAAATGCAACATCCATATGACGACATATCAAGTTTCATCCACATACAAATATGAATACATATATGCATATGCAGTATGAAGTGATTGAGCCGATCTAAAACCTAGGTTGTGTGTGTATACGCATCCACGAGCAACCACTTGCAGCCATCAACCATAACATGTTTCAAATACATGTTTACATCCAAAGGGGTTTCTACCTAGGGATAAAGGATAATATCGAGGAGATATACTAAAAAGATAGATACAAGCACAACTTAAGGAAAAAGAGAGGTCAAAGACGTACCCTCAAAAAGAAAAGGGTAGGCCGCGCGTATTCTATCCACAGTTTCCCAAGTCGCGTCTTCCTTGGTGTCGCTCCACTGAACCTTGACGAGCTTCACTTCGCGATTGCGTAGCTTTTTGATTTCAGTTCCTACGATTCGAGTTGGAACTCTCCTCACAGTTGCTTCTCGTTCCACTTCGGCTTCTTCTAGAATGCTTGGCTCCACCACTTCCGCTGATTCATGTAGACATTTCCGGAGATGAGAAACGTGAATGACGTTGTGAATTCCAGCCAATCTTTCAGGCAGATCTACTCTATAAGCCATTTTCCCAATCTTCTCGATGATAGGGAACGATCCTACAAATCTTGGTGCTAGCTTTCCTGCGGATCCAAAGCGAACGACGTTCCTTAAAGGGGATACCTTAAGGAAAACCCTGTCCCCAACCTCAAACTCAAGGTCGGTCCTTCTTTTGTCGGCGTAGGATTTCTGTCTGTCTTTGGCATTCTTCATTCTCCTTCGTATCAAGTCCACTTTTTCTGAAGTCTCTCTCTAATCATGTCAGGCCCAAGTATAATCTTGTCAGTGGACTCCCACCGACAAATTGGTGGTCGGCAAGGTCTTCCATACAAAGCTTCGAAGGGTGCCATACCGATGGTGGTTGGTAACTGTTGTTATAGGCGAATTCCACTAAAGGAAGGTGATCCTTCCAAGTCCCTCCGAAGTCAAGAACGCACAATCTCAGAAGATCTTCTAGTACTCTATTCATCCTTTCTGTCTGACCATCAGTTTGGGGGTGATAGGTCGTGCTCAAGCATAACTGTGTGCCGACAGCTTTTGCAGACTCTGCCAAAATTCGCTCGTGAAGATGGGGTCTCTGTCACTCACTATGCTGGAGGGTATTCCATGGAGTCGAACTATTTCCTTGAGATAAAGAGAAGCTAGAGACGAAGCAGTCCTTCTACTCTTGATAGGTATAAAGTGGGCACTTTTAGTAAGCCTGTCCACTATTACCCAAATGCTAGTATTGCCTATTCTTGACCTAGGCAACCCGTCAATGAAGTCCATTGAAATGCTATCCCACTTCCATTGCGGGACTTCTAGAGGATGAAGCAGTCCTCCAGGTTTCTTTTGTTCCGCCTTGACCTGTTGGCACGTCACGCACTTAGAAACGAAATCTTCCATGTCCTTCTTCATGCCGCTCCAATAGAAAGCTCTCTTTACGTCCTTGTACATCTTGTCTCCACCTGAGTGTATTGTCATCTTGGAATGACATGCCTCCTCGAGAACCTTCTTCACAAAATCCCTAGCTTGTGGGACGCATAGTCTTCCATCTCGCCTTAGCCAACCCTTATCATCGATGGAGTACCTATTGAGGTGACTGGAAGTTTCACCCCTAATTAGTTGATCAATCACATCCTCAAGCTGTGGGTCTTCTCGTTGTGCGACCCCTATCGAGTCAAAAAGAGTGGGCCGTACTTCTAGGGATGTCAATAAACCAGGTATAAAATCTGAGGAGGGCCTAAAGTCAAAACTAGCTATATACTCCAAGCTTTGACTTTCTACAAAGAGAGGGCTTAGGGTCAGTTTCTTTCGGCTCAACGCATCTGCTACTACGTTGGCTTTGCCGGGAGTATAGGAAATTTCAAAGTCATACGAGGCAAGGAACTCCATCCACCTTTGCTGCCTCAAGTTAAGATCTTTCTACGAGAAAAGATACTTCAACGATTTATGGTCAGTATATAATTCGAACTTCTCACTAGGAGATAGTGGCACCAAGACTAAAGCGCAAAGACGATGGCGGCCAACTCAAGATCGTGGGTTGGGTAGTTCTTTTCATGCACTTTCAATTATCTTCCATAAGCTACTACCCTCCCTTCTTGCATCAGAATAGCGCCTAGCCCCGTACCATAAGCATCTGTATATACTGTGAACATTTTGCTTCCGTCCGGCAAAGTCAGAACTGGGGCTATTGTGAGAGCCCTTTTTAATCGTTGGAAAGCAAACTCGCAATCCAAATCCCAAGTGAACGCCAGATTCTTCTTTGTTAGCCTTGTGAGTGGAGCTGAGATTTTCGCGAAATCCCTAATGAACTTCGGTAAAAACCGGCTAGCCCAAGAAAGCTTCGAACTTCGGTTGCATTTCTTGGTGTCCTCTAATCTTGCACTGCCACCACTTTCACGGGGTCCACAGCCAACCCCTCTTTGGACATTATATGCCCCAAAAATCTTACTTCCTTTCTCCAAAAGTGGCACTTGGAGAATTCGGCTCTTAGCTGATGTGCACGGAGAGTATCCATGATCTCTTTCAGATGCTGAGCATGTTCTTCCTCATTCTTTGAGAAGACCAATATATCATCTACGAAGACCACCACAAACTTATTGAGGAATTCTCTGAACACCCTGCTCATCGGGTCTACGAAATAAGCGGGTGCGTTTGTCAAACCGAAAGGCATGACAAGCCACTCAAAGAAACCATCTGGGGTTCTAAACGTCGTTTTATCAATGCTATCTTCATCTACTCTTAGCAGATGGAACCCAGTAGCCAGATCAAGTTGGGAGAAGACCGACGCACCTACAAGTTGATCAAACAAATCGTCTATTCGGGGAAGCGGGTGTCTATTCTTCTTAGTCAGCTTGTTTAGCTCCCTATAGTCCACACAAAGACGTAGTGAACCATCTGCTTTGGTGGCGAGCACCACTGGAGCAACCCATTCTGAGATACTCCTTCTTATAAACCCCTTCTCGAGAAGCTCCTTAACTTGCTTACTGAGCTCCTTTCTCTCCTTTGGAGCCATGTGCCTAACAGGCAGAGCTACGGGCTTTGCATTATCAACAAGATATATGCAAAAGTCTATTTCCCGCTTCGGAGGTAAGCCTTTCACCTCTTCAAAGACATCCGGATATTCCCGGACTACCCTAACCGACTGCAAATTCTCAACAGAAGCGTCAAGCGACTCTATATAACTAAGCATAACGGCATTCAAGGGATTACAAGAAATTTCTAGAGTGTTACCGAGCCGAGTCAAGAGCCTAACCACTCTTTTCTCACAATCAAGAATGGCACCATTACTGGATAACCAGTCCATGCCTAAGATCAGTCCATACCTTGAGAAGCCCAAAACAAAGGTACTACATCTAAATTCAACACTTAGAATAGATATTTTCAAATCCAAGCAAACCATCGACAAATAAGCCGAGCCCCCAATTGGATTTGAAACAACCAAGGGATTTTCTACCATACTAGTGTCTAGGTGCAGAGATTCTACTAAAGCAGATGAAATAAAGGAGTGTGATGCACCAGAATCAAAGAGAGTGCGATCTGGATGATCATACAGATAAACTAAGCTTTCTACAGAAATATTTCTACCTAAGGTTCTCAAGATAGGATTGAGAAGATAAGTAGGATAAAACAAAGCATCTAGGAGAAGAAGCTAAAGATGTACCCCCAAAAAGTCCTGCTTGCGGTCCTTGCCCTTGCTTCTTAGGGCAGTTCTTGCTGATATGTCCAATATCACCACACTGAAAGCATGCCCCCATCTTCCTCTTCTTTTTTCTACAATCCTGGACTATATGCCCAACAATGCCACAGAAATAACATTTCCTTTTCTCACGTGTCTTGTTATTATTATTGTGGTCCTTTCCTCCTTGACTATTATCCATCTTCTTGTTCTGCGATTTTTCCACTTGCCGTTTCACGTAGAGGAGGAGGAGGAGTAAAAGCATCTGTAGCTGGGGAGTAAGGTCCCCAGACATGCTGAAATGAAAAGGAAAGATTCAAGACAAAAGGATAGAGAGATAATGCATATGGCTCTGGGGAATTATGCCTTTTAAAAACAACACTTTTTTCTTGAAAAAGATGCTTCTTTAAACTTCTTTTTGAAAATAGTTTCAAAATTTTTTATCTAGTCTAGTAAACCTATGCTCTGATACCAAGTGAAACACCCCACCCTCCATTAAGGTCACTCACAGGGGACTGCCTTAACTTCGGTAGAGGTTTGTAAGTAAAAGTCACAGATAAAACAAAAGATATATATAAACACACACACATATATATATATATAAGCAGCGGAAAACATCACTTTTATTTCATAAAATACTTGTTCATATAACACATTTCCATAATTGTTTCATAACAACTTCCAAAACATTACAACATCATTTCTGTCTTGGTTTTTAAATAAAGAAGCATAAAACATGATTAAAACTACACAAATGCCCATAGAGTGTGACCAACAGCCATAGCCAAGGAAAGAGACTCCAAACCGTACATCAACTATCTTGAAGCTTTTAAAGAATCTGACTAAGCTGAGTTATTTCCTCCCTGTGGACCTAAGGGGGGGGAACGGAAGAAAAGAAGACGAAAGAAAATAGGGCCAGACATAAAGCCTGGTAAGTCTAGTGACTCTTCAGTATGAGAATAAGAATAAGGGCATGATAGGTATAAACTGGAACATGAAATTATCATAAACTAAGATGAAGTAGTTTTGAAACGAATATACTATCGCACCCCACACTATATCTCTGCACCTACTTGGATTATCTTAACTGTGACCCCATGTTGGAGGTAAAGTGATCTCCCTTTTCTAAAGATCGGCTCCTACTCGCATAATCATCTGTGTCTTACGGCCCTCATAGATTGCAGATACCTACGATGGCCCCACCATGGGGTGTATCAAGTCCCATGGTGGCAACTCGACACAAACCTTAGAATGCATAGGTTATACTACTGGTGCCCCCAGTGCCCTGTTTGTCTGCTCCGAAGTGTGTGCATACCCGCACTACGTTAGAACCCACACTATTGCACCCACTGCCGTCGCTTTGACCGCTTACAATCAGCCCAGTAATCGTGCCCCACCCTGCCTAGTTTCAGGGTAGCATGATACCTAATTGGGTTACTGCTGAAATGGGTCCCCGTTACTAGGGTTTTCTAGTCAAACATGTTAAGTGGTTAAGTGTATGTATTTACCTAACCCCACCCATCAGTTTCATTAACATGTTGAATTGGTTAAGTGTTTTAGTTAACTTAACCCTACCATCCTGACTAGTCCGTCCTTAGCCTTTTAAAGCACCGACCACTCACATTAGACAGATATTGTTACGGTTACTGGATGTGTCGGTCGGTTCCGGGTAGATTTACACCGTAACTCAGTCTAACCTCGGATCCTTATTGGGCTCAATGCTTAACCACCCACATTGGATAGGTATTGTTGTGACTACTGGACAGCCGGGCGGGTCCGGGCAGATTTACATCACAACTCAATCCAACTTCGTGTTAAGCATATTAGTATTTTCTAAATTTACATATTGGTCTTTATTTCTGAATGTATGTAAATTTGTCAAAAATTAAATGTTATGGCCCACATTCCAAGTTTAACATTTTTGGTATAAGAATTTATACCGTTTAAATGCTACCAAATTTGGCATGTGACAAACATGCCAATTTCATATATTTTTATGTCAAGTTTTATTAATATTCCCAACGTTACCCCGTTTAAACATTAGGCTAAGAATCTTAGCCTAATTTTCGTTCGCATAGTTTTAACATATAATATTAGGCTAAAAACTTAGCCTAATTTAGCGCACACAAATAGGCATAAGGGAATTCATAAACATAAACATGACATAGATGTAAACTTGGCATAGTCAAGATGAACATCATAGGTGTGAACTTGCAAAATAGCCAACATGAATGTCATAGATGTGAACTTGCAAAATAGTAAATATACATATATGTGAATTTGCAACATAGCCTAAATCAATTTTACATATATGTGAATTTGCATTGAAATTTGGGTCTAACCAAATAGGTGTCACATGAATTAGCATATGATTTAGACAACATACGTCTAAACTTGTTTTTGGATCTAGGCATAACATCGAACATTACTAGCACATGACAAGAATATGACATTTTCATAAATATGTATAACTTTATGACAAGGGTGTGAACTAGATTCAATCGCATATCTAATTACAACATGAAACATGTACAAAAGTGGACATTGACATAGATCAAATTAGAAACTTGCAACTTTTGTATAAACATAGGGGCATGTATATGAACATAACCATTTAGGCATAAAGATTTCTAGCATAAAATATATACAAGAGGTTCTAATCACAAACGACCTATATAATCACATGAACATGAACTATACAACTTGCTTGTGATGTTATTGTCCTTCTAAAAGTACAATAGGATCGACATCAATCTTAATTATACCACAAACATCCCAATTTCATTCACAACACAATCATTTCAATACATAGATATGAATTAACATCGTCGTTACATAATAGCACAATTCCACTTCCAATTTACATCGAATCAAGTCTTAGTTTTATTCTCATCGGAAAAATCACTATACTTACAACGAACTTGGATTTTGGATTCTGAATTCTGGATTTGATATGCTTTCCTTTGGGTAGACTAACGTTTTTTTTTTTTTTGCTTTAGTATTGGCTTGTCTCTAGACTTTCTAACTGACGGTCACTCCTAGTTTCTTTCCAGCAGCATGACGGCTTTAGTATTATATTATTTGTGTGAATTTAGGGTTAGACTTGAGTTGTATTTATAGAATTTCAATCTAATTAGGGTCGTCGATGAAGCTAGAGTGAATCCAGACCATCCATCTCAAGAGAAGCCAATCAGAAAGTGACATGTAAGCCCTAGTGACTCAGCCAAGCCTCAGAATTCGACCAGACCCTGACCAGGCCAGCCAGGGCCTGACCAACAGGTCTTCCTGGCCTGGGCGCACTTGGCAGGTGCGCCAGTGCTAAAATTGTACTGGCGCACTTCCCAAGTGCGCCAGTTCAATTTTTTTTTAGCGCACTTCCCAAGTGCGCCAGTGCATTCTGACCCGTTTTTGGTTTTTCTGCCCAACTTCGTTCGTCCATATCTTCTTCATACAGTATCCGTTTATGCAAACTTGGACTCTATCTCAAGCAAAATTTCGAGACGAACACAATGGCATGTTAAGTTACAGTTAACAGAAAAATCGTGGTGTTACAGTAAACCTCTTGTCCTAAGGTATCTTCAGTTTCGTTCAGTCCTAGAGCGAACTGCTATGGACGAATGTCTGATATAGTATCTCCTATAATCACGTACATTGATGTTTACAATCATACTAGTATGTTGGTAGAAAGGTTAACCTATTTTAGCTTAACACCTAGAGTATATTCATGCAAATCAATTAGTGATTGGATGGATCTGATGATGTGGCATTCAAAGTTTAAATTGTTGTTTTGAAAAGGTAATCGTGACCTCAAGCCTCATCAACCGAGAAATGATAGAAATTGGGCAGGCAACATGGCTATGTGGGTCATTCCCATTAAGGTGTATTGTCACCATTAAGAGAAAATTCATTTGTTCTTATTTTGTCCTTCTGTATGCTTACAGAAAACTGTTATTGATATCAACCGTGGGTGACAATATATTTGATACACTCAAGTTGAATGAGTGGTCCGTCATGTGTGACCGGGTTGCAAGATGTTCTTGTTGAACCCTAGTGTTTCCTCTCTAGAGAACACTGATCGTGGGGTGGTCCCATACCTTGTCATATTAGAAATCCAAATTCCAATACGAGCCATACGTTTTTAGTTGTAGACCAAGTATATTGGAAAGTGAGATGCAAGCTTTCCGGGTATTTTCCTAATTATGTATGGTTTGATAGACATTATTATAATATCGCTAGATTTTGATATAAAAAGTGATTACGGTTATCATAAGGTAAAACACATGCCATCTTTATTTGTGGTCGTGTCTTACGAGAGTTCCATTCTTTTAAAATATTTACTAAAGTTAATCAAATTGTTTGTTATGAGTTTTATCGCTGAAAGTATTCCAGACTAATCCGGGTAGATTTTGCTTTGCTTCAAAATGTGCTCGGGTCATACCGAGTATATTTCCAGGTTGCATTGGTTACTTGGAGCTTCGCGGGAGGAGCTGAAGTCGAGACGTATTCCCATATTTTATGGTATTGATTTATTCCTGTTGTGTGTGTTGTATGTGATGATTTAGTTATGCACTCTAATTGCATTATCATATATATATATATATATATACACACACACACACACACACGGTTTTCTCTTTGTGTAAAGAGTTTTGATATAATATATTTTATTCGTTCCGTTGTGAGATTCTTGTCTATTTTGACTCTGTAGTGCCGATATTTTCTTCTTCTTCCTCTATTCTAATATTTCTTTCTTTTCCTCACCTTCTAACTTCTTTCTCCTAAAGGTTCATATTTTCGTGCAATTTGGGTTGGAAGTGAATTGTAATTAGTTAACTAAAAATTGTACGGATTTGCATGCCTTTGCAATTATTATCTCTGAATGATGTTCTTGGTTGAGAGAACCTGGATCTTGCTAAGGATCCTGCAGTCGGTTTCTTGCCTGGAAGGGCAGAATTAGATATTGCAGAAGAACTTTGAATTAGGCGGGATAGATTTGCTAGCATCAAACAAGTTTAGATTAGATGGCTTCAAAACCTGGTTGGTTTTCTTCCTCCTATTGACTGCTTGAAAGCCATCCTCATCAATAAGATTAGGATTAGATGGTTGTAGAGAAGGATTATGAGTTGGTAGAGGAGGAGAGACGGATGTGAAAGATGAAGATGAGCCCTTATAATGATAAGGGTTAAAGACAAAAACTGGATTGTTTGATATCTTTATGGCAGCTGCAAGAGAAAAGATTTTTTTAATGTTCAATTCAATTTTTTTAACTCATTCAACCTTTTATATACATTCAAATCAAGTCGTCCTCCTGAAAATCTAGCTTTGTCATCTTATTGTAATCATGCTGCTCAAGTCACTTTACCAGTCTTGCTGGTATGTTATTTGTTGTTGGGTAGCTCCTTGTTTTGTGTCCTTGCCTATTTTGATGTAGGCACAATACTTGTGAGCATACCTAAGGTAATTGGGATTATGGGCTTTGCCGTGTGGTCTTTCCTGATGTACTGTTTCGTTCAATACACAACTAAGGTATATTTACTCGGGTTATGCAGCTATATAAGAGGTGACCAACCATGTATATGTTGCAGTTTTGTATAACATGTGAATAACTGTGATTGTTGTACACTCTTTTTGGCACAATTTACATTTGATACCATGTGTAATTGTCTCCCTACATGGAGAATGATTTTTTAGTCAAGATATATAGTCTAGCTCCAACTCTGTAAACTAGTTTAGTTTTAATGGACGAACCACTTTAAAAACCGAAAGTAGTAGGTTGACTATATGTCAATCTCCTGTATTTGTAATTATAATTTGTTATAATAATAAGTGCTACGGATCACTATATAAACCGGTCGGCCATACCCAAAAAAATAATATAACTTTTTAAATTTAGAGAACGAGGATTCGTTTGCTTGTTTCGTGGAAGCATGTGCTTGCCTAACATATATTTTGAACGTTGTTACATGATTATTAGTTCGAGTTTTAAACTCGCTACCTTTGATCTCACGTTCGACAAATAAACTATTTTTTTAGTGAATTTTAAAATCGTAGACTAAGATAATCAAACGTGATTATTTAGATGAGTATTGTTTGGAGTAGTATTAACCGCTAAGTTGGATGCTTTTGATATTTGGTTTCTGGATCCAATGTAAATTTAGTGTGTTGCTAAGCACATCCATTTTCTCCTTCTCAATTCCACGAATAAATAACAAATGTAATAAAAAAATTATGCTTTCAATTACCAAAACCAATTCATATAGCTCAGATTGCTATGAAAAACGATATTAATCGGTGGTTGTTTAATGTGCAAAAAACTGTTCAAAGTAATATATTTGTTAGTATCTTAATATAGTCCGATATTAGAAAATCCAACATTAAATTTTATAAGGTATTTTCCAACAGTAGTACAAAAAAAGAG
Source organism: Allium sativum (assembly GCA_030737875.1). Taxonomy (NCBI): domain Eukaryota; kingdom Viridiplantae; phylum Streptophyta; class Magnoliopsida; order Asparagales; family Amaryllidaceae; genus Allium; species Allium sativum. The sequence continues at coordinate 478,045,559 of CM060923.1, read as the reverse complement.
AAGATCGAGGTGATCTTGTTGGAAATGAATGAGTAAAAAAAGAGGAAAGTGGGAAGAAGAAGAGATAGCAACATTTAAAGTCCCACATCATAGAAATATTAGCACAATCTCTACTAATATATTAGAAGCCAAATATGCTTATGTAAAATAGAAAGGAGAGGGATGATTGGAGAATGTGGGCTTGGCAATGACATAATAATACATTAAAATGTCAAAGATATGGGCCTTGGGGCTCTTGGGGGCTCTTGATTGGATATGGCCGATGGTTGCTGATTGGGCTAGTGCACTGACATTAGAATATATTTTCTAAGAATTTTAAAGGTATGTCCCTTCAGTCCAGAATTCGAAAGGAATGTTTGCTAACTGAATGAGTAGGTTAAAGGGTCACAACCTTTCCTATTCTTACTGTTACTAATGCATGTGAAAACGCATTCCTCCTTGCTTATATATACACTGCCAAAAATAAGACAGAATTCACTTTTTCTGCTTGCATTACTTCTTCTTTTTCAAAGTAATCCTTTGATTTAGTTTCTGTAATCAACTTCAGTTCATTAGAGCTCCGTTTGCTGGCACTACGCAATGGAGTTGGTCCGTTTTATCATGGGAAACGAATTGCAACTATGTCGATTGGTGCATACGACGACAATATTATTTCAAGGAAACAAAAAATTTATGGATTCGAACATTACTGAAATGGAATACTTTCTGTTTATCTTCAATCTAATGCACAAATCGGTTACGCTTTCTATGATTATTGTAAACACGGTTTGACGTGACAATTGTGGCATAATTAATTAACGTTGATTATTGTTGTTGTCTATTTGTAATACAATTGTGTAATTACAAAAGTTCAGACGTCTTGAAACAATATTTGTTGCAAATGACGAAAAACAATAGCATAGATTCTACACCGATTCAGATGGTGACAACTGCTCAGCCAACGCCTACGCTTCCAACAATGGCTTTATCTCATGGCGAAAGGCCAGGGAAGTTCAATGGAACCAGTTTCAAGTGCTGGCAATAGAAAATGTTGTTTTATTTAACAACATTAAGCCTTGCCAAGTTTCTGACTGAAGAGGCTCCTGTGGTAGACGAATTCAAACCAAACGCTACTAAAGTAGAGGCACTTAATGTCTGGACAAACTCAGATTTCATGTGCAAAAACTATATTCTGAATGGTCTAGATGATAGCCTCTATAATGTCTTTTGTACTTTTACAACGTCCAAACAACTCTGGTTGGCTCTGGAGAAGAAGTACAAAACTGAAGATGCAGGCATGAAGAAATTCATTGCTAGAAAATTTCTAGACTTCAACATGGTTGACTCAAAGACAGTGATAAGTCAAGCTCAAGAACTACAACTTATCATCCGTCAATTAGAAGATAAAAAGATGACTCTTAGCGAGACCTTTCAAGTTGCTGCAACTATTGAGAAATTGCCTCCTTCTTGAAAGGACTTCAAAAATTACCTTAAGCACAAGCGTAAGGAAATGACAATGGAAAATCTCATAGTTTGGCTATGCATTAAGGAAGATAACAGAAATTTTGGGAAAAAGATTTCTTAGAATATTGCTGCCAAAGCAAATGTTGCTGAGTCAAACAAGACTTACAAAAGAAAAAGGGGGAATGCTCCTAAGAAGTCAAAGAAATTTCTGAGTTCTTGCCACAACTGTGGAAAGAAGGGGCACAAAGCAGCTGAATGTCGTGCACCTAAGAAGAAGAAGTTAGAAGCAAATACGGCTGATGTTTCGAAAGGCATTTCTGATCTTGATTTATGTGCAGTAATATCAGAATGCAACCTTGTTGGTAACTCAAAGAAATGGTTTGTAGACACTAGAGCCACTCGACACATATGTGCTAACAAGTGGATGTTTACAACCTACAAAACTGCAACTGATGCTGAACAATTTTTTAAGGGAAATTCTTTAATTTCAAAGGTCGAAGGCAAAGGAAAAGTTGTGTTGAAACTGACTTCTGGAAAGGAACTAACTTTAAACGATGTTCTCCATGTTCCAGAAATTCGCAAGAACCTGATTTGAGCAAGCATGGCTTCAAATTGATCTTTGAAGCTGATAAATTTTTTCTTTCCAAGAATGGAGTATATGTTGGAAGAGGATATGTGTGTGATGGTTTATTTAAAGCAAATGTAACCACTATTGTACCACACACTGATATGAATAAAAGTGAATCTTCTGCTTACACTGTTGAATCTTCTGACATATGGCATTCTAGATTAGAGCATGTAAACTTTGATACATTGCGAAAATTAATTAATCTAGAATTTATACCAAAATGCAATATAGATTCCAACTATAAATGTCAAGTTTGTGCAGAAGCAAAATTGACAAGAACCTCATTTCATCATGCTGAACGAGAAACAGAACATCTAGACTTAATACATACTGATGTACGCGACTTGAAAATGTGTCAAACTAGAGGTGGAAAAAGGTACTTATTACATTCATTGATGATTGTACCAGATACTGTCATGTATTTCTCCTTAGAAGTAAGGACGAAGCATTCAAAATGTTTAAACAGTATAAGGCAGAAGTTGAGAATCAACTCAACAAGAAAATAAAATCTTTAAGAAGTGATAGAGGAGGAGAATACGAGTCTCCATTTGAGGAATTCTGTGCTGAGCATGGAGTCCCACATTCACCTCAATCCAACGGTATAGCCGAACGGAAAATTGGAATTCTTGAAGAAATGATGAATGCCTTACTAATTAACTATGGCTTGCCAGATAACTTTTGGGGAGAAGCTATTCTTTCGACAAATCATATTTTAAATAAAATACACCGAAAGAAAATATCTAAATCTCCTCATGAACTTTGGAAAAACAGACCACCATCCTACAAATACCTAAAAGTGCAGGGGTGTCTTGCCAAAGTAGAGGAACCAAAACCAAAGAAGCTCATAATTGGACCAAAAACAATTGACTGTGTATTCACTGGATATGCACAAAACAGTGTCGCATATTGATTTTTGGTACACAAATCTGAAATTGATGATATTCATGAAAATACCATCATTGAGTCGAGAAATGTTAGATTTTTTGAACATGTATTTCCCCTGAAACATGGTACTGAAAATCATGCACCTAAGAGACCAAGGGAAAATGAAGTTCCTTACTCTATTGTGGATGCTGAACAAAATAACACTCAGCAAAGTAGTATTGAGCAGCAAGTGCAGGAACCAAGAAAAAGTAAAAGGTCAAGGACTTTAAAAACCTTTGGACTGGACTTCTATACATTTATGTTAGAAGATGATCCATTGACATACAAACAAGCTATGTCTTCCAGCGATTTCCCTTACCGGAAGGAGGCAATTAACAATGAGATTTAATCCATTGTGTCAAATCATACATGGGAATTGGTTGATTTACCTCAAGGATGTAAGGCCTCTAGGTAATAAATGGATATTTAAAAGGAAATTGAAACCTGATGGTTCAATAGACAAGTACAATGCTCATTTGGTAGTCAAGGGATTTAGACTAAAGGAAGACCTAGACTATTTCGATATATATTCACCTATAACAAGGATAACGTCAATTAGAATGCTCATTACAATTGCGTCCATACATGACTTGGAAATACATCAAATGGATGTTAAAACTGCATTCTTAAATGGTGAACTAGAGGAGGAAATCTATATGAAACAACCTGAAGGATTTCTAAGCTTAGAAAATGAGCATAAAGTTTGCAAACTGGTAAAATCACTTTATGGCCTTAAGCAAGTTCCAAAACAGTGACATGAGAAGTTTGATAATACTATGTTATCAAATGGATTCACGATAAATGAATCAGATAAAAGTGCGTACATAAAACATAAACATATTGGATATGTCATTGTTTGTCTTTATGTTGATGACCTATTGATCCTAGGCAATAACAAGGCCATAATAACATCTACAAAGGATATGTTATACTCTAGGTTGATGTGAAAGACCTAAGACCGACTAATGTGATATTGGGTGTAAAAATTCTAAGAACACCACAGGGATATGCATTATCCCAATCGCATTACATCACCAAAATACTTGAGAAATTCAAGCAATATAATGTAACTATTGCAAAATCACCAGTAGATATGAACCAAAATTGGGTAAAGAACACTAATGATGGTATTTACCAATTGGAATAGTCTCGTATACTAGGAAGTATCATGTAAGTTATGAACTGTACTAGGCCTGATATCGCATATGCTGTAAGCAAACTAAGTAGATTTACCAGCAATCCTGGTAAGCATCATTGGAAAGCAATAATCAAAGTTCTAGGATATCTAAAGTATACACAAAGTTATGGTCTATACTATACAAACTATCCTTCAATAGTGGAAGGATACAATGATGCAAATTGGATCGCTAGATCAAATGATACAAAGTCTACAAGTGAATACGTGTTCACATTAGGTAATGGAGCAATTTCATGGAAATCATCCAAACAAACTTGTATCGCTAGATCTACGATGGAATCAGAGTTTATTGCACTAGGTAAGACTGCAGAAGAAGCAGAATGAATTCGAAGCTTCTTGGAAGACATTCCTAATTAGAGCAAACCTATGCCTCCAATATGTATACATTGTGATAGTCAATCAGCTATTGGAAGAGCTAATAGTACACTATACAATGGTAAATCTAGGCATATTCGTCGTAGACATAAAACGATAAGACAACTTCTCACTAATGGGGTTATCACAATAGATTACCTCGATCTAAAGGTAACTTAGCGGATCCACTTACAAAAGGCTTGCCAAGAGAGAAAGTTCAAACCTTATCGAAGAAAATGAGGCTAAGGCTTATAGACTAAAGGTTTTTCTAAAATGGAAACCCCATCTAGTTGATTGGAGATCCCAAGATCTAGGTTCAAAGGGACAACGAAGTTTAAGAGAAACTTGATGGCACTATTATACACAAACCATTCCTATGATAAGTCAATGCATTATATGTTGAATACGGAGAAGTATTAATACTTTTTATGATGTCCGTATTTGAGAAATTAGAAAATATCCTTTAAAGAATAACCTACGTAAGTGTGAAGGCACCACTTCAAAAAGAATTACGAGGCCAAATTCTCCAAGCACTTATGAGACCAGGTAGGTGTTCAAAGCAAAAACGAACACATACAGAGAACGAAGGGTTATAAGAAATATTTATCGTGTGTTATCTACTTTAGAATTACACAAAAGGCTTACAGTTCAAGGAAAGTCTATGTCTACTGATTCGCCTGTGATTCAAATAGGTAATCACTAGGAAAGTTCAAGGCCCATGTGCTTCTTTAACCGATGCGACAAATGATTCGTGAAACTAAGATCGACTGCTCATTCATGTGGGGGATTGTTGGAAATGAATGAGCAAAGAAAGAGGAAAGTGGGAAGAAGAAGAGACAGGGAAGAAAAAGAGATAGCAACATTTAGAGTCCCACATCATAGAAATATTAGCACAATCTCTCATAATATATTAGAAGCCAAATAGGCTTATGTAAAGTAGAAAGGAGAAGGATGATATGAGGATGTGGGCTTGGCCATGACATAATATTACATTAAAATGTCAAAGATAAGGGCCTTGGGCCTTTGGGCTCTTGGGGTCTCTTGATTGGATATGGCCGACGGTTGCTGATTGGGCTAGTGCACTGACATGAGAATATTTTTTCTCAGAATTTTAAAGATGTGTCCGTTCAGTCCAGAATTCGAAAGGAATGTCTGTTAGCTGAATGAGTACAACCATTTGAATTCTTAACGTACGCATATTAATAACCAAGTGGTTAAAAGGTCGCAACCTTTCTTATTCTGACGGTTACTAATGCATGTGAATATGCACTCCTCCTTGCCTATATATACACTGCCCCAAACAAGACATAATTCACTTTTTCTGCTTGCATTACTTCTTCTTCTTCAAAGTAATCCTCTGATCTAGTTTCTATAATCAACTTCAGTTCGTTAGAGCTTCGTTTGCTGGCACTACGCAACGGAGTTGGTCCGTTTTATCATGGGAAACGAATTCCAACTACGTCGATTGGTGCATACGACGGCAATATTGTTTCAAGGAAACAAAAAATTTCTGGACTCGGTCATTACTGAAACAGAGTACTTTCTATTTATCTTCAATCTTGTGCACAAATCGGTTACGCTATCTGGGATTATTGTAAACGCAGTTTGACGTGACAATTGTGGCATAATTGATTTACGTTGATTGTTGTTGCCGTCTGTTTGTAATAAAATTGTGTAATTACAAAAGTTCTAACAGATCTTAGTCTATGGGTGCGTTTGAGTGAAGTACGGGTGAGCAATATTCAATTCAAATCGAATTAACCGACCAAACCGATTCATTTCAGTCGGTTTGGTTCTAAAGCTAAATCGGTTTGAATTCGATTGTAATTTTTTTGGTTATCGATTTAACTGAACTTTTAATTTATTGTCTAATTTTACAGTGTTTTAACACTTTGAATAATTAGTTTAGTGATAAAATACAAAGGCATGTGTTGCATATATGTCAGTTTCATTCTAAACATAAAATTTACTATATAAAAATTCTATAAACATGAATTGATGTTTTATTTCGAGTGAGTTCATCATTTAAATAATAACATATCCTTCAAGTTCGGTTAAGTCAGTTACCGACCGAATTAACCGAAATTAATTTGGTCCGGTTCGATTTGGAAATTTTTTGGTTCCAGTTCGATTTGAGTTTTTTTTACCTCAAAACCAACCGAACTAACTGAACGCTCATCCCTAGAGTGAAGCGGAAGCACGATATTATAACGGGGTATTTCAGCGGGGCATTTTAACGGAGTATTTTAGTTAGCAGATAATGCATTTGCGGGTTCAAGCGGACCAATTTAAACGGACCATTTAAACGAATCATTTTATTTTGTGGTTTTTAATTTAACTGATTTATGTTTAATTAATTTATTATATGTTTTTAATAAATAATACGTATCAATAATGTACACAAATAAATAAATAAATTGAAAAATTATAAATTACTCTAATTCAGTTCAGATCAACTCCATTTTGTAGAGTACTTCGATACGATCGCATCGCAAAAAAACATCTCGAATTGATTTCATTTGCACAAGTTATTAATTTTTGAAACTTATAAAAATATGAATTAATTTAATTAATTAATCTTTAACCACATCAAACGGTCAAAATTGGGCTATTTGGTCGATGTTCGGCGCGTCAAACACGTAATGGATTAAAATGACCTGCTAAGTTTCACGCATCGAAAATGTAACGGATCAATTTTGGCTTGTGAACGCACCCTAAGCTAAATGGAAAAAGGCCATGTAATCGATAAACCGGGAAAAGTCCAACTATCCAACGTGGAGTCCGGTGTAATGTTACATATGGATGCTCGGTGTTCTAGACTTCCCCATTTTTATTTATGTATACTCTCCTACGCTCCTTATTTTCACTACAGAGCGGTTCTCGCATGCGGCAGCCATCGATCAACTCAGAACAGCTGACAAAAGAACTGCTCCGGTGATTAATCAGTTCTTCTCCATTTGTATTTTCATGTCGCTTGTTTTTGGAGAAAAATGACTTCCATCTGCTGTTAAACCCTTGTTTTTATTTGTTTCACGATTTCGGTTGTGGATCAGTATTAGTTCATACTCTAAGTCGAAAACACTTGCAGCAGCAGTAACTGTAGATGTCTATGACTTGCTTACTAGCATGGTGGATTAATTTCTGTATCATCCTTTGGTTTAGGAATCTTTTTCATTTAACTAACTTATTTTTGCCTTTTAACATGCATTTAGTGAATGTAGATTGGTTGATAATCTATTCGAGTTAGGTTTCGTGTGATTGTTTATTACTCCCAATTTCTGCAACCTTTAATTCATCCACATGATTTAATTTTGGTGATAACATTTTTTTTAAGCTGGTATAAACTTTCGATTCGTTGTATAATTTTTTGGCAGTTTTTGGATGTTTTAAAGTTATTACAGGAAATGACGATTTGCATGCCAGACCTAGTATCAATGATTTGTTTACCTTTTTTTCATCTTGCTTTATTTAATTGCTTCAATATTTTTCTAAGCTTTTCCGCACTTGCATACAGCGTATTCAATTTATAAGTTAGTGCAGCATCATCTATATGTTTTCTACACTAGCCATCGATTAAACCTTCACAATTTCCATGCCTGTTGTCTTTTTCTCCATGTCTGCCTTCAACATCGCCTCGATTCACTGCTCTCGTCCATGAAATTTATTGTTATCTCTTTCAATAGTTCCTCCATAAAGCCGTAAAATGTGACAAATGGAGAAACATAATAAAAAGAAAAACCTAATTAAATGCTTATGGGTAGAAACAAAACTAAAATTTTATTTTTATGACTCTGTAAGGTTGCAAATAAACAGACCCTTTATGTTTTAATTTGTTTTCAAATATGTGCGCTATATATGTGTGTGCATGTGCATTGTTATCGAAAATCTGAAAACCATTTTCAATTCTATTTTTTAAACCATTTTCAATTTTGTATTTAAAACCGTTCTCCAAATCGATCATTTTCTAATTCATTCTCCTCTTCGGTGTATTTAAAGTATATGTTAAAAACATGAAACAAAAAATTCATTTTCTAATCAAACGATAGCTTAACTACTTCTAAATTGCAAGTCAATATGTACCATCGAAAAAATTTAGTGTAACAATTGATTTGAAAATTTGTTTTGAAGGTGCTTGAGATTGCGAAATAATTTCAAATTTTGCATAGATGGTCTTGTTTCCAAGTCCGAGTATCAATGCCATGGTTTGAAATTTTGTCCGAAACATCGAGATCTCGTCCCGGTCCCGACACTCACCGGGACAGAACGCTGGCAAAATATCGTTTCGGTTCTACAAGGTTAAAAAAAAAAAAAAAAAAAAAAAAACCTAAATCGAGCAGCAGTAAGAAAAAATCTCGAATTCAGAAGAAGAAGAAGAAAAAGAAGAAGCAGCGGAAGAAAAAACACAAACACAGATTAATTGAAAAAGGAAAACCTTATTCGAGTGAAATCCCTCAATTCGACGTAGTGTTCGATCTCAGCAACGTCAAAAGCAGTAAATTCCAGTAGAGGGAAACCCTAATTCGAGCATAGCAGGCTGTTCGATCTTCCTATTCAGTCTCGCAGCGGAACTTTTTCTTTTTTTCTGCCCTTTCCCGCTTCGTATTTGGCTTTTTTGTTTTTTTCCTGTATTGTGGCTGCGTGATGTTGCTGCTATTTGTCGATTAGAGTTATTATTTGTATGGACTTGACTTGGGATGGGCTTTGGGTTGCTTTTTAACTTGCTAAGAACTGATATGGGCCTGAATATTAATACATATGCTAAAAGTTTGATTTCTGAACCGAAACCGTCGAAACTGACTGAAACTCGTAAATTTTCAAATGACCGAAACCGAAACCGAGTTTTCAAACCTTGATCAATGCTTTAGTTTTTTTTTTCCAGTCCTCAGCATCTACTTCTGCCGCTAGCATTTCCGCTGTAAGGACAGTTAGCGAGGCACTGTTGGTTCAATTCTTATATTCCAGCAATTGTTGCGGCCAGCTGGCAGGAGAAGGATATTTATAGTTCTCTCTATTGCAATCTAAAACTTACCAGTTGGGCATCTGGTTGGATGCAGTATTCATATTGCACCTATATGATGAAATGCCTGAATCTATTTAACAGTACATGCTGAATTGCTAATACAACCCATCTCTTTTAATCAACTGATATATGTTTGATGCATTCTTTCCTGTTACCTACAAATCTATTGATGTCATAAATCTCTTCTTTTTTTTAAATCAAATTATCATGCGATTTGAATTTGGATCTTTTAGTTTAGTTTATTGAGATGTGTTCCTTTAATATTCCTTTCATCCACTTTTCAAAATTCTATCTTTTTACCTTTTATATAGTTTGTCAACAAATAATCCAATAATTTATATTACCTTTAATGATTTTTGGTTTCATTCATTGGTCATTCCCTCCATATGCATTCTGGCATGCAGTTGATTGTTTACATATACATACACCACACATATGTACATACGTACACACACACACACACATATATATATATATATTATATTTAACACACATATGCATATGTGTATATGTGTGTGTGTGCGTGCGCGTGCGTGTGTGTATATATGTATATATTCAAACATTTATAATCAAACAATTTAGTGGAGGGAGAAAGAGTTAGTGGGAAGAGAGAGACGAGAACGTGTGATGAAAACTAGGGGAGCTATAGGGGTGTTGCATTGCCACACACAACAGTTTTTTCTTTTTTCTTTTCTTTTGTCATATAGCTATGGATAGTAGCAAGGGTGATACTACGAACACTGCAAACAGAAATGACAAAGGTTTGAAAAAATATTTGAGGTTTATCAAAATCTTCAACCCAGCAATATGCTGAGTAGCCCCCCAAACCATGAAAAAACCGGTATACCCCCAATTTTACTGAGTAGCCCCCCGCTAATTTAAAAAAAATCCGAAAATACCCTCCCACGTTGAGAGAATAAGTGGTTCATCAGTTAACCTCGTAGTAGCCCTACGTGGTTACTTAGTGTACCTCGTAGCAGCTCTTCGTGGTTCTTTCAAAGACCACGTAGTGCTACTACGAGGTACACTGATAAACCACGTAAGGAGACTACGAGGTGTTCAGAAAACTGGAAAAAAATATAACATAAAAAGGGCATTTTCGTCCTCGTATTTTTTTGTTAAAATGGGGGGCTACTCAGCATATTTGAGGGTTGAAATAGAATTTGCCTTTTATTAGAGGTCTAATCAAAAGTAATTTTAGTTAATCTCCTAGTTTCTATCACATTTTTAATGCCACCCTTTGTCCAAAGACAATGCCCTAAACTGTCATCCAGCACATGAAAGTGCCGTAATACCTATTTGGTTTCTGTGACACATGAAAGGCAGTGCCGTGATACCACTTGGTTTCCGTGTATTGGTAAAGGTCATTGTTTACAGAACTTCAAAATGATACAATTTGTATCTTGTTTTAAATCAGTCTTTCCCATTATTGCTCTTGTTTTAAATCAGTCTTTCCCATTATTGCTCTTGTTTTAAATCAATCTTCCCCATTATTGCTCAACTAGTGTGTAACCCGTGCGTTGCACACGATAATGTTATAAAATATAATATTTAGAATTTTATTGTTAAAATTGGAACTTTATTATATAACATATGATAATTCTGAAGAAAAAAAACTATAAATTATTATTGTTGTTGTTGTATATATAAGGTATGTATTATGTAACTTTTACTTGTTTGGAGTAAAAAATAATTTTATTATTCTTACTACTGTGGATAAGTGTTTATGCTAAAACTAACATATTCTAATTATTTTAGATATATTAAAAAATATTATTTATTTCTATTAAACATATGTTAATTTTGAAATTATGTAATTAGTTAAAATATATTATCTCAAGTGTAAACAATCTGAATAAATTGAGAAGGATTTTATATCATATATGTCTTATTGTAGAGTTATTTGAAGTTAATTTTTTTATATATATAACGCAGTGTGCGATAAATTTATTGTTTATGTACATAAACGAGTTTACCAGTTAACTTTATTATTATTTTTTATTTACATAAATGTATGCATGTGATCTATACATCTACGTAGTTAAACACAAATTTTTTATTGTGATTTTTGTTAATATGTAAGCCTACACATATATGACCGATATATAGACTATTTAAATTCGAGATTTCGTAAGCAATTAAAATACATTGGATCTAAACATAAAAATTTAGTAAAAAGACGATGAAGTTGCACATAACTATAGAAATACGAAAATATGGATATTTAAAGTTAAAAACATAATTTTGCAGTGTAGATAAATTTATTGAGATAAATGAATGATAAATTATCTTTATCAATGTTACGTACTCATGTATACCATATACGATATCCAAATTATATATCTTTATATTAAAATGAAAAATTCACTTGATTTTTTTTAAGAGAGCGACTGTTTGGACACAAAATTATAGTTGGTAACACAAGAGATCTGAGCCGTTGGATCTTTTTATCCTTATATGGGGAGGTATAATTCAGGGGGTGATCTAATGATGGAGATTAACTGAAAATATATGATGTAAATATACAAAATTATGCGATATTGAGGCGGTTTTCTGAAGCAACTATAAAAATTTCAAAAGGTATGTAGTTTAGTTAAAATAAGAATTTTACAGTATAATGCATTAACGTATCGATACAGATGAATCATAAATTAAACTTGTGATTATTGTTTACGTATATAATTATGTTATGTGATTGACGTAGTTGTCTATCCAAATGAATTTTGTACCCTTTATTTAATATGTATATATTGTGCAAATATTGAAAATCTCATTTTGTTTAATGATTTATTTAACACGTCAACAACTAATAGTTTATTAAATTTAATTAAAGTTTTACGATGTTTGATTAACTATATTGTATGAAGTTAAATATAAAATATTAGAAGAGAATTGAGATGGCTCGGTAAAAGGTTAAAATTAAGGTTTTTGTTGTAAAAAAACAAAATTTTGTAATGCATGACAGAATTGTTGATACTTTTTCTAATATTTTTTGCTATTATTTTCTGTTTTATTTCAAAAATTAAATTTGTACTTAGTCTCATGTTTATATAAACATTATTTTATTTTGCACAAATGCACTTTTATAGGCAAAAACTACTTTAGTTATTCATAGATTGGGTGAAACTAAAAGTGACAATGTTTTTAAAGCATGTTTTTTGAGAAAAAATGTATGGGTATTTCAAAACTAAAAGAGTATATTATTGAATTTTTCATATTGTCATCCGAAATAATGAATATTGCTTAATTACATTATCTTATTATTTTAAACTTAAGATTGCGTAATTAATTTAAACATAAGAACTAAAATGTAAAACATATGAGAAATTAGGGTGAGTTTTGTAATTAACTATAATAAATTTAATACTGGTACTTTTTAGTTAAATGTAAAATTTTATAATGCCATGCATGATAAATATATTTTACCATTTTAAATATAAGCCAGCAAACACAATTACAACGTTTACAACATACCATAACCAATGGAGTAACACAATCACCATTGTATAAACGTTGAAATGACATCTGGAATCAAACGATGATACTATCGTCAAATACAATAAACCGAAAATATCTTCAATGCATGAAAGATGGAGTATATCAAAGCATTCATCAAATATAGATATTGATATCTTATGCATAGAGGTAATGAAAAGCTTCACTTCATACCTGCCTGGTTTCAACTTGAAAACCGCTAGGACAGCCTATACAGAAGGTTTAGGTACATCAATAAATATTTTGGTTTATGTTAGTCAATAAAATTATAAAAGGTATTTGAAAAGGCTTCATCAAAGGCATAAAATTTTTATTTAATAAATAATTTACAAAAAGGAAAGTCAACAAATTTTTAGAACCAGCATCTTCAAAGGCACAATGTTATAAATGTATTATATTAGGCATTAAATGACATAATTATCTATATGTGTTATAAAATCTCATAAATTCTATTATCCCATGAAACAGAGATTTATATATATGTGTGTGTGTGTGTGTATATATATATATATATATGCGTGGCTTTCTAAATCCAACTGCAGTTGCTGTTAAATTTGCGTTTTTTTTGTCGTCTTCAATACCAAAAATCAACTTCTCAAATATTGTTATCATGATATGATTGTGCCCTCCACCATTATGACTACCACATATAAATCATAAATGTAAAAGCTAATTAAAAGGAATATCAGTTAGGAAAATTTTATGTGCACATGCATTAAAGGTAATAAAGTTTAAGAAATCTTAACGTATCAACAAACACGGTATTTACAGATATAATTTACAGATATAATCTAATTGTAGAAATATTGCTTACATCTCAGAGATGGTAACTAATAATTTACTTCTATTTGTTATATTGGACCTTCATAAATTGATTCTACTAAAACTTAGATGTATAAATATAAGTTAAAAATAAAGAAAATAAAGATATATTTAAACAAATTTAGAAGAAAACTTAAACATGTGTTTCCATTCAGTTATATTCAGAAGGTTTTAAAAAAATCTTTCTCGTCAATAAAGAATATATAAAAGCTGCAACTAATAACACAGGCTAAAAGCTGTGACAGATTACCAATTGTTGGCATAATTAATGGCCCATGTATTCCTGAATCTGTAATATAAGGTTCTGCAAACCAGTAATTTCACCGGCAATTGCTAAGTGATATAAAGTCGCATTAAATTATTATAAAAACTGAATTAAAAAAAAAATAACGCACCTTCTTCATTATATTCCATAGTCTATGTTGAGGGAAGCAATCTTTCTCATTTGTGAATTCATGATAATTCAAGTTCTTGATGTTCAAGTTTCAGTTTGGCTATATTGTAGAAAATTTATCACATGGTTGCATGATCACATACTTGAACATAAAAGTAATATTTTAAAATTTCATTATTTAAAATGTCACTAAATATATATATTTTAACTCCATTCTTACTTATGGATGGAATCTAGCACTATATGGTTAAATACAATAAACATAAATATTAAGCTGATACCTTTTCTTGAAAATGAAGCTGTTACTTATATATCCAAATAGTTAAATGTGTAAAAGAGCTATATATTAAATCTTTTACTCTTTGAAGTCTGTAAGTTTAGACAATATGAGAGTAAGCCATACATATGCTTCGTCAATATAACATCCAATGACGGATTTTTGAAAAGCAAAGCCGTAAATTCACATGTAGCAAGGTCCATATTCAGTTATGTGCTTCTCCACCTACAACGTATTTTTGAAGCAAGCCTCGTGATAGACAGATTTTTTTAAATACGGGTTTTATATTCCCAATTACAATGGACAGTAACTGCATAAAGCTTGTTGTTCCTGTAACCACATTGTGCCTATGTCTCAAATGAATTGTTGTATGCTTCCTTTAGCCAATGCTTTTGAATCACGAAGACCAGCATCTGAAACCGGTCCATCCCGTTTCTGTGTATCAATCAGCCTACAGTCAAATTACTTTCTCAGTTCTGGGTTTGCACAGAATGATTCAAATGTTCTCAAATTACTTGTAACTCGATGTCAATGTTAATTCACCATAATTATAAATTCAATCCATACCCATATATTTTGTACCTTTGGAATCTTTATACCATGCCTGTTAATGTATGTATGTTAAGAGAGAGTGTGTGTGTGTGTTTGTGTGTGTGTGTGGTGTGTGTGTACACACACACACATATATATTGTTAAGCCTCCAAGAAAAGTAATCCAAGTTTTGACTTATTAATGTGCATGCTATACAAAAAAAATAGGATAAAAATAAAATATATTCAAGCATTTTGCATGCTATTCAACAAAAGCAGATACCATGAGTTTTCTGTCTGATACATATGAAATAGAAACATAGTAAAATGATCTGCTAGCGAAGCTGTTAGCAAGTATGTTTGCATCCATAAATTTTGTACTTGGTTGAAAACAGACTTTAAACAAAGAAAATAAGTTTTTACTTAGCTTACTATAGACTTTAAACAAAGAATATTTAGAGGAGATATATGAATAGCAATGGATACAACAAACAGTAAACTATGGTCTCAGGACTATCATTGCTTAAATAACATTTCCAGGCTTTCAGCTTAATATCAAAAAATCTCAACATACCTCAAGCTTAATAATTTAAACCGTGCCTAAGGACCATTAAGCATGAAGAAAATTTTGTCGTGTTCCCTTTCTTGCCGCCTAATACAACATAATATACCTCCAGCTAAGGGGATTGTTAATGACACCCCGTTTTTGGTTAAGGGGTGTCACGAAAATCACTTTTTAAAATTTTGTTAAGGGGCGTACACTACAGGCTAGACACCCCTTAACAATTCGCAATAATAAGACCAAAATGCCCTTAATCTGAAAACGGTATACTCTTACCGTTTTCGTTGTTTGTTAAAGTTTCTTATAAAGATAGAAAAAATGGTCTAATGAAACCGTTTTTATTAAATAAAAACGGTATACTCTTACCGTTTTTACAGGGTTATTTTTGTCATGTAAAAGTTTGCCTGATGTTACCCCTTAACAAATTTTCCACCGTCGGTTTCCCCTTAACAAAATGACACCCTTAACCGAATCGGGCGTGTCATTAACAATCCCCCCAGCTAAATAAAGAAGCTACCTGAAGTAAGGTTGACGGAAAGTAGCAGTGGATATGAGATTGAGAGTGCTAGCTGAGTAGTAGAAAAGCTTGAAGATGAAAGAGTGATGAATGTGAATGATTATACTGAGTGGTGAATCCAGGGGTTTTTTCTAGAATGTCATATACCTATGATAAGGTTGGAATATTTCTACACCAGGATGAGGCAATACTTGGAAAAAAAATCTAGGCTGGAAAGTCGGCATTTTTTTTTTCAACTTATACGTAGGTTTAAAAATAGAACTCCATGGGTTATTGGATAATTAAATACGCAGGAATAGGTCAAGCCGACTTTAAACCGGATTTGATAGCATGTTGCAGCGTTTAAATACACAAAGTTTTAGGGAAATATGTAGGGATAGGTCAAGCTTCAATTTGAAAATATTTGTATTATTTTGATTTAATAAAAGTATCTTTAGAGAATTAAGGAGAATTAAGAGAATTGAGAGAATTAAGGAAAATTGAGAGAATTGAGAGAATTAAGGAGAGAGGTTGAAATTCTTCTGCTTTACTATTATTTAATAGATTCTCAAATCTTGATTTAAAGCATGACCGAAATCACCGTTGATAAATATCTTTCATCCAATGTTGGCATAAAAAAAATACAAAGATGGTTGATAAATGCAATCCACAGTTTACCTTTTTTTTGGTAAACAAGCAAAAGAAGAAACTAAAGAGAAATTCTAAATGATTGTTTAGATCTGGAAGCTCAACCATCGAGATCAGTTCAACTTTCAAACATATATATTATCGCCATAGAACCAGTGTCACGTAACTGAACGTCCTTTAACTCCCACTATAGAGCACAAGTTTTATTATTCAGATTTATATACTTACTAAAATTTGAATTTTCTGAATCTTAGGATTCACGATTTGAAGCCAATTTCGGTTTAAATTTTCAACTCAACTATTTATGTTTTGAATCTAATTCTAACAACCTTGGTAGGTAGTGATTGTCTTGGTTAAAAATTGAACGACCCAGCGTTGCAGTTTTGGTTTGTGTTTACTTTTGCATTATCATTGTCATCTGCCGTTTAGTTTAGTTTATATATATTTTCACTTTTTATTAACTTAATATTGTCCTTTTATTTTCAAGGTGATGCATTTAATCATTGTAGATTAGATGTTACTTCATATGTTATGATTTTGATGCAGATGTTGCATATAATTTATGATTTCTGTAACCTGTAATGCAAACTGTTAGAGATAAAAGTAAAATTGTCAAGGGCACTATTATTACGGCGCTCGACTAGTCGCGATTTGTCGTCGACTAGTCGATTAGTCGACATTGGAGCATCGACTGGAAGAATCGACTTGCCATTAGTCGAGCTCGAACTCTTAATCATGAAATCGAAGCTCTAAATCATGAAGTCGAAGCCCTAAATCATGAAGTCGAAATCACGAAGTCTAAGCCCTAGATCACGAAGTCGACCCCAAATCACGAAATTGAGGTTGAGTACGAAGTCGAACCATGATGGCAACAATTGGGAACAAAAAAAACTGCAATATAAAGACTGCAATTATCTATATTTATAATACTTAGTGGTAGACTTGCAATTATCTATTATAAACACACATAACACGCAGCAGGCAGCAAGTTGAATACGAAGTGGTATATAAATGTTTTATAAACTGCAATTATCTATTATTACACTGCAAAGATGCATATATTTATTTATTTATATACTGTATTAATATATACGTATATATTTATTTATTTATCGACTAGTCTATGACTAGTCCAACTAGTTGGACCTCTATCGACTCGACTCGACATGCCGCCATAATGTCTTTGGTCAAGGGGACTGCAGAAAATATGGATGTACCACGGAAAAAATATTTTCAAGTAAATTTTGTTTGGAGATAAATATGCATAGTTACTATCCTGAAAATGAAGTGTATATGGAGATGAAAAAAAAAAAAAAAAAAAAAAAAAACAATTTGATGTAAACTTGTTTTGATATGTGCATAATTACTATCCTGAAAATAACCTTTCTCTCTCCTTCTGCAAGTGAAGGAAGAGGAAAATGGATCATGTTGAAAGGAAAAAAAGAAGAAGATGTTTTTAAGATAGTGATTATGCATGTATATCTCACAACAATTTATCAAAAACTATAATCTTTCTGCAATTGGAAGAAGAGGAATGGAAGAGGGGGGATCAAGTTTTTTATTTATATGATCCCTCCTCTTCTTTCGATTGCATCTCCTACAAACCCTTAAATCTATCGAACTGCAATCTCTAACCCCAAATTTGCTAAACCATAAATTCATGCTGGTGGAGATTGAAACCGAAGGTTGGGATGGTGATTTTTTTTTTTTTTTTGGTGTGTGTTATTGAAATTAACAATTTGAGAAGAAAAGAGTTTAGACATGATGAATAAAGTTGCGTTTGAAAGAAAAGAAGACAAATAAGACAATGTTTGACTGGTGATTGTGTCATTTTATAGGGGAAAATCAAATATTGTACTCAACGTATATGTATTGGTAGTTTTTGGAGTGCATCAAATTTGCATCCTACATTTCATGTGTTTCTTTGATAAATACAAGGTAATCAATTTTCACAGTATTCTTCTGCTGCTGTTTCTTCTTCTTCTTCCGTGGCTGCTGCGACTGATTCTGCTGTATGGTCATTTGGGTAGACACTGTTGGTTTAATTCTTGTATACCAACAGATGCTGCCATTTGGTGTTTATAGTTATCTCTCTCTTTCAATCGAAAATTTACTAGTTGAGCATCAAGTCAGATGCAGTATTTATATTGCGTCAACTGTTAGATGATGATTGCAAATATGAACCTGTTATATAATATGCTGAATCACTAATACAATCTATCTCTTATAATTCACTGATGTTTCTGATATGCCATTTTTTTGGGTCCAAGGGAACTTGAAAACACATTGAATTATGGCTTTCAATTTCTATGCAAAATTTACTCTTCGTGATTTATCTCTTTTTATTGGTTCATCTGGCTACATAGGATAAATCACTAGTGTGTTTAGTTTAATATACACTTTTCTTTGATTTAGTTAAAAATAAAATAAAAAATCTATTTTCTGTCATAAATCTTTTGTTTTTTTTAAATCAAATTATTATGCAATGTGATTGTTGATCTTTTGATTCTGATGATTGTGATATGATTCTTTAGTAATTTCTTTGATCGTTGAATGTTTTTATTTTTTATACAGTGCTACAAATAATGCAGTGATTTTTATTGTCCTGAATGATTTTCTATTATACTTCACTAGTCATTGGCCCCATAAAGCTTGGTTGTTTATTCAACTGATGCTCCTTCAACTGATCACAGTTTTAATTTCATATCATATTTGTTTGACGGACATATGAGTGTGCATGCGTGTTATGTACGCATACACCTTCCTCAACATTCTCATTTCTTCTGTGTTTCGATTTAAATAATTGTAATTTCTTTAATAATTTGGATTGAAACATGTTGGGATTTGAGGCATGGCAAAAATGAGGAGTTGCCGATCGTTGTCCGCACACACATATATTATATTGGGACCCAACCCAAGTTGATGACATGATAAATCTCAACCATTGGACCTGTCCTCTTATTTCAATTCCAACTTCCAAGTGTGAGAATTGGCAACAATAGATTTGTTGAGCAAGATCTATTGTGTCACGTTTTGTGTTTTGTCGAAAGCTTAACCAAATATAGTTTTGTACATATCGATATATCTATTAAAATTTTGTTGTCATTCTTCGTTCAGAGACAATTCTTGGTTTTTGTTCAATCATATTGTATGGATCTTGTTTCAAATCGAAGCTTTCCCTTTATAGATTGATTCTCAATTCTTGATTTGAAACACAGTTGAGGAATATCAATCATTTGATGATGTTGACATAGATAATGCAAGGATACTTAGGAATATGCAATGCAAATTTTATCGTTTTGTAGACAATGTTTAACCAGTAACTGATTCTCAAATCTTACTATATGGATCTTGTTTCATATTGAAGCTTTCCCTTCATATTTGATTCTCAAATCTTGATTCAAAGCACAATTTAGATCAGTTGTCTGATGATACTTAGAAATATGCAATCCAATTTTTATTGTTTTGTAGCCAATGTTTAACCAGTAATTGTGTCATTTTATGAGGAAAAGACCAAAATATTGTTCAAAGACAATTGGTTGTTTTTGGAATGCATCAAAATTGCATACCATATTTTTGGTTGTGTTTCTTTTATAAATACAAGGTAATGATGATTTGCATGCAAGACCAAGTTTCACTGGATTATGCTGCTGCTGCTTCTTCTTCTTCTTCTTCTCCTCCTCCTCCTCCTCCTCCTGTTGTATAGTCATTTGGCGAGGCACTGTCGGATTAATTTTTATATGCCAACTGATGCAGCCATTTGGCAAGAGAAGGATATTTTATAGCATCTCTCTTTCAATCGAAAACTTACTAGCTGAGCACTTGGTCATATGCAGTACTCATATTGCGTCTACTATCAGATGATGATATGCAAATCTGAACCTGTTACTGTTGTGGAATATGCTAAATTATGGATACAACCCATCTCTTATAAGTCGCTGATGTTTCTGATATGCCATTTTCTTTGGGACCAGGAGCATTTCGGACACATTGAATCAGGGCTTTTTAATTGCAATGGAAGATTTTCTCTTTGTGATTTATCCCTCTTTTCCGTTATTCTAGTTACATAGAAATGGTCATTGGTGAGATCAACAATTTAATACACACTTTTCATTGATTCTGTTACTATTAAAAAAAGATATTTCAATCAGAAATCTCTTGTTTTTTTGATCAAATTATCATGCAATGATCGTGGATCTTCTGATTTTGTTGATTGAGATATGTTTTTTTTTTTTTTTTTAAAGTATTTTCTTTATTTGATGTTTAATTTTATATAACGCAATGGTTTTTATCGTCCTTAATGATTTTTATTATATTTCATTAGTCATTCCTTCTATAGTTCTAACGTGAAATTTGCTAAATTATGTAACGCTCGATTGTTCATTTAGTTTTTTTTTTAGAAAAGGGCTTCAATTGATGCTCATTCAACATATCATAGTTCAAATTTCATACTTCTATTCAAATCGAATATTTCCGTTTATAGTTTGATTGCCAAATCTTGATTCAAATCACGATTAAAATCATAATTGGAAAATATCAATCATCTGATGATGTTGATACATAGTTGTGAATGATGCGTCATGGCACGGCGCGGCGTTTGCGCCATTGTGCTTGTGGCGCAACGCATGTGAAAAGACACACCAAATGGCACGCAGCGCGAAATGGCGCGTCTTTCCTTTATTTTACGATTCTTTTTTTTTTCACATTTCAAGCTGCAATAACTACTATTACAAATACTTTTACCATCACTACAACCACTATCACTACCATAGTAGTTAGGGCGCTTAGGCGCAAAAAGGCGCAAGCATTAAGCCTGTGGTTTTTTTGAGCCTTGGGCTTTTTTGCGTGCAGCGTGCCTTTTATATGAGTTTGATCTGTTATTTTACTAGCTACAAATTAATTTTTAAACCATATTTTATAATTCATTTGATTATTTACATATTTTATTAATAAGATTTAAATTTTAAACCATATTTTATAATTTGTTGAACAACCAAATTTTTTATTTAACTATTTATAAACAAAATTTTGAATTTAGCCAACAAAGCGTCTCAAACTGCAAAAAGGCGCAAGCCTTGAGCCTTGGACTTTTTTGCGCTTAGGCATGCTTAAGCGTGCGCCTTGATAACTATGATCACTACTACTATTACTATTATTATCATAATGACATGAAATGTGAATAACTTTGTTAATATCTTTTCTTTCGGTTATATGAAAATATAATTACATTATTATTATTTCCTATTCGATTATCATCAGCGAGTTGATAATTTTACAATTAAGTAATTGATTGACCTTAGCATGCCGACATTTAGAACTGGCATATGTTTATTATTCAACATAGTTTAGATTTATTTAAATATATTGTCGGATGTATATATTGTAATGTATGAAAGATCATAAAATATTGCCTACCATAAAGGCAAAAGCAAATGAATGAGACTGAGAACCCGTGAACGATAAATCAAGAGAAGTAAATTTGGAGAATTAGAACATTATCAGAAAATAAACATTCAAGCAGCTTTGAAGCTTACTCCTGGATTTTTTTTTTTTTTTTTTTTTTTTTTTTTTTTTTTTTTTTTTTTGCATTTGTATGAATATGTCCAATATCTTTTTATGATTTGTCTGCAACATACAAAAATTTCATGATTTGGTATTTGTTAAATACAACCGAGCATTAAGAAGAAGGTATAATATTCGTGACACCGTTGATACAATATTTTTGTATGATATTGATGGTTGTAATGAATGGTTAACTGGACATATGAATGGTGCATCTTATGCTGAAGATGAATTTTATTTGGCTATGAGGATGACTTGACTTGGGGTGTTGTTACTAGAACATAAGAAGTGGAGGAAGCTAGGTATCCAAGTAGAAGAACATACACATCGAGAGGTTTTTCAACTCCTACGTCAACTCATTTACGTATTCACGAAGGAAAAACAAATTTAAATGATATGGATGAAGAAGATGCTGAAACTTATGGATCTGATGACATGTGCATTGATTTGCAAAATATTATTATTTTGGATTAGAAAACCATTGTGTTTGAAATTTTATGTTTTATATTTTTTTGGTAAAATGCATAAAAATCTTTGTTGCATATGTTTTAGTAAAAAATATTGATTTTTTTTATTTTTGTTAAAATATTAATTTTATTAAAAAAAAAAGCATGCACAACAAATTAAAAAGGCGCGGGCCATTTGCTGCGTGCGCCAAGGCTTCAGAGAGAGTTTGCGCCGTGTGCCATTAATACACTGTGTTGATGTAGAAAATACAAGGATACTTGGGAATATGCAATCCAGATTGAATTGTTTTGTAGACAAGGCCCCTCTCCCGCCCTCCTTCCTTCCCCAAAATGAAAATAAAAATATAAAATCAGATAAAACAAGAAGCGGATTAAGTGGAGGAAGAAGAGGGAAAAAAAAGTTTTAGGTCTAGCTGTAGAAGCTCAACCGTAAATCAGTTTCCAACATTATAAATTATTACCCTAAAACTAGAATCAGTACCACATGCTATATGTCATTTAATTGTTGGCATATGTAAAACTTTAAGTGCGCGCTTGCACTCACACTCAGACTCATTAATGTGCTTTTCATTTCAACCTCTATTTAATAGAGCACTCATTTAGATGCCTTGGAGTTCCAAATCCAAGACCTCTAAAACCTTAGTGTAGAGTGCATTGTTACCTATCATTGAGCTAGTGGTCTTTGATAAAAATTGTGGATCGTTCGATTAAAGGATTATTGAATCTAACTTCATTTAAGTTGGAACTTAACAATTTATGTGTTTAATCAATTTTGAAACATAGTGCTGATTTGCATGGAAGATCCATGATTGAATTGGCATTGGGTAGTATCCTTTTCCTTATCTTCATCGTCTCATTCCAAAATCACCACTAGCTATTTCCTTTATGAGGTAGCATGACAATGCAATGTTGATCAATGCATTATCTTATACCGTCAGTAGTTGCAGCTAAATGCAAGCGAGGAATGTTAAGGGTCCCTTGGTCATATAAAACTGAAAATTGTTTCTTTTTGTATCCCCCATTTGAAAAAACCGTTGTCTCTCGTCTTTGTTGGGATGACTAGCATTTTCCAATTTCTTATTTTCTCCCACGCCAATTGACATACCTATTGGACATGCTTAAACCTGTTTCCGGTTCAAACGCTACCATAGCATACAGTTTTTAGGAAAATGCAAGTGCGAACCAAACAATTCTCATTTATTGTTTAAAATAAAGCAAGCAAATCTGTATGTGTAGGTGATGCATGCATCAATTATGTGTATGCATCAATTATAAAGGATGAGTAGGCAAGTCTGAACCTGAAACAGTTTGTCCTGATACATGTTGTTATGTATGTACGTACATCCCTATTTTGCGGTACTTTCGTAGGCCCTTAATTTTCACCATACAATCCTATCCGCATAATATCACTTTCTCTCTCTTTCACATCTTATTATTATTTAATCCGGACTGTGTGGGAAATCAGGGAATGCTACAAAATAGGAGTTCCATCATACACGCTCCTCTATTTGTATGTATGTATATGCAATTCACACAGTGAAATATTCCTAATGGCGTGGTAGCTCAAATCCTGCAAGTATTAATGGAACTCAAAACTGCTGATGAAACAACAATATCCTTATTAATCAGTCTTTTTTTCTTTTATATTTAATTTGTTGCTTGTTTTCATTAAATTTTTTTTTGGCTACCTTCTACTGGGATGAAACCCTGTTTTTATCGCCATTTGTTTGTTGATTTGGCTTGTGGATTAGTGCTTATTTGCTTTAAGCTCGCACCTAGAAATTGTAATTTATGTTTTGCTTACTGATGTGTTGGATTAGTTTTTTTTATTACCCTTTAGTTTATTATTGGTTAGCTTTCCTGATGATTGATTTCACTTGTATCAACTTACTTTAGCGTCCTTGCATATTCATCTGCAATGTTTTTATTTCCTCTGAATTCAAGTCGGAAAATGTTAATATATAGCCCCTAGGCATATGTTAACGATTATTATTCACTTCAGTTGCTCTTGTCAAGGCCGAACAATTAATTTGGGATGAAGGGTAAATTTGTATTTAAGCATCACTATATCTGTATTTTGTGCAATGCAACTCTTCTTCGAGTGCAACTAAGAAATTTTAGCACGTCTAATTTGCACATGTTGACACAACACTTCTGGATTATCACTTTGTTTCTAGTCCAAAACATTATTGCTATCAGAAGAGTAAAGGGTGGCCTGGGCTTCGTTTCAATAGCACATATAATTCCTGGCTTCTGCAATTGTTTATTGCCCCGCTTGATTCAATCTTCAAGTTAAATATCACATATTTAGGCCTTTCAATTTTAATTTATTTGGAATGCATAGAAGTTACCTCATTTTGGTTATTGCTTCTTTGATGGATGCAAGGTAATGATTTTGTGTGAAAGACCCTGTGTTTAGGATTTGGTATCTGTGTTTTCTTTTACACCATAATCTATTATTGTTGACATAATAGATCTCTATAATTGGGCTGCCTTCTCGTTTTAATTCCAAATGTGACAAATTGGTAACAATGAGATTCACCGATCGAGATCTATTGTCACGTTTTCCCGGCAGCTTAACCAAAAGTAGTTTTTGTACATGTCAATGTTTCTAGCAAATTTTATCGTCGTTCCTTTTTCAAAGACGATTCTTGGTTTTCGTTCAAATCTTACTATATGGATCTTGTTCAAAATGGAAACTTCCTCTTTATAGCTTGATTATCAAATCTTGATTCAAAGCATGATTGAGAGGTACCAATCATGATGTTGACCTAGAAAGTACAAGAGATACTAAGGCATATGCAATCCAATTTTTTTTTTTGTTTTTGTTTATGTTAAAGGTCATTGTTTACAAAATCTTCAAATCTTACTGTATGGATCTTGTTTCAGATACAAGCTTTCGCTTTTTGGTTTGATTCCCAAATCTAGATTCAAAGCAGAGTTGAGAAATATCAATCGTCTGATGATGTTGACATGGATCATGCAAGGATACGTATGAATATGAGATCTAAATTTTTGTTGTTTTGTAGACAGCTCCCCCCCCCCCCTCTTCCTCCCCCTCTCCTCCCCACCCCCAAGGGGGAAAAAGAAAACAAACTAAAAGGAGGAAGAAGAGAGAAGATTAAGCTTTAGGTTTAGTTGTAGAAACTCCGTCTAATCAGTTTCCAACATATAACTTATTACCATAAAAATTAGAATCAGTGCCACATGCTAAATGCCATTCAATTGTTGACTTAGGCAAAACTTTAAGCGTGCGCTTGCACTCGCACTCCAATCACATTGACGCTAATACTCACTTGCTAATGTGATTTCCTTAAAGAGTGGTGTTTTTATTTAAATAGAGCACTCATTTAGGTGTCTTGGAGTTTCAAATCCAAAACCTCCAAAACCTTAGAGTGCATTGTTACATGTTGTTGAGCTAGTGGTCTTTGATAAAAAATGTGAATTTTTCATTAAAGGATTGTCGGATCCAATTTCAATTTTAATTTTGAACTTAACAATTTATGTGTTTCAATTTTGAAAACATTGGTGAAGGTAATGATTATTTGCATGGAAGATCCATGATTGAATTAGCTTTGAATAGTATCCTTTTTCTTATCTTCATTGTCTCCTTCCATAATCACCACTGGCTATCTCCTCCGCGATGAGGTCACTTGGCGAGGCAATGTAGATTGTATATATACAGTCAGTAGTTGCAGTTACATTGCTAGCAATGAAAGTTCAGGGTCTGTTTTGGGCATATAAAATTGAAAATGATTTCTTTTTGTATCTGCCATTTAAAAAATGTCGAAAACCATCTTCTTCCTTCTTGTCTTTGTTGGAATGACTAGGATTTTCCAACTTCGCATTTTCTCCCAAACGCTACCTTAGCCATTACAACAAAGAAGAGAATAAGGAAGGAAAATAGCTTTCTGTCTCGACCAAATGCATATGATTTTTAGGAAAAGGGCAAACCAAACATGGTCTTTTTTATTGTTTAAAAGACAGAAAACAAGTCTGTTAATGTAGCTTATGCATGCATCAATTATAAAGGAT
The DNA here is from genome assembly GCA_030737875.1 of Allium sativum. Lineage (NCBI taxonomy): Eukaryota > Viridiplantae > Streptophyta > Magnoliopsida > Asparagales > Amaryllidaceae > Allium > Allium sativum. Next base: position 478,018,704 of record CM060923.1, on the reverse strand, counting down.
GAGTACGCAAATCTGAACCTGTCACAATTTGTTCTGATACATGCTGTATGTGTGCATGTTTGTTCGTATATATACACGTATTATATATACATGTATATACATAAAAGAGCACTCAATGATATCCCTATTTTGTAGCATTCCCGTAGAGCCTTTTTTTCTGCTGCACAATCCTATTCAAAAAATAGCATTTTCTCTCTTTTCCGCACCACACTATTATTTAAGTCGGATTGTGTACTGGAAATCAGGTGGCTACAGGGGGTGCTGCAAAATAGGGGTTCCATTGGACTTTCCTGTGCATGTACTTATATGTAATTCACATAGTAAAATATTCCTGATGGTGTGGCAGCTCACATCCGCAACCATTAATTGAATTCAAAATAGCAGATGGAACAACGTTTTTCTTAATCATTTTTTTCTCATTTATATTTAATTTGTTGCTTGTTTTCAGCCAAAAAAAGGTGGCCTCCTTCCATGGAGATGAAACCCTGGGGTTTTCCCATATTTAGTGACTTCATATGGGGAAACTATCTTTTATTTAGTGAAGCGTTGGATTAAAATCTTTATTATCCCATAATACGGGTAAATACTAAATATTCATCTGTCAAGCCCATCATAAAACTGCAAGCTTTACTGATAATTTTATTTCCAGCTTATTTGTCCTTTCATATTCATCTGTGTCCTTTGAATCTGAATCAGAAAATTTTGACATATACCTGCTAGAAATATGTTAAAGATTATTATTTACTTCGATTGCCCATTGCCCTGATTAAGGTTGAACAATTAATTTGAGTCGAAGGATAGATTAAAACATCACAATATCTGTAATTTATGTAATGTAATTCTTCTTCTAGTGAAGTAATATATCTTAAAATGTGTCTAATGTGCACATGTAGACACATGTTAACACGACACTTTTAGCTTATTGCTTTGTTTTTGGGTTCAGTACATCATTTGATGTCAGAAGAATAAAGTGTGATCTGGGCTTCATTTAAATGTTGCATGGTATTCCTTGCTTCTGCAACTATTTACTGCTCTCCTTGGTTCAGTCTTCTAGTTAAATATCTAGAGATATAGGCCTTTCAATGTTAATTTATTTGGAATTCGGTTTTCTATATTTGATGGTTTTGTATGTTTTAAACTGGCTAAGACTCTTTTTTATCATAATTGAATATTCGTTTTTATAATTTCTAATTTGCCTGACTTCTAAGTCATAAAAAAGACTTGATGTTACTAAAGACATAAAAGAGCCGACGTAAACATCAGAATAACGTCATACTCAAATATGTTAAAGATTTGATTTTATTCTCAACATGCATATAAGCTTTGAATGCTAATTTTGTTGAAAATAAGTATACACCTTTCATAATATAAATTTACTCATATACAAGAGGTTGGCTAATGCTTATTTTAAAATTATGAGAAGGAAATACTCATGGAGCTCCATGGTTTGGATTATGATTCCGAGGTTGGAGTGTTAGGTTACATGTATTTGAATGTCATGGTGCGTGGTTACTACAGAGCTACGAGAATCAGTATGTGTATGAACTATGAGTTTAGTCATGTCTTTTCAAAGTGCCACATTCATGTGAAAACGCTGGAAAGATGAAGTATAAGGGGTACATAAAACGTGGATTAGTCTGCCTAAAAAACAATAGGCTTAACGGGAAATGTGTTAAGGTTTTGAATATACCCTATAATGAGTATGATCAAAATGAATAAAATATGCATAAGCACCCTCTGTTTGTTTTAAAAACAATTTTTGGTTACAAGTAGAGTTTTGTGCATGTTATCTTACCTGTTTTCTAGCATTTGTGTTATTGTTATATATTTCATGTGCATGGTTTGAAGTGATTTTATGCAGCTCCTACTATAGAAGGCTTTAGGTCATAGTCAGAATACGAATTACCTATCAAGTGTATTTTTTCCAATTTATCTCAGCAACTGATTCATAATTCAATTAAGCAGGACAGCAAATTTTCAAATCGGCACTTGAAGTGTTATTCCTGGTTCATTCGCAATAGTACCATTATTTTATTTTGAAAGAATTCTATCTTTATATAACCCTTTATTGTATTTTTTGAAACCTGGAGAAATGCGTGAAGATTTCTACGAAAGGACAAACATGCATCGGTCGGCAAATGGATGCAAATGAGCACGCTCAACATACTGGAAAGGTAAATGAAATTCCTGTTAATTACACAATTAAACTAGCTTCACTGATAATCAAGTTTGCTTGGTCAATAAACTCCATAACAGCCTTAAGTATTGTACTTTCAGCTTGTACTTCAATTCAAAATTCTTGAAAGGAATTGATTATAAAATACTGATGTAATTGACCTTTGTTCACGCTGTCTTGTTTTTAATCTAGAAATGGTTGGTTTCCAAGTTGAAGCTGATCTATTCTTCTTTAAGATATATGAAATAACAATGATTTTAGAGATAAGTTGATTTATTCTACTTTGTAATTGTATATTAACACTAGCATCCACCCTTGCCTTTGTTCATTTTACATGATACACACACATACGTTACTGTTAGTATATTAGCAGTTTGCCTATAATCATTGCATGATTTATCCAATAATTGTATTTTCTTGAAATTCAGGAGCTCCACAAAGATTGCTTTGATCTTGCCAAGGTTTGATACAAGGAGCTTAAGCCTCTACTTGATGAGGTAGCGATAAAATTCTATTCATTTTCAGGTTTTCTCATAATTGCTGAACCTAAATTAGTATATTCACCAATTGTCGGATATCCTGTGGTTATCAATATTGAAGCAGGGCAGAAGGCTGTTGAGGAGGAAGACTGCAGGCTTCCAAAAAAGGGGTAATAACAAAAGCAATCAAAGAAATCAAATCCAAAGAGCCCGCATGTCCTTAAAACCGTTTTGGTTTGGTAGTAGCGCGTAGAGTTCTCTATTTGCCTGAAACACAAGAAAGCACATAACTTAAGCAAATGTATTTTTGCAATGATGTATTTTTACATGTGATAGGCCTAAGAAACTAGCATTCATATGTTTGACCGGGATCAATTCTTCTGTACTCAACTCCGGTGTTCCCATGTGCCCGACAAATCATCACCACACATATTATTAATAATTTAATGAACGAGTCCTACAACTACAATTCACTCAAAACCATTAGATTTTGTGCAAATCAATGGATAAGATTGATCCGGCACATGGGAACACCGGAGTTGGGTACATAAGAATTCATCCCTGTTTGACCTCAAGTTCCTGTTGATCATTTTGTTACCAATCATTTTAAAAGGCAGCAAACATGCAAAAAAAAAAATCTAATAAAACACTAATTTTTCTGGATATATATATATATATATATATATATATATATATATATATATATATATATATATATATATATATATATTTTACCCAAAAAAGTTTTTATTTTTATTTTTTTTATGGTCTGTTATATATTTTACTTGGTAATCCATGAGCACATAAGCACAATTACTGAATCTGTGTTTGTAAACTTCTAACTGTAATTTATAGATTATATGGGCACGTATGAAGTAGCATACTATTTTCAATAAGAGAATATGCCTTTGTTTTTACTGCGTCTGTTCTTCTAGTTGAGTATTCACTTGGTATGAACAATGCCTTATGAGTTCGTTTATTCCAGTGCAGGCCCCTTTTCCTGTCCAAACTATTAAACTATCTACGGATTGGTCCTGCTAGCTGCATTTTTAAAAGGTTTTTCTGACTGGAATCAGCAAAGGTTAGCGCCACAGGATCATGTTGTTCCGGCCATGCAAGTGTTACATGGACCTAAAAGGTATAGAATGAAGTGGCGCGACGTGATGGCTGGATGTGTTCTACGATGAGCTGTGCATGGGTTCTTGTTTCGAATGAAGGGCACTGCGAAGAGGAAGCAAGGTGGTGCTTGGGTTCTGTTTGTGCGGGGGCAGTGCCATTCAAGACTGGAGGTGGTGCGTGCATGTTTTCAGATTGGGCCAGAAGGGGAGCAGTGGGTTGATGGTGTGAGTGCATTATGTGCATAAAGCAGTGGTGACATTGCATGAGTTTGGATACGGATGAGGCCAGGTTCGATTATAACGTGAAGAAAGGTGAAGATATATGGGTGGGAATGGCCAAGCAGAACAAGATGGGAGATGCCTGCAGCTGCATGTTCTTTTCGAAAGGAGAAGAGGAAGGGGAGATTGGCTAGGAAATGGGTAGGGTTCGTGTTTATTTTATATTAAGAGGAAAAAAAAATAAAAAATTGTAGCAGAATGGTTCGAAAAATGGAGGTGGGGGAAATCACGTATGTGCGGCATGAATAACCTGTAGCAGGTTATCAAAAACAAGAAGAAAGTAGATGGGGAGGGGAGTGGGCTGGAAAAGACAATGGGCTACGGGCCTTTACTTAAAAAAAAAACACCGAAAGAAGAAATTGAATGGGCTGGACAAGTTTAGTCCAATTTCGTTGCACTGTAGACGTTGGGGGGAGTCTGTAGTTAGGGGCGTAAATCGGTCGGACCAGACTGGACGGAGGTGTGTTTGTTTTCTGTCTAAAAAAACCGGATCGAACATGGATCGAACCAAATTTTTTCTTGAACAAATTTCGTTGTCCTTAATAAAATTGATCGGACACGTACATATGCTTTTCAGACACGGACATGATCAGATTTGGTCGGATATAGTTATTTATATCACATTTTGTACATTTTACCAGATTTTCTATCAACTATACGCCGAATTATAAGTAATTCGTACGAATTCGGACGAGTTTAGATCGAACATGATTTTTTCTCGTATAAATTTTGTTATTCTAACTCCTGTCTTAAATGAAAATCGATCGAACTCGAACGGACGGACAAAATTTACAGTCGTATCTGTAGTCTCTTCTGCTGTTCGAATATGAGAATGTTGGGGAAGGGTTTTCAAGTGTTACATGGACCCGGTTTTTTGAAAGCAAATGAGAAAAACAAAAAAAACAAAACAAAATAAAAAAACGAAAAAAGAAAAAGAAAAAATGAAGGTGTCGCGCCATTTCATTCTATTTTTAAAAGGTTAAATGTTAATGTGCGAACATCAATTAACGACCATGCAAACTGGGACCTAAAGCATGAAGATCAGACTTCTGAGTTGTATGTGGTGCTCATGCCTTTACCCTATATCTCTATCTATCATCTCCTTGTAGCTGCAGGGTTAAAGTGGTCCATCTGAGTCACACGGGTTAGTTGCCACGAGAACAGAGGTGCCTATGTTGAGAATAATTTCACGGTTACCCGACAGTTCAACTCTTATTCCCCCTTTTCTTTGTGGCTTCTTCAAGATGTCACGCATGTTGTTTTGCTGTTACGTGTAGCTGTGATTTCTTGTGGTGCAGTGGAATAGATGACATGAAACCAAGCCAATGAATTGGGCAAAGTGCAACCTTATTCCTATATATGTTCAACTTTTCATTTTTTTTCCTTTCCCCAAACCGAGATTGAATATCTAATTTAAATTCTAGCTTTGTTGTGCATGTTCTTTTATTTAAATTTATGCTTATTATGCTTGCTTCACTATCCTATGTATTTGTGTAATTATTTTCCTTTTGTTTTTTGTTAATACAGGACGCGGGACTCCTCAACCAATTCATTGACGTCAACCATCGTCGATTGAAATCCGTTGACAAATAATGCTTTTAGCGGCGTTTGCAATACAAAGCTTGCTGTGCGCACGATAAGTATATAGGTTATGCAATGAGTTCAACCGAACACATAGGGTGTGTTCGTTGGTCCAAAACGGACCAACTGACAAACGGACGAGTCGGACACGTCCGTTTGTCATCAGTTCATTTTGGATCGGTTGCTCCGCGTCGACGCTCAACGGCTCCAATTTGAGTCATTGGAGCAACCTTCCCTTCTCCTTTATATCTTCTTCTTCAACCCCTTCTTCAATCCACATCTCTTCACTGCCTTCTTCCTCTTATTTCCATTTCAACCTTCAAGTGTGTAATGGAAAATCCGTTTTCAGATGAAGATAAAGGTGATTTTGATTCAAAAGATATGGAATATATCGTACTAATTGGAGCGTATTTACGTGAAAGACGTAGCGAAACAGGCCGTCGGATGCACATGTCGGAGTTTATTGGTTTATTGTGGATAGATGATATATTAAACGGTCATCAGGAAAGATGTCAAAGGCAGTTTCGTATGAAACAGTTATGTTTTCTTTCTTTATGTGATAGGCTGGAGAGTTGCAATTTGACTACATTGAAAAACGTTACTGTACGAGAAGCGATTGGTATATTTTTATATACTATTGTTACATCTAATTCGAACAAACAAGTGGCTGAAGGATTTCAATGGTCAGGTAGCACAAGCTTTCATTATTTTCATGCTATTTTGAATGTCGTCCTAATAATATCTACAACTACTATGAAGCCTGTTGATCCTCAATTTAACTCAATTCCAGCTGAATTTAGAAATGAAAACCGTTACTACTAGTACTTTAAAAACTGTATTGGTGCCATAGACGGTACACATGTAATGACACACTTACCTTTAGATCGAGTTGTTCCGTTTATCGGACGAAAAGAATGCGCTACACATAATATTTTGGCTGTATGCTTGTTTGATTTATTATTTACGTATGTTGTATCTGGTTGGGAAGGTACCGCACACGACAGTCGAATTTTTAATTTGTGGTGAATGCAATTTTCCTCATCCTCCTCCTGGATAGTATTATGTTGTGGATTCTGGTTTTCCACTAACAAATGGGTATATACCACCATATCGAAATGTTAGATATCACATCTCTCAGTTTCGTATGACCACAAATCAATCGAAGTCCAATAATGAAAATTTTAATTCATACCATTCTAGTTTACGTATGGCAGTTGAGAGGACCTTTGGAATATGAAAAAAGAAATTTGTTATACTCAGAAATATGACAGCCTTCAAGTTTGAAACTCAAACAAAAATTGTTGTTGCTACGATGGCTATACACAATTATATACGCAAATACAATATGGGTGATCCAGATTTTATGGCGTATGATGATGGTGCAGATCTTATTCTAGATGAGTACGCTAAAAAATATGCCGAGTTGAGAAACATAGGCAATAATGACCTTGCACCGACTCAATGCTATCAAGGCAGCGCTGATATGGCAGTACGTCGAGATTGAATAAGAGACGAGCTTGTTGCAGCAGAGTTGCACTGATAGATTTGTACTTCTTTTTATTCGTGCAATGTACAATTTTCTGTACTGTTTTTATGTAATGGACTGTTATGTTTTGTTAATTGCGTTGTTCTGCAATAATTATATTGTTATATTTTAATCAGTAATTAATTAAATTACAAAATATAAATAAAATGTTGCGCTCAAATTCTCCGCTTAAATACTTCGCTTAGCGCGTCAAACGCATTCTTCGCTAACTATAATTCTCCGCTGAAATACTCCGCTCAAATTCTCCACTTTCGCTTGCGCCAAACACACGCATAGATCTTGGTTTCATTGACTAGAAAAATAAATGAAATGATTTGAAACATATTTGGTTTGGCCGGAACAAACTATTATACAAATAGATAGTGGTGTATGAAACAGAAACTGAGATTTCAGTATTGTATAATTTTGATTTATGAAATAGTAAGAATGCAGAATGAAATGAATTTCTTGTTTGAAGGATTGAAATAATATTATTTCCTTCTATCAAAATTTGCACATAGTAGTTTTAAGGAGATGTTCCTGGTATGATATCATAGAAATGTCATCGACAATTTAACAAGTTGAGAATTGTCATTATATATTTAGAAATGTTGATACGTGCATTCTAGCGTCGTTGTTGTGCGAGGCCTCTAAGTATCTATTTCCACCTTGCTATTGGCTATTTTTTGTATTGTCATAATTGCCTGCATCAATGTTTTCAATTGTTTGTATCCTTTTTTATTTTTTGATAGCTTCTTCTAATGAAGTGAGGAGGTCACATCTTGGGTCCTTGCTATAACTCACCAAAGGTAATATAATACTTTGGGGTAATTTTCAAGTATGTTTTACATAGGATCATGTTATAATATTTAAACTTAGAAGAAGCATTTTTAGTTTTTAATTTTACTTAATTATGTTTAAACATTAGTTGCACGACTTTATTGTTCTAAAGAAAATACAACCATAACTAAGTCATTGTTCCTAAACAAGTTGGAGTCGGTTAAAGATGAAATTCAAAACTAAATGACAAAGTCAATTTAAATGAAATAATAATAACAAGAGATTTAAAGGCGAAAAAAATAAAACAAATACTAAGAGAATCTACAACAACCACAATAAGTAATTGTTCCCGAACAAGTTGGAGTTGGCCTGACTGTTATTTCGTAGAACTTTCCTTCAAGCTTCCGCTGAATTTTCATGTCACAAAGAGTTAGACACTGGTCATCATCTCATCCCTTTTTGTCTTCATCAATATCACCGTCAAACTGCAAAATTATTCCTAAATGTCAAAAAGATTTCTTTAGGGATACTAGTCCGGCCAGGGAGATATCTATATCATCTGACCTGATACTACAGAACTCACACTTTGTATATTCTGTTTTAGTTCTGCTAAGCTTGGAACATTTTGATTTAAGTCTGCCACCACAGATCTAGAGTTTCAAAAGTAAATATAATGATGCAACATGGTTGCTTGAAGTAAGTTCATTTTCTACTGAAGTACATTTAGGAATGGACTTTTAGCATATTACTAAGGTCATTGAAATAGTTCAAGTATTCAACTTACTGAACATTCAGTACATTTGTAGTTTGTACACAAGTGCTCTTTACAAAACTTGTTTATAAATTAATATTTTTCATCGCTGACATGCAGACAAGTTTCAACTAATAATACTAGGTGTTTAAACCGAAATTAGTGCAAACACCAAAGGTGTCTTATCGACATTTCGCCAATAGGTATGCAACAGAAAATAAAGCCATAAATACAAATGTAAGTAAAAAAACACAAGGATTTTTATAGTGGTTTGATCTAAAATAGATCTACGTCCACTTTTGAGGCGACTTCATTATCATAGAGAGATTTACAAAGTTCTTCATCCCATACATGTCATTTATATCATTTGTTCTCTCTCTTTATAATAATTTTCCACTTTTTACCCTCTTTCCGCTTTAGATCTCACTTGAATTCGGGAAGGAATGGATTAGATCTCATGATTAGATGATCTTCCTTGATTCCATCATGAAATTAGTGTTAGATCTGAGCTTTAAAGAGGAGAAATGATGGTTGGAGATCACTTGGATTGAACTTGAGTGTGAATTAATGGTGTTTGGAGAAGATGAGATCCACTTGATGTTGGAGGAAGAAGGAGTGAGCTTAGAAAGCCATTAATGGAGCTTGAGGAGCTTGAGAATGGTGGAAAACCGAAATGACAGCCCTTCGAGGTGGCTTAGATCGGTCCCTTGAATGGTTGTAGGAGGGGGTATTTATAGGTGGAACTTATGTGGAGTGGCGAAGTTGTAAATATGGTGTGCGGGGACCGAGCACAGCTGGCAGCGTTCTCTTTACAGCTGGCTCTAGCTGTTGTCCGCACCCAAGAAACAGTGCGCGAGCAGAAACGTGCTACCCCTTATTTAATAATGAGCGAGCGATCTGGGAAGCCATGCACGAGCGATCAACTTCATTATGAACAAGCGAGCACTTTGGACTATGCACAACCGACCACATGTCTTTCTAAAGCAACATGTGCATTCCTTTTCTACATTATAATATTCTCATTTTGTTTCTTTGTACGTTACCGTTCCAAACGGGGTTGAATAATTACCAGAATTTCCATTGCTCCATTCCTTTCTTATATATAAATATACTTGCCCAAATCTCCACGTGAGAAGACTGCCCGATTCACGAAGCTTCTCGACACCACTGAACCAATGTGCTCGATCCAACCGTCGTGAACAATGCCCAGCCTCATGTGCAAAGTTGTTCTTGACCGATCTGTGGAGAGAAAGGCTGCTCGACCTCTCATAATGGTGCATGAACGGGTGATGGTGCACGACCCCGTGGACTCCATGGTGCTTGACCAAGCTCGACGTCCGACCGAGTACTCCTACCGGTGATCGACCTTTAGCGCTTTGCTCGTCCAAGGTGAACTGCTCAACCCCTGCTTGGGCGTGCTCGACCAGTGGCATACGTGTGTGTATTTGGTCCATATACGTTTACATGTAAAACTGAGATTACACAACAATGTTCCCACGCAAACCTGGATACTTGACTTTCATGTTCCCTTCACTCCACGTGGCATTGGCTGTGTAAACACATTTATTCATGTTGAATGCTGTCAATTAATCACACGTGGCACATCTCCAATGTAATCGACATGTGGAAGCAAAGTTTAGGGTCCACGCTAGAAAATGCTTCAACCCGTATGAACACCATGCAACGTTTCTCTTTTCATGTAATACATGCACTACACCAAAACAGCCAATTTGACACACCAGGATTCAGAGATTTGATACGGCTTTAATCCGTATCAAATTTGATAGGGCTCATAGCCGTACCAAATTTCAATTGCTACCACTCAACTGATCCACACCTTCCCTAACCCTTAAAATCCAACCGTTGATCTTAGAAGGTCTGGATCAGTTCATATAATACCGTTTTCAGCCGTATCAAAATGCAATTATATTTTTCCTTCTCAATTTTCATTTTCGTCCCTCCCCTCCTCGCTTCTTCATTTTAGCCGATATGAAAAAAAATTCCCAAACCAAAAAAAAAAATGGCTTCCCTCCCTCTTCTTTTGTTTGTGATTCAGATCTGTGGTTTACGTCGACAGTTAGGCTTTGCACTCAGATCCGAGGTTCACGTTGACAAGTAGGGTTGGAAGCGGCATCGCTGTTCACGTCTAGATCTAGGGTTCATCGTTGTTCGAAATTCGTGTGCTTTTATTGGATTTTTTTGCAGGGTTTGTTCGCAAATTTGTATCCAGGCACTCCATGGTTTTGTTTTAGGTATAATTCGTTGATTTGTTCTTCTGCTAACTAGGCTTTGTTTTGTGGAACCCGTGCTTTTAATTATTTGTACTAATTTAACCACTTTCAATTTTCGATAGAGTTGTTTATATGTCATGAAAGATAAAACTTTTCCCCATCTCATTCATACCAGATTTGTTACTCAGGACAAATACTGCTTCACTATAACTTGATTTACCAATTATACGCACCTTCTACTATTTTTTCCCAATGAACTGACTAAATATGAATGATTTTGTTAAGTGGGAATTAAGTTCAATGACGAACCTGAGTTATACTTAGAGTTTGAGAACTGCTTTCGATAGAATATTATTTTTGTAAACATTTAGGGCTATATAATGGATCATGTTTAAATATGATGTATAAAACTGAGTAAATTGATGACTGTAGTATTGCTAATTGAATGAATAACTGGAATAATTGTTGTTTAATTGACACTAAATAATCTTTGATGTTTGCTGAATGCTTGAATACATTGTCGTCGGATTAAGTCAGTGTGCTTTAATAAATAGTTGCCTAAACGATATTCGAGTAACGATGTTTAAATTTATCTAAATAATGCAATTCATGGAAATTAAATGAGGCATAAATGAGAGCCGAATTAATTCTTTTGAACATTCAAAATTCTTGCAATATAATTGGAAGATTTAAATGGATTATAGGCTCTAATCTTTGTGTTTTACTCCAAGGATTAAATGAATCAAGGCATTGAATGAGATTTTTTTTTAAATTCAATTTCCGGATGAATTTAATGCTTCAAATTCAACATTAGAATATTAGTCCATATAAAATTACATGGACAACAAATACTCAAACTTTGTAGTCGTTGCAGCCTTAATCATTTATTGCAACTATTCTAAATTTTTAGCTTCGGCAGAGAAAAATGTGGATGCATTGAAATCTATTTATTCTACTACTGTGAAGTGATACTAATTTTTCACTGACGATAATCAACGTCCTTAAAAATGTTGTATGTTTGTGTTATTAGCCTATACCAGATTATACTGCAGTATTTTTTCCCCAACTATAATTCTAGCCTTGTGATTTCCTATACTTTATGTTTGTTTGTAACATATCTTCGGCATTCATTTTTGAATTATACTTCTACCATGATTAAGTGTTTATTGTAGGTTTTGATATTTTTAACTTTTGTTAAGCTGATGATTATTTCACGTCTAATATGATTTTCGGGGAAGTACTTCAATATGATAATAAGATGATTATGAGAATTTGATATAAGACATGATTTTCCCTTTTTTTTAACGTAGTTGAACTCTTTTCCTACACTGATATGAAGCTTATATAAGAGAGTGAAAGGAACAATTAAATAAGTGCAATCCTTCAGAAATCTGTTAGGCGAAGAGTAAGAGTAACACTGAATGGACATGAAGTATCGTTTGAAAAATATAACCATTGGAGGAATTTTAAACACATGATTTAAGGCAGCACGACACAACATTATGCTTTAGAAAACACTATAAAGTCCACTTGGAATGTAACCGTCGGAGCCTTGCCATTTTCAGCTAAAATGTTATGCTTTGCTACTGTGAAAAAATTGCTTCTATTTTGTCCTTTACTAACATTTCTTACCATTTTTCTTCCATTTAAAAGAAAAATCTAATAAAATGTTAAATATATTGATATTAGTTGTTTTCTAGAAATTTAAAGTGGCTTGGAGTTTTTTTGTGCGGTCTTAACCGTCTTAGACTGTAATAACTTGATTTAGACTAAGCTTATAACATACATTCTTTTGAAGCTCTTTAGTCCGAACACTTCTCAATTGCTAAGTATCCTTCGTATCGTGTACGAACACTTCTCAATTGCTTAAGTTAATTTTAAAATTTGGTTGGGAATTAATTATGGCTCGGCTTCACTGAAACTGAGCGTTATGCACGGCTTCACTGAGCCGTAATGCTCAGTTAAACTGAGCTGTAAGGCTCAAGTGAAACTGAGCTTTATGGCTTAGTTGAAACTGAGCGTAAGGCTCAGCGAAACAGAGCTTGCGGCTGAGTTTCAGCTGAGCTTTACGCTCAGCGAAACTGAGCTGTAAGGCTCAGTTTCAGCTCAGCCTGACGCTCAGCGAAACTGAGCTTACGGCTCAGTTTCACCTGAGCCTTATGCTCAGCGAAACTGAGCATTACGGCTCAGTTTCGCTGAACACTTGAAAATGTAATGCACTACTTTCATATGCATGATTTAATGGGAAATGAGATAAGATTCTCACAAACTGTTGCAAAGTTTCAAAACTGATTCACTTACACATTGATATTACAGATTCACTTATACATTGCTTGTATTGCTTATTTCAGGTATTGCATTGCTTATTCCAATGGCGTTACCAAAGCAATTCTTCTTTCAGAGCTATTTCAGGTATGGTTTTGCTTTTATAAAATTTAGTCGCAGTCTTACTTATTCAGTTTGCAAACTCAGTTTATGTGCTTTTAAGTGGTTAGTGAATGATGGATTTATTCAGAGTCTTGCAAACTCAGTTTGCAAAATTTAGTCGCAGTCTTACATGAATTTATTCGCAGTCTTGCAAACTCAGTTTGCAAAATTTAGCCGCAATCAAAACATGAATTTATTTTTGGTAATTTAAAAGCTGAAATTCATACAAAAAAGGGGGGGGGTGCGTGTGCGCCAAAACAAACATTTATTTGTTCTTTGTTTTGCAACTCAGTTGCAAACTAGACTCTCGAGTTTGCAACTTCAGTTGCAAACTGAGACTCAGTTTGCAACTGAAGTTGCAAACTCGAGAGTCCAGTTGCAAACTGTTGACCTCTAGAAATGTGGATTATATTTTTTTCTTTCTAGTATGTTATAATATAAATATATGTTTGGATATGAAATGGTTTCCGGACAAACAAAAATTGCTTTTGTCATAAAAATCTGAAAAGAATAGTGAATGATATATGATATTAATTCTAACCTGTTTTGAGATCTTATTTATTATATATGATGATGTGAGATCTGCATATCTTGTTTAATATTTGCCTTTGTACGCTTCGTTAAATTAATTTGAATTTGTTAACCTGTGTATTTACATTAAGTATTTTTAGTTGAATCCACCTCTTTTACAAGCAATTATATATGATATGTTTAAGTTGTAATCTGTATACTGACAGATGCATAGAGTGTGTATATAATTAGTTGTTTGTTTGACTCGAAATATCATACACACATGTTGCTTGCATATATTTATATATATGTGAACACACACACACACACACACACACACACACACACACACACACATATATATATATATATATTAGAAATTGAACTAGAATTCTAACTTGACTATTGGATCATGTTTTGATTTTCAATCCAATAGCAATTTAAATATGCAAATTTATATGATTGCAAACTGCACCTTCTTTAAAATGTTTAAGTTTGCCAGTTTGCAAGAAGATCTATATATTATATATTGCTTGTAATATAACTGATTGTGTATGGTATATTAAGAGGTGCATATAGAATTTAATAAGCTGATTTTATATTTATAATGATAAATATATATAAAAATATACTGTGAATCTTGTTTTGAAAGCTAGAGCAAATATGATTTGCATTTCGATGACTTTCAAATCATTTTAAACTTTAGGCTTGAATTACTATGTAATAGATATCAAGATCAGAATTCTGCTTTGATCTGTAAATTAATATGCATATGCTAAACCTAAAATATACACATAGCTAATTCCTCTCTGTTTTGATCATGCATGACAATATATTTAACCTCCTGTAGGTTTAGTTGTTTCATTGAACGGTTTGATGACATGTTACTGTAATATAACTCGTTTACTTCTCACATTCAATAAAAAAATGCATTTCTATAGACAAAACTATACATGGTCATATCATTAGTTTCTTATTTGATTTCAAATCTAAATACAAATTATATGTTCAAAATAAATAGTCATATATTCAAAATATGGGCCAATGGAATATACAAAATTGATATTTCAATCAATGCAAAAAAACAACCAGATATACACCACAATAATTTCTAAACCAAGAAACACAAACATGGCATTGACAAATGGCACCATTGTAAACATAGGGAAAGCAGAGCACCTGGAAACAAGTGGAAAAGACAATAAAACTAGATTAATCAATTCACAACATAATAAAAGAATCTTTGGATTAACTTCATTGAGTTGGAGTTAGTAGAGGCCGGAAACTAGAATCTTCCATTGAAGGCTCAGCGAAACTGAGCCGTAAGGCTCAGTTTCAGCTGAGCATTACGGCTCAGTTTCGCTGAGCCTTCGGCTCAGCTGAAACTAAGCGTAAAGCTCAGCGAAACTAAGCCGTAAGGCTCAGTTTCAGC
Organism: Allium sativum; assembly: GCA_030737875.1. Lineage (NCBI taxonomy): Eukaryota > Viridiplantae > Streptophyta > Magnoliopsida > Asparagales > Amaryllidaceae > Allium > Allium sativum. The sequence goes on along the minus strand of CM060923.1, from coordinate 478,003,415 downwards.
TGAGCCTTACGGCTCAGTTTCGCTGAGCCGAAGGCGCAGCTGCAGCTGAGCCTTACGGCTCAGTTTCGCTGAGCCTTCGGCGCAGCTGAAACTGTGCATTCGGCTCAGCGAAACTGAGCCGTAATGCTCAGCTGAAACTGAGCCTTACGGCTCAGTTTCGCTGCATCGATTTTTTTAGTTACTATTTGAACCAGGTCTTGTTGTTGTGGAGGCGAAACTAAACTGATGTTTGTTATTTTATTTTCTTTTCAGGCGTTGGAACAAGCATGAGTTGTATGGGCTCGACAACTGCAGTTTTGTTGATTTTTTTTCTTTTAGAGAAAGAACTGTGAACATTATGTATTAACTGAAGTTATGATTTATGTATTAATCGAATTATTCTTAGCGTGTATTCTTTATATACCGCTATATGAGTGTAGCGTATCTTCTTTATTGTGCATATATATATATATATCAATGGGTGCAGTGATTCTGTATATTGCATATATGATATACCGATTTTGATACGGTTAAAAGCCGTATCTAATTCATTGTTATCATTGTAGGAGTGAGGCATTAAACACGGTTTTTAGCCGTATCAGTATACCAGTTTAATACGGTTTTAAGCCGTATCAAACTGGTATACTGGTACGGCTAAAAACCGTATCAAATTAGAAGTTGGAGAGTGCCCGTATGCTAATTTGATACGGTTTTAAACCGTATCAAACTGAACAATTACTACGGCTTTAAACCGTACCAATTTAGTAATTTAATACGGTTTTAAGCCGTACCAATTGACAAATTTGATAAGGTTCTAAACCGTATCAATTATGGATTTTGATACGGTTTAAAACCGTATCAAATATCTCAATTGATACGGTTTTGAACCGTATCAATTGAACAGAGACGCCATTTTTTGATACGGCTTAAAACCGTATCAAATCGCTTTTAATACGGCCATTAACACTGCCAAATTGGCATTTTCGGTGTAGTGATGCATGAAGCTGATGGTGTGTAGATTTGTTTTTCCAATTCTTAAAGAATCCATGTTGCATGAATAATGACCGACCGCTTGGACACGTTCGAACGGTGATGCTCGACTATCATGCGCTTGATCAAACCAGTGCTCGCACGCTTTGAGATGTGTCGGAACCATCGTTTTCTGGGCCGCATTAAAAACGGGGTTAACATTTGACCTTCGAAGCTTTTTTTTTTTTTTTGCTTGCGAGAGATGCAGGTTTCGAACTGAACGTTGTTAACACAATTTGCGTTGAGATTCAGTCATCGCTTTTCGTTTTCTATGTCAAATCATGCTTTGACGCTATTGACTCGTTGATTCCAAATGATCTAAGTTCATAACTTGTTGATCAGATTCATATGTTTCCTGGCACCTGTCCTGCTTAGATCGGAATTTCAATTTGATTTTACGAGTCCAGAGCGACTGCAACCTTTGGATGGATTCAGAGTTTTGAATTTGAATTTGCTTCGACACCATGGATCTTCATGCGATATATATAAAATTTGAATTTCTGTTTCACGACGGCTTGCTCTAGTGCGTAATTATTGCTTAATCTTCTTTTATTGGAGCGTTGTAGACAGGAAGCCTTTATGTTAGAGATTCTAATTGGATTTCCCAAGGTGATCTTTGCTAGCGCAATGAGTTTTATCGGCATATCGAGCATATCGATTTTGGCGAATTTTTTCAAATGTCCCTATTTTGAAGGCAAGTTTAAGCCAAATGTATTGTCTTCTTTGTTTGGTTTCTGGCTTGTTGCGATGTTATGAAAACTCCATGTGATTAATTTGTCGGGTTTCCTTAATCGTAGTTGACATGCTAGAAGCTTATACTTTGTTGGGAAAAGTTATTTGAACTTTCCAACATGCATAGAGCCCCTGAGTTTTGTCAATACAATAGGAATTCCAACTTTACTGATTGGTTTAGCACTTCTATTTGGAGAAGTTTTTATTATCTTTTTGTCCCCGCTCGTAGAAGTTTTTGAGTTTGATGCCCCCCACTAGGGGAGGATTCCTATTTAGTGCCCTCGCTTAGGGGGGACTAGATTTTTTGATTCGGCATTACTATGGAGGGACTTTGATTTTGGCCCAATGATTCATCGCGTTCGAGATAATCCAATGTCACACGAATTAATGCAGGTCCGACATTCTTCGTATTTGAAATAATCAGATGCTACACAAAATTGATTTTCATTCTTCACACCTGATTTTTTTCAGATGCTATGCAAATGGTTTTTCGTTCTTCACATCTGAGATTTCGGATGATACGCAAATGGTTTTCACATCTGATATTTCAGTTGCTACGCAAATGGTTTTCATTCTTCACATCTGATATTTCAGATGCTACACAAATGGTTTTCATTCTTTACATCTGATATTTCAAATCCTACGCAAATGGATTTCATTCTTCACATCTGATATTTCAGTTGCTGCGCAAATGATTTTCATTCTTCACATCTGATATTTCAGATGCTACGCAAATGGTTTTCATTCTTCACATCTGATATTTCAGATGCTACGCAAATGGTTTTCATTCTTCACATCCGATATTTCAGATGCTACGCAAATGGTTTTCATTCTTCACATCCGATATTTCAGATGCTACGCAAATGGTTTTCATTCTTCACATTTCAAATGCTAAGCAAATGGATTTCATTCTTCACATCTGATATTTCAGACGCTACACAAATGGTTTTCATTCTTCACATATGATATTTCAGATGCTACGCAAATGGATTTCATTCTTTACATCTAATATTTCAGATGCTACGCAAATGGATTGGATGGCTGTTATATCGTTTCACGGGGCGGCTATCGGTCCCTTTGTCGGATGCTTGACTTGGCAGGCTATTCCGATTTAGGAACCGAGGCTTTGAACCTCCCACTTGGGGAAGTGCCCCTTCGACAAGAGTTACAACTCTCTTGTTTGTTTGTCATGGCGCTTATTCGTTGTTTGAATCTTTATGACTTTTCCCATTCACTTTCCACGGCCGTGCTTTTCTATTTTTGCATTTCTGCATGTTGATATTTACAGCATTTGGCACTTGAACTAGCGTTGTCGGGGTCGCGATGTTACAGGAACAAGCGCTCGACAGATGGCCTGCAATATGAAATCATCTTTTATAAAAGTTTTGATTTGACATAAAATTTTGCAAGCAAGGAAATTATTCCAGTAGATATACTCTTAGACATAGAGCTAATGTTCGGTGCATCACTTGCAGATTATTACTGACTGTTTACAAGAAGTTCTGAATATAACAGGAAGTAAAACATGAAGTAAAGCATGAACTAAAGCAGGAAATAGAGCATGAAGTAAAGTAGTGGTGATGTTGATCACTTATTCTGAGCCATTGAAATTGGAGCACCATCAACGGTTATTAGTTGATGATCAACCTTGGATTTGTTTGAGCAGGAGCTCCGTTGCTTGGACCAGACTGATCATTTGATGCCCCCTGCCCTTGGGATGTTGCAGAAGGATTCATGGTCTGCGGATTCTTTATATCCTGTTGCAGCCTATTTTTCCTGATCAATTCCTCGATGAGGTTCTTTAGGTGTCGGCACTCATTAGTGTTATGACCAGCCTGGTTGTGAAGTCAACAGACTTTCCCGAGTTTGCTGCTTTGTCACATATCCTTATCGGATTTGGTTCTGCATACTCTTCAAAATTCTTTGTTGCAAGATAGATATTTTCAAGAATGTCATTCAAAGGCGTCAGCTCTGATGAGTTGAAAAAGCGATACTTCTTATAATCTTTGTTACCCTTCCCGTCGTTGGCGCGCTTCTGCCCCTGAGTATTCTTCTAATTATACCGACTAGCAGCATTTCTGGGAGCTTCGAGAAGTTGGTTACTCTCGATAATTTGAAGAGGCACAAGATCGTTATCCATTCTCATATACTCCTCTGCTTTTTTATAGAACTTTTTAAGTGTGTTTGGTTCTTTCATTTTGATCCATTTACCAAATTTGCTCTTCTCATCTATGGCGCCGATTAGAGACATTAAGATCATGTGAGGCCCAGGATTTCCTACTTCGGACAGAGCAGTGTGGAATCTGTTGAGGAAGGCTTTAACATATTCTCTCGGATTTTGCTTCATTGATGTCAGAGAAATAACATCCTTGGCCTTGGTGGTTTGTAGCCTGAATTGCTCCTTGAACTTTAGAATCAAATCAACGAATCGGTTGACGGATTTGGGCGGCCGCCTTATAGACCATAACGATGCGTCACCTTCTAGATAGGGAGGGAAGTACAGGCATTTGATCTCGTCGGTTGCTTTGGCTGCATTCAAGTACCATTCATATCTATATAGGAAGTGATTCGGATCAGAAGTCCTGTTGTACGGGGCAGAGTAGGATGGGTGAAATTTTTAGGGAACTCAACATTGCAGATCTTCTTTGTGAATGGATTTTTTCTAGGGGAGAAGTCCCCATTCGCTTTCACTATCATTGCGAGCCATGTTATCTTTCATGATTTCCTTTACCATATCCTCGATATATTCCTTCAAGTTGTGTCGTTTCGGAGAGCGGACTTCGATCTCTTTTCTGGATGCTCGTCTTGGTGAGTGGTCGCGGTTAGAGGATTAGGTCTTTTACCTCCACTGCGGGGAGGTTCCCCCTTGGCGGGACTTTCAACTCGTCGGGCATTTCTGTCGGAATGGCTTTTAGCTCTCGGCTTTGAGTCACCATCATTAGCATCGCCTTTGTCACCAAATCCTTCCATGTTGTCATTATGATGATGATCGGAGGCTGATGAATTTGCATTCTCTTCAAGATTGACATGGATTTTGGAGGTGGAGCGGGATTTTCTTGAGCATTTAGAAGAGCATTCATTTTCTCCATTAAAGCATCATTAACATCCATTAAACTTTATTTGAAGTTTCCATGCGTTGATTAAAATTGGCGACAACAGCATCTTGTCAGTTCGACTCCGGCTATCAAGTTTTCTCCAACTTCAAAGCGGTGGGTATGTAGAGTAGCTTCGTTGTTAGCAACATTGTCGGTTTCTCCGACGGTTTTACTTGCGGTCTTCCTAGATTTAGCCATTATTTCGGATATAGATTTGAATTTTGAAGAGTGCTCGTCGATTGGCCCAGATCGTAGATTTGGGGAATCTATGGTAGAAGTAGGCTTAGAACTTCAATGCAAGGCTCTTAACCTTGAGAAGAGTGTGAGAGAAAGAAGTGCGAACGTGGCCCCACGGTGGGCGCCAAATGTTTAAACCAAAATTAGTTCAAACACCAAAGGTGTCTTATCGACACTTCACCAATAGGTATGCAACAGAAAGTGGGGCCACAAATACAAATGTAAGTAAAAACACAAGGATTTTTATAGTGGTTCGATCTAAAATAGATCTACGTCCACTTTTGAGGCTATTTCATTATCATAGAGAGATTTACAAAGTTCATTATCTCATACATCTCATTTATATCACTTGTTCTCTCTCTTTATAACAATTTCCATTTTTTACCCTCTTTCCGCTTTAGATCTCACTTGAATTCGGGAAGGAATGGATTAGATCTCGTGATTAGATGATCTTCCTTGATTCCATCATGAAATTAGTGTTAGACCTGGGCTTTAAAAGAGGAGAAATGGCGGTTGGAGATCACTTGGATTGAACTCGAGTGTGAATTAATGGTGCTTGGAGAAGATGAGATCCACCTGATGTTGGAGGAAGAAGGAGTGAGCTTAGAAGCCATTAATGGAGCTTGAGGAGTTTGAGAATGGTGGAAAACCGAAATGGTAGCCCTTTGAGGTGGCTTAGATCGGTCCCTTGAATGGTTGTGAAAGGAGGTATTTATAGGTGGAACTTATGTGGAGTGGCGAAGTTGTAAATATGGTGTTCGAGGACTGAGCATAGCTGGCAGCATTCTCTTTATAGCTGGCACCGGCTGTTGTCCTCATCCAAGAAACAGTGTGCCATCAGAAACATGCGACCCCTTATTTAATAATGAGCGAGCGACCTGCGAAGCCATGCACAAGCGATCAGCTTCATTATGAACGAGCGAGCACTTTGGACTATGCACAACCGACCACGTGTCTTTCTGAAGCAACGGGTGCATTTCTTCTCTACATTATAATATTTCCATTTTGTTTCTTTGTACATTACCATTCCAAATAGGGATCGATAATTACCAGAATTGCCATTGCTCCATTCCTTTATTATATATAAATCTACTTGCCCAAATCTCCACGTGAGAAGACTGCTTGACCCCACTGAACTGATGTGCTCGATGCAGCCGCTGTGAACAATGCCCAACCTCACTTGCAAAGTTGTGCTTGATCGACCTATGGGGAGAAAGGCTGCTCGACCTCTCATAATGGTGCACGAACGAGTGATGATGCAGGAGTCCGTGGACTCCATGATGCTTGACTGAGTTCGACGTGCGACCGAGTACTCCTGCCGATGACCGACCACTAGCGCTTTGCTCGTCCAAGGTAAACTGCTGGACCCCTGCTTGGGCGTGCTCAACTAGTGGCATACGTGTGTGTATTTGTTCCATATACGTTTACATGAAAAACTGAGATTATGCAACAATGTTCCCTCACAAACCTAGATACTTGACTTTCATGTTACCTTCACTCCACGTGGCATTGGCTGTGTAAACATATTTATTCATGTTGAATGCTGCCAATTAATCACACGTGGCACATGTCCAATGCAATCGGCATATGGAAGCAAAGTTTAGGGTGCACGCTAGAAAATGCTTCAACCCATATGAACACCATGCAGCATGCCTCTTTTCATGTAATACATGCATGAAGCTAATGGTGTGTAGATATGTTTTGTCAGTTCTTAAAGAATCCACTTTGCATGGATAATGACCGACCACTTGGACACATTCGAACTGTGATGCTTGATTATCCTGCGCTTGATCAAACTAGTGCTCGCACGGCTTGAGATGTGTCGAAACCATCGTTTTCTAAACCGCGTTAGAAACAGGGTTAACACTAGGCCTAACAAGGTCCCAATTGATGAATTAATTCAGCCAAATCCTGTAAAAATACACTTTAAAATTTTTCATGTAATAAAGTGTCTGATATTGGTCATCATCTCATCCCCTCTTGTCTTCATCAATATCAATGTCAAACTGCAATATTGTTCCCAAATATCAAAAAGATTTCTTCAGGGATATTTGTCCAGCCAGGGTGACATCTCTATCATCTAACCTGATACTGCAAAACTCACACTTTGTGTACTCTGTTTTAGTTTTGCTAAGCTTGAAATGCTTCAATTTAAAATATACCATCACAAAACTTTGTAGGATCTAAATTAACCCTTTGGGGAGGGGAGGGGGGGGGGGGTGAATATGATTTATTGCAGTTTTTCGCTGAGTAATACATAATAGCAACACAGATAATAATCAGAGTAAATGCGGAGAAATAAATAACATACAAATATACCCAGCTTCGGGAAAACCCTGCCTATTGCTGCATTCTCCAAGGTTTCTACTAAGAATTAAAAAATTCTCTATGTTTACAATCCCTTGTAAACTCGCGACACCTGCCCCAATTTTTCTAATCCTACGCTCAAAACCTTGCACTGATCTCTATCCCGAGATCAGATTTCCCCGAATTACAAAACCCGTAACTTGTCTCCGTAGTCTACACAAACTAAAAAACTTCAACATGATTTACAACAATATAAAATACTACAAAAAACAATTTAAAACCACATAAAACAAAAACCCTAGTTTAAAATAAAAACTTTTAGCCCTTTATAACTTGGTCGGTCACTTTTCTTATTTGTGATATCCCAAAAATTGGCTTCTGCTTAGTTTTTCTATGTGGGGCAAAGGTATTCTTCGAATTAGGGTTTTTAATTTCTGCACCAAATCGTGATCTCGAAGCTTTGGAAAATTGTTCTCTGATGCTCGAGTAGTTGATGTTCGTGATCGAATGATTTAGCTTTTCCAATGGATCGAGAATCTCTGAAGTATTGTGAGTTCTTCTGAATTTATTTCTTTATTTTTTCTGCTTGATTTTTCGATATGATGTTGGTGTACAAATAGGATTACCGTCCCTCTATATTCCCTGATTTTTTCGTAAGATTTGGTTGATGATATTTACAAAAATATTGGGTACGAACTCCACGGCTTTGAATTGGTTTTGCAATTGAATTTGGAAAGTTAAAATTTTCCTTTCGAAAACATCAGTTTGAATTTGCGGTATATATATTTATTTTTTTGGAAATAAGGACTTGAACAAATTTTCTGGAACATATTGCGTGATGAGTTCCTGGGTGATTTCTGGAACTTTATATCCTCTTTTCTTTTGACTTTGTCAACATGATTTTTAAATTGATATTTTGTTCATGTATTCCTGAATATCCTGTATATCGAGTAATCTGCTCCCATAAAATTTAAGCTGCTATATTCTTATAAGAATAGATAAACTTGAGCTAATAGTACTTTTGATTTGCCATTGAACAGAACTAATACTTGATCATTTTTTGACTGGATACTTCACATTGGTCTGTTGTCACTCGAGTTTGTATTATGATGCTTCGACGCTTTTTGCTTCTAAGAACAGATGCTAGACGAATTTAACTGATACTACACTTTGACTTGCCATTTTGATATATGTTGTGACGATCCCAAAACCCCATGACACGGTGTTAAGGATAATCATTGGAATATAACACATCAATCATCATTAGCAGATCACAGGTAATAGCATAAACATAAAATAGAATAATTTACACACATATGACAGCGGAATCATATAGATATCATCACATCAGAGAGCACAGTGCAGGATACAACTTTGTGCATAATAATACATAATCAGTCACCATCGCCAGAGGCGGAATCATACATAAAGATTACACAAAATAAATATCAGTCTACATCGCCAATGGCGGAACCATAATACATATACTATAATGGCGGAGAGAGTCAAAGTCAACACAGTGTAGTCAAGCCTCGCCATGAGCCAAAAGTGCACCAGATACCTGTAACTAGGCTGCCAGTGTGAAAATGAGGGCACCCGAGTTTGTAAGGTGAAACAAACTACGAGTCAGTCATGGGACTGGTATGAGAAATCTACTTAACTTATTAATAGCAATAAAAAGGAAAATCAAAGGACCACGCCACTTTCGCGGAACGAGTTTACTCCAATGAGTGCTAGTGCATGAAATAAAGTAAATGATTAAATCATCGCAATGCTTTTTATAAAATGAAGCCATTATAAGACTCAGGTCCCATCACACAATGCAACGCAAGCCGGAGGATAGAGTTTTACCTTATAATGGCAAAAAATGCTTCATACGAATAAAACAAAAGTGTTTGATATTATTACTAGTACATATATGTTTCAAAAGCGATTTCAATCATAAATATCAATCCTAGACGGCATGGGTACCATATATCATGTCGCCATACTAGTAATACAATCACATTCGCATATTTCGTATTGGAAATTGGATTCCTTCATGAGTCGAGGCAAGGGGCAAGCTCCTCTCCGTTCGAGACACTCTAGCAAATGCCCCAGGATCGCACACATCGGTCCTTGGAATCGGCTGGGCCAGTCCTCTCTTACTTTTGAGGATTGGCAATTCTTGAACACACGTTTCCTGGTCCTTACAGACCTATAATCGAGGCGCCTCGCATTCCAACAACCACACAGATGAAAAGTATATATAATGTCAGGGCTGGTAGGTCACTGACACCACCTTAGCTAGAAAGAAACGTCGTGCTCTCCCAGCGGTCCGTCTCCCGTTTTTGACTCATACCGGGGTGTGAGGCTCGCGAATTCACGTTATACATAAAGCTACGTCACACAGACCATGCTTTGATCATCAACCACAAGACTTTGCTTTGCAACAGAAGCCTTGATCATATGCCACTTAGGCGTGCAACACAGGCAATCCACTCCATGCGACTGATTTCTATCAATACATAACCTCTGAGCTCGTACGTCTCAGAGAAGGGCGTTAAGCAAGAGAATAAATTCTCCGCCGCCAAACAGATATATATTTAACAGAGATCAATCAGCATAGAACAAAATCCAATGTCAGACACACAGTCCATTTACAAGTCCGTTCTGGGTTTGAACGAAACCGGAGGCACCAATTCCTCGCATATCCGTACAATCAACAGTATGTCTGGACGACTACTACTTCAGCTCCTTCACGGTAGCTACTCCAATCACGAGCATCAGTAACGCCCATCCATCCGATGTGAAGATCGTCGGTATTCAACCGTCTTCGACTCTTCGACTTCTCAACGTCGATCGATTATTTGAAATGAGACGAACTTGGCCTTTTCAAATAACCCACGTATATTTAGATTTTCAAATCAATTTATCACATGGTTAGACTATTCAACATCCACATTTCAGTTCTTTAGTTATAATTTTCATGTTGAATACATTCAACCATCACATATCAAGCAAACACAACAAAATTGGTTTATTTCCACTCTATATCGTCTGTAGTGTTTTATAACGATATATCTCCATTTTTATTCATTTAAAACGGCCATATTTAATTAAACGACGTTTCAGGTCGTGCCGATGCACTGGTGCTGTTTTTCACTAAAATTATTTTGCACATAACTGAAAATCTAACCGTTGGATCTTCACAAATTTTATACCATTAGAAAGATCATTTCAAAACGAATCCAACGGTTTCAGTTTTGGGAAAATCCGACTGTCGGATCTTCCACACTCGTCGTTTGAAGTTACGATTTCAAATTACGAACTGCAGCGTCGTTATTCGATTTAATTTAATTATATTTTTATATATATATGTAAATATAATCGTTTCTGGCGCTATTTTTCTTCAGATTTGAATTAAACATTCCAGACAATCCAATCGTCAGATCTTTACAAAGTTGGTGCCGTTGGAAAGATATTTCCAAGGCGAACCCAACGGTTGCGGTTTCGGGAAAATCCAATGGTCGGATTTCCCGCACTAGTCGTTTGAAATCACGGTTTCAAAACACGAACTGCACAGCCACGTTTCGTTTTAATTTTATTTATATTTATATATTTATATAAATATAGTTCATTCAAAAATTCCTATATCGTTTTCACTTCAAATATTTCACTAACGCCTTTAAATTTTGGAAAATTTCTCCATAACCTCCTTTGTACGGGAGGGGCTGGGAAAATTCCCAAATAGCCACACGGGCGTCTCATGTCAAAAAGAAAAAGAAAAAGCCAAGCGGCTAGCCAACAGGCTCATAAAATCATCACCCAAACAAAATAGTAAACGTGTAACTATTTGTCGGGCATAAAATTTTATTCCTCTTCTCTAGCCCCTTTTTCTATAACCTGTTCAATAAATATGCATGTACATATATGCAATTCTTATCACTTATCATTTTCCATTCAACTTCATATTTGATTCACTTCGGTTTAAAAACACCATTCATTCTAATGTTGCATGCATAGGCAAAAATCATATCATTAGCTAATTAATGAATATTTCAACTCATGCATATTTATTTGAACAAGTGGCTACTTTTAACACTTCACGTTTCAAAATTGATAATTTTGGCGAACTAAAATATATTTCAACACATGACTATTTTATTTAGTTCCTATGCATGTTAAAAATAATATTCCTTTCACAAATATTTATTTCAACGCTCGCATATCTTTAGCATATCACACATATGATAAAAATGATATTTTTATCATTTAAAATATTTATTCAACACATGAATGTTTTCAACACTTTATAATTTCAATAAAAATGTAGTTTTTACTGTTCGATCTTTTTATTCAACACATGAACTTTTCCAATACACACACTTCTCAACACATGAGCACCTCCACACATGGATATTTTATATATGTTGTTCATATAAGAAAGTTGAATTTTTATTATTGAAACTATTTATATATAAGGCGAATATTTTACATACTTCATATATATTATAAAAATGTGATTTTTATTGTTTAAACACTTCATTCACTCACACATGAATTTAATTTTCACACATCACTTCTCAACACATGAGCATTTCCACATATGGATATAGTTTCAACACATGACTTTAATTTCAACGCATGAAGATAATTTCAACATATGAAAATAGTTCTAACACATGAATATTATTCAAAATTTTGGCAGCATAACGGCAGCGTAGTTAAAACCGGCACCGTCCCTAGTACGGCTCCTCGCTCTACCTTAAAACCTCACGGTTTTTGATAATGGGGATTCATGCATCTAATTCGCACGCAGGCGGCATGTTTTATTTTTATTTCCACAATTATTTCCAATTTATTTCAATCACCAATGGGTATTTTTCAACCACAACCAAACAATATCAACCACAAACAATTATTCAACCATTCGCATTTTCATTCAATATTTCACACCAATTCACAACAATAAATATCGTCCATGGTTTTTGGACAAGGGGAGTATATATATATAATTGCTATATTTCACTTGCATTTCAACACATATATTAATTATTCTATGCATGTATAATTCATACTTCGCTCATATAGCTTACACAACACATGCACATGAGGTATACAACACGTGTGTAATTTATATTTCGCTTATATAATTTATACACGACATTTTCCATTCAAATTCATTTAATTTAGATTTCTCACATTGGTTTTCGGAGTGCTAAAAATCGTAGATGACTCAGAAAAATCCGCGGTCTCTTCTATGTGGTAGAGAGCTTCCTTGCGGTCCCGATGTTTCCTGTTTCATTGAATTTTTTCAACACACCATAAAGATATGATTTTCAAAGTTCAAACATAAAAAAGAACTCACCTTTATCGATGGTTCAAAACTAGGGTTGCAGTTTTTGTGAAAACCGAGGCACGATAGGATGATCAGAGGTGATGACATGGAAGATGGAGGAGAGGGGAATCGACGCAGGGTGGTTTGAGGTGGTTCGGTGGTCGGTGGCGCACGTGGCGGCGATGGGAAGCGTCGGGGTTTGGGTCGTCGATTCTGGCGATGGAGGAGGCGATAGGGGTCGAGCTTGGGTCGGATGGGAAGAGGGAAGGGAGGCGCGTCGACTGGTGGTGGTGGCGCAGGCTGAAATCGCCTGTGGCGGCGGCGATTTGGGGGAGAAGTGGCGAACGATATCGATCGTCGGTGGAGAGAGAAAAACGAGGGTTCTGATGTTTTTTTTTATTTTTAAAAATAATGAATGAAAATTCTGATTGGCTCATAGTTTTAATAAATTTTTAAATAGTGTTTCTCCACACGGACACCAATTCAAACCCAACGACTGTCGTTCCTAGCTAATTACCCCCATCCCGGACACAATGGGATATGTTTCGTTGGCCAATTCGACTATTACAGTCAGTTATTTTTCAAATTAAAGTATAAAACATTTAATTTTAACTTTGAACGTACATTTCAATTTGCCAGGGCCACAAACTGATTCGAAAAATTCCAGAAAAATAAATCTAGCTATGTTTTGACGCTACGGTCCTAACAAAACTAGTTTCGCCGAATTCTGAGATCGTTTGAAAATGGCCATTTTCTGGTCGATCCAATTTAACAGAAATTGACCAAACACATTTTCTTTTTCCACGCTCACATACTAGCTTCAAAAATTATGAAATTTGAAACCTAGCAATAGTTTGACATCCCGGACCCAACAAAAGTGGTTTCGTCGAATTCCGAGGTCGTTTGCAAAATATCTATTTTCCAGGGCTATATATTCAATATAGCGACCTTTCTGAAAATTCATTCGGCCATAACTTTTGATTCCCGTTATGAAACTTCGATTTTTCAGATTCGTTAGAAAGGTATTGATAAATAGATTTAAATATTTCTGGTTTCACTAAAACCCGTTATATTTTCCACCCTGCACAGTCAGTCAAAGTTTGAATTCAAATTTTCAAACTGACTCACTATTTCTTATTCACTATTTTATTGAAATATTCTATTTCAGTTGTTCAAATTCCTTTGAAATGACCAATTTAAAATTTTTAAATTGGCTCGTATTTTCCGGGTTGTTACATATGTTCACCGTTGTGTAATTGTGGCATTTTCCGTTTTCACTTGAGCATGTATGGTACAGCCTTCTGTAGCATTCTAAGTTGACCTAGCTTGTGTTTAGTTGTATGTTTTGTGCTTGATGCAGTCACTTCTATTCTTTTTAAAACTACTGTGCACTTATTTTTGGGTGTTGCATTTGTCATTTCTGGCTATGGAGTTATAAGCATATGCTATACCATATATTATCCTGTTTCTCGAGTTGTTATGTTGCATCAGTGTATTACTATACAAATATGGACATTTCTTTTGTTGGTTGGACCCTTGCTGTTTTGACCTGAACCAATTTTGCATGTACATGAAACTGCTGCACTCATGTGCATGTCGCTCTATTCACATACTTGTGGCTTGCTGACTTGGTTTTGGCATGACCTTGTATGCTTGCATGGCTTACGTGCATTGTTTGAGCAGACTAGTGCTTGTGCAATATGTCGAGCTGTTTGTACTGGTCCATATTCATTGTCTATGTTCATTTGTGTCGTGTCACTTGTTCCCATTTTTTCCATTTATATTATACTACCTTGGTCTTGACTTTGCTGGTTTGCATTGCTTTGTCCATTTTGGTCCATGCATGTCGAACCTATGCACTTGCGCATTTATATATATGTATATACACACAAATATATGTGTATACATGTATCGTGCACGTGTAATTTATATATGTGGGCTATTCGAATGACATACATGAATTATTTATCAGCAGACCTGCTATATCTATGTTGGGGCTATTCAGAATCAGTTAATTATAATGCTGGTTCTGATTAACAAACCAGTGCAGTTGTGTTGAGGCTGAACTGTCGGCACCAGAGTATACAGTCTGGCTCGTAGTATTTACAGTGTATCACTGTGAATATTACAAGTAGTCTAGACTCATATATATATATACACACATATACATATACACATATATACACACACACATATATACATACATACATACATATATATATATATATATATATATATATATACGTACACATACATATATATATGTATATCAGACCAAGTCTAGACATACGATGAGAAACACACCAAAAATTCAGAGGCAAATAAAAATTGAAATAAATTTATATTTTCTTGTATTTAAATCTATTTTTGTTCTAGTTTAGTATGTGTGTTTCTGAGACAGGTATACAGATGACTGGACTGGATTGGAAGCACGTGAAGACTCAGTGTTAGTGTCAATGAATGTTTATGTAACTGTGTACGTGTAATTGAGTGATACTGAGTGATATGTAGTGAGCATCTTATGTATATAAAATTGATTGTGGAAATGAATAAAAATTGCACTATTATTTGTAATAAACAAATTGATAAAAATATATTTTTGTTGTTCTATTCAATCTGTAATGTCTCGAATTTTTACGGTATTATAATTAATTTATTTAATTATTTAAATACTGATTAAGAGAATTAAATGGTCGTTGAATTAAATTATATGTAATATTCAATTAATATAAATAATAGAATAATATATTTAATTCTGAAATAGTCGGAAATAGTGAATTGACAATATCGTGTGAACTGGACAAATTTGAAATATATAATTCAGTTTAGAATTGAATTATATTAACGAAGTTATTTAAATAACACTAGTTGAACGTATAATTATATTATAATTAAAATCGTGCCAGATATGGCGTGGCAGTTCGTAATTTGGCGATTCGGACGTTAAACGAATATACAGAATCCATTTTCAGCCGAATTTATGTGAAACAAGAAATGTTCGGAGCTGGTGAAGTATATTTTTCTAATGGAAGAGAAAAATCAAGATTTCAGTGCGTAGATTTTGAGTTATGTCCAAATCAAATTTCCAAATAGTCGTTATGGAATTCATATATAAATTGTAACGATATATAAAAAGAATTTCATTATAAATCGAATATCGATTTAATCGGGATTTGAATTACCGAGTCAGAAATTCATATAGGATTATTCTGGAGCTGTATGGTATTCTATTATGAATATATACGATAATATTTATTTATAAATATTTAATTTTATTATTTTTAAATATATTAATATTAAATGGGTTATTTAGAGCTTTAAAATAGACAGTTTTGCAAAGGACCTCCGGTTTTTACGAAACTAATTTTGTTGGATCCGGAATATTAACTTATTGTTAGATTTCAATTTTCGTGATTTTTGGAGTAAGTGGGTGGCCGTACGAATTTTTAATGTGAAAAACAGTCAATATTTTGACGGTTAAAGATACGATGTGTAAGCAAACGAAGTCGGAATTCGATGAAACAAGTTTTGTGGGATTCGTAATGTTAAACTCTAGTTGTGTGTCCATCTTCGTGATTTTTGGATATCATGTGTGACCACAGGGATTTTTAAACAGCGTATATAGACAACGGTTCAATATATGTAAATATAAAATTCGAATTAAAAATATTATACTTATACTATAAAAACCCCCTTATGTTTCCTAACCTAATTCATCTCCTCCCAAGTCAACAGAAATATCTGCCGTCACTTTTCTTCTTTCTCTCAAGCAAATGCAAGTTGAAAAATTCAAAATTAATCATATATAAATCGATAAATTGCAAAGGTAGCATCGTTGTGATCTCCTTGGCTTCCTTTTCGATCTCATGTACATATTGGTGGGTTCGACGCTTTTTCTTTTTGCTGTGTTTGTACAACAAACACTTAGGGTTTCATCGTTCGTGAGTTGTGAACTTTGATTCGTGAATTTAATGTTTGTTTTGGGTTTGTGATGGCAAGGGACACCTTTTGGCTGAGTTTGGGGAAAATCCGAAATAAATTGTGTCGCGTCTTTTACTGTAGGTGCTTCAGGCACTGTCGAAGTCGCATTCGAGGGGGTGTGTGCAAGCTGAAGGTCTGGGGTACGGGGAGGAGGAGGGTCTGACGAGATGAAGATTTCTGGTGGTCTCGTGTGAATCGGTTGAGGGATGAAGGAGGAATGGCAATCCAAAGATCGACAATTGCTTGCATTGGAGGCTTGGAGCAGCAGTCGGTGAAGTAAGGCGGGTTTGGGAAATTAAAGAGGAATTGGGCCAATTGTTTTAGTGTGAGGACCATTTTAATTATTGAATTGTTTTAATTTAATTTAATTAAATAAGGCATTAACTTGTGAACGTGATAACTTATTCGTATGTTATCGAAATCCAATGAAACAAGATCCATTAGGATCGTATGGACGGGGGCTACGAAATGGAACTGACTGGGAGTGAATTGGAGCTCTTTACAATTAATGGTGAAATAAATTATCAGAATCAAATCAACGATAGGTATTCGTTATTTAACGATAACCGTCCAATGTGAGTAAACCTCACTAACTCTACTAGTTCATATTTTTATAACGTATATTTATTGTTGAGAAATGATGATTGATATCTGTGTGTTGATTGCTTGATTGAATTGCTGATTGATTGTTTGAAATTATAGATAATGATATATATATATATATATATATATAAATCGTTAATCAAATATTGATTCTGTTTATCATAATATTTCGTTCCAAAATGAAATCGATGTTATTATATTGTTTAACATCTGTGGATGCAGGAAAACAGGTCGGAGGGATCCAAATGGATTCCTCAACATTTATTTTAATGTTTTTCATATATTGTGTTATATGATGGGATATTAAATCTGTTGCTAATTTTGTATGTTCAAATGATACCGATCATCGTTATATGGTATGTTAAATATCATAAGGAATACTAGAATGTTAAAAAGGAAATTTCAATGTTATATTGAAAAAGAAATGTTTATAAAATCAAAAGATTTTATAAAAAGAAAATATTTATTTAGAGAATAAGTAGAGTTATAAAAAGAAAATATTTATTTAGAAAATAAATAGAATTATAAAAGGAATTTTTATTTGGGAAATAAATATAATTATAAAAGGAAAATCTACAGGATATAAAATAAATGGAAAAGATTTATTTAAAGTGGAATTAAATAGATATCTGTTTGAACAGATAAATGGAGAAGATTAATTTATATATAATGTTTTATAGATTAAATAAAATAATTTATCATGGGATAAATTGGATATATAAGTCTGAACTTATATAGGGAAGTAGAAATCGGTTTTAACACTGATATTTTAAATAGAAATTGAACTCAACATTTATAAAGGGAATTATAAATGAGATTTAAGTATTAGAAGTAAAAAGGGGATTTCGTATGAATAATTCTATAAATAAAAGTATAAATAGAATTTGGAAATGGAATATTATTTTTAAATACGAAATCAAACTGAATTGATATATCAAAGATATATTTTTCACATTTGATGTGAATAATGGATTAAAATAGTTATTTTATAAATTAAAACATTTATAAAGGAAAAAATTGGGATTTGAAATAGAAATTCAAATGGGAATTTGAATAAGATAGGAAATAGGATTAAAATAAAATTAGTTATTCAAATAAGAGTTATTTTAATAGAGTTAATTAATAAGAGTTATTTGAATAGAGTTAATTGATTAGACTTAATCGAAATAGAATTAATCGACTAGAGTTAATCGAAATAGAGTTAATCGTTTAGAGTTAACCAAATAGAGTTAATCGATTAGAGTTAATCAAATAGAGTTAATCCATTAGAGTTAATCAAATAGAGTTAATCGATTAGAGTTAATCAAATAGAGTTAATGGATTAGAGTTAATCAAATAGAGTTAATTGATTAGAGTTAATCGAAATAGAGTTAATCGATTAGAGTTAATCAAATAGAGTTAATTGAATAGAGTTAAAGGAGTTAATCGAATATAGTTTATTCTAATATAGTTAAAGGAGTTATCGAATATAGTTATTCGAAAGGAGTTAATCGAATATAGTTTATTCAAAAAAAGATTATCGAATATAGTTTATTCGAAGAACATAGTTAACCGTATAGAGTTTATTCGAAAGGAGTCAGTCGAATATAGTTATTCAAAAGAAGATTATCGAATATAGTTTATTCGAAAGAGAGATTATCGAATATTAGTTATTCGAAGAGAGTTAATTGAATATAGTTTATTCAAAAAAGAGTTATCGAATAGAGATTATTCGAAAGAGAATTATACGTTGAATTCGATTATATCGAATTCTGGAAAGTACTATTCACTTTCCGTTTTAATCAAGATTTATTTATTTATTTATTAATAAATTAGTTATTTGTTTATGTATCCAAATTAATAAATAGAAGTTATATTGAAGTTATTATATTTCAGAAGCATGGGATTTTAACACTATTGTTAAAATCAAATGATTTTTGTAAAAGAAGTGGATTCATAAAAAGAATCTGAGAGTTACGTAAGGAAGTTTATTAGAGGTTTAAAAGGTGAACCTTGTCTATTTCGAAGTTAGAAATGTGGTTCAGTTAAGGTCTGAGAGGTAGTTATACCCTAACTTGATTGTCTTCGTTTTTAACTAAGGAATGGTTAAGGTTCGATAGTGAAGGTTGGTTAAGTGAAATTAGTTAATCAGTGTACTGTTTTGAGTTAGCATCACAATGTTTTATTTAAACAGCTGTTTAAATCCAAATGTAGGAGTTTTGGAAATGTTTTCCAAATAAGAATCAGAAATGTTTTCTAATATAGAAAATAAGAAATGGAAATGTTTTCCAATGTTAATAGCATATATTTTCTAAATTTAGAAAATAAGAAATGATGAATATACAGAAACAGGAAATGAAAAAAATGAAGAAATTAATGAACTAAAGAGATAAATGTTCAATGATGATTGATTGATAAAATTTCCACCTGGAAATAATATCGTTGTTTGCTCACGTGTTTTTCTTTGATAGTTAACTCGCCGACTATCGAAGTTTTTGACCATTTTTCCGTCGTTAATACGGAGAGACCGAGATCAGATTCGTTATCTGAAAACCACTGTGTATGGGCATTAGCGTTGCGATCGAATATGATGAAGATAATTGAAGACGGGGTTTGTGCAAGGGTCATTCTATCTAATCCTAGGTAGAAATTGCCTAAGATGGATTTACATAATAATGCCTTCGATTTGTCCAGTCCCAGGACAACCTATATGGAAGAATGTCTGGCAGAGTATATTTAATGGATCATGTAAGTTGATCTCTTCAAACGTATGTACGTTTGGTGGTGGAGGAATTCGTTTCTCTTAGATGTATACCCGTTGTATTTTTGGGGAAATCAACTTGTGATTTGGCGGGTATGACGATGTGACATTCAAAGTGAATAATTGTGTGATCTATCTGAGATAAGCATGGCCTCTTTCCTCACAACGGGAAATGACAAAAATCAGGGAGACAACATGGCTATGTGGGTTGCTTCCATTAGGTGTACTATCACCTATCTAGAGATATTCATTTCATTCTTTAATTTATTTAATGCTGTCCCATTCGGGAAATGGTTGCTGATCCTAACCGTTGGAGATATACATTCGATACACTCAAGTGAAATGAGTGGTCGGTCATGTGTGGCCGAGTTGCAAGATGTTCTTGTTGAACCCAGTGTATTCCTCTCTAGAGGTACACTATCGGAAGGTGGTTCCATAACTTGTCATAGTTGGTAATCCATTATCCAATAAGTGCTCGTGGTATTGATTGTATACTATATATGTAGAACGTGAGATGAAAGCGTTTCTGCTAGATGATTATTATATTGTGGTTGATAGACACTATCATAATATCAAAAGAATTTTGATATAAAGACTATTTTGGATTCTCATAAGGGAAAAACCCGTTTCGTTATACGGCGTGGTCTTATGAGATATCGTTTAATTGCTCAAACTGTTTTAAAATGTTTTACTCACACCAGTCCCATGACTGACCCAGGGTTTGTTTTGTTTTCCCTAAACTCTTGGGTGCCCAATTTTGTACGGGCAGTCAAGTAGTCAGGATTTTTCAGATATACTTGGAGAGCTTGGAGTAGGAGGCTTCAACATTATATAGCTATAGTTATTTCCGCTGTGTTGTAAGTGTTATACTCTGATAATGTTACTGTATACATATACTTTTATTTCAAAATTATGTATCTATTATATGTTGTTCGTTTCGCTGTGAGATATGTATTTACTCTGATGTTGTATGTTCTTCTTCTTCTATTTCTAAGTTTCTGTCTTATCTATTCTTACCCTCTAATTTCTTTCATGGACTATCCAGTGTTTCTGATGCTTGGGTAGTCGACATTGAGTTTATGTCGATAACCAGGATCGCGAAAACCCGGATCGCGAAAACCCGGATCGTTACACAATCTATCTATTTTATTTGTATTTTTCAATAGTACAATTTCATCTCTTACATGTAAATGTGTCATTTTAGAAATATCCAAACATATTTAACTGAATTGTAAGTAGTGGAGTCAGTGATATGTACTATTTCTAATGCTGAAATAAAATATTCATTTAAATAATAGTACTGTTCTGAATATTCAACTCTTCGTGATGGTATTCTATTCGAATAAATATTTATTTTTGTATGTGATATGAAATATAAAATAGTACTATTTACAAACACATTTATAAAATAATATATATGTTTGTTATCATCAAATAAAAATCATATTGTTATACTCAACAAATTAGAGTTTCAAAAGTAAATATAAGGATGTGACATGGTTGCTGAAGTAAGTTCATTTTCTGCTGAAGTACGTTTAGGAATGGATTTTTTAGAATATTACTAGGGTCATTGAAATTGTTCAAGTATTCAACTTATGGAACATTTAGTACGTTTGTATACAAGTACTCATTACAAAACTTGTTTCTAAATTAATATTTTTCATCGCTAATATGTAGGAAAGTTTCAACTAATAACAATAGGCCTAACAAGGTACCCATAAATAGTATGTTATTATTTATATTACATAGTAAATATAACGTAATAGAATCTTTTGTTCAAATACAGTGTTATTAATCACATCAAATGGATTTCTTCTAGGGCATAAACTCTAACAATCTCCCACTTGCACTAGAGTCAATCAATCACGTATCGCGTACACACGAAACTAGTGCGATTATCATTCTTTTGCCATGACAGAGTTTTAGTCAGTGGCTTTGCAACATAGGTGCTTTGCAGATATGTCTATCTCCTTCGCGAACAATTTCATGGAAGAAATTATATTTCTTAAGTATATGTTTCGATTGATAATGAGATCAAGGCTTCTAGGCCTGATCAATAGCTCCATTGTTTTCACAATTTAAAATTTAGTAATGAACTTTTTAATCTAAACATCCTCTTTAGTAGATTCAATATTTATTTCTTGTTTTAAACTAACATCATTCATAATAAGTAGAATGTTATCAATATATAACATTACAATTATTGGGTCACTCCCGCTCAATTCCTTATCCATACAAGATTCAATGGTATTTTGTGGTTCCCTAGACGTTTCAAGTTCTATTTTATTCCCGTTGGTATTTCAGAGACTATTTCTCTATTTAAAAGAGTACCAATTCGAGCAATATACATTTTATTCTCAAAGGATTTAAAGAAATATTCTTTTACTTCTTTTGAATATTCCATAAAATGATAATTATCATATTTTTGTCAGAGGCAAGACGTTTAACAAACGTCGCATATCCCAAATCTGCAACAAAGACACAATAGGACATTTCCTAGTTCATATCTCATATTATACTTTCAGAATCATTTTAGTGGAATTACAATTAAATATGAATGCAATTCTTTCAAGGGGATAACCCATAATTTAATGGAAGATCTGTATGGCTCATCACTGATTGTACCATATCTTATAAGGTGCGATTTCTCCTTTTAGACACACCATTTCAATGTAGTGTTCCAGGTAGAGTGAGTTGTGAGACAATTCCATATTCTTTTAGATAGCCATCAAATTATTGGCTTAATTATTCTCCTCGATTTGTTTATTCTTTATATTCTCTCAAAACTTGTCTCAAACTTCATTTTTGAATTCTTTGAACTTTTCAAATGACTCTGATTTATGTTTCATAAGATACACACAATCATATCTACTTACATCATTAGTAAATGCAACAAAGTAATATAACCAACCTCTAACTGCTGTACTCATTGATCCACATACATCATTGTATATGAGGCCCAATACGTACTAACCCGTTCACTATGTCAAGTGAAAGGTGATTTAGTCATTTCGCCTAATAAACAAGTTTTGTAATTTTCATAAGATTCAAAATCAAATGACTTCAATATTTCATTATTATGGATTTTTGCTACGCATTTCTTATTTACAGGACATATTTTCAAAAGAGGCTGGTTTTTGAAACTAATAGCACAAATAACCCAATTTCAAAACTGTTTGCAAATATAGGCTTTTTGGCCTGTTATTAATTTCAAATAGTTTCGAAAATGGTTTTGAAACCAGCCTATTTGTGGTACTAGTTTAAAAAACCAGCCTATTTTGAAAAAAAAAATCCTTGTTTATATGGCCTAAATGTCAATGCTAGAGGTATGTTGGATTTAAATCATTAGATTTAATCTTCTTAGTATTTATGTTTTAATAAAGTACATCATAGTTAAGAATTTATAAAGATCAATAACTAATTGTGAATTCCATAAGATATTTCATTTAAATAAAATGAGCAACAATTGTATTTTATTACAAATGAAAGTTCTAACTTGTCTAAACAAGATATAGAATAATATTTATTTAAACGAAAATTATATAACAATAACATTTTAATTCTTCAATTAAGCTAGTGGTTAGGATAAGAGGCTATTTCCTATGGATAATTCATCACCATTTGTTTCATTTTCATTTGTGAGTTCACTTCTCCTTTTGTCAGATTTATACTCCTTTTGCAATTCTTGCAAATTCACATACATATATGTGATCCATATATAGTATATAATACTAGAGATGTATAAGTAGATAGTTATAACATTTATACCTTATTTGGTTGAATTCATCCTTCAATTTTCCCTTTTAGATCTTCTATATTTGTAAAACAATTATGATTGTTTTATTGAGGACAATCATCAAATTTCAATGTTAGTCAAGAAATTTGATTTAATTCAGATTATCTTTCTTAAGGATCAATTTAGTAATTAATTATCAGAGTTATTTTCCATTTATCTACATTAGATAATAAATAATAAAATGATGATAAATGATTCTGCAATTCATACACTAATTTTAACAATCAAAATCATATAGAACATTTCTTAAATGTGTAATTTAAACTGAAATATGCTCCCACTCAAAACAACATCCCCATATATATGTTAGTACATAGATCTTAGTGATCCAAGATCCATATCTAACCATACCTTGTGTGACAACCCATTCTCCCAAACCCCGGAAAAATAGGTAGTCATTGCAATATGACACATTAACATAATAGCAGAAGATAAACATTGCATTATATCAGTTAAAAACGTACATCAGATTACAGCAAAGGTTGACATCAAAGTTTACACAGAACAAAGGATTATGATAATTGTACATAATAGTTTCAACAACAATAGGTACATAGTAGAACTAAATGATAACCAACATGACGGAGTCTTGGAGAGTCCGAAAGAAACATCCAAATCCTACTCTAGCTCTAAGTCCAAAACCAACTTCCATAGTTTCCATATAAAATTCCAAAATGAATTAAGCTAAAGACCTAGATACTAGGCTATCCGTGTGAAAATATGGGCACCCCAGTTTGTAAAGGAAAAACAAACTACGAGTCATGGGACAGGTATGAGAAAACCCACAGTTATTCTTTTTAAAGTAAGGCATATCACGGGACCATGTCTTATAACACGGAACGGGTTTCCTCCACACAAATGTCATTGCACAAAAACACATAATGCTTTTTGAAAAATGAATCCATTATAAGACTCAAGTCCCATCACACAATGCAAGCACAAACCGGAGGATAGAGTTTTACCTTATAATGGCCAAAGATGCTTGATACGAGAAAATATTTGATATTATTATTAGTGTCTAAGTGTTGAAATCAATTTCAAAAATAAATGTATCCATCTTAGACGGCATAATACCCCATCTTGTTATGTCATCGTATAGGTTTATGACTAAAACCTCAAAGCTTGTACTGGAAATTGGATTCCATTATAAACCAAGGGAACTGATCTTCCTTATCCGATTCGGATCATCTCTAGCAAGATGTCCGGGACTCACGCGCATGTGAACTTTAAATCAGCAGAGCCAACCCACCAATACCTGGTGAGTTGGGCTCGCTCCTGAACATAACGTTCCCCGGTCTTAGCAGACCTACAACCTGGTCATTGATTGACCAACATCCAAGGGCCCTCGATTCCAACATCTACTTTAGTAAATGTTCCTGGGCTCCATACCATGGCATAACTTTTAGCTAGAAGGAAACGTATGCCCTTACTCTATTATCTTTCACCCCATTTTGGCTCATGCCAGGGTGCAAGGCCCTAAAGTTAACTTACCACAAAGCTCTGCTTTTCAACAAAAGCTTTGATATATTTGCCAACAGCACTCCACATGCCACACTGCCAATTCATACATATGATCACTTTCTATTCATTATATAACCTTTGAGCCCATACGTCTTAGAGATGGGTGTTAAGCTAAGAGTGTAAATTCCTCGCCACCAACATATATATCATCAAAGCAACTAATCGGTTATGTTATGAAATACAATGTTAGACATACAATCCATTTACAAGTTCGTTATGGGTCTGAACGAAACTGACGGCACCTTATTCCTCGTCCAATTAAGGAGAGAGGCTCTTTCATATCCGGATAATAACCAAGTATGTTTGGACCAATGCCAGTTTTACGCATTCAAAGGGGCAACCCATATCTAGGGCATCAACAAGAAGTCCATTCGATGTGAAGATTCCGGTCTTCTACCGCCTTCAATGTATTCGGCTTCAATTCATCGTATAATTATTCAAAATGAGTTGAACCCTGTTTGTTAAAACAAAAATTCTTATCGGATAATCAATCAACCAATCAAGTCTCCTTTAATTGGTAATCATTTTATAAGATTGAAATCTTATTCTCAACTTGGTTAAGTTACTTAGTTTTCGAAAAGTCATCTTTAACCTTATAAAAAGTTTTACTTAAGGATTAGATTTCGATTTACGAATTAAAATCCTTATTTTAAAACATTACTCAAAATTCGTTATAAAAGGTGTTACTCAAATGGCCAAATTTTTACTTAAGCAATTTTAACATTCAAAACCATATATAATTGGTTCAAACATTTTTCAAATCATTTATAACAATTTACAATGATTTTATCCTACTTTTATTTATATAAAAATAGTCAATATTGTCCACTTTCAATTACAGGACATTATAGGTCCTGGTGCTGTTTTTATTCAAATTTGATTTGAATATTTCTCAAAATATAACCGTTAGATTTTATAACTCTTGTTATCATTTGAAAGCTCCTTTCGTTATGAACCCAATGGTTCCAGTTTCGGCAAAATCCGACAGTCAGATCTCCCGGTATACCAGTATGAAGTTATAGGTCGAAGTTCGCAAACTGCTGCTATGCGACGAGTTCTATTCTGGCCATAATTCGACGTATATAATAAACTAAGTCGAATGACCACAAAGACATTTTATTTATTATATAAAATATATATAATAATTTCCATAAGTTGTACTTTAATTTTCCCAACTTCAAAATCAATTATTTCAATATTAAAATATTTTAATATTATTTAAATCATTAAAATAATATTATATTTCAAACTTCATTATTTGTAATCCAAATTCTCTTGACATTCGTTATAAAAACAAGTAAGAAATTTTTGTAAAGGAAGTCTTTATAAATCGTTTTCTAGACATCCTAACTGAACTTTACTTTTACTGTTTACTATTCATTTTAAAAATAAAACATGAGTATACCATAACTATATGAATATTACTTCAAATCAATTGGTTTTAGTCACGAATATTCATTGTAATTTCATAAACTTTGTGTCCCCCCAAAATCGGACATCAAATTCAAACTTTTATTTTTGGCCTTTTATTATATTTATAAAATATTCATTAAAATCCATTTTATTTGATGGATACTTAACCAATGGACAAACAATCACATCTATTTGTCATATTCAATCAATGTATCATATAACACTACATTAGCCATTAAATAACATCCAATCCACATATATAATGGAATTTACCATATAAGCCTTATCCATTAACGCTTATACGAATTTATCAATCAACAGATTAACCCCAATATCAACCATTGGGGTATATATCAATCAACTATCATTTCAATACCCAAGTAAGGTTCTTATCAATATTCATTAACCAATAAATGATGAATTAATTTCTAATAACAATTCAAGGTTCAAACTATTTTCCAAGTTAACACGATTAACTATAAGTGTCACATACCCTAGCAACTACATGTATATCAATTAAAAATGATACTTTTAACATCTTAATCATCATTAAACATTCTAATAAACTTTTATCATCAACCAATAATCATCACATAACTCAAACTAATTAATTAACAACAGTTAATTATAAATTAACCCTTTTTGTAGTTTCAGTTTCTCACCGTGGGTTTCACTCCGTCAAACTTTTAAGCGGATGGAATGCGGGCACTCTCGTGCAACTCCGGCACTCTTATGGCATCTTCACATATTTCCAGAAGCTAATGTGGCAGAGTTTTAAGGCTATGGGGTTTTAAACTTGACAGACGAACAAATAGAGATCGGGTATACGGGGTAAACGGGACAGGGTATGGGGGGTCCAGGGGGTTTGGTCTTAGAGTGCAGTCCACATTTTAGGTTGGGTAGGGGCTGGTGCAGGTGGTGGAGTCTAGGCGTAGGGTGTATGGGATAGGAGGAGGGTGAATTTGGGTTCTATTTTGAGGTTATTTGCAAATTTAGGGATTTAAGGGAATTTTTTGGAGTTTGAGAGGAGGAGGTCACGACAAGGGGGTAAAGGCTGGTGTGGAGGAGGGTGGAGAGGGACGGAAGTACTTAGGTGAGGGAGAAGGTGAAACGACCCAAACTCGCCCTTACAGGAAAGCCCAAATTATCAGAACACAAATAGAAGAACATTTCATTGCTATTACAACATTTACATCAGAGTACAAGAATATAACAGAGTATGAATAAATAATATACAGCAGAAAATATCAGAGATTTTGATTATATTTAAATACATAGCAGCGGAAAAATAATATATAACACAACTAAAAGAAATACACGGATACAGAGATTTCCAAATATAGTTCCAGTTGTAAATCCAGGATCCTGTAAAAATAATATCTGCAAAAACCAAAACTACTAGCTGCCCATGTGGAAAATAGGGGCACCCAGAGTTTAGGTTAAAACAATAAACTTCAGGTCAGTCATGTGACTGGTGTGAGAACTAAAACAGTTATTAAATCTTTACTTTAAAATGAAGTAAATCAAGGGACCATGCCATATAACACGGAACGGGTTTACTCCCAAGAATACCAGTCATAAACAAACAGCGCAATGCTTTTTGGAAAAATGAAGCTATTATAAGACTCAGGTCCCATCACACAATGCAACGCAAGCCGGAGATAGAGTTTTCCCTTAGCAAAACATGCTTGGTACATTTAAAACAAATCATTTGATACTATTATAAGTGCATAGTGTCAAAATCACTTCAAATATAAATGCATCAATCATAGACGGCATAGTATCCCATGCTACTATGTCGCCATACTAAGCTCTTCAATCAAAATCGAAATGTCACGTATTGGAAATTGGATTTCCGTCATGAGTCAAGGCAAGGGATGTACTCCTCGCCAACTTCGAGACATTCTAGTAAATTCCTCATGGTTCCTCATTGTGAACCCTTGGATCATGCAGGGTCGGTCCACACTTACGTTAGTGGATTGGCAATTCCTGAACACAAATTTCGCGGTCCTATAGGACCTATCCATCAGCTCCATTGTAACCGATATATCCGAGGCGCCTCACTATACATCATCCACATAGGTAAAAATATAATAAATGTCTGGGCTCCATATCATTACACCACCCGTAGCTAGAAGGAAATGTCGTGCACTCCCTGTTATCCCTTATCCCATTTTTGACTTATACCCGGGTGTGAGGCCCGTGAGTTAACGCTATACACAAAGCTATGCTATTTAAAGACGTGTTTTGATCATCAACCACAAGACTCTGTTTTTCAACAGAAGCCTTGATCATTTGCATCTCAGCATGCCACACTGACAATTCATGCCATGCGACTGATGTTTATCGATATATAACCTGTAAGCTCGTATGTCTTAGAGAAGGGTGTTAAGAAAGAGAATAAATTCTCCGCCACCAAACAAATATATATTTAATAAAGATCAATCAACACAAAATAAAATCCAATGTCAGACACACATCCATTTAATAGTCCATTCTGGGTCTGAATGAAACCGAAGGCACCTTGTTCCTCATCCCATATGTCCAATACAGGAGAGAGGTCCTCGCATATCCGGTCGGTATCCTAGTACATCTAGACGATCACCACTTATTACCTTGTCTTGGGCGTACAGCCAAATCAAGACATCGGTAATCATCCAAATGATGTGAAGACCTCCCGTCTTCAACCACCATCTTCATCGTCGACTTATCATCAAATCGGTTATTCAGAATGGGTATAAACCTGGCCTTTCCGAATAACTCGCGTATACTATAGACAAGTGCTACACAAACACAACATACGCCTCATTCTAAGTCGGAATATTCTTTTTGTAACGACCCAGAATTTGGGGCCAATTTAAAATTTTTATTTTAGAAATTTTAATGGGTTTTAAAATTTAAAGTAATCTATTTTAAATAAGAACGACTAAAAACTTTGTTCAAAACGAATAAATTTAATTTAATTAT
Organism: Allium sativum; assembly: GCA_030737875.1. Taxonomy (NCBI): domain Eukaryota; kingdom Viridiplantae; phylum Streptophyta; class Magnoliopsida; order Asparagales; family Amaryllidaceae; genus Allium; species Allium sativum. Next base: position 477,973,695 of record CM060923.1, on the reverse strand, counting down.
AAAAGGAGTTTAAAACAGCGCTGCAGTTTGAAATTTTGAATTTGAACTTTGACTGAGTATACATGATTAATTCTAAATCAGAATTGAATGTAACAAGAAATATTTAAATCTGTTTAATCATATCTTTCTAACGAATCTGAAAAACTAAAATTTCACTTTATAAATCAAAAGTTATGGCCAGTTCAAAATTTAGAAAAGTCGCTGTAGAATATATATATATTTTAATGTAATATATTGTCCTTAAAAATAGCCATTTTGCAAACGACCTTGGTTTTCGATGAAACCACTTTTGTTGGAACCGGAATGTCAAATTATTGCTAGTTTTCAATTTTCAGAATTTTCCGAATTAATATGTGAGCGTGGCAGAGGAAAACGTGTTTTGTTCAATTCAGTCAAATCGGATCGACCAGAAAATGGCCATTTTTCAAATGGTCTCAGAATTCGACGAAATTAGTTTTGTTAGGACCGTATCATCAAAACAAATCCAAATATAATTTATGTGGAATTTTTAGAGTTCTTATGTGGCCCCGGTGAATTTAAATATACGATTGAATTAATTTAACAAATGATTTAAATATTAATTTAAATAAAACTAGGCTGAGACGGTCAAACCGACTGACGAGACCAAGCCCATTGTGTCCAGGACGGGGGTAATTGGCTAGGGGCGACATTCGTTGAGATTGATTTGGAGTTCGGGATATTAAATAGGTAGTTTACGAATTAAAATAATTAAATAACATGGAAAATACACCAATAAATATTGAATACAGTATAACCCTAATCCCCTGATACGTACAGCCGCCTTCGTTCTCTTCAATGGCCATCACCGCTCAAAGTTTCTCCCATTAAAAACTCTCGATCCACTCACCAGAACCCATCGACTCTTCGGACAATATTGCAGCCCTCTCCATACTCTTCCCATCCGTACGGATTTGATCCCCTTTCGTGGAGTATCCACCTCGAATCGCCCACCACAAAACCGCCACGTCAACCGCCCGTACACCCCCGAGACTGCCACCGAGTGGGGCCCCCTACCATCGAACAGAGCGGCTTCCAGAGCTCTAGGAGATGGCGCAACCTGATCATCTTCCAGCATCCCATATCATGCGAAAAACGAAGCCCTAGAATCGAACCCATTAACTGAAACCCGCGGCCTATACATTTCAAAGGAAGAAGAAGTTTTTTTTTAAATTAATTATCTTAACTAATTTATTTAAAATGTCGTTAACATTTATAAACACATATATCATTCAAAACTTAATGAAATTCAGCGAAACGAAAAACGCTAGAATCGTGAAGCGGAGATCTATGTGATGGAACAGATCGGAACAGTAAAGGAGCACTTCAAAAATTCAAGGAAAATTTCAGATCTGAATAGCAATGTGAGAAATTTATTTATTTATTTCCTTTATAATTATAAACAATGTCTGAAATCATTGTTATTAATCTACAATAAATTCATACTGTTATTATTCAGTGTTAAATGTATAATATCCATCTGTGTGATTGATGATGTTATATGGCGATATTTATTTTACTGTTGGATTTAACATTTCTGTTAGCTAGAATTTGATGAAAAAATATATATATATATAGCTTTTGTTTATATAAATAGATCAAATGTATAAAACAACAAATTTTGTAAATTTGTTGAATTAGACTTTTCAACATACATGGAACACAGGATTTTGTTAATTCGTTAAAACAGGCATTTTAACATAAAAATGAATCATACCTTTTATTCATTTTTGTTGATCAAATTTTGCAATAAAACATGAATACATATTTTTGTGTTATTTTGTTGAACTAGTTTTTCAACAAAAATAGAATAAACATTTTTATGTTATTTTGTTGAACTAGATTTTCAACAAAATAGAATACACTTTTTGATGCAGTACTGTCTACATAAAAAGAATAGATTTTAAAGATGCCTTTTTATTTTTATTTTCAAATTAGAGACAAGAAAAAAAACTAATTTCAAAGTAGCATTTTTATGTAATCTGTTTTCAAGTTAAAATATTACATTTTTAATGTAGTTATATTTCCATTAAAAAGATTTGATTTTCAATATTACATTTTTGCAAAATATTGTTTATATTTAAAAGATTAGAATTTCAAGTTATTTTTTTGTAATATTATTTACATATAAAAGGTTAGAATTGCAAGACATCATTTCTAGGTAGTATTGCTTACATATAAAATATTAGATTAAAAAGTACATTTTTGTTAGAAAATGTATATTAGATTAAAAAGTACATTTTTGTTAGAAAATGTAAATTAGATTAAAAAGTAAACTTTTACTAGAAAATGTGAATTAGATTAAAAAGTACATTTTTGTGAGAAAATGAATATTAGAATATAAAGTACATTTCTGTTAGAAAGTGTAAATTAAAATAAAAAGGACAAATTTGATATTTTTGTTAATTATATTATAAAGAATAAAAAAATAAACATTTTTGCCGAAACTTGATTAGCGAACAAAAACGAGATTTTTACCAAAACTTGATTAGCAAACAAAAATCCACATTTTTGTTGAATAAGAATAGATCAAACAAAAGAATTACATTATTTGTCTGAATTTGAGCGGTGAAAAGAATTACATTATTTGTCAGAATTTGAGTAGTGAAAAAGGTCAACCTTTTTGGTTAGAATTTGATTAGTTAAAATATACATTTTGTTAACATTAAAAGGATTTGATAAGAATTAACATTTTTGTTAACATTAAAAAGAGGAAGTTAAAAAAAATGTATATTTTTATACATTAACAAGTTATGAAATGAAAATGTATATTTCTATACATTAAAAAGTTTTGAATTGAAAATGTATATTTTTATACATTAAAAGAGAATGAGTTAGAAATGAACATTTTGTTTAGAAATGTTAAATAGGATTAAAAAGAACATTTTGTTAAAATGTACATTAGAAAGACGAAAAGGACATTTTGTTTAGAAATGATCATAGAAATAAAAATCACATTTTTATGAAAACACGATTATTGGAAAGAAAAATAGACATTTTATCAAATGTAAAAGAGTGATAAAATTATGCATTTTTGGTCAAATGTAATAAGTGAAATAAAACATTCTTTTTATCATTTAAAAAGAGTGAAGTAAAATACCCATTTTTTTTACATTGAAATGAATTAGACAAAACTGGCATTTTGTTTATATTGAAATGTGAATCAGAATAAAATATACATTTTCGTTAGAAAATGTGAATCAGAATAAAATATACATTTTCGTTAGAAAATGTGAATCAGAATAAAATCTACATTTTTGTTAGAAAATGTGAATCAGAATAAAAAGTTCATTTCTATTAGAAAATGTGAATCAAAATAAAACGGGACATTCTTGCCATTTAAAAAGAATGAATTAAAAATTGGCATTTTTGGTCACTCAAAAGGATAACACAAAAGATTAGAAATAAAAGTTAATCTTTTTATTGTCCATAGGTTAACAATAAAAAGGAATGAAAATAAAAGGTTAGATTTTTATTGTTATTTGTTCACAATAAAAAGAATTGAAATTATAGATTTTTATTGGCATTTGTTAACTATAAAAAGAATGGGAATGAAAGGCTAGATATTTATTGTCATTTGTTCACAATAAAAAGGATTGAAATGTTTGCCTGTGATGTTGAAATGTTTGATGTGTTAAATATTATGTTAGTATATGCATACTAAATACTACACTTCCATTTACAGGTCATCCGACTTGTTTATGTGATTGGGACGATAATTTTTACACATCGCCCAAGTGCACAAATAATTTATTATTTGTTTGTTGGATGAAACCCCACATGGGTGTTGGGATGATTTTTGATCTACACTAGTCCAAGTATTTAGTGTAGAATCCACTTTGGCTGTTATTTGGATGTTTGATAATTATTTTTCATGACTGTTGATTTCATGAATATATGGTTGTTGATTGAGTCGCATTCCAATAAAGAATATTCTAGAAAAAGAATATTTTAAGTATATTTAGAAAAAGAATATATTTTTATTGAAATGAACTAGTTATTAACTAGAATAAATCATTAAATTTAGATTTAATAAAGTTTTCCAATTTGTTAATATTTAATTGAAAATTTAATTGGATAAATTGGATTTTGGGTTTGTTGTGAATAGTGTCTTAGATAACACTGTTCTTAAACCCCGTATGAAAAGAATAATCTTTTATTTAGTTTATTAAAGTTTTCAATTATATTTGGTAATTGAAATAAGATGAAATGTGAGTTGGGTTTATTGTGAACTGTGTTTTTAAGTGACATGTGTTCTTTAGCCCAACTGACAGTGAAATTAGGATTTAGAATTTATAAATCTTTTATTAAGATTTAAATGGAAATTTTCCAAAAGTAAAATTTTCCAATTTAATATGTTAAATTGGAATTGAATGGAATTCGAATTAACATTTACCGAGATAAACTTCTGTAAAAGAGGACCGATACTACATATGGAATTTAAAAGACTTTGCCGTTATTCCATTTATATTATTGGTCGGATATAGAAATTTATAACGATTATATATTGATTTGATTTCTGTGAAGATTCCCTATTTTATGGAAGTCGATTTTGGGTTTATAGTGAACGGTGTTTTAAAATGACATTAGTTCTTTAACCCAGTTAAAGATAAGATTAATTTCTTAATTTAAGTAATCACTGAATAATGATTTGTGATATTTAAACCAAATTAGGTTCTTAATAAATATTTAAAAGGAAGATTTAAGAATAAATGTAAAGGATTTATCTTTGATAAGAAAATGTGGATATTTTATTTAGGAGAATATTCTAAATTGGAATGTGGCGTTGGATGTGTTTTTATAGTAATTGATTTTTAATTATAAAATACGTGAGTTATTCGGGAAGACCGGGTTTAACCCATTCCGAATAATTACTACGTCGATGAAGAGTCGAAGTTGAAGACGGTGATTGAAGACCGACGATCTTCACATCGAATGGATGTGTTGCTATTGAGACCCATGATGGGAGTAGCTACCTTGAAGGGGCTTCAGTGGTGGCCGTCCGGACTATTGTTGATTGTTCGGATTTGGTTTTCGCTCAGACCCAGAGCATAAGCTAGTAAATGGATGTGTGTCTGACATTGGATTTCGTCCCATGTGAATTAAATCGATTTCTGTTAATGTATATCTGATTGGTGGTGGAGAATTTATTCTCTGCTTAACACCCTGGTATATATTAATAGTGATTGATCGCATGGCGTGAATTGTCAATGTGGCACGCCAAGATGCAAATGATCAAGGCTTTTGTTGAAAAGCAGGGCCTTGTGGGATGATCAAAGTATAGCCTATTATGGCATAGCTTTGTGTATATCGTGACTTCGTGAGCCTCACACCCCAGTATGAGTCAAAAACGGGATATGGACCGTAGGGAGTGCACACGTTTCTTTCTAGCTAGTGGTAGTGTCAGTGCTTAAACTGGCTGACATTTTACTTATGTGGATGATGGATTTTTAGGCGCCTTGGATTTTTATAGGCCGTTAGTGGTCATACTATAGGTTCAAAGGAACCAGGAAACGTGTGTTCAGGCATAACCAATCCACTGCCGATAGGCGGGGACCGGCCCTACCGCTCCAAGGGTTGCCATAGGTGTGATCCTGAGGCATTTCCTAAAGTGTCTCGAATCGGAGAGGAGCTTGCCCCTAGCCTCGAATCATGATGGAAATCCAATTTCCCATACGACCTTGCAGTTTTGATTGTAGAACTAGTATGGCGACATAGTAGGATGGGGTACTATGCCATCTATGATTAATACATTATGATTGAAATTATTTTTGAAATATATATATACCCATATATATGCACACACTAATATTAAATCCGTTTTATCGTATCAAGCATCTTTTGACCATTATAAGGTAAAACCCTATCCTCCGGTTTGCGTTGCATTGTGTGATGGGACTTGGGTCTTATAATGGTTTCATCTTTCTAAAAGGCATTGCGTTGTTTAACGTTTTACTTTACTTTATGCATTGGCAATCCAATGGAGTAAACCCGTTCCGCGTTAGCGGCGTGGCCCTGTAATTAGCCTTATTATTAGATAGTTAAGTTAAGATTTCTCATACCAGTCCCATGACTGACCTGTAGTTGTTTCACTGGCAAACTCGGGTGCCCATAATTTCCACACGAGCAGTCGAGTAGCTTTTTTGTAATAACCCGGAAAATGCGAACCAATTTAAATTTTTTATTTTGGCAATTTTAGTGAATTTTGAATATTTAAAATGAATTATTTTAAATAATATCGTCAAGAAATTTATTTTGAATATAAATAGAACGTATATATTTATATACATCGTCGTTAGAATATAAATAATTATATATAATTATAAATAGAATTGAAAATGGCGTGGTAGTTCGATAATTCGATTTCAAACTTCAATTGAACATACCGGGTGCAAAATAAACAGGATTTGAGTGAAATCAAAAATATTTGAACCTATTTGATAATATATTTCCAACGAATCCGAAAAATCAAGACTTCATAGCGGGGATAAAAAGATATGTCCAGTTGAAATTTCAGAATAGTCGCTATGAAATTCAGGCCCTTAAAAATAGCAATTTTGCAAACGACCTCGGATTTCGACAAAACCACTTTTGTTGGATCCGGGACATAAAGTTATTGCTAGATTTCAAATTTCATAATTTTTCGAATCAATATGTGAGCGTGGCAAAGGAAAACGCGTTTGACCAGTTTCAGTTGATTTTAATCGACTGTAAAATGGTCATTTTTCCAATGGTCTTAGAATTCGACGAAATTAATTTTATTAGGACCGTATCGTTCATACGAAGCTAGAAAATATTTTTCTGGAATTTTTCGAGTCCGTATGTGGCCCCGGTAGATTAAAATGCGCGTTCAAATTCAATATATAGAGTTATATTTTGATTTTGACGAAAACTGATCGAAACAATCAAATCAGCTTACGAAACATATCCCATTGTGTTCGGAATGGGGGTAAAACGCTACGGATGACAGGCGGTGGGTTCGATTTCGAGTTCAAAAATAAAAGTTACTTTTTGAAATTAAAATAAATAATAAAATATATAATTCCCTTATATCCTCTCTTCCTTTTTTCCTCAGCCCCCCCCCCGTTCAAATTCATTTCGAAATTAAATAAAAAAAGAAAAAGAAAATGGGGAGGACGTCGATCCTCCACCGCTCGCACCACCGTCGAGGCGCGACCTCCCCCACCCTCGCGCCCTCGCCTCCAGCCCCCCTCCGTTCCTGCTCCTCCTCTTCTCCTCCCCCTCTTCTGAATTGATCGCCGAGCCCCCCTTAAAACCCCAACGTCGCTCTCCACCTCGCCGCCACCCCCTGCCGCGCCACCTGCAAGCCGCGCCGCCTCCCCTTACCTCGGACCGCCATCTCCTACCCCAAAAACAAACCGACTGTAAGTTTTTACTTTGTTTATTTATAGTTATTGGAAGTGGTTAGTTTATAAAAAGATAGATTTTCAGTTTATTAAAATATGATTTTTATTTATAATAAATTTTTTTACATGAGAAAGTGTATAATTTTTATACATATAAAGTTATGATTTTCTTTCTAATAAAAGTGGGATTTTTACAATTAAAAATATAATTTTTATAGTATAGAAAGTATAAAAATATGATTTTTATATTATATAGATAGTAAAAATATCATCTTTATATATGTAACGAAATAAAAATCTGATTTTTATTATATATACGTTGAAATAAAAATGTGATTTTTATAACGATGAAATCTTTATATTTGAAAAGGCGAAATCTTTATATTTGAAAAGGCAAAATCTTTATATTTGAAAAGGCGAAATCTTTATATTTGAAAAGGAGAAATCTTTATATTTGAAAAGGCGAAATATTTATATTTGAAAAGGCGAAATCTTTATATTTGGAAAGGAGAAATCTTTATATGAAGAATAGCGTGATAAAAATACAATCTTTATTATATGAACATCGATGTAAAAATAGAATTTTGATCTATATAGTAGCGATGTAAAAATAGAATTTTTATCTATATAGTAGCGATGAAAAAATAGAATTTTTATCCTTATGGAGTGATTAAAAAATATGTTTTTTATATACATAACAACAATATAAAAATGTGATTTTTATATATGTAGTGGCTATGGGCAACGAAAGTGACAAAAGACGAAAAGGTGATGATTTCCTACATAGGAAGAGTCGAGGCGTTTAGATTAGCTAGTCGGTGAGAACTTCTCACTCTAAATTTCTTTTTCTAGTTATATATATATATATATCTATATACTAGGATGCAGACGGTGCTTAGCAGCACCCGACACCCATCGTCCACAGACCATGGATGGCTTGTATGCTTGTTTGATGTGTTGTGAAATTTGTTTGTGATGTGGATGTGAAGTCGATAATAAATTGTAGATGGTTGAAATAAATTAATTATCGTTAAAAATATAATTTTTAACGTGAATATGAATATAGTGGATGTGAATAAATAAACATTCATTTACAAATCGGACGGTTTGTTTATGTACACCTATTTGAAGGATATTGATTGGGACGATAAATTTTACACATCGCCCAACTGCACAAATAAAAATATGTGTTTGTTGATTTGAAACCCCACACGGGTGTTGGGATGATATTTGGCGTACACTATAGGTTGTGTAAGCGTTAATTACTTATATTTGATGCTTATGTAGTTGTGTGGTGCACTTTGGATGATGGTCGATTGTTTATCGTTGCTATTAAATACATGTGTTGGGTGAAATCCATATAATTAACGTTATATGGTAATTGATTGGGCCTCATTCCAATCGGGAAAATAATGAATATTATAAAAGAAAATTCATGTGTTGAATACAAAAATAGTCATGTGTTGACGATATTCATGTGTTGAAACTATTCATGTGTTGAGTAAAATATTTTAACAATAAAATTTACATCTTTATCATATTTAAGATTAGAACCACTTTACAGTTGGAGTCTGATTAAAAATCAAACGATAGATACCATAATTTTATAAAATATATTACATAACAAAAATAGTCATGTGTTGACGATATTCATGTGTTGAATAGAATAAATATTCATTTGTTGAATAGAATAACGAATTTATTGAAATATACAAAGCCATGCTGATTAGAGTTGCGCTATTTTGACATGAACGATATTTATATCGATTATATTCGTTTTTATAATGAATATAGAAAAGGTGGTGATTTCAAAATATAACGTTTTGAAAATATTATCATTTATATAGTAATGATATGAAATATTCAATTTTGACTTGAAATTGAATATAGAGTTGAAATGGTTTGGAAAACGAATTATAATATACGTTTTGAATTGAAATAGACGATATATATATATATATATATATATATATATATATATAATGGCCTGAATAGAACGCGCCGCGCCACGGCAGTTCGTGAATTTCGACCGTTGACTTCGAATTGACGTTGCGGGAGATCCGACCGTCGGATTCTCCTGAAACCAGAACCGTTGGGTTCGTATCGAAAAGAGCTTTCTAATGAATATTAGAAATTTGAAATCTAACGGTTGGATTTGGAATTATGTCCAAATCAGATTTGGAAAAGGTCGCTATAAGTGCAGTTCGATGGCCATTGATGGAAATCGACTGTACACGCCTTGATAAAATTATTAAAAATATTAGTAATTTGTGTAAAATCATAATATGTGAATTGGAAAGAACCGGGGTGAAAAATTCCACATTTGAAAAGATAAAAATAGATTTTAATCGAAATTAACTAGTGTTGAACTAGAATTAAAAATCAATTTATTTTTGAAATAAATAAATTGAATTTGAATTGGTTTTGAAAATAACTAGAATTTCCAATATATATAAAGTGGGAGTGGATTTGAATCGAAATTGTCTTTGGAATATTTCGATGTTGGATTCCGTGATTATACAGATATTGTTATGGGAATTTGAAAGGTATACTTATATCGTTATTTCCAATACGATATTTGTTGGTTTTAGAATTTGATATTGAATATAAGCCGGTATATTTTATATTCAGAGCCTTATATTTAATATCAAATGTGATTTGGGTTTGTCGTGAATCGTGTTTTAGATGACATTGGTTGTTTAACCCAGTTAAAGACAGAATATTGATTTTTGAAAAGATTAAAACTAAGTGGGGTTTTAATGAATCTTTAATTAGATTGAAAAGTGAATTGATAATTTAAATTATCAAATTTGAAAAGTGATCGAGAATGGAGTATCACCACTTTTTCTCCAAAGCGATAGTTAAAGCCTTAATTAGATTTAAACGTGAAATGGTAATTAACTTTACCGATAACACCGTGGTGTTAGATATGGAGTATTACCAGTTTTGCTCCATGGGATGAATAGGTTGGGATTGGGAAATAAAATAAATAATTACTTCGGTGTGGTTCGCTAATCCCGACTAGTTTGGAAAACCATAAAATGGTTTGAAATGATATCCAAAGGAAGATTAAAGAATAAATTTAGAAGAATTTATCTTTGATAAAATTAATGGGAACCTTTCCATAAGAATGTGATTTTGTGAATAAAAGAATATTCTGAATTGGAATGAGGCATATGTTGTGTTTGTGTAACACATGTTTATTATATACGCGGGTTATTCAAAAAGACCGGGTTTATCCCATTCTGAATAACCGATTCGACGAAATGTCGAAGACCAAGACGGTGGTTGAAGACCGGAAGTCTTCACATCGTTTGGGTGATTACTGATGATCTTGATTGGGTTGTACACCCAAGATGAGGGAATCAGTTGGTGATCGTCCAGACGTACTTGGAGGTGGATGGATATGCGAGGAAAGTGCCTCCGGTTTCGTTCAGACCCAGAACGAACTTGTAAATGGATTGTGTGTCTGACATTGGATTTTATTCTATGCTGATTGATCTCTATTAAATATACATCTGTTTGGCGGCAGAGAATTTATTCTCTTGCTTAACGCCCTTCTCCGAGACGTACGAGCTCAGAGGTTGTATATCGATGGACATCAGTCGCTTGGAGTGAATTGCCAGTGTGGCACGCGTAAGTGGCAATTGATCAAGGCTTCTGTTGAAAAGCAAAGTCTTGTGGTTGATGATCAAAGCACGACACGTGTGGCGTAGCTTTGTGTATAGCGTGAATTTGCGAGCCTCACACCTCGGTATGAGTCAAAAACAGGATAGCGACTGCAGGGAGAGCACGACGTTTCTTTCTAGCTAAGGTGGTGTCAGTGACCTACCAGCCCTGACATTTATATACTTTTCACCTGTGTGGTTGTTGGAATGCGAGGCGCCTCGGATATAGGTCTGTAAGGACCGGGAAATGTGTGTTCAGGAATTGCCAATCGTCAAAAGTAAGAGAGGACCGGCCCTGAAGATCCAAGGATTGCTGTGTGCGGTCCTGAGACATTTGCTAGAGTGTCTCGAACGGAGAGGAGCTTGCCCCTTTCCTAGGCTCATGATTGAAATCCAATTTCCAATACGTGATATTGCGGTTTTAATTGTAGAACTAGTATGGTGACATGATATATGGTACCCATGCCGTCTATGATTGATATTTGTGATTGAAATTGTTTTGACATTATACACTTATAATAGTATCAAATGATTTGTTTTAAACGTACCAAGCATGTTTGGCTATTATAAGGGAAAACCCTATCCTCCGGCTTGCGTTGCATTGTGTGATGGGACCTGGGTCTTATAATAACTTCATTTTTCCAAAGAGCATTGCGCTGTTTTGTTATATGCACTAGTATTCTTGGGAGGAAACCCGTTCCGTGTTATACGGCGTGGTCCCTTGAATTACTCTCTTTTAAAGTTTTAAATAACTATTTTAGTTCTCACACCAGTCACATGACTGACCTGGAGTTTATTGTTTTAACCTAAACTCTGGGTGCCCCTATTTTCCGCACGGGCAGCTAGTAGTTTTGGTTTGCAGATTTATATTCACAGGGTCCTGGTTTACAGCTGGAATGATATCCGGAAAGCTTTGTATCCGTATATCTCTTTCAGTTGTGTTTTGTATTATTTTCCGCTGCGATGTATTTAATGTAATTTATTGTAATCTCTGATATTTATCGAATGTAATTTATTCAATTATACTCTGTATATTCTTGTATCTGATGGAATTGTTGTAATAACAATGAAATGTTCTTCTGTCTGCATTCTATTTTGTCTTGTCCTCAATGCCATCCATGCTTTCCTTCATGGGGAAGTTCAGGTCGTGTCATTTTTGCAGATATTTACAGGATCCTAGTTTACAGCTGAAGCGGTATTCGGAAAGCTCTGTATCCGTGTATCCCTTCCAGTTGTATATTTGTATTATTTTTCCGCTGCTATTCAAATGTAATTTAAAACTCTGATATTATTGAATTCCTATTATGTAATGAGTATTCATACTCTGTTACATTCTTGTACTCTGATGTAATTGTTGTAATCAGCAATTAAATGTTCCACAGTTTGTGTTCTGATGTGTGTTGTCCTCAACGCAATCCAGGCTCGCCTTTACTGGGAAGTTTGGGTCATTTCACTTTTATTCAAATATTCACATCTTTAGGGAAAGGCTCCCATTAATTTTATCAAAGATATATTCTTTAAATTTATTCTTTAATCTTACTTTGGATATCAATTCTAAACCAAGTTAAGGTTTATCCACTAGTTGGGATTATCGAGCCTTACCGAAGTAATAAGATATTTATTAATCCTAATCTCAACCTGTTCATCCCTTAGAGATAAACTGGTAATGCTCCATATCTAACACCACGGTGTTATCGGTAAATTTAATTACCATTTCACATTAAAATCTAATTAAAGATTTAACTATCGCCTGGAGCAAAACTGGCAATACTCTATTCTCGATCATTTCCGAAATTTGATAATTTATGTTATAACATTCACATTTTAATATAATTAAAGATTCGTTAAAACTCCACTTAGTTTTAATCTTCCCAAAAATCAATATTAATGATTATTTAACTTTGGGAAATCAAACAAGCCGCATTGGCAATCTACACTGTACCACTGGTTTCTACCAATATATAACCTCTGAGCGCGTATGACTCAGAGAAGAGTGTTAAGAAAGATAATAAATTCTCCACCACGAAACATATATATATATTTGGCAGAGACCAAAAATACAATTCGAAATACAATGCTAGAAATGAAATCCTGTCTTTAACTGGGTTAAAGAACCAATGTCATTTAAAACACAATTCACGATAAACCCAAAATCACATTCCATTAATTATGGAATCTTCACGGAAAACAGATCAATATATATAATCGATATCAATTTCTGTATCCGACTAATAATATAAATGGAATAATGATAAAGCCTTTTAAATCCCATATATATAAACAGTCTTCCTCCACAGAAGCTTACTTCGACTATTACCAAATTGAATTCCATTCAATCCCAATTTATTAAATTAGCAAACTTTACTTTGGAAAATTTCCGTTAAATCTTAGTAAAACGATTTATATGTTCCAAATCACATTTCATTGTTAGTCGGGATAAGGAAGGAATGTCATTAAAAACACATTTCATAATAAACCCAATTTACATTCCATTTTATTCTAGTTACTAAATATAACTGGAAACTCTAATAATTTTAATTAAAAGATATTATTTTCACATGGGGTTTAAGAACAGTGTTACTGAAGACACCATTCACGACAAACCCAAAATCCCATTTGATATTAAGTACAAGGCTATAATAGAAATTATATCGGCTTATATTCAATATCAAATTCTGAAACCAACAATTATTGTATGGGAAATAACGATATAAATATATCTTCCAAATTTCGATAACAATATTCGTATAATCACGGAATCCAATATTGAAATATTCCGAAGATTATTTCCATTCCAAATACATTTTAATTTATTCGTTGGAAATTTCTGGTTATATTAAAACCATTCATAAATCCGATTTATTTTATTTAAAAATTATTGGATTTCAAATCTAGTTAATAATTAGTTCCTTTTGATAAAAATATTTTTTTATCTTTACAAATGTGGAAATTTTCATCCAAATTTTTTCCAAATCATTTATTATGATTTTACACAGTATTAATATTTTTAATAATTTTATCAAGTTCCGTACAGTCGATTTCCATAAATGGTCATCGAACTGCACTTACAGCTACCTTTTCCAAATTTGATTTGGACATAATTCCAAATCCAACTTTTAGATTTGAAATCTCTTATATTCATTGGAAAGCTCTTTTCGATACGAACCTAAGTGCTCCGGTTTTAGGAGAATCCGACGGTCGGATCTCCCGTTACGTCCATTTGAAGTTAATGGTCGAAATTCGCAAATGGTTGCTGCGCGGTGCGTTCTATTCAGGCCATTATAATATATATATATCGTAGATTTCCAAGTATTTTATAAAACATTTTAAATTCGTTTTAAAACGATTCTAACTTTATTTTCAATTTTTAAATCAAAATTGAATATTCCATATCATTATAATATTTAAATGGTAATATTTTCAAAATATCATATTTGAAATCATTTCCTTTTCAATGTTCAGTATAAAAATGAATAAAATCGAAATAAATATCATTCACATAAAATGACGCAAATCTAATCAACATGGCTTCACACATTTCAATATTTTCATGTCCATCCAAAATCGAACATCAAACTCATATTTTAATCCTTTACAGAATATTATTTTAAAATATTCATTATTTTAAAATATTCATAATTCTAAAATATTCATTATTTTAAAATATTCGTTCCTTATGAATTGGAATCAGATACAGTCAATTATAATGTTATTTACATGGATTTCATACAACACATGTATACAACAATAATTATACATAGTCAACCATCATCCAGAGGGCATTACACAACTGCATAAGCATTAAATATAAATAATTAACGCTTACAGTAGTCTGTCAACCAATCAATTGACATACAGCTAAACAATTGGGATTAGCGTATGCCAAATATCATACCAATACCCGTGTAAGGTTTCAACCAACAAATACTGAATATAATTTGTGCAGTTGGGAGATGTGTAAAATTTATCAACCCAATCGATATCACAAAAATAGGCGAGCATAAAAAAGCCGTCCGACTTGTAAATGGATGTGTAAACTTATTTTTAACTATCCAAATATTATTTTATTTATCACAGTTATAAGTGAAAAATAATATTTTCAACTAACTAAATTTTTCTAATACTTTTTAGAAAATTTCGGCAGCATAACGACACGATACTCGAACCGGAATAAGGTCTAGCTTTATCCCTCGCCTAATACTGGCTCGCGCCATACACATACCAATTTCAATCCTGTTCACATCCAAATCAAATCCAAACAAATAAATCAATTTTCACAACCATAATCAAATCACGCAGAACATCCAAATAAATAAATACTCAACTACCCCAATTCCATTTACGACGCCATAAGTGGTTATTCGCGAAGTATGAAATCAGTATGTCGGTAATATCCATACATCGCTTTCAGTTTATGTGATTGTGTGAATTCGAGTGTTGAACTCCATATAATTCAAATCAAACAACATGGTTTGTACAATAAATAGTTTCGTGGGCTTCTGAGCCCCGTCTACATCCAAGAATATTTCTAATTGTAAAATAAATAAAGTGAGAAGGAGTTCTCAATTTTGGTTTCCGCTCTGTCAGTCTTTAATTTAACGGTTTGTATTTGTATTTGTTCAAGTTTGTAGTGTTCTTTACAGTGATTCCAACGCAATCTGTTTCACGTAGTTTATATTAAAAATCACATTTTTAATAATGCTTCATATATTTAAAAATCACATTTTTAATACAATGCTATATATATATATATATAAAATCAGATTTTTATTCAATGTTATATATATTAAAATTTTCATTTTTAAATCGCTTTACATATATTAAAAATCCTATTTTCATTCTATGCAAATATATATATATATATATATATATATATAAATCACATCTTTATAAAGTTTACTATATATATAAAAGTCATATTTTTATTATGCTACTATATGTACAAAAATCATATTTTTACTATGCAATTCACGTAATAAAAATCATATTTTTATAATGCTATTCATATAATAAAAATCATATTTTTATAATGCTATTACATAAATAAAAATCATATTTTTATATTTGCTATATATAATTAAAAATTAGATTTTTATATATGCTATTTATAATTAAAAACTGAAAATAAAATTCAATTCGTATTTACATACATGGAATCACAGAAACGGGGGTTAACCGCTGACGAGGTGGAGCAAGGGGGAGGAGGAGGAGCCGTCGCCGGTGGTCGGGAGGGGGCTAGGGTGGTCGGCTCAGTGAAGCATTAGGCGGAGGCGGCTAGGGCTTGGCCAGGGCGTCGAGTTTTGGGGCTTGGGATCCGCAGTTTTAGAGGCGGAGAGAGAAAGGAGAGGGAAGAAGGGGGTGCGGTGGTCCTCCTGGGTGGCGGCACCGGAGGTGCGGCGGCATGGGCCAAGCGGCGATGCGGTTTAGGACTAGGCGACGGGAAATGAGGGTGGAGTGGGTTTTATTTTTGAGTGTTGACTATTATGAGGAGAGAGAGAAGGATGTAGAAAAATATATATCTTTTATTTAATTTGGAATCCAAAAAGTTACTTTTTCATTCGAATCCCAAATCGAACCTAATGACTATCACCTCTAGCCATATACCCCCATTACGGACAGAATGGGATAATGTCCGGTAAGCCAATTCGACTGTTTCGATTAGTTTATGTTAAAATTAAAATATAAATAAATTTAACGTTCTAAATTTATTTCAACGTACATTTTAATTTACAGGGGCTACACACTAACTTCAAAAATTCTCGGAAAATAAATCTAGTTATGTTTTGATGATACAGTCCTAAGAAAACTAATTTCTTCGAATTTGGAGACCGTTTGAGAAATGGTCAATTTCCAGTCGATTAAGTTCAAACTGAAAGTGCCAAACACGTTTAAATTCACCACGCTCACATACTAATTCGAAAAATTATAAAAATTAGAATCTAACAATAATTTGACATTTCGGATCCAACAAAAGTGGTTTCGTCGAAAACGGAGTCGTTTGCAAAATGGCTTTTATTAAGGCTTTATATAATATAAAAAATATATAAATTCCATAGCGACTATTCTGAATTTTAATCTGGACATAAGTTTTTATTCCCGTTATGAAATCTAGATTTCACACATTTGTTAGAAAGATATAATTAAACAGATTCAAATATTTCTGGTTTTACTAAAATTCGATTTGTTTTGAATCTTGTACATTCATTTGAAATTTAAAATCGAATTTTCAAACTACCACACCATTTCAGGCTCGTTTTATAATTAAAATATATTTATTCGCTCTAGCTTCGATTTAAATATATTTTTAGTCGTTATTATTTAAAATAAATCATTTTATATATTTAAAATCCAGTAAAATTGCTAAAATAAAAATTTTAAATTGGTTCTGAAAATCTGGGTTGTTACAATCTCCCCCACTTAAAATCTTTTTTTTCCTCGAAAAGGAACGCAGAAGAAAGGTTTTTAACTAATCCACTCAACTTTCATTCTAGCTTGAATTCTTCAATTTTCTATTTTTTTCAAAATTTGGCTAACACCCTAAATTTTAGAAAAAATTCGCCATAACCTCCTTTGTACGGGGAGAACTTTAAAACCACAACTTTCCTCATAGGGCCCTCATTAATCCAAATAAAAAAGAAAAAGCCAAGCGGTCAGCCAATCGGCTCATAAAATCATCAAGACCCAATAAAATAGTAAACATGTACCTATTTGTCGGGCATACAATTTTATTCCTCTTCTTCGCTTCCTTGCTATGACCTGCTCACACACATATATATGTATATGTATGCAATTCCAATCAATTTTCAATTCATTTCCATATTTGATTTGGCTAAATTTACCATTCATTCACATATTGGTTAAATGAATAATCACACAACACAATCAACAATCAATTAGTTGATTAATGTTTCAAACACATAACTTCAATACATAGCAAAAATCATATTTTTGATGCCAATTCACAATAATAAACCCTATCTGGTTTTGGTTCTCATACCAGTCAATTTGGAAATATATAGAGATCCCACTTTGGAAACT
Source organism: Allium sativum (assembly GCA_030737875.1). NCBI lineage: Eukaryota > Viridiplantae > Streptophyta > Magnoliopsida > Asparagales > Amaryllidaceae > Allium > Allium sativum. The sequence goes on along the minus strand of CM060923.1, from coordinate 477,955,604 downwards.
CGAAAATAAATGTTGATGATGCTGCAGTGATCGCCAGAATCATCTCTGGGCAAATAGAATGTGATTCTATATCTACCCAATATATTTGTGGCTTCGTATATACACTAGCTAGGCGTATATGCAAAATCTCTATATACTCGATTGTCCAAAATCAATTTAAAATAAAATACTCAAATACATACAATATGATTTAAATTTTCAAAACAAAATTTGTTTTTATTTTAAAAATAACACTCTTCCAACTCATTCTAGGATGCTATTGATCCCATCTCTGACGATTCATTCTCATTGGATATTACTAATCCAATCTTTGATGAATCCTTTCATTTGATTCCAATGTGTCTTGTTCTCGAGCTTTGTAACCCAAACCTCTGATACTAAGATGAAATGACCCAAACTCGCCTTACGGGAAAGCCCGGATTGAGTTGAAAACATGACAAATCAGAACACAAACAGAAGAACATTTCATTTCTATTACAACAATTTACATTAGAGTACAAGAATGTAACAGAGTATGAATAAATAATATACAACAGAAAATATCAGAGATCTAGATTACATTTAAATACATAGCAGCGAGAAAATAATACATAACACAACTGAAAGAAATACACGGATATAGAGCTTTCCGAATATAGTTCCAGTTGTAAATCCAGAATCCTATGAAAATAATATCCGCAAAAACCAAAACTACTAGCTGCTCGTGTGGAAAATAGAGGCACCCAGAGTTTAGGTTAAAACAATAAACTCCAGGTCAGTCATGTGACTGGTGTGAGAACTAAAACAACTATTAAATCCTTACTTTAATATGTAGTAAATCAAGGGACCACGCCGTATAACACGGAACATGTTTGCTCCCAAGAATACCAGCGCATAAACAAACAACGCAATGCTTTTTGGAAAAATGAAGCTATTATAAGACTCAGATATCCCATCACACAATGCAACGCAAGCTGGAGGATAGAGTTTTCCCTTATAATAGCGAAACATGGTTGATACATTTAAAATAAATTATTTTATATGTGCATGGTGTCAAAATCACTTCAAATATAAATGTATCAATCATAGACGGCGTATTATCCCATGCTATTATGTCGCTATACTAGGATGTACAATCAAAAACGAAATGTCACGTATTGGAAATTAGATTTTTGCCATGAGTCGAGGCAAAGGATGTACTCCTCGCTGACTTCGAGACATTCTAGAAAATGCCTTAGGGTTCCCCGCAATGAACCCTTGGATCATGCAAGGCCGCTCCACACTTACGTTAGTGGATTGGCAATTCCTGAACACACGTTTCCCGGTCCTATAGGACCTATCCATCAGATCCGCAGTAACCGATATATCCGAGGTGCCTCGCTATCCATCATCCACATAGGTAAAAATATAATAAATGTCTGGGCTCCATATCATAACACCACACATAGCTAGAAGGAAACGTCGTGCACTCCTTGCTGTCCCTTATCCCGTTTTTGACTCATACTGAGGTGTGAGGCCCGCGAATTAACGCTATACACAAAGCTATGCTACTTAAAGCCGTGCATTGATCATCAACCACAAGACTCTGCTTTTCAATAAAATCCTTGATCATTTGCATCTCAGCATGCCACATTTACAATTCACGCCATGCGACTGATGTCTATCAATATATAACCTCTAAGCCATACATCTCAGAGAAGGGTGTTAAGCAAGAGAATAAATTTTCCATCACCAAATAGATATATATTTAATAGAGATCAATCAACATAGAATAAAATCCAATGTCAGACACACATCCATTTACTAGTTCATTCTGGATCTGAACGAAATCGGAGGCACCTTATTCCTCATCCCATTTGTCCAATACAGGAGAGATGCCCTCGCATATCCGGTCGATCTCCAAGTACATTTGGACGATCACCACTTATTACCTTATTTGGGTGTACAACCCAATCAAGACATCAATAATCATCCAAATGATGTGAAGACCTCCGGTCTTCAACCACCGTCTTCATCGTCGACTTATCGTCAAATCAGTTATTCAGAATGGGCATAACCTGGCCTTTCCGAATAACTATCGTATATTATAAACAAGTGCTACACAAACACAACATACGCCTCAATCCAATTCAGAATATTCTTTTATTCAAATATTCACATCTTTAGGGAAAGGTTCCCATTAATTTTATCAAAGATAAATTCTTTAAATTTATTCTTTAATCTTCCTTTGGATATATTTAAGGTTTATCCACTAGTCAGGATTATCGAGCCTTACCGAAGTAATAATTTATTTATTAATCCCAATCCCGACCTATTCATCCCCTGGAGCAAAACTGGTAATGCTCTATATCTAACACCACGGTGTTATCGGTAAATTTAATTACCATTTCACATTCAAATCTAATTAAAGATTTAACTATTTCCTGGAGCAAAACTAGCGATACTCCATTCTAGATCTTTTCCCAAATTTGATAATTTATGTTATCATATTCACATTTTAATCTAACTAAAGATTCATTAAAACTCCACTTAGTTATAATCTTCCCAAAATCAATATAAATTATTATTTAACATTGGGAAATCAAACATGCTGCATCGACAATCTACACCGTACCACTGATTTCTGCTGATATATAACCTCTGAGCTCGTACATCTCAGAGAAGGGTGTTAAGTAATAGAATAAATTCTCCACCACCAAATAGATATATATTTAACAGAGATCAACAATATAGTTCGAAATACAATGCTAGACATGAAAACCTGTCTTTAACTGGGTTAAAGAACCAATATCATTTAAAATACAGTTCACGATAAACCCAAAATTAGATTCCATTAATTATGGAATCTTCACAGAAAAACAGATCAATATATATAATCGATATCAATTTCCGTGTCCGACTAATAATATAAATGGAATAACGACAAAGCCTTTTAAATTCCATATATATTAACAGTCTTCCTCCACAGAATCTCACTTCTATTATTACCAAGTCGAATTCCATTCAATCCCAATTTATTAAATTAGCAAACTATACTTTTGAAAATTTCCATTAAATCTTAATAAAAAGTTTTATATATTCCAAATCACATTTCACTATTAATCGGGTTAAAGAACGAATGTCATTAAAAACACAGTTTACAATAAACCCAATCCACATTCCATTTTATTCCAGTTACTAAATATAACTGTAAACCCAAATGATCTTAATTAAAAAAATTATTCTTTTCTCACAGGGTTTAAGAACAGTGTTACTGAAGACATTATTCACGACAAACCCAAAATCACATTTGATACTAAATACAAGGCTCTGAATAGAAATTATATCGGCTTATATTCAATATCAAATTCTGAAACTAACAAATATCATATGGGAAATAACGATATAAATATATCTTCCAAATTTCCATAACAATATCTGTATAATCACGGAATTCAATATCAAAATATTCCGAAGATTATTTCCATTCCAAATCCATTCCAATTTGTTCGTTGGAAATTTCTGGTTATACTAAAACCATTCACAAATCCGATTTATTTTATTTAAAAATTACTGGATTTCAAATCTTGTTAATAACTAGTTTCTTTTGATAAAAATATATTTTTATCTTTACAAACATGGAAATTTTCATCCAAATTCTTTCCAAATCATTTATTATGATTTTACACAAATTATTAATATTTTTAATAATTTTGTCAAGGCCCATACATTCGATTTCCATAAATGATCATCGAACTGCACTTACAACGACCTTTTCAAAATTTGATTTGGACATAATTCCAAATGTTAGATTTTAAATCTCTTATATTCATTGGAAAGCTCTTTTCGATACGAACCCATAGCTTCTGGTTTTAGGAGAATCCGACGGTCGCATCTCCCGTTATGTCCATTTGAAGTTAATGGTTGAAATTCACGAACGGTCTGCACGGTGCGTTTGATTCAGGCCATTATAATATATATATATACATATATATCACAGATTTCCATTTAAAATGTATTTTATAGAACATTTTAAATTTGTTCTAAAACGATTCTAACTTCAATTTCAATTACAAATCAAAATTGAATATTCCATACCATTATAATATTTAAATGATAATGTTTTCAAAATATCAGACTTGAAATCATTTCCTTTTCGATATTCATTATAAAAATGAATAAAGTCGATATAATTCGTTCGCATTAAAATGGCGCAAATCTAATCAACACAGCTTCACACATTTCAATATTTTCGTGTCCATCCAAAATCGGACATCAAACTCATATTTTAATCCTTTACAGAATCTTATTTTAAAATATTCGTTATTTTAAAATATTCATTATTTTTAAAATATTCGTTCTTTATGAATTGGAATCAGACACATTCAATTGCCATATAATGTTATTTATATGTATTTCATACAATGTATACAACAATAATTATACACATTCAAACATCATCCAGAGTGCGTTACACAACTGCATAAGCATTAAATATAAATAATTAACGCTTACAGCACTCTGTCAACCAATCGATTAACATACAGCTAAACAATTGGGATTAGTGTACGTCAAATATCATCCCAATACCCATATGGGGTTTCAACCAATAAATAATGAGTATTATTTATGCAGTTGGACGATGTGTAAAATTTATCGACCTAATCGATATCACAAAAATAGGCGAGCATAAACAAGTCATCCGACTTGTAAATGGACGTGTAAACTTATTTTTAACTATCCAAATATTATTTTAATTATCGTATTTATAAGATAAAAACAATATTTTCAACTAAATTTTTCTAATACTTTTTAGAAAATTTCGGCAGCATAATGACATAATACTAGAACCAGAATAAGGTTTAGCCTTATCCCTCGCCTAATGCTGGCTCGCGCCATACAAAAACCAATTTCAATCCTATTCACATCCAAATCAAATCTAAATAAATAAATCAATTTTCACGACCATAATCAAATCACGTAGAACATCCAAAAAAATAAATACTCAACTACCCCAATGCCATTTCCGGCGCAGTAAGTGGCTATTCGCAGAATATGAAATCCGTGTGTCGGTAATATCCATACATCGCTTTCAATTTATGTGACTGTGCGAATTCGAGTTTTGAACTCCATATAATTCAAATCAAACAACATGGTTTGTACAATAAACAGTGTCGGGGGCTTCTAAGCCCCGTCTGTACCCTAGAATATTTTTAATTGTAAAATAAGTAGAGTGAGAAGGATTTCTCACCTTTGGTTTCCACTCCATCAGTCTTTAATTTAACGGTTTGGATTTGTATTTGTTCCAGTGCGTAGTGTTCTTTACCGTGATTCCAACGCAATCTGTTTCACGCAGTTTATATTGAAAATCACATTTTTAATAACGCTTCACATATTTAAAAATCACATTTTCAATACAATGCTATATATATATAAAATCAGATTTTTATTCAACGTTATACATATTAAAATTTCATTTTTAAACCGCTTTTCATATATTAAAAATCCTAATTTTATTGTATGCTAATATATATAAAAATCACATCTTTATAAAGTTTACTATATATATAAAAATCACATTTTTATTATGCTACTATATATATAAAAATCATATTTTTATTATCCTATTCATATAATAAAAATCATATTTTTATAATGCTATTCATATAATAAAAATCATATTTTTATAATGTTATTACATATATAAAAATCATATTTTTATATTTGCTATATATAATTAAAAATCAGATTTTTATATATGCTATATATAATTAAAAACTAAAAATAAAATTCAATTCAAATTTACTAACATGGAATCGCAGAAACGGGGGTTAATCGCTGACGAGGTGGAGCAAGGGGAGGAGGTGCGGTCGCTGGTGGTCGGGAGGGGGCTAGGGTGGTCGGCGCGGTGGAGCATTGGGCGGAGGCGGCTAGGGCTTGGCCAGTACGTTAGGTTTTGGGTTGGTGGCTTGGGATCTGCAGTTTTAGAGGCAGAGAGAGAGGAGAGGGAAGAAGGGGAGCGACGACACCGGAGGTGTGGCGACGTGGGGCTAAGCGGCGGTGCTGTTTAGGGATGGGCGACGGGAAACGAGGGTGGAGCGGGTTTTCTTTTTATTTTTGAGTGTTGACTGTTATGACAAGAGAGAGGGATATAGAAAAATATATATTTTATTTTTTTTGAATCCAAAAAGTTACTTTTTCATTTGAATCCCAAATCGAACCCAATGACTGTCGCACCTTGCCAAATACCCCCATTCTGGACATAATGGGATATGTACGGTAAACCAATTCGACTATTTCGATCAGTTTCCGTTAAAATTAAAATATAAATAAATTTAACATTCAAAATTGATTTCAACGTACATTTTGATTTACTGGGGCCACACACTAACTCCAAAAATTCCCCAAAAATAAATCTAGCTATGTTTTGATGATACTGTCCTAACAAAACTAATTTCGTCGAATTTGGAGATCGTTTGAAAAATGGTCAATTTCCGGTCGATTAAATTCAAACTGAAAGTGCCAAACACGTTTAAATTTACCATGCTCGCATACTAATTCCAAAAATTATGAAAATTAGAATCTAATAATAATTTGACATTCCAGATCCAACAAAAATGGTTTCGTCAAAATGGTGGTTGTTTGCAAAATGGCTTTTATTAGGGGCTTTATATAATATAAAAAATATATAAATTCCACAACGACTATTCTGAATTTTAATCTGGACATAACTTTTTATTCCCGTTATGAAATATGGATTTTTCATATTTGTTAGAAAGATATAATTAAACAGATTCAAATATTTCTGGCTTTACTGAAATCCGATTTATTTTGAATCATGTATATTCTTGAAATTTAGAATTGAATTTTCAAACTACTGCGCCATTTAAGGCTCGTTTTATAATTAGAATATATTTATTCGTTTTACTTCGATTTCAAATAAATTTTTAGTCGCTATTATTCAAAATAAATCATTTTAAATATTCAAAATCCACAAAAATTCCTAAAATAAAGTTTTTAAATTGGCTTTGAAAATCCGGGTTGTTACATAAGGGGTTGGCGGCCATGGGAAAAGCTTTAAAGGAGAATGAGAGTTTTAGGAGAAAAGGAAGTGAAAAAGTAAAAAAGGAAGAAGAAAGAAGGGTGTTTTATAAAAGTGGAAGGAAGATGGATCAGCGAGGCGTCAAAGGATGGGAGAGGGGTAGAAAACACAAATTTAGGGCTTTGTTGAGTGACACCACATTTTTTTGTTGCCTTTACAGCTTGGGTGAAGTTATGAATCTATTTTAGTTCTATCCCGCATCTATTGTTCGAGTGATCTAATGGTAAATCGTTTTGACTTGAAATTTTAAATCATAGCATAATTTAATTTCGGATCGAACGAAACAAGTATCATTAAGTTAGGAGTTTTTTTACCATCCGTTTTATTATGTTATTGCGTTTTCACTTAAATTTGACCCGTTGACCCAGTATGCGTTTATTTTTTGTACGATCACATGTCAATTCCAAAAAAATTGAAATTTGGAACCATATTATTTTTCGACATTTTGAATCCATTAAGATTGGTTTGGTCGAATTCCGACGTCATTTGAAAAATGTTCCTTTTTAAGCTACGGAAATAATATTAAATTATCAAATTTTTAAAATTGATTATAAATCCTTGTAATTTAATTTATAAGTCAAATTTAAATTGCTTCAAAATTTCAGGTCGTTACAATCTCTCCCACTTAAAAGAATTTCATTTCTGAAATTAGATGAAAGTAAAGATGAAAATAGCATTGATAAAATAGAAATAAGTTTCCTCACAAAAGAGCTAATCAGAGATGTCCACTTTACAGTTGGGATAAGACTCTCTAATACTATCCTTTGTTTCCCATGTATAGTCTCTTGGATCTCCGCTTCACTACATTTTAACTAACTTCACCCTTTTGTTTCTCATGTCTTTTATCTCTTTACTAATTATCTTTAAAGGCTCTCTTCGAACTGCTAAACTTGGGGTGATTTCCAAGTTCTCTTGCACTGCCTCCTCAAAAATTAAATCAGGATCATGTACATAATTCCAAAGATGAGAAATGTGAAAACGTTATGCACTCCGGACAACCATTTTAGTAACTGGATTCTGTAAGCTAAAGTTCCTATTCTCTCAAATATCAGGAATGAACCAATACACTTATATGATAACTTCCCCATTTTCCCAAATTGAATAACTCCTCTCAACGAAGGAACTTTCAAGAATACTTGATTGCCAACCGAAAATTCCAAGTGTCTTCTTCTAAAATCTGCATAAATTTTCTATCAACTTTGAGCTGCCTTTAACCTCTTCTTAATGAAGTCTACTTTATCAACTGCTTCACGGATCATATCTAGGCCTAACACAAGTCAATTGCCAGATTCTATCCAACATGAATGAGATTTGCAAGGTCGACCATACAATGCTTTAAATGGTGACATTTTCAGGCTTGCTTGAATGTTGTTGTTATACGAGAACACCACAAGATGCAAATGATCATCCCATGTTTCTCTGAAATGAAGGATACAGGCTCACAACAAATCTTCTAAGATTCTTTTGACTCTTTCAGTCTGCCTATCTGTTTAGTGGTGGTAAGCAGTGCTAAGATTCAGCATTGCCCCCAATACCGACTGAAACGCCTTCTAGAACTTTCAGGTAATGATTGGATCTCGATCACTAACAATGATGCTTGGTTCCATGTAGTATAACAACATCCTTTACATACAACTGAGCAAGACTCTCAGTTGTTATGTGCCTTTACTAGAAAAAATGGGCACTCTTTGTTAGACGATCAACTTTATCCCAGATACTTTCATTTCCTTTCTTGGTTCGAGGTAAACCGTCAATGAAATTCATTGATATCTAGTCCTACTTCCATTTAGGAATCTCTAATGGTTGAAGTAACCCAGCGATCTTCTGTTGATAACTCTTGACTTGTTGGCAAGTTAGGCACCTGCTAACATATATCGAGATATCTCTCTTCATTGATTTCCACCAAAATATGCGCTTCAGATCTCGACACATCTTATGAACTCCTGGATGAATACTGAGTTTGGACTTATGATACTCATCCAATACTTATCTTTTGAGTTCAGGAATATCTGGAACATAAATTCGACCTTTTAGTCTTAGAACTCCTTTATTGTCAATATGGAAGTTCGAGGCCTTACCCTCATGAATTCTCTTGCAAATATTTTGAAAAACTCATCATCCTTCTGTTGAGAAGAAATCTTCTTAACCAACAAGGGTGTACCAACCAGATTAGAAACAATAACATTATTTTTACTGAGCGCATCTGCTACAACATTGGCTTTTCCTGAAGTGTAAAGAATATCCAGATCATGTGCCGTCAGGAACTCCAACCAACGTTACTGTGTCATGTTCAAGCCTTTCTAGGTGAAAAGGTACTTCAGAGATTTATGATAAGTACAGAGTTCAAACTTCTCATCCAGTAAGTAGTGCCTCCAAATCTTCAAGGCAAATACTACAGCTAGCAGCTCTAAATCATGAGTGGCATACTTCTTCTCATGTGGTTTAAATTGCCGACTTGCAGAAGCACTGAATTGACCGTTTTGCATCAAAAGTGCGCCTATTCTTTCTCCAAAGGCATTTGTATAGACTGTTAAATATTGATTACCATCTATAATCATTAGCATCGAGGCAGTAGTTAGTATTTCTTTCAATTCTTGGAAAGCCACTTCACATTTTTGAGTCCAAACAAATTTAGTATGCTTGTTGGTCAGCTTCATCAAAGGACAAGACAACTTTGAAAAATCCTTCATGAACTTCTGATAATAACTAGAAAATCCAAGAAAACTTCTGACTTTTGTGGGGGGTTCTTTGTTGCTTCAAATCTTGGATGGAAGCAATCTCACTCAGTTCTACTGTAATTTCTTCCTTCTCACCACTTGTCCAAGAAACTATACTTCTTCTTTCCAGAATTGGCAGTTGAAAAACTTATCCTTCAACACATTCTTCCTTAGAATCTCCAATACTTCTTCCAAATGTTTCGCATGCTCTTCCAATGTCTTAGAAAAGATAAGGATATCATCAATAAAGACTAGCATGAACTTGTTTAATACCTCTCGAAACACTTGATTCATCAAGTCTACGAAGAAGGGGCGTTGCACGATCCGAAGGGCATTACCAACCATTCATAAAATACATCTAGCCCCCTAAAAGTGTTAAAGGAACATACTCTTCTACAATCCTTAACTGATGAAAACCTGTAGTTAGGTCCATCTTGGAGAATACTCGAGCTCCATTCTAGCAATCCAACAAATCATCAAAGCGAGGAAGCGGGTACTTATTCTTAAGAGTTTGCTTGCTGAGATCTCTATAGTCCACACATGGTCTGGGGGTACCGTCGGACTTCAAAACAAATACCACTGCTGCTCCCCAACTTGAGAAACTAGGCCTGATCAGACCCTTTCACAAAAAGTTGTTGAGTTTGATTACTCAATTCTTCCTTATCCCTTACTGACATTCTCCGAATTGCATGCACAACCGACCTCGCGTTCTGAACCAAATCAATCCTGAAGTCAATCTCCCTATGAGGAGGAAAACCCTTTACTTCTTCAAACACATCCACATAATCCTTAACAACTGGGATGGTTTCTAGAGGAGTGGGAAAACATCGAGAGTAGAACAAAATTCATTCCTATTTAAACGTGGACCTTCGCATGGTATCTCCATAAATTTTCCAACTTTGGTTCTTACCCTAACAGTTCTTTCTACGCATTTAACATTAACTACATATTTGGTCAACCAATCCAACCCAAGTATGATATCAAATTTCGTGAAATCCATGACAATCAATCTATGGGGGAAAAAGGTAATGAGAAAAACAGATAGGCACTCTATAGTATGAAAAAAGATTGATGGAGCCCCTTATTGGATATCTACCGCAAATGGGTTTTTCAAGATAGTTGAGTTCTAGACTTAGCTTCTTAGCCAAATTACTCGAGATAAAACTATGTGATGCGCCAGTATCAAACAACACTTTATTTGGAATATTAACAGTAAGTGTACCTTCCAAAACATCTGGACTTCCCCTACTGACCGACGATGTTGGGGAAATTTACATGTTGTAGACTTGAGTCACTTTGGTCTTCTTCAAAAGAAGACAATTTTGTTTTATATGACCAGTCTTGTGGCAATTATAACATTCCCTCTTATCCCGAGACGCCTTTCCGGATTCATATTCATTCCTCTTATGCTTATTTGGAGACTTACAATTTGTTTACAAGTGTCCTTTCTTATTGCAGCTAAAACATGTGATAGTCTTTAACCATTCCTCTCTAGGCTTCTTCCCTTCCATACGTGTCTCTGGTTTCTTATTTTCAAACTTTCTTTTCTTGCTAGAATTCCCTTTCTTTTTGTCTTCTAAAGAATTCTGTTTATCTATGTTCTCATAGCGACAATCCATTTCCACCATCTCCGCAAAAGGAAGCTTCATATGGGCAATCACCCTGTTCTTGTACATTCTTTGAAGTCTGTAAATAAATCCCGCGTTCTTCTTTAATCAAACTTGAATTAACTCAGGGATGAAGCGCGAAAGCTCGTTGAATTTGTCCAGATGCTCTTGAATGGTCACATCTCCTTGTTTCAAATTTGAGAATTTGTAATACAAGCGAGATATTACTTTGGAAGGCATGAATCTCTCCTCAATGAAACAATTCTAAGTGAAGTTTCCTTTTGGATTTGTCATAGTTATCGTCTCCCACCAAATCAAAGCTTCATATTTGAGTAACCAAGAGGCTAGGTACATTTTCTGATCTCCATTCAATCTCAAGCCAGTGGAAAGGCTCTCACAAGAGTGTGGTCAAGCTTTTGCTTCTATCAAAGATTCCTTTTCCAGGAATGGTACCCCTCCCAGATTCTTATATTTCTTGGCTAGAATTTTTAGACCTGGTTCTGACTGTGGGGTGCCGCTGGCTCATTTGCCACTCCTATAAGGTTTGGTTGTTGAACTTCAGCTTGAACGTTGCCCCTTCCTCTTCCTCTTCCTCTTCTGCCACTCATTTCCACTATATCATCATAGTAATAAAAGAGTTGGACTGATAGAAATGATATCTTAAGGAAATTGTAAGGGTACAGAGAATAAATGAATAGAAGTGTGTCTACTAAGGGGTGTATTATTCTGTTGTACTCATTCTAGGGTATTGCTAACCCTATCTCTAATCGGTCACTCATCCTCGAATACTAGTGATTCTATCTCTGATGAGTCCTTTAATATGTTATGCTCTAGAACTAAGGTTAACCCTCAGCTCTGATACTAACTGTGACGACCCATTCTCCCAATCCCCGGAAGAACAAATAGTCATTGGAATATAACACATTAACATAACAAAAGAAGATAAAAATTGCATTACATCAAATAATAATGTACATCAGGTTACAGCAAAGCTGACATCATAGTTTACACGATACATAGGATCATGATAATTATATATAATAGTTTCAACAACAAAAGGTACACAATGAAATTAAAAGATAATCAACATGACGGAGTCTTAGAGAGTCCCAAAGAAACATCCAAATCTTGCTCTAGCTCTAAGTCCAAAACCAGCTTCCATATTCAATTCCAAAATGAACTAAGCTAAATACCTAGATACTAGGCTGCCCATGTGAAAATATGGGCATCTGAGTTTACAACAGAAAAATAAACTATGAGTCGGTCATGGGACTGAGAAACCCTACAGTTATTCTTAACTTATTTTAAAGTAAGGTTATCACGGGACCAAGCTATATAGCACAGAACGGGTATCCCTTATATTAATGCCAATGCACAAAAACCCGTAATGCTTTTAGAAAAATGAAGCCATTATAAGACTCAAGTCCTATTATACAATGCAAGCACAAACCGTAGGATATAGTTTTACCATATAATGACCAAGTATGCTTGATATGAGAAAATATTTGATATTATTATTAGTATCTAAGTGTTGAAATTAATTTCGAAAATGTATCAATCTTAGATGACATAATACCCCATCCTGTTATATCATTGTATAGGTTTACGACTAAAACCACAAAGCTCGTACTAGAAATTGGATTCCATCATGAACCAAGGCATAGGATATTCCTTATCTGATTTGGATCATCTCTAGCAAGATGTCTAGGACTCACGCGCACGTAAAATCTAGATCGGCAGAGCCGGTCCACCAGTACCCGGTGAGTTGGGGCCACTCGTGAACATAACATTCCATGGTCTTATTAGACTACAACCTGGTCATTGATTAACCAACATCTAAAAGCCCTTGATTCCAACATTTAAATAAGTAAATATACTTGGGCTCTGTACCATGGCATAAATTTTAGCTAGAAGGAAATATATGTTCTTACGCTACTGTCTTTCATCCTGTTTTTGGCTCATCTCGAGATGTGAGACCCTAGAGTCAATGCACCACAAAGCTCTAATTTTCAATAAAAGCTTTGATTTATCTGCTAGCACTCTACATGCCACATTGTCTAGTCACCCATATGATCAGTTTTTATAACAATATAACCTTTCAGCTCATACATCTTAGAGAACGGTATTAAGCTAAGAGAATAAATTCCCCGCCACCGATAGATATATAGTCAATAGAAACTAATCAGTTATGTTATGAAATACAAAGTCATACATACAATCCATTTACAAGTTCGTTCCAGGTCTGAACGAAACCAAAGGCGCATTATTCCTCATCCAATTAAGGAAAGAGGCCCTTGCATATCCGAACAATCAACAAGTATGTCCGAACCACTGCCACTTTAACACCTTTAAAGGAGCTACCTATATCTAGGGCATCAGCAAGTAGTCCATTCGACGTGACGATTTTTGGTCTGCCACCATCTTCAATGTCTTCGACTTTAGTTCGTCGTATAATTATTCGAAATGGGTTGAACCGGTCTCTTCGAATAATTAGCATTAAAACAAAAATCCTTATCGGATTATCAATCCACCAATTAAGTCTCCTTTAATTGGTAATCATTACATAAGATTTAGATCTTATTCTAAACTTGGTTAAGTTACTTGGCTTTCCAAAAATCATCTTTAACCTTATAAATTTTTTTACTTAAGGATTAGTTTTTGATTAACATATTAAAATTCATATTTCAAAACATTACTCAAAATTCATTATAAAAGTGTTACTCAAATAAATAAATTTCTACTCAACCAATTTTAACATCCAAAACCATATATAATTAATTGCAACCTTTTCCAAATCATTTATAATAAATTATAATGATTTTTCCCTATATAAAAATAGTTCATATTCTTCACTTTCAATTACAGGCCATTATAGGTTATGGCGCCGTTTTTATTCAAATTTGATTTGTTCTCAAAATTTAACTGTTAGATTTTAAAACTATTGTTTTCATTTGAAAGCTCTTTTCATTATGAACCCAATGGTTCCACTTTCGGGAAATATGACGGTCGGATCTTCTGGTACATCAGTTTAAAGTTATTGGTCGAAGTACGTGAACAGCCGATACGCGACGAGTTCTATTCTGACCATAATTCGACGTGTATAATAAACTACATTGAATGACCATAAAAACATTTTATTTATTATGTAAAATATATTTAATAATTTCCAGAAGCTATACTTTAATTTTCCCAACTTCAAAATTAATTATTTCAATATTAAAGTATTATGAAATTATTTAAATAATTAAAATAATATTATTTTTCAAACTTCATTATTTTTAAACCAAATTTTCCTGACATTCCTTATAAAAAAATAAGAAAGTTTTATAAAGGAAGTCTTTATAAAACATTTACTAGATATCCTAACTGAACTTCACTTTTACTAGTTACTACTCATTTTAAAAATAAAATTTGAATAGACCATAAATATATGAAATTACTTCAAATCAATTTATTTTAGTTACGAATATTCTTCGTAATTTTATAAACTTTGTGTCCACCCAAAATCGGACATCAAATTAAAATTTCTATTTTCAGTCTATTATTATATTAATAAACATTCATTTAAATACGCCTTATTTGATGGAGACTTAACCAGTGGACCAATAATCACATCTATAGGCACTATGTGTATCATATAACACTACATCAACCATCATATAACATTCAATCCACATACGTGGTGGAATTCACAGTATAAGCTTAAACCATTAATGCTTATACTGGTTTGTCACCCAAGTATGGTTTATATCAATATCTATTAACCGGTAATTAGTGAATTACTTTCTAATAACCATTCAAAGTTCAAACAATTTCCCAAGTCAACAGTGTTAACTGTAAGTGTCTCATACCCAAGCAACTACTTCTATATCAATAAAAAGTGATATCTTTAACATATTAATCATCATTGAACATTCTAATAAACTTGTATAATCAACCAATAATCATCACATAACTCAAACTAATTAACTAGCAATAATTAATTATAAACTAGCCCTTTTTGTAGTTTTGATTTCTCACCGTGGGCTCCACTCCATCAAAATTTTAAGCAGATGGAATGCAGGCACTCTCATACGACTCCGGCACTCTTATGGCATCTACAAATATTTCTAGAAGCTAACAGCATATATTTTTGAAGCCATGGGGTTTTAAACTTGACAGATGAACAAGCATACAGAGATCTGGGTATATAGGGTAAATAGGACAGGATATGGGGGTCCAGGGTGTTCGGCTTTGGAGTGGGGTTAATGTTTTGGGCTAGGTAGAGGCTGGTGAAGGTGGTGGGGTCAAAGAGTGGGGTGTATGGGGTAAGAGGACAATGAATTTGTGGTTTATTTTGGGGTTATTGCAAATTTAGGAGTTTAAGGGAGTTTTTGGGAGTTTGAGAGGAAGAGGTCATGGCAAGAGGTTGTAGGCTGGCGGGGCTGGCACATATGGGGAGGAGGGTAGAAAGGGGACACAAGTGCTTTGGTGAGGGAGAAGGGGGAGCCGGCCATGGAAAAAGCTTGAAAGAAGGGACATAGTTTAAGGAGAAAAGGAAGTGAAAAAGCAAAAAAAAAAAAAAAAAAAAGGAAGAAGAAAGGAGGTTGTTGTATATAACGGTGTTGTATACAAAATTATATGATTTTTGTTTGATGATAACAACCAAATATATATTATAATAAATGTGTTTGTTACTGTACTGGAGTACTACACAACAGACATGAATATAATATTTCTATTTAAATAAAATACGATTGTATAGAAATTCAAATATTCACACAGTATTTTGTTTAAATAGAATATTTTTATTTCAAACATCCAAACAGTACAATTTTTATAACTCCTTTATTTGTACACTCCACTGATATATTTCATTTCATACATATACAATTTTAAATACATAGCTTCTCACTACAGTGCACTCATTCACTCAGTTTATTTTACATTTTCATTAACAAGCTTCACATTGACACAACACTGTCTTCTGTCTTATTCACAGCTCACTGTTAGTCCAGTCATCTTCTGCTTACCTGTCACATGAAACACACACAGTACATTGCAATAGAAATAAAACTGTATATGCGCAAATATAAATTTTATTTTTTGAAATTTCATTTGCCTCAGATTTCTGGTGTGTTTCTCATCATTTTTCATGACTTGTTCTGATTTATCTATGTCTAAACAGCTTGGGATATTCACAGTGAAACGCTGTAAATACCACAAGGCAGACAATATGTATATACAGTGCAGGGACAGTAAAATTAGTCCGATGGCTGCATGTACACAAGTGTATAGATATACACGTGTGCACTGCCTCGCCAATCAAAACACAGTGTGCAACTGAGGAGGAGCCACATGGACCAACTCAACCCAGTGCAAGTGACATGGAAGTCCAATGCATGTTCATGGACCAATAGTTGCATGTATATCATGATCAAGCATCTCAACAATTTCAAGTGCAGCCAACGTGAACTACTGGTGCAGCAGTTTACAAGTGTCAAAGACCAGGCCATAAAATTCCTCAAGTCAGCTAAGTTCAAGACAATGGGACAAATACAAATGCAACTAGGTTCAAACAACAAAACTGATATGAGATACAAGCTCATGCATGTTGTTAACTAAAGCAGTTTGGATTAGCAACAAGTCAAGCTGATGTACACAATGGTTAAAGCATAGGGTCTACACAGCATTGCCATTCACAAGTGAATGAATACAAATGGATACAACAATACCAAAAATGCATAGGTTTGCAAAATGAATTTAGCAGCATTGAAAATTGAACATATATGGGTGCAGCAACATGGTTTAGAAAGATGAGACATCACAGAGACAAATTTTCAGTAGAAGGTGATAACATTTACATATGTATGGTCAAGCATGTATACATGTTTACATGTTAATGGCAGCAAAGCTCAGGAATGTAGTTGGGTTCAAGGTCAACCAAGTTCAATTCGACAAACCAGATTCTAATTTCTCAAAAATTTGGCTAACACCCTAAATCTTTGAAAAATTTCGCCATAACCTCCTTTGTATGCGTTGATATTTAAAACCGCAACTTGCCTCATAGGTCCCTCATCAATCCAAAAGAAAAGGAAAAAGCCAATCGGCTCATAAAATCATGAAACCCAATGAATATAGTAAACATGTACCTATTTGTTGGGCATGCAATTTTATTCCTCTTCTTAGCTTCCAAGCTATGACTTATTCAATGTATATACATGTACGTATATGCAATTTCAATCAATTTTCAATTTGATTCAATATTTGATTCAGTTTGGCTAATTTTACCTTTCATTTTCATATTGGTTAAATTAATTATCATTCCAATATTTTCATTAGTTAAACAAATAATCAAACAACACAACCAGCAATCAATTAGTTGTATTAAATTTCCAAAAGTATAACTTTTGTATATATATATATATATATATATATATATTCAAAAATCATATCTTTTGTATAAATCACAGAAATAAACTCTAACTAAGTTTTGGTTCTCACACCAGTCAATTGGAAAAATATACATATCCCACTTTCGAAACTCGAACATAAATACTGATGATGCCCGGGCATCACCAGAATTATTCCCGGGCATCTAGAGTGTGATTCTATATCCATCCAATATATTTAAGGCTTCGTATATACGTTCATGATGTGTACATGCAAAATATTTATATACTCGATTGTCCAAATTAAAATAAAATAATATACTCAAATACATATAATAAGATATAATTTTCGAAACTAAATTTGTTTTTTTACAAATAATACTCTTCAAAATCATTCTAGGATACTACTGATCCTATCTCTAATGAGTTATTCTTATAGGATGTTACTAATCCTAGCTCTGATGAATTTTTTCGTTTGGTTATAATATGACTTGTTCTCGTGCTTTGTAGACCAAAGCTCTGATACCAACTGTAACGATACGGATTTCGCTCGGACCTAATCAATCGCTAAATCGACCAAAACCATTTGAAGCCCGTATACACTAACTCTGGGCGTACGACACATTAGAACAAATAACAGAAGACTTTTATAAATATCATAATAATGTTACATCAGAGTACAAAATATATCAGAGTACATCTGTAACAACTCGAAAAATCAGAACCAATTTAAAAATTTTATTTTGGCAATTTTAATGAATTTTGAATATTTAAAATGATTTATTTTAAATAATAACGACTAGAAATTTATTTTGAATAGAATTAGAACGTATATATTTATTTAAATCGAAGTTAGAATGTAAATATTTATTTTAATTATAAAAGGAATTGAAAATGGCGCGGTAGATTGAAAATTCGATTTCAAACCTCAGATGAATGTACAGGATTCAAAATAAACCAGATTTTAGTGAAACTAGAAATATTTGAATATGTTTGAAAATATCTTTCTAACGAATCTGAAAAATCCAGATTTCATAGCGGGAATAAAAAGTTATATCCAGTTGAAAATTCAGAATAGTCGCTATGGAAATATGGCCCTTAAAAGCGGAGATTTTGCAAATGACCTCCGTTTTTGACGAGACCACTTTTGCTGGATCCGGAATGTCAAATTATAGTTAGATTCCAATTTTCATCATTTTTGGAATCAATATGTGAGTGCGGCAAAAGAAAACGCGTTTGGCAATTTCAGTTTGAATTTAATCGACTAGAAAATGGCCATTTCTCAAACGGTCTCCAAATTCGACGAAATTAGTTTTGTTAGGACCGTATCGTCAAAACATAGCAGATTTATTTTTCTGAAATTTTTGGAGTCCATATGTGGCCCCGGTAAATTAAAATGTGCGTTCGAATTTAAAATATAATTATTTATATTTCAAATTTCGCAGAAATTGATCGTAACAGCCGATTGGGTTACGAAACATATTCGATTGTGTTCGGAACAGGGGCAATTAGCTAGGGGCGACAGTCGTTGGGTTTAATTTGGAGTTTGTAACATCAAACTTCAAAATTGAACAATAAAAGAATTAAATATTATAAAATTTATATATAAACAACATGGAAACCCTAGGCCGATCAAATATCAAGCCACGGTCAACAGAAGAAACGTGCCTCCCATTTCAAAACCGACGAACGACGATTTATCGTTCAAAACTTCTTCCCTAAACCAGTTCAAATCCATTCACTGATTTCAAAAATTTATATAGAGAAAATCAAAGAGCTTGGAAGGATTTTAAATCCATACAGATATGATTGGAAATTATCAACTAAGAAGGCCAAAATCGCAACCCAAAGTGCTGCCATTCGTGCTCAAATCACGAGGCTTTGGGTTGTTCGAGCATGGCAGTGTCGCAGGTGGAGGTTCGGCTCTCGGAGACGGACACGGTGGAGGAAGGCGATCGGACTCCGGCGTGTTGGGTGGCATGGAGTTGTCAACCCTAGGTTTTGACCAGAGTGCATATACAGTCTGAAGTGGATTCGAACAATTAAGAAAACATTAAGCACTTCTTTTTTGTTTATAGATAATTTTATTTATTTATCCTTGTAATTAGTAAGATTCTAAATATATAAAAAAACATTTGTTTAAAATCTGAAATAAATATAAAATAATTTAAAAGGCTTTGTCGTTTTTCCATTTGTAGTATTAGTCTGATACGAAAATTAAAACTTATTTTAATGAAGACCGTAAAGATTCCATTTTAACGAAAGGTGATTTTGGATTTACCGTGAATTGTGTTTTAAATGACGTTGGTTCTTTAATCCAGTTAAAGGCATGATTAATTTCCTAAAAGACTGAATAACCGTTAAGTATTTATTTTTGGAAGATTAAAACTAAATAGAGTTTTAATAAATCTTTAATTAGATTTGAACGTGAAATGGTAATTAAATTTACCGATAAAACAATGGGTTTTAGGTATGCAGTACTACCACTTTTGCTCCATGGGATGAATAGGTTGGGACTGGAAATAGCATAATAAATGATAACTTCCGTAAGGCTCGATTCTCTCGACTAATTCTTTAAAACTTAAATCAGTTTAAACTTGTTAAAGAATAATATAAAATCTTTTGCAAGGTTTTTTTAAGGAAGATTAAACAATAAGTTTGAAGGAATTTCTCTTTGATAAAATTAATGGGAAACTTTCCCCAAAGATATGATTATTTGAATAAAAAAAATATTCAGGATTGGAATGAGGTGTATGATGTGTTTATATATCACTTGATTATAAGATGCGCAAGTTATTCGGAAAGACCGGGTTTAACCCATTTTGAATAACTGTTATGACGAATAAAAGTTGAAGATTTTGAAGACGATGCATGATCGACAATCTTCACATCAAATGGATTACTACTAATGCCCTGGATGGAGTTGCAGCCTTAAAAGGGTTACAGTGGTAGTTGTCTGGACATACTTGTTGATTGTTCAGATATGCGAGGGCCTCTCTCCAATATTGGACATATGGGACGAGGAATAATGTGCCTCTGGTTTTGTTCAGACCTAGAACAGACTTGTAAATGGACTGTGTCTGACATTTATTATGTGCTATATTCGTTGATCTCTGCTAAATATATATCTGTTTGGTGGCGGAGAATTTATTATCTTGCTTAGCACCCTTCTCTGATTCGTATGAGCTTAGAGGTTATATATTAATAGAAATCAATGGTATAGTATGGATTGACAATGTGGCATGCTAAGATTCAATGATCAAGAATTTTTTTGAAAAGCAGAATCTTGTGGATGATGATCAAAGCACGGCTTTAAGTAGCATAGCTTTGTGTATAGCATTAATTCATGAGCCTCACACCCGATATGAGTCAAAAACGGGATAGTGACTGTAGTGAGTGCACGATGTTTCTTTCTAGGTAGAAGCGGTGTCATGGTATGGAGCCCATACATTTTTACTTATGTGGATTATGGAAAGGGGCACCTCGGATATTGAGTCTCTAATGGCTCAGAGATAGGTCCGATAGGACCAGGAAACGTGTGTTCAGGAATAACCAATCCACTAAGTAAGTGTGGGTCGGCCCTGAAGATCCAAGGGCTCGCCAACGTCCAAGTCCTGAGGCGTTTGCTAGAGTGTCTCAAATCGGTGAGGAAGATCCCTTGCCTTGACTCGTAGATGGAATCCAATTTCAAATACACGACTTTTTGGTTTTAATTATAAACCTATATATGGCGACATAATATATGATACCTATGTTGTCTATGATTGACACATTTATATTTGAAGTTGTTTTTGACACTATGCACTTATAGTATCAAATGAGTTTTTTTTTAAAATGTACCAGGCATTTTTGGCAATTATAAGGTAAAACTCTATCCTCCGGCTTGCATTGCATTGTGTGATGGGACCTGAGTTTTATAATAGCTTCATTTTCCAAAAAGCATTGCATTATTTATAAATTGTTTTGTTTCAAGCTTTGGTATTCACAGTGAATTAACCCATTCCGTGACATACGGCTTGGTGTCGTAATTTACCCTATTTTAAAGTAAAATTTAATAACTGTTTTAAGTTCTCACACTAGTCCCATAACTAACCCAGAGTTTATTGTTTTTACCTAAACTCTATATGCCCGTATTTTCCATACGAGCAGCTTGTAGTTTTGGTTTTGCATATTTCTATTTAACAGGATCCTGGTTTACAGCTGGAGCTATATTCGAAAAGCATTGTATCGGTGTATTTCTTTCAGCTGTGGTAGTTGATGTATTTTCGTTGTACATTGTATTTATACATTTTCCTTTCCATTGTCACGTAAATTTTAAATCTTTGATATTATTTTTCTGCTGTGTAATATTTATTCGTGCCCTGATATTCTCCTACTTTGATGTAAATTGTTGTAATGGCATTGAAATGCTCTGTTATTTTTGTATTCCGATGTGTCGTGTTCTCAAAACAATCCAGGCTCTTCCGTTTCCTCGGGGACCGGGGGATTTCGGGTCGTTAAAGTTTGGTATCAGAGCTTTGGTTTACAAATCTCGAGAACGAGACACATTAGAAACAAACGAAAGAATTCATCAGAGATAGGTTTAGTAATACCCTATAAGAATAACTCGTTAGAGATAGGGTTAGTAATGACCTAGAATGAGTCGAGAGTGATATATTTATATGTAACGTATTTGTAATTATTATAATCCGATCTTAGACATTATATTTTGAGTAAATTAAAGTTATAATTTTTAGAAACATAAATAAACACTTAATTGTTGTGTGATTGTTTTATTTTTTTGTTTGTTTACTTGTGAAGTCTAATTTAAATAAATTAGATGTTATCTTTGGCAATTTTGGATATTGAATGTACGATGTAACACCCCACCTCCGCTAGGGTCACTCACAAAGGGAATGCACTAGGTTTGGTGAAGCATTATCGAGGTAAACATGCACAGAAATATTACAAGACAGAACATATATATAAAACAGCGGAAGTAAAACAAATTTCATTACCTTATAAAATAAGGTCCAAAGCCTTTTACATCAGAATACATCAAAACCTATCTTGCAATAGTAAAGAAGCATAAAACCTTTTCATAAATTATTCCCCAAAATAAAGCGGTGAAGCAGCCATAGCCAAGAGAAGACCAAGCTATACATGATGACCTTCAAGCATAAGAGGTCCGAACTAAACAACATTATTTCCTCCATGAAAACCTGGGGGGGGGGGGGAACGGAAGACAAAGAGGCGAAAGAAAACGGGGTCAGTCATAAAGACTAGTAAGTCCTATCTACTTCCAGTATAAAAACAGGTAAAGGTAACATGACATGCATAAACAAAAAGTAAACATAAGGATGACGGCAAGATAGATAACCTAAACCAAGATAACTGGATGAACTACTGTAGCAAGATAAACTAAGGTATCATGATAAACTACGGTGTCAAGATAAATCAAGGTATCACATTGTTAGGTTTCTATCAAGTATACTATCCCAAGGTATCTATCATGTATAACATCCCACGGTATTTATCATGTATATTTGCTCTGCACCTCTCGTACTAGTATCCCAACCCGCGTCATGTGTTAACTACGAATGTCCCATGCCCAATGTCATGTAATGGTCCATGTCAACCTAATATATAGCATATGTAGGTTTTTCCCACTCATATGTTTCTTTCCATGTTTCAGTTCAGTCCTTTGCCGTAGGTCTTACGGGCTTTCCCATGTAAATCTATACCACGTCAACGTAGTACCATGTTATCCTTGAAGTTGTTTTGGACTGCTACCCTTGATCTAGTTATGTTTTCTTACCATGAACTATCGCGTGTTCACTTAGGATTTATGCCACCTAGGACCACTAGGGATTATGCTACCTAATGAACGTTCCCATGTCTCGGTTTGGGTTCAGGCCACCTAGGGCCACTAGGGATTATGCCACCCGTCAACCGCGCCCTTTACCCCACGTATTTATCGTGAATCGTTTTCCATGTCTAGACGCACATGTATCTCAATGTGCCATCTGAGTTCCGTGCCAGGGCAAATCAAGAAATACGGAACTCGGTCGGGAGCTTTAAGTCGTCTGCTAATGCAGATATCAAGGTCTGTTTTTGTATCCTTGGCTATGGTCCCACGTGACCCCTCCCTCAACTACTGAAAGGCAATCCAAGAAAAATCATGTATGAGAACTACATCCCGACCCCACTATAGCCCCACTTTCCTATGGGCCAACCTCACCCATGACTCGATAACAAGAACATGGTCTGTTGGGAGTTCTCTGCCTTTCCGTTCGTACACGATTGACTAAAGATGGTAGGTAGTCGACGACATGCTATCCAGGGCAAAAATCAAGTATCGTCGACTCCACGCTAATCCATCCCAGTCTTTAGGTCGCTCGCATAGCAACCAAGGCATACTCTTGGCTCTTCTATCGCAGACCTTAACCTCTGTGAGGCCGGGTTTCATGGACCACCTACCACCTCACAGAGGGATACCAAGAGTACCCTCACGTCCCCCGAAGCTACCGCTTCGTCACCCAGTTCGTTGGAGCCCTTATCCAAGTCGGATCATTTGCTCCTCCTCGTGTGTTTAAGCGATGACATACCATATCGGGTTACTCATCCATTCATGAACTAGTCCCATGTCCTTGGCTAAGAATTATTACTTAGTTATACTTAACTAAGGTTTACCACTTAGCTTCTTTTCCCCGTTACCCTTGATTAACCACGATTTTCTGCCTAGTTCCTCTCACTAGGGTTTTGTCTATTGGGTTAAGTGTTGTTATTCAGGTTCATGACTTAGCCCACCTACGAATCACGTCAAGATTGGCTAAGTATTTAAGTTCAAGGCTTAGCCCTACAAGTTGGTTAAGTATACCAAGAAGCGCATGACTTAACCCTATCAAGTCAAATTGGTTAAGTATTGGTTTGTCTTAACCCTATCAGATTATCGTGTTAGATTGATTAAGCATAAATTATCTAAATCACATCAGATCATCGTGCCGGATTGGTTAAGTATGGGTTAGCTTAACCTCATCCACTAATCATACTACAAGGGTTAAGTATATTCAAAAGGTCTTGTGACTTAACCCTATCAAGTCCACATGTTAGATTGGTTAAGTATAGGTTACTTAACCTCATCAAATCATCATGTGTAATTGGTTAATTATAAGTTACTTAACCCCATTAAATTATCATGTTAAGTTGGTTAAGTATTGGTTTCTTAACCTTATTGAATTACCAAGTTTAGATTGGTTAAGTGTTTAACTTAACCCCATCGAATTACCGTGTTTAGATTAGTTAAGTATAGGTTACTTAACCCCATCTAATTACCGTGTTTAGATTAGTTAAGTCTAAATTACTTAACCCCATCTAATTACCAAGTCGGATTAGTTAAGTGTAAATTACTTAACCCCATCTAATTACCAAGTCGGATTAGTTAAGCGTAAATTACTTAACCCCATCCCCTAATTGTTATGTATGGTTAAGTGTCATTAAGAAATCAAGCCCGGTCCAACTTAACCTACCCATTCGTGTCATATCGGTTAAGTGTCATTAGTCAAATTTACTTAACCTTATCATGTGGCATTAATTTAATTAATGCACTCTCAACCTCTCACATTAGACCTTGTTGTGGTTACTAGTTAAGCCGGGCGGGTCCGGGTAGTTTTACACCACAACCTAGTCTAACCTCGGGTCTTAAGCGCGACATGACCAACTTCTCACAATGGATCCTATTGTTTGTAGCCACTAGTTAAGCCGGGCGGGTCCGGGTAGATTTATGCTACAAACTCAACCCAACCTCGAGTTGGCCACTTTCATGTTTGGTCTAGTGTCATATTACACTTACAACCCCCGTGTCTAGTTTCAAGTCCCATGTTTACCCCACATGTCATGTCCCCATTTAGGTGTATCATGAGTGTCATATTTTCATGAAATCCCATATCAAATTTTCATGTCATAATCACGCTTGTCTATCCTACCCCAAATCGTGTTTCCAACCCAAGTAAAAGCGAGCCAACATAGTAAGGATACTATGCTACATATTGGCCTCAAAACATGCACGATGCCAAGAAGGGGTTGGCCACAAATATGCATGGTATCATAAGGGGGTTTGGCCTCAAAATATGCATAGCATCATAAGGGGTTTTTGGCCACAAACATACATAGTATCATAAGGGAATTTGGCCACAAACATGCATGATAACATAAGGGGTTTGGGTTCATTTACATGCATAAGCCCCAAAGTCAAATCTTTGCCAATGTTTCATAAGTCAAATGGTTCCCAAAGGTTCATGCTAGCATTCCATAGATAAAGATTCAAACTTGCAAGATAAACTAGGTTAATCATAACATGAATAGCATGATTTAGTCACTAAGCATAGCCAAAAGTCATAGGTTCAAGCAAAAGAGGCATGACAAGGTTCATATAGGCTAGCATACTTAGTTTAATCTCGTTTTATTCCATGCCATCATTAAGACTACCGTTTAGATCTAGAAGTAGCTAGAACTTACTTAGCGAGGCTTAGGGAAGGATCATGCATCATCTTGACGAAGAAAGGTGGCTCCTTTGTTGAAGAATCTTCATGAAAATTGCGTAGCAACGTTGATACCTCCTCGATTTAGTGTAGAAAGCTTGCACCTTTTGATTTGAATCCGATTTGAATGCATAAGCCCTTGGAGTTGGAGATGGAGGCCATGATCACTTGGCATTTGGGCAGCACTTCGTGACATGAGTGATTTGTGAGGGTTTAGGGTAGGCTTAGGGGTCTTTTTATAGAGATTAGGAGTAGTTTAGGCTGTTGGATAAACCCTAGGATAGATCTGAACCACTGAAATTCGTCACAAGCCTCCAAAACCGAGCCAAACCCAGAAGCAGGTGCACCAGGTCGCTGGTTCGACCAGGGGGGGTCGACCCAGGGGTCGACACCCATGTCGACCCCCTGGGGGGGGGGGTCGACCCAGGGGTCGACACCCATGTCGACCCCCGGGGGGGGGGGGGGGGGGTCGACCCAGGGGTCGACACCCATGTCGACCCCTTGGAGGGGGGTCGACCCAGGGGTCGACACCCTGTGTGTTTGGCGGGAATTTTCCCACCTTCTCTTTTTGGGCTGAATTCAAATCTGTTTTCGGATTTGAATTTTCGTGAAATTTCGCGAGGCCATATCTCGGTCATACGGACTCCGATTTACGAAATTTCGGACTCTATTTCGCGTATTTTTGCGAGACGAACGCAATGGCACAACCCGTTTATCCTGATTCAGATTTTATAATTTAATTCTGCCTTGATTCTTGTCTTAACACGTTGTTTAAAATTCGGGTTGTTACATTCTCCCCTCCTTTAAGGATTTCGTCCCCGAAATCTCCAAGTTAGGAAGAACGTATCCTACCATTCATCATCCATCTACTCAAAACATCATCCACAAGCAACCATGGTCCTTAAAAGTCTTCTATTTCTTTATGAACACATGCAAGAAAGTGTGTGTATATGTTCCTTAGCTAATGCTAATGATCAGGCCTGAATGATCTTCTAATGCAAAATATGTTTAGTGCCATGAATCCAACATGTATGCAAATAGTCTTAGCCATATAAATGCTATATGTGTTCACAACCATTCATTCTAATGCAACATCCGCATGATAACACATTCCATTTCATCCATAAACAGGTATAAATACTCGTGCATATGCAATATGAAGTGTGAGTGCGTCGATCTAGTATCTAATGTGTATTCGCGCATCCACGAGCAACCATTTGCAACCATTTGCAACCATATCATTCATAACATGTTTCAAACACATGTTTACATCCATAGGATTCTACCTAAGGTTCTCACGATAGGATCGAGGAGATAAACAAGGTAAACTCCCTACGGGGTTTGCAACAGAAACAGGACCGAGAGGATATTCACCAAAAGATAACATGCGAGCAAGCTCTACAGGAAAAACCAGGGATCAAGGATACACTCTTTAAAAAGAGGTACGATGCGCGTGTCTAGCCTTACGTCTTCTAAGTCGCGTTTCCTTGAGCTTAATTCCTCGGTGCCTTGACCATCTTTTTAACTCCATGATCTCGTAGCTCCTTGATTCCTATTTCCAAGATATGAGTTAGAACTCATTTCATTGCCGCCTCTTATTCCACTTTCACTTATCCTTTTCCTAGTATACTTGGCTCAAACGTATCCACTTACTCATGCAAGCTCTCCAAAATTCACTAGGGAATTCTGGATCTCGTCTGCCGATGCCAATCCATGTTGCCAAGTGTACTTACTAGGGTGATCCCCATAACTCATGCATAAGCGAAATGAACCATCCGACTTAGCGGTGAATTCTACTCGAACGGATTACCAACAACTGCATCATGAGATTCTAGGTAACTAGCCATGACAGAACCTAGAAGGTTACACGAGACTTCGAGGGTATTACCAAAGCAAGTCAAGAGTCTAACTACCCTCCTTTCAAAACCGAGAATGGCACCCCATATTGGATGACCACTTTATCCCTGGAATCCATCCACGGCCTAGAAACATAGGGATTCTGAAATCCAAACAAGTCATGAATAAATGGACCGATCGTCCAACAAAATTTGGGACAAAAATGGGATCTTCTATCATGCTAGTACTAAGGTGCAGAGACTCAACTATCAAGGCAGACTTAAATGATGCGATGATCAAAACAAAGTCTGGACGGGATGATAGAAAAGAGAGGCCAAGCCTTTAACAGAAACAGTACCATCCTCCTTAGGTACGCTAGTGAGGGCATACGATAGCCTTCTTGCTGATCTCGTCCTTATCTTACTTTGTGGATCAAGCCATACCAACAAGTTGCTTATTCTTAAGCTTGTGTCCTTTATCCCTTCTTATAACTTTAGTAACAGGTCTCTCGAGAACTTCCTCCATCGTACGGGAAAACACTTACGTAGCTAGACAAGGATTAGTCACAGTTAAAACTACTGTGACTACAGATGGAGGAAAGAAAGGAAAAGAGATTCAATCAAGGAAACAAAGGATAGTGCTAATGGCTTTTGGGGAATAGCCTTTAAAAACTTTTCTTGAAAAATGCTTCTTTGTAAAACGGTTTCTCAAATAGTTTTCAGAAGGTTTTAAAACTTTTTCCCAGTCTGGTAACCTTCTGCTCTGATACCAAATGTAACACCCCACCTCCGCTAGGGTCACTCACAAAGGGAATGCACTAGGTTTGGTGAAGCATTATCGAGGTAAACATGCACAGAAATATTACAAGACAGAACATATATATAAAACAGCGGAAGTAAAACAAATTTCATTACCTTATAAAATAAGGTCCAAAGCCTTTTACATCAGAATACATCAAAACCTGTCTTGCAATAGTAAAGAAGCATAAAACCTTTTCATAAATTATTCCCCAAAATAAAGCGGTGAAGCAGCCATAGCCAAGAGAAGACCAAGCTATACATGATGACCTTCAAGCATAAGAGGTCCGAACTAAACAACATTATTTCCTCCCTGAAAACCTGGGGGGGAAACGGAAGACAAAGAGGCAAAAGAAAACGGGGTCAGTCATAAAGACTGGTAAGTCCTATCTACTTCCAGTATAAAAACAGGTAAAGGTAACATGACATGCACAAACTGAAAGTAAACATAAGGATGACGACAAGATAGATATGCTAAACCAAGATAACTGGATGAACTACTGTAGCAAGATAAACTAAGGTATCATGATAAACTACGGTGTCAAGATAAATCAAGGTATCACATTGTTAGGTTTCTATCAAGTATACTATCCCAAGGTATCTATCATGTATAACATCCCACGGTATTTATCATGTATATTTGCTCTGCACCTCTCGTACTAGTATCCCAACCCGCGTCATGTGTTAACTACGAATGTCCTATGCCCAATGTCATGTAATGGTCCATGTCAACCTAATATATAGCATATGTAGGTTTTTCCCACTCGTATGTTTCTTTCCATGTTTAAGTTCAGTCCTTTGCCGTAGGTCTTACGGGCTTTCCCATGTAAATCTATACCACGTCAACGTAGTACCATTTTATCCTTGAAGTTGTTTTGGACTGCTACCCTTGATCTAGTTATGTTTTCTTACCATGAACTATCGCGTGTTCACTTAGGATTTATGCCACCTAGGACCACTAGGGATTATGCTACCTAATGAACGTTCCCGTGTCTCGGTTTGGGTTCAGGCCACCTAGGGCCACTAGGGATTATGCCACCCGTCAACCGCGCCCTTTACCCCACGTATGTATCGTGAATCGTTTTCCATGTCTAGACGCACATGTATCTCAATGTGCCATCCGAGTTCCGTGCCAGGGCAAATCAAGAAATACGGAACTCGGTCGGGAGCTTTAAGTCGTCTACTAATGCAGATATCAAGGTCTGTTTTTGTATCCGTGGCTATGGTCCCACGTGACCCCTCCCTCAACTACTGAAAGGCAATCCAAGAAAAATCATGTATGAGAACTACATCCCGACCCGACTATAGCCCCACTTTCCTATGGGCCAACCTCACCCATGACTCGATAGCAAGAACATGGTCTGTTGGGAGTTCTCTGCCTTTCCGTTCGTACACGATTGACTAAAGATGGTAGGTAGTCGACGACGTGCTATCCAGGGCAAAAATCAAGTATCGTCGACTCCACGCTAATC
Source organism: Allium sativum (assembly GCA_030737875.1). Lineage (NCBI taxonomy): Eukaryota > Viridiplantae > Streptophyta > Magnoliopsida > Asparagales > Amaryllidaceae > Allium > Allium sativum. Next base: position 477,925,225 of record CM060923.1, on the reverse strand, counting down.
CATCCCAGTCTTTAGGTCGCTCGCATAGCAACCAAGGCATACTCTTGGCTCTTCTATCGCAGACCTTAACCTCTGTGAGGCCGGGTTTCATGGACCACCCGCCACCTCACAGAGGTATACCAAGAGTACCCTCACGTCCCCCGAAGCTACCGCTTCGTCACCCAGTTCGTTGGAGCCCTTATCCAAGTTGGATCATTTGCTCCTCCTCGTGTGTTTAAGCGATGACATACCATATCGGGTTACTCATCCATTCATGAACTAGTCCCATGTCCTTGGCTAAGAATTATTACTTAGTTATACTTAACTAAGGTTTACCACTTAGCTTCTTTTCCCCGTTACCCTTGATTAACCACGATTTTCTGCCTAATTCCTCTCACTAGGGTTTTGTCTATTGGGTTAAGTGTTGTTATTTAGGTTCATGACTTAGCCCACCTACGAATCACGTCAAGATTGGCTAAGTATTTAAGTTCAAGGCTTAGCCCTACAAGTTGGTTAAGTATACCAAGAAGCGCATGACTTAACCCTATCAAGTCAAATTGGTTAAGTATTGGTTTGTCTTAACCCTATCAGATTATCGTGTTAGATTGATTAAGCATAAATTATCTAAATCATATCAGATCATCGAGCCGAATTGGTTAAGTATGGGTTAGCTTAACCTCATCCACTAATCATACTACAAGGGTTAAGTATATTCAAAAGGTCTTGTGACTTAACCCTATCAAGTCCACATGTTAGATTGGTTAAGTATAGGTTACTTAACCTCATCAAATCATCATGTATAATTGGTTAATTATAAGTTACTTAACCCCATTAAATTATCATGTTAAGTTGGTTAAGTATTGGTTGCTTAAACTCATTGAATTACCAAGTTTAGATTGGTTAAGTGTTTAACTTAACCCCATCGAATTACCGTGTTTAGATTAGTTAAGTATAGGTTACTTAACCCCATATAATTACCGTGTTTAGATTAGTTAAGTCTAAATTACTTAACCCCATCTAATTACCAAGTCGGATTAGTTAAGTGTAAATTACTTAACCCCATCTAACTACCAAGTCGGATCAGTTAAGAGTAAATTACTTAACCCCATCCCCTAATTGTCTTGTATGGTTAAGTGTCATTAAGAAATCAAGCCCGGTCCCACTTAACCTACCCATTCGTGTCATATCGGTTAAGTGTCATTAGTCAAATTTACTTAAACTTATCATGTGGCATTAATTTAATTAATGCACTCTCAACCTCTCACATTAGACCTTGTTGTGGTTACTAGTTAAGCCGGGCGGGTCCGGGTAGTTTTACACCACAACCTAGTCTAACCTCGGGTCTTAAGCGCGACATGACCAACTTCTCACAATGGATCCTATTGTTTGTAGCCACTAGTTAAGCCGGGCGGGTCCGGGTAGATTTATGCTACAAACTCAACCCAACCTCGAGTTGGCCACTTTCATGTTTGGTCTAGTGTTATATTACACTTACAACCCCCGTGTCTAGTTTCAAGTCCCATGTTTATCCCACATGTCATGTCCCCATTTAGGTGTATCATGAGTGTCATATTTTCATGAAATCCCATATCAAATTTTCATGTCATAATCACGCTTGTCTATCCTACCCCAAATCGTGTTTCCAACCCAAGTAAAAGCGAGCCAACATAGTAAGGATACTATGCTACATATTGGCCTCAAAACATGCACGATGCCAAGAAGGGGTTGGCCACAAATATGCATGGTATCATAAGGGGGTTTGGCCTCAAAATATGCATAGCATCATAAGGGGTTTTTGGCCACAAACATACATAGTATCATAAGGGAATTTGGCCACAAACATGCATGATAACATAAGGGGTTTGGGTTCATTTACATGCATAAGCCCCAAAGTCAAATCTTTGCCAATGTTTCATAAGTCAAATGGTTCCCAAAGGTTCATGCTAGCATTCCATAGATAAAGATTCAAACTTGCAAGATAAACTAGGTTAATCATAACATGAATAGCATGATTTAGTCACTAAGCATAGCCAAAAGTCATAGGTTCAAGCAAAAGAGGCATGACAAGGTTCATATAGGCTAGCATACTTAGTTTAATCTCGTTTTATTCCATGCCATCATTAAGACTACCGTTTAGATCTAGAAGTAGCTAGAACTTACTTAGCGAGGCTTAGGGAAGGATCATGCATCGTCTTGACGAAGAAAGGTGGCTCCTTTGTTGAAGAATCTTCATGAAACTTGCATAGCAACGTTGATCCCTCCTCGATTTGGTGTAGAAAGCTTGCACCTTTGGATTTGAATCCGATTTGAATGCATAAGCCCTTGGAGTTGGAGATGGAGGCCATGATCACTTGGCATTTGGGCAGCACTTCGTGGCATGAGTGATTTGTGAGGGTTTAGGGTAGGCTTAGGGGTCTTTTTATAGAGATTAGGAGTAGTTTAGGCCGTAGGATAAACCCTAGGATAGATCTGAACCACTGAAATTTGTCACAAGCCTCCAAAACCGAGCCAAACCCAGAAGCAGGTGCACTAGGTCGCTGGTTCGACCAGGGGGGGGTCGAGCCGGGGGTCGACACCCATGTCGACCCCCTGGGGAGGGGGGTCGACCCAGGGGTCGACACCCATGTAGACCCCCTGGAGGGGGGTCGACCCAAGGGTCGACACCCTGTGTGTCTGGCGGGAATTTTCCCGCCTTCTCGTTTTGGGCTGAATTCAAATCTGTTTTCGGATTTGAATTTTCGTGAAAATTCGCGAGGCCATATCTCGGTCATACGGACTCCGATTTACAAAATTTCGGACTCTATTTCGCGTATTTTTCCGAGACGAACGCAATGGAACAACCCGTTTATCCTGATTCAGATTTTATAATTTAACTCTGCCTTGGTTCTTGTCTTAACACGTTGTTTAAAATTCGGGTTGTTACATACGAAAACACTTGTTATTTAATTAAGTTAAGTTAAACTGAATTACAAGTTTAGTTAGAATTGGGTATGTATACACATATATGTTGAGCAGGTTATTGGCTTTGCGTTGAGTGTAGAAATAAATTGTATGCCTGACAAATATGTACATGTTTACTATATTCATTAGGTCAGATGATTTTAGAAGCCGATTAGCTTTTTCTTTCTGATTGTGAGGGCCATGTGAGGCAAGTTGTGGTTTTACCGATCAGTCCGTACAAAGGAGGTTATGGCGAAACTTTTTAGAAATTTAGGGTGTTAGCCAAATTTCAGAGAAATTTGAAGGTTCTTAGAAACTGAAAAGTTGAAGAACTAAAGCCAAAATGAAAGTTGAGTTGGTTAGTTAAACTATCAGCTCCGTTCTTCTTCGTGGACGAAAAAGTTTTAAGTGGGGGAGATTGTAACAACCTGTATTTTTGAAACCAATTAAAAATTTATTTTTAATTGAGTTAATGGATTTTAAGAATTTAAAATGATTATTTTGAGAAATAACAATTTAAAATTTATTGTAAAACAAAGTAAGAACGTATAAATTTAAAATTTAACTAAACCGAGCTTGAAATGAAGCGATAGTTTGAAAATTCAATTTTAAATTTTGAATGGATATACATAATTCAATATAAGTCAAAATTTGATAAAATAAGAAACATTGGAATATTTTGAACTATAAATTTCTAACGAATGTAAGAAACTAAGATTTCACTTTATAAATTGTAAGTTATGTCTAAATTAAAATTCGAAATATTCGCTATGAAATTTATATATATTTTTAATATTATATAGCCCTTAAAAATAACCATTTTTAAACGACCTTCATTTTCGATGAAACCAATTTTGTTGGATCTGGAATGTCAAATTTTTGTTTGGTTTGAAATTTCAAGTCATTTGTAATTAGTATGTGAGAGCAGCAAATTTAATCGTGTTTTCAATTTTAATTTAAAGTTAATGAGCCAGTTAAAAAGTCCATTTTTCAAATGGTCTCCAAATTCGACGAAACTAATTTTGTTTGGCCGTATCATCAAAACATAGCTATATTTCAATTTTCATAATTTTGGAGTCGGTATGTGGCCCTAGTAAATTAAAATGTATGTTGGAATTCAATATTGACCATTATATTAATTTATTTTTTAATTTTGATAAAAACTAATTGAAATAGTCGAAATGGCTTATGAAACCTATTCCATTGTATTCGGAATGGGGTTATTTGGTTAGGTTCAACAGTCATTGGGTTTGATTTGGAGTTCAAATGCAAAAACTCACTTTTTGGAATAAAAATAAAAATAGAAAGGGGTATAAAATGCTCGGTCAAAACCCTCATTCCTCATTTATCGTGGTCAACCTAGGTATAAGCTGTCTCTTACGATATCAATGGCAGAAATTCTCTTACGTTCCCCTTCATTTCCCACATGATCCACTTAATAACTTCAAGAATTTATAAAACAAAAACTGAAGACCTTTTCAAGTTCTTGAAAATCCAATAGTGAGGATTGGATTTCATCGAGTATGGGGCGTGAATTTTGAGCTCAAAGTAGCCGTAGTTGGGTTCGATTTTCAAGCGCTGGAGGATGGCGAGATTGCCGTGGTTTACGGTGGTTGGTGGCGATGCCAAGGGAAGCGAGGTGGAGGTGTTTGATCAACTTCCGACGCAGCGATGTGGAGGAATTTCTAAACCCTAAGTAGCGAGCACCAGAAAGAACGTTGGCCTGGAGTTTGAACGAAGAAGATAAAGATTAGAAGGAGGATTAATCTCCTTAATGATGTATTTAGTAATTAATTAATTATGTTAATTTAATTTAAATTGTATCCAATGTATAAACTGCGAAATCTACTTCATATAAGGTCGGAATCCGACGATTTCAATTGCATGTGATCGTGGCAACAAACACTACTACATGGAACTGACCAGAACGGAAGCTGTTGTAGTTTTTAGTAAAATTAGATGCCCGTTTAATTTTATTAAAAAAATATTCAAATAAAGACTGACGGAGTAGAAACCAAAGTGAGAATTCTGTCACTAAAATATTTGTACAATTATTTATTTTATAACTGAAAATATATAGACTGCCATTATTGATTTTTATCAGTTATAATTATCATAAATTTCTATACGGTGCCTGTTAGCTCACCTCACTATTGTTTGAAAACCCATGTATGATTTGATTGACTATGATATGTTTTTTTTGTGATGTTGAAATGTTTAACATATTAAAAATAATGTTAACATTATTGTAGCAGTTGAAATTAAATTATAAATATCCATTTATAATTTAAACAGTGAAAATTGGTTAATTAGAAAAATAATTCGAATCAAGTTAGAATTGGTAAAATTTATTAACCATTGATTAATTTGAATTCATTACTGTTGGTTGAAAACCCCACACGGGTCTAGGGCGACAATTAATTCACATCTCTTTGAATTTAATTGTATGTCAACTGATTGATTGACATACTGTTATAAGCGTTATTTAATTATTTAATGCTTATACAGTTGTAAATTGCACTCTGGATTTGAATTGAAAGTTTCATAGTTGTTTATCAATATTTTTGAATACATGTGATGTATAGAATCCATATAAATAAAATTATATGGTAATTGAGTGAGTCCGATTCCAATTCAGAAATAATGAATATTTTAAAAAAATATCAGTGAAGAATCAAAATATGATTTTAATGTCTGATTTTGGATGGACAAAAAATATTGAAATATTCATAACTAAAATGAATATGAGGCCGAGTTAAGTAGATATTCACCATTTTAACTCGAATGGATTTTTTTTTTCAATTTTATAATGAATTTCGAAAAGATTTGATTTCAAAATCTGACATTTTGAAAATATTATCATTTTAATGTTATAATGTTATAAAGTATTCAATTTTGATTTAAAAATAAAAATGTAAGTTGGAATCATTTTAAAACAAACTTATAAATATTTTATAAAATTCGTTTCGAATGGAAGTCAATGAAATATATTGTATATATATTTAAATGGTTTGAGTAGAACGTATCGCACAACGACCATTCACGAATTTCAACCATTAACTTCAAATTGGCATAACAGGAGATCCGAACGTCGAATTCTACTAAAACCAGAACCATTGCATTCGTATCGAAAAGAACTTTCCAATGATAATAAGGGATTTGAAATCCAATGGTTATATTTTAAGATACCCCCAAATTAGTTTTGGAAAAGGTCGCTATAGATGTAGTTCGGTGGCCGATATTGGAAACCGTCTGTAAGGGCCTTAATAAAATTATTAAAAATACGAATAAGTTATGTAAATTAATATTAAAGGTTTTGAAATGATTTTGGATGAAATATTCCACATTTGTAAAGATAAAAGATATTTTTATCAGAAGAAGTTGTTTTGTAACTTGAGTAAAAGAATGAAAAGAAATTATAATAGTTTTAATATAACCAAAAAATTTCAACGTATGAATTGAAAAGGATTTAAATGGAAATAATCTTTGGAATAGTTCGATATCTATGGATATTGTTGAGGAATTTGGAAGATATAAATATAAATATCATAGGTTGTTCCCAATACGATATCCGTTAGTTTCAGAATTTGATATTGAGTATAAGACGATATGATTTCTATTTAGAGCCTTGTATTTAATACTAAATTGGATTTTTGTGAATGGTGTCTTCAGTAACACTATTCTTAAACCCAGTTGAAAAAAGAATAAATCTTTTAATTAAGATAAATAAAGTTTTCCAATTTATAATTATAAACTAGAATTAAATGGAAGATAATTTTGGGTTCATTGTGAACGATGTTTTAAATAACATTTGTTCTTAAAACCCAGTTAACAGTGAAAATATGATTTGGAATTTTTAAATCTTTTTATCAAGATTTAATGGAAATTTTCCGAAGTTAAGTTTTCCAATTTAATACATTAAATTGGAATTGAATGGAATTCGATTTAATAATAATCGAGATGAGCTTCTATGAATGAAAGCCGTTACTATTTATGAATTTAAAAGGCTTTGTCGTTATTCCATTTATAGTATTAGTCTAATATGGAAATTTATATCAATTATATACTGGTCAGATTTCCGTGAAGATTCCATTTTAATGGAAGGTGATTTTGGGTTTATCATGAACTGTGTTTTAAATGACACTGGTTCTTTAACCCAGTTAAAGATAGGATTAATTTCCTAAAAGTTTGATTAACCATTATGTAATGATTTTTGGAAGATTAAAACTAGATGGAGTTTTAATAAATCTTTAATTAGATTTGAACGTGAAATGGTAATTAAATTTACCAATAAAACAATGGGTGTTAGATACGTAATACTACCAGTTTTGCTCCATGGGATGAATAGGCTAGGATTGGAAATAATATAATAAATGATTACTTCAGTAAGACTCGATAATCCCGACTAGTTCTATAAACCTTAATTCAGTTTAAAATTGTTAAATTATAATATAAAATATTTTACAAGTTTTTTTTAAGGAAGATTAAACAGTAAGTTTAAAGGAATTTATCCTTGATAAAATTAATGGGAACCTTTCCCTAAAGATATCAATATTTGAATAAAAGAATATTCAAGATTGGAATGATGCGTTTATATATCACTTGATTATAAGATGCGCAAGTTATTTGGAAAGACCGGGTTTAACCCATTCTGAATAACTATTACGACGATTAAAAGTCGAAGATATTGAAGACGGTGCAAGACCGACAATTTTCACATCGTATGGATTACTACTGATGCCCTGGATGGGGTTGCACCCTTGAAAAGATTACAGTGGTAGTTTTCCGGACGTAAGTGCTGATTGTTCGGATATGCGAGGGCCTCTCTCTTGTATTGGACATATGGGACGAGGGATAGTGGACATATGGATTCGGTCGACCGAGGTGAGGGATAGGCAAGGGACCACGCCGTATAACATGGAATGGGTTTCCTCCCAAGAATACCAGTGCATAAAACAAACAACACAATGCTAAATAAAGAACAATGAAGCTATTATAAGACCCAGGTCCCATCACACAATGCAACGCAAGCCGGAGGAAAGGGTTTTCCTTTATAATAGCTAAATATGCTTGGTACGTGAAATTTCATCTTTTATTATTACTACAAGCGAAGAAAACAACTTCAAATATAAATGTAACAATCATAAACGACATAAGCGCCCCATCCCACTATGTCGCCATACTAGGCTCTACAATCAAAACCGAAAAATGTCGTATTTGGAAGTTGGATTTCCATCATGGTACTGATTCGAAAGATCGATCGCGTAGTGAAATTCACCACGGTTTACGTCGTAGGCATGCGAAAACACGGTAATGCACATCCGCACTATCCAAGAAACAGTTATCGCGGCTTACGTCGTAGGCATGCAAAAACACAGCTAACTCTATCCATAAGGGAATCAGGGGTGTGCTCTATCCATCACATCGGTCGACCGAATCCATGACACCACTAAGGTGTCTATCCTCATCTCAAAAGCATACTGATCTAACCATCAGTTTACCACTATACCGGTGTGTAAGGCTCGCGAATTAATGCTACACAAAGTCGTTCTATATTAAAGTTGTGCTTTAATCATCAACCACAAGACTCTTCTTTTCAACAGAAACCTTGATTATTTGCCACTTAGGCATGCCACACAGGCAATTTACGCCATGCGACTGATGTCTATTGATATACAACCTCCGATCCCGTATATCTCGGTGAAGGGTGAAGTAAGGGAATAAAATCCCCTTCACCAGGCAAATGTATATTTAATAGAGATCAATCAGCACAGAATTAAATCCAATGTCACACACACAATCCATTTACAAGGCCGTTTTAGGTTTGAACGAAATCGGAGTCACCTTATTACTCGTCCCATGTGTCCAATATAGGAGAGAGGCCCTCACATATCTGTACAATCAACAAGTACGTCCGAACGACTACCACTTTAGCCCCTTCAAGGTAGCTACTCCAATCATGAGCACCGGCAGAAACCCACCCATTCGATGTGAAGATTGTCAATCTTGCACCGTCTTCAATCTTTTTGACTTTTCGTCGTATTAGTTATTCAAAATGGGTTAAACCCGGCCTTTCCGAATAACTCGTGTATCTTATAATCAGGTGCTATAACAACACATCATACGCCTCATTCCAATCCAGAATATTCTTTTTTTCAAATATTCTTTTCCTTTGGGAAAGGTTCCCATTAATTTTATCAAAGATAAATCCTTTAAATTTATTCTGTAATCTGCCTTTGGATATCATTTCAAAACCAAATTAAGGTTTATCATCTAGTCGGGATTAGCGCACCTTACCGAAGTAATCATTTATTTTATTTTCCCAATCCCAACCTATTCATCCCATGGACAAAACCGGTAACATTCCATATGTAACACCCCACGACCATTAATGTCACTCACAAAGGGAATGCATTAACTTCCATGGAGGTTATAAGTGAATATAGAGCAGAAAAAAATTACAACAAGACAGATAATAAGTAGTACTTGAAAACTAAAGCTTCATTTTATTGCAGCGGAAACATGTTTATTACATCACAAAACCATTAATCAGAGTCTAGTACATTATCCATCTTCATAAAAAAAATACATAACCCCGTTACACAAATAGCCAATAAAGAAGATAACAAGCTGGACTTTACTTCAACGGTCCAAGCTTTCCAAAAAGAGATGAGCAATCCAATCAAACTCCACTAGAACTGCGCCCAACCTGAGGACCTGGAGGGGGAAAAGGATAGAATTGGAGGGGGTCAGACATAAAGTCTGGCGAGTATGATAATTCTAACAATACTATTACCAAAATAACTAGACTAAGGCATAAGCTGGAAGACAAGTAAATGTCTATGAACTCTGAGGAAGATAAAGATATCGTTTAAGATAACGGTAAAGGCATACCTAATTACTAACGAATAATTACTATACTGCACCGTACATTACTACACTGCACCGCACCAATTAATACACTGCACCGCGCCAATTACTACACTGCACCGCACCAGTCACCCTAAAGGTTGATCCCGCATGCTTCACACAGAAACTATATAAATAGCCTTGCGTACCCCTAGCTGACTACATAGGTGCCGTTTGCCCCTATCTCCACTAGGTGTACCCCACTACCCTCTTAGAAATTTTATAAGTAACTTCGTGTACTCCTAGCTGACTACATAGGTGCCGTCTGCCCCTATCTCCACTAGGTGTACCCCACTACCCACTTTCGATCGGCTCCCTACTCGTAGATACCCGTGCTGGCCCCACAGTGGGGTGTATCACTCCCCTAAAGTGGCAACCCGATACAACTGAGAATGCACGACTTATACCTACACGATGCAACAACGTCTTACCTACCAGCCCGGGTCCACACACGCATATGAAACCCGTTGGACTTGCGTTGCCATCGCTCCCCGTTTTGGCCTCTTATAATCAAGCCCAGTATGCATGTCCCGTCCTCGACTTGGGTCGAGCCCAAAAAGATACGTTTGGGATACTGGTTGAAATGGGCCCCCACAAGCTACCCACCTAAGCTTGTCATTAATATATCCCACTTAACCCTCTTAGTCATGTTCATTTACATGTGTGTTTGGTTAAGTCTTACTAATCGTATTTCACATGCCACTAAGGGCACCCACTAGATTCCTCATGCCACCCAAGGCACCTACTTAACCCCCATGTCCCACTTTACATGTTTTATCTGGTTAAGTATATCTTAATTCATTCAGGCCATAACCTCATAAAGACCTCTCACATTAGACTGGCATTTATGGTAGCTGGATTTGCCGGGCGGGTCCGGGCAGTCTTACACCATAAAAGAGTCTAACCTCGTGTCTTTACAACTATTATGCTTTAGTTTAGGCCTAGGACCTCTCACATTGGGCTGACATTTGTGACCACTGGATTTGCTGGGCGGTTCCAGGCAGGTTTACGTCACAAACGAGTCCAACCTCGTGTCCTAAGCATTGATTGACAACTTTCAATCTTTTACCCCAGTTTTAATAATTCCCTATCCAAATTATTAATTAAGTCCACTTTTATTGATGTCCATAATTGACTCAATTATGGTCATTCACTCATGGTATGCAAAATCATATCAATCGCACCCAACATCTTATTATTAAATCCTTAATATTACCCCTACCCCACGTTTATACGTTCGCTTATTCAACGCATAATATAGGCTAGACTTGAATAGTCTAACGGATAGCACAAAGATGAATTATCACAACATATAGACAATTAAAATAAATCTAATCATGATAGGGGTGAAACTTGCATAAATTACACATGTTAATGATCAAAAGGTGTCAACTTATTAAATGTCACAATTCACATGATATGATCATAGCCCAAATCTATACATAAACTTGCATATGGGGTTTTTAGGCAACATAATGATGGTGTGAACTAGCATAGGATATCACATATGTCATAGCATAGTTCTAGATGTCATAATAGATGTCATGGCATATGTTCATAACTTTTCTAATCAATTTAACTTGCATATGTAACTTGTCATATAGATCAACATAGCCCAAACATGATGATTTAATTAATATGAACTAACTAGCATAGATGGCTTTCTAACATGTAGGATTCATCGCAACTTAGCATAGAAACTTTCAACATACATAACATCATCATAGCATGATTTACAACATATAGCATATCATCACCACATAGCATAGGATTAATAACATACATGATAGCATATGACAATTCACATCATCTACTCACAATCCATTCATGACTTAACCTAATTAAAATGATAATAATCTTGTTAAGACTATCATACTCACAATTATAGAAGAAAGAGAGTCGAACTGGCGCTCTTTTGATGAAGAATCGCTGTTAGGGTTGGGTAGTTCTGATTTGGTTGCTGTTCTTTATCTTTAATTTGATGGCGACTGCTCTAGGTCTCAAAATATCAGCATGACGGCTATGGTCTTTGTTTATTTTCTTATTTAGGGTTTGTTTATAGGGGTCTTTTTATAGAGTTATAAATTAATTCAAGCCGTCGGATGTTCTTAGGGTTAATCAAAACCATTTAATTATGATAGGGTGATGAGTTAGCCCTAATGACTCAGCAAGGAGTCAGAATGGACTCAACAACACGGGTCATCCTGAACCAGAAAGCTGTGCAGGCTCCAGCCTCGGCCTGGGCGTACTTGGCAGGTGCGCCAGTGTAAATATGTACTGGAGCACTTCCCAAGTGCGCCAGTGCATTTTTTTTCTTTCTTTGCCACCAAACTTCGTTCGTCCATAACTTTTTCATCCGGTACTCGTTTCCCGCAAACTCGGACTCTATCTCCACTAGAATTCCGAGACGACGCAACCCGTTTCCCACAATTCTCACGTCTTAGATTAGTTATTCTTTAATTTGTAAATATTAATATTAGCAGAATTACGGGGTGTTACATTCTCCCCTCCTTAAAGGATTTCGTCCCCGAAATCTTCAAGTTAAGAAGAATGTATATCCTAACATCCAAACAACCATCTACTCAACCATCAAACACAAGCATCCACTGTCCTTATAGACTTCTAATGCTCTCATGTTTAAATGCACAGTGTGTGTATATGTCCCTATCTAATGCAAAATCAGGCGGTCCACTGATTCAGTTGACCTCCTTTAATGCAAACCATGATAGTGCCATGCGTCCATTATGTATGCAAAAGTTCCCTAATGCTACATATTATTTCTACATGCGTGCACAACCATTCACCAAAATGCGGTATCCATATGATAGCACAACCATTATACATCCATTTTACTAAATACAACCATTTATATGCAATATGCAGTATGAAGTGACTAAGCCGATCTAGTGCCTAATAGTGTGTGTATATGCGTCCACGAGCAACCACTAGCAAACACTTGCATCCACTTTGCATCCATCATACATAACATGTCTCAAACACATGTTTCAACCATAGGATTATCCTAACTAAAGGTCAAAGATACTAGCAAGAGGATATACTAAAGATAAGATAAGTACAAGCTAAGCGATAAAGGAGAAATTAAAAGACATACCCTCAAAAAGAAAGGGTATCGTGAACGCATCTTCTCTTCTGTCTCCCAAGTAGCGTTTCTCTCATCATCTCCCCATTGCACTTTGACTAGTCTGACCTCTCGATTCTTCAACCTCTTGATCTCCGACCCAAGAATGCGCGTTGGAGCTCGTCGAATCGTCGCGTCACGCTTGATCTCCACCTCTCTAAGCAAGCTTGGCTCTACCACTTCCGCGGTCTCGTGCAAGCACTTCCTCAAATGTGACACATGGAATACGTCGTGTACACCACTAAGTCTCTCGGGCAACTACACTCTATACGCCATTTGCCCAATTCTTCTCCTTAATAGGAAACGGTCCTACGAACCTTGGTGCTAATTTCCCAACGGACCCAAAGCGAACAACGTTTCGTAATGGAGACATTTTGACAAAGACCATGTCCCCAACCTCAAATTCAAGATCCGTCCTTCTCTTATCCACATATGATTTCTGCCTATCTTGCGCTGCTTTCATCCTCCTTCGAATCAAGTAGACCTTCTCCGAAGTCTCTCTAGTCATATCGGGCCCAAGTAAGATCTTATCGGTAGATTCCCACCAACATGTAGGCGAACGACACGGCCATCCATAAAGAGCTTCGAATGGTGCCATACCAATGCTAGAATGAAAGCTGTTATTATATGCGAACTCCACCAGTGGAAGATGCTCTTCCCACGTACCCCCAAAGTCTAGGATACATAGCCTGAAAAGATCCTCTAGAATGCGATTCACCCTCTTGGTCTGGCCATCCGTCTAAGGATGATATGCGGTGCTCAAACATAACCGAGTCCCTACCGCCTCTTGCAAACTTCACCAAAATTCGCTAGTGAAAATAGGATCGCGGTCGCTCACTATGCTAGAAGGAACACCGTGCAAACGAACTATTTCTCGAACGTATACGGAGGCTAACCATGGAGCAGTCCTCTTACTCTTCACGGGAATGAAATGGGCGCTCTTAGTAAGTCTATCTACTATAACCCAAATCCCCGTATTACCCTTTCTCGATCTCGGTAATTCATCAATAAAGTCCATCGAGACGCTTTCCCACTTCCATAGTGGAACCTCCAGTGGGTGAAGTAACCCACCGGGTTTCTTTTGCTCCACTTTTACTTGTTGGCACACCAAGCATCTAGCGACATACTCGGCCACGTCCCTCTTCATACCGGCCCAAAAGAAAACTCGCTTCATGTCTTTGTACATCTTGTCCCCGTCGGGATGAATGGTCATCTTCGAACGATGTGCATCGTCAAGAATAGTCTTCCTTAGGTCATCGTCTTTTGGTACACAAAGTCTACCGTCCCTACGTAACCAACCCTTATCATCTAGGGTATACCTACGGAGATGGCTTGATGACTCCCCTCCTTTGAGCTTTTCTACTAACTCAACCAACTGCGGGTCGTCTCGCTGTGCCTCGCCAATCCGTCCCAAAAGCGTAGGTCTGACCTCCAAGGATGCTAGCAAACCGGGTACGAAGTCAACGAAAGGTCTAAAGTCAGACATCAAAATAAATTCTAAGCTTCGCCGCTCCACAAACAAAGGACTTAAGGATAACCTTTTTCTATTTAAGGCATCCGCCACCACGTTACCCCTGCCAGCGATATATGCTATCTCGAAGTCGTAGGATGCTAATAACTCCATCCACCTTAACATATCTCCCTTCCCTAGAGACCACATGCCCTAAATTCCTCACTTCCTTCCTCCAAAAATGGTATCTTGGAGAACTTAGCATTAAGCTAGTGCACTTGTAGGGTCCCTAAGCTTTCCCTAAGACATAGGGCATGCTCTTCTTTGCTTCTAGAGAAAACCAGGATATTATCCCATGTAAAATCGTCACAACTATCCATCTCTCACGCAGACCATCCTAGTCGAATTCGACATCCCCCAAGTGCAAGCTCCAAAGGCCTAAACCAATATCAGACAAACACCCAAGGGATACCTCCTTCGAATTCAGACGACCTACGTGAGATGATACTAGTAAGATGGTCAATCAATTGAGCACTTGACCGACTCTGGCCGTCCTTGATAGTCTTGCTCCAAAACTACCGCTGATTACATAATGGGCTTTGCTTAATCTATTAAGCACATACGAAAACTTATTCCGCGCCTATGGGTAAACCCCGCGCTTTATCAACGACGTCTCCATACTCACGGACCACACAAACAGGTTCCTAATCATCGTTAGATGCGTCAGAAGATTCTAGGCAGCTAAGCATCACTGAACCCCTAGGGTTGCAAGAAATATGAGGGTTTTTTCTACAACGAATCAATAGTCTAACTACCCTCCTTTCACAGTCTAGGATGGCACCCCGCTTGGTTAGCCAATCCACCCCTAGAATCAAACTACAGCCCGTGAAACCAAGGACAAAGGCATTGCATTCAAACTCAACGCCCAAGATAAACACTCTCAAATCCCGACAAATCATAGAAAGATGAGCCGAACCACCAATAGGATTTGAGACTACTAAGGGATCAGTAACAATACTAGTATCTAGGTGCAGTGTTTCAACTAATGATGTAGAGATAAACGAATGCGATGTGCCCGAATCGAATAAGGTACGGACAGGATGATCAAACAGAAAAACTAAGCTTTCAACAGAAATGGTTCTACCTTATTCTTGCAGCGGTGGGACCGCGAGAGCCTGAACTTGTCCTCTTGCCTGCCCTGGTGCTATAAGAGCCTGCACCTGTCCTCCCGAGGTAGTCCCTGTCCTGTGCCCCTTCTTTGGGCAGTCCTTCACTAGATGTCCTGCTTCACCGCAGTGAAAACAGCCAGTCTTCTTTTTCTTTCGGCAATCCTTGCTGAGATGGCCTGGTGTCCCACAGTTAAAGCATTTCTTCTTCCCCTTAGCATTGTTGCCTTTGCCACCCTTATTTTGATCCCCTTTCTTCTCGGGTGCCTTATCAGCTTTAGTGCCTTTCTCCTCGTGCATGAGTGCCATGTCTACTAGCTTCTCAAAGGTGGCCCCCATAGGGATGTGGGTCATAGCCAACCCTTGCAACGGTTCATTCAATCCATTAACAAACCTCAGCGCCTTCTTCTCCGGCGTGTTTATTAAGTCCAAGCCAAACCTTGCTAATTGATTAAATTTGTTGACATATTCTTTCACTGATGAGCTTCCTTGCTTCAATGTCAAGAACCTTTCCATATATAGATTTTCTTCCGCCCTTGAGAGAAACTTCGCCTAGAACCTACGTTTAAAATCCGCCCAAGAGTCAACAGGACGCTCCCCATTAGTGACCTCCCACCAAAACGAGGCCTCTCCCTTCATCAACCAAGCTGCTAAACGAACTCTCCTCCCTTCTTCTACTTTAAAGATTTCTAGCAATTCTTCCACCTCCTTAAGACAATCTCTAGCTTCCACAAACATTTTCGACCCTTGGAAGGGTTTTCCACCCATAGCTTTAAATTCCTTACACGTCTTTGCAAAAGTATCTACGCGAGGAGGAGGAGGAGGAATGGGTGCAACTGGTGGTGGAGGAATATTGGCCAGACCTGCGGCGGCCCTAGCCTCTAATAGCCTCCTATACCATCCTGGTATCGTTACACTGTCGGGTAGATTAAGATCTTCAGCCATGCTGAAACGGAAAAGGAAAGATTTAGAATGGAGAATTCGAAAGATAAAGATATATGGCTATTTGGGGATTATGTTTTTCTTAAAAACTTTTCTCTTTAAATTTCTCATTAAAACATGTTTTTGAAAACACTTCTTCTAAAAATAACTATTTTTCTAAAGTATTTTTATCTGTTCGGGTAACCTTAAGCTCTGATACCACGTTTAACACCCCACGTCCATTAATGTCACTCACAAAGGGAATACATTAACTTCCATGGAGGTTATAAGTGAATATAGAACAGAAAAAATTACAACAAGACAGATAATAAGTAGTACTTGAAAACTAAAGCTTCATTTTATTGCAGTGGAAACATGTTTATTACATCACAAAACCATTAATCAGAGTCAAGTACATTATCCATCTTCATAAAAACAAAATACATAACCCCGTTACACAAATAGCCATTAAAGAAGATAACAAGCTGGACTTTACTTCAACGGTCCAAGCTTTCCAAAAAGAGATGAGCAATCCAATCAAACTCGACTAGAACTGGGCCCAACCCGAGGACCTGGAGGGGGAAAAGGATAGAATTGGAGGGGGTCAGACATAAAGTCTGGCGAGTATGATAATTCTAACAATACTATTACCAAAATAACTAGACTAAGGCATAAGCTGGAAGACAAGTAAATGTCTATGAACTCTTAGGAAGATAAAGATAGCGTTTAAGATAACATTAAAGATAACGGTAAAGGCATACCTAATTACTAACGAATAATTACTACACTGCACATTACTATACTGCACCGCACCAATTACTACACTGCACCACGCCAATTACTACACTACAACGCACCAGTCACCCTAAAGGTTAATCCCGCATGCTTCACACAAAAACTATATAAATTGCCTTGCGTACCCCTAGCTGACTACATAGGTGCCGTCTGCCCCTATCTCCACTAGGTGTACCCCACTACCCTCTTAGAAATTTTATAAGTAACTTCGTGTACTCCTAGCTGACTACATAGGTGTCGTCTACCCCTATCTCCACTAGGTGTACCCCACTACCCACTTTCGATCGGCTCCCTACTCGTAGATACCCATGCTGGCCCCACAGTGGGGTGTATCACTCCCCTAAAGTGGCAACCCGATACAACTGAGAATGCACGACTTATACCTACACGATGCAACAACGTCTTACCTACCAGTTCAGGTCCACACACGCATATGAAACCCGTTGGACTTGCGTTGCCACCGCTCCCCGTTTTGGCCTCTTATAGTCAAGCCCAGTATGCGTGTCCCGTCCTCGACTTGGGTCGAGCCCACAAAGATACGTTTGGGATACTGGTTGAAATGGGCCCCCACAAGCTACCCACCTAAGCTTGTCATTAATATATCCCACTTAACCCTCTTAGTCATGTTCATTTACATGTGTGTTTGGTTAAGTCTTACTAATCGTATTTCACATGCCACTAAGGGCAGCCACTAGATTCCTCATGCCACCCAAGGCACCTACTTAACCCCCATGTCTCACTTTACATGTTTTATCTGGTTAAGTATTTCTTAATTCATTCAGGCCATAACCTCATAAAGACCTCTCACATTAGACTTGCATTTATGGCAGCTGTATTTGTTGGGCGGGCCCGGGCAGTCTTACACCATAAAAGAGTCTAACCTCGTGTCTTTACAACTGTTATGCTTTAGTTTAGGCCTAGGACCTCTCACATTGGGCTGACATTTGTGACCACTAGATTTGTCGGGCGGTTCCAGGCAGGTTTACGTCACAAACGAGTCCAACCTCGTGTCCTAAGCATTGATTGACAACTTTCAATCTTTTACCCCAGTTTTAATAATTCCCTATCCAAATTATTAATTAAGTCCACTTTTATTGATGTCCATAATTGACTCAATTATGGTCATCCACTCATGGTATGCAAAATCATATCAATTGCACCCAACATCTTATTATTAAATCCTTAATATTACCCCTACCCCACGTTTATACGTTCGCTTATTCAACGCATAATATAGGCTTGACTTGAATAGTTTAACGCATAGCAGAAAGATAAATTATCACAACATATAGACAATTAAAATAAATCTAATCATGATAGGGGTGAAACTTGCATAAATTACACATGTTAAGGATCAAAAGGTGTCAACTTATTAAATGTCACAATTCACATGATATGATCATAGCCCAAATCTATACATAAACTTGCATATGGGGTTTTTAGGCAACATAATGATGGTGTGAACTAGCATAGGATATCACATATGTCATAGCATAGTTCTAGATGTCATAATAGATGTCATGGCATATGTTCATAACTTTTCTAATCAATTTAACTTGCATATGTAACTTGTCATATAGATCAACATAGCCCAAACATGATGATTTAATTAATATGAACTAACTAGCATAGATGGCTTTCTAACATGTAGGATTCATCGCAACTTAGCATAGAAACTTTCAACATACATAACATCATCATAGCATGATTTACAACATATAGCATATCATCACCACATAGCATAGGATTAATAACATACATGATAGCATATGAAAATTCACATCATCTACTCACAATCCATTCATGACTTAACCTAATTAAAATGATAATAATCTTGTTAAGACTATCATACTCACAATTATAGAAGAAAGAGAGTCGAATTGGCTCTCTTTTGATGAAGAATCGCTGTTAGGGTTGGGTAGTTCTGATTTGGTTGCTGTTCTTTATCTTTAATTTGATGGCGGCTGCTCTAGGTCTCAAAATATCAGCATGACGGCCATGGTCTTTGTTTATTTTCTGATTTAGGGTTTGTGTATAGGGGTCTTTTTATAGAGTTATAAATTAATTCAAGCCGTCGGATGTTCTTAGGGCTAATCAAAACCATTTAATTATGATAGGGTGATGAGTCAGCCCTAATGACTCAGCAAGGAGTCAGAATGGACTCAACAATACGGGTAAGCCAGAACCAGAAAGCTGTGAAGGCTCCAGCCTCGGCCTAGGCGCACTTGGCAGATGCGCCAGTGTAAATATGTACTGGCGCACTTCCCAAGTGCGCCAGTGCATTTTCTTTCTTTCTTTGCCACCAAACTTCGTTCGTCCATAACTTTTTCATCCGGTACTCGTTTCCCACAAACTCGGACTCTATCACCACTAAAATTCCGAGACGAACACAATAGCGCAACCCGTTTCCCACAATTCTCACATCTAAGATTAGTTATTCTTTAATTTGTTAATATTAATATTAACAGAATTACGGGGTGTTACACCATATCTAATACCACGGTGTTATCGGTAAAAATAATTAGCATTTCACGTTCAAATCTAATTAAGGATTTTACTATCGCTTGGAGCAAAACTGGTGATACACCATTCTCGATCATTTTCTTGAATTGATAATTGTAATTATCACATACACTTTTTAATCTAATTAAAGATTCATTAAAACTCTATTTAGTTTTAATCTTCCCAAAAGTCAGTATTAATGATTATATAACTTGGGAAATCATATCCTGTCTTTAATTGGGTTAAAGAACCAATGTCATTTAAAACATAGTTCATGATAAACCCAAAATCACATTCCATTAATTGTGCAATCTTCACAGAAAAGCACATCAATATATAATCGATATCAATTTCTGTATCCGACTAATAATATAAATGGAATAACGATAAAGCCTTTTAAATTCCATATATATTAATAGTCTTCCTTTATAGAAACTCACATCGATTATTATCAAATCGAATTCCATTCCAATATATTAAATTGGAAAACTCTACTTTGGTAAATCTCCAGTAAATCTTTAATAAAAAGATTTATAAGCTCCAAATCTCATTTCACTGTAAATCGGGTTAAAGAACGAATGTCGTTAAAAACAAAGTTCACAATAAACCCAATTCACATTCCATTTCAAATCCAATTAAATGTTAATTAATTGGTAATTCTTCTCTACATCTTAATTAAAAGATTCATTATTTTCACACGGGGTTTAAGAACAGTGTCACTGAAGACCCATCCCATCAGTCTCTAACCATAAATTAGTAAGAGAACAATTCCCTAAGGATTAATCCCGAAGGCCAAAACCAACATCAGATCAATACCCAGGAATCCATTCATCTTAGCTAATCTCCAGTTAGTTTATAATTTTCTTAACTCCATTGGGTTTAAGAACAGTATTATTAAAGATACCATTCACGACAAACCCAAAATCTCATACTTTTGTAAATCGGGTTAAAGAACAGGTGTTATTTAAAACACTGTTCACGATAAACCCATAAATCCAATTCTTTTATTCAATTCCAATTAAATATTAATTAATTGGAAAACTTCACTAAACCTTTATTTAAAGATTTATTCTTTTCTCTACTGGGTTTAATGGTGTTAATGAAGACACTATCCACGAAAAACCCAAAATCCAATTTGATATCAAATACAAGGCTCTGAATAGAAAATATATCGGCTTATATTCAATATCAAAATCTGAAACCAACGGATATCGTATTGGTATAACGATATATATATATATATATATATATATATATATATATATTCCAAATTCCTCAACAATACCCGTATAATCACGGAATCCAATATCGAAATATTCTGAGGATTATTCCCATTCCTAATCCATTTCCAATTTATCCTTTGGAAAATTTTGGTAATTTTAAACCATTTTCAAATCCAATTTATTTATTTTAAAAATAAATAAATTATTATTCTAGTTAATAACTAGTTCATTTCGATAAAAATATATTTTTGTTTTTTCAAAACTAGAATTTTTCATCCAAAATCTTTCCAAATCATTTATTATGATTTTGCATAATTTTTCCATATTTTTAATAATTTTATTATCGCCCGTACAATCGGTTTCCAATAACGGCCACCGAACTGCATCCATAGTGACCTTTTCTGAAATTGATTTGGACATATCTCTAAATCTAACCATTGTATTTCAAATCTATTGTATTTATTGAAAGCTCTTTTCAATACGAACCCAACGGTTCCTGTTTTAGGAGAATCCGACGGTCGGATCTCCCGTAACATCCATTTGTAGTTAAGGGTCGAAATTTGCGAACTACCGCTACGCGGCGCGCTCTATTCAGGCCATTATAATATATATATATATATATATATATATATATATATTAAATATTTCATCAATTTCCATTTAAAACAAATTTTATAAATCTTTTTAAATTCGTGACAGAAACGATTTCCAATTCCATTTCAAATTCAAATCAAAATTGAATTTTCCATTATAAATTCATTTATAAATTCATTTCAAATCCATTTCAATTCAATTTTAAATTCATTTCAATCTATTTCAATTCAATTTTCGAATTCAAATCAAAATTTAATTTTCCATATCATTTCAATATTAAAACGATAATATTTTCCAAAATATCCGATTTTGAAATCACTTTTCGATGTTCATTATAAAATGAATAAAATCGACAAAATTCTCGTTCGTATTAAAATGGCGTTTAGCTACTTAACAGGGCTTCACATTTCAATATTCACTGAATATTATTTTAAAATATTTGTTAATTCTGAACTGGAATCAGACTCCATCAATTACCAAATAATTTTATTTATATGGATTTCTACATCATATATAAATACAACAATAATGATCAGCAATCATTAAAAATTCAAACAACATCCCGAATGCATTCTACAACTGTGTAGGCATTAAAATAAATAAATAACGCTTATACAGGCAGTCAACCGATTGTTTGACATACTACTAATTATTAGGATCAATGCATGTCAAATATTATCCCAATACCGTGTGGGGGTTTTCAAACAACAAATACTGTTTATTATTTGTGCAGTTGGGCGATGTGTAAAATTTATCGTCCCAATCAATATCAGATAAATACGTGTATACAGACAAACCGTCTGGTTTGTAAACGAATATTTATTTTATTTTCATTTCACAATAAATTATATATTTATTTTGTATATATAATTTTTATATACATGTAACGGCGCGATTTTCGACCCTCCGAAAACCGTGTCATTTTTTTGAAAGAAATTAGAAGATGAGATAGAAAAGATAGAACTAATAGAATAGAAGAATAAGAAATTATCAGAAATCTCACAGCGGAATTTAAAAATACAAATACATTACATCATAGGGTCTGATACATCATAATACATCAACAACTTACATCATCATAGTACCTTTCACATAATAATACATCATGATAGGGAAATATAATCTAACTGGATACATAGGTGTATTTAAAACTACTAGACTTGTCCTGCAACTTGAACTTCGTAAGGTTCCATTTGCCAACCTGAATTACTTGCCTACTCATAATAAATATTATGAGTACCCAAGAGTTTAGGGAAAACACAGAAAATAAACTCCGGGTCAGTCAGGGGATTGGTGTGAGTAAACACAGTTAAAAAGATGTAAACAGGGAAATAAGGAATAAGGTGTTCCGTTATTAATAGATTCAATTACTTTAGAAATCTTAAACCCAATTCCATAACTAACATATGGAAAATGACCCTTGTATTTTGATATCAAAACGTTTGATATTTATGATAGCATTTATCATATAAATAATCATCTAGTGAATCGCTTGCATCTCACGTTCACGTACATAAAAAAAATCTAAAACCGTCGAGCGCTTATTGGAATTTGGTTTCTAACTGACAGGGTATGGGAGCACCCACCGATCAGTGTACTCTAGAGAGGATACACTGGGGTTCAACAAGAACATCCTGCAACCCGGCCACACATGACCGTCCACTCATTTAGCTTGAGTGTAACGAATATATTACCACCTCCACGGTTGAAAATGACCCACCGATTACCGAAGGTAACAGAGGTGAATATAGATTTAGAAACAAAAGGAATTACTCTAGATGGTGATAATATACCCTGCTTGGGTATGACCCAACTAGCCATGCTGCCTAGCCCAACTATTGTCTTTCCGGGTTGTGAGGTTTGAAGTCACGTTTACCGTTTCACGGATTATTCTTCAACGACTTTGAATGTCACACCGTCCTATCTGACAGATCACTCATTTGTTTCCACAAATATATTTTGGGTATAAGGCTAAAGAAACGAATCTCTCCGCCACCAACATAACACACTTATGTAAAGTCGATGTGTAAAATCTGATCAATATACGTTGTCAGACATCCGACTGTTCAGATCTGTTCTGGGATTGAACAGACCGAGGATACTATTTTGGAATAGTCCTTGCATCCTTCATTTTTATCGATTTCCGGTATACGTCGTATAAATTCGAGTCGAAGTGGAATGTAGATTCCGGACTCTTCGAAACGGTGTACGAAATATCTTTTATAGTCGATAATTGATTATCAGCTTAACTATCTTTATTTCAATTGCACGTTCTGTTATTTAGAGTTTATATACAGTATATATTTCTCTGGTTCATATCTGGATATCTTAAATATCTTTTACAATTGTATAGTTAAAGTGTGTGCATCGCACACAAGATGTTATACAGTTTTTATCATTATTTGGATGTGTATAGAAAAAGCCCGTGCTTCGCACACGGTATCTTTCTTTGCTTATCATCGATGTTTAGACGATGTTCTATACTCCAGTTTGCTTTGTAAAATATTTATTACGTTTATTTTAATTTAAATAAATTGTTTAATAATTTATTTAAATTTAATTATCTTAATATCTTAAGTTTCCAACTCGTCGATCTCCTTCGGACAACTTCGATTCTTTGACCTCACTGTCACTTTCATTGTTCCACTTGCCTAAGACAAATTAATTAAACATTCTATTTTTATTTATTTAATTAATTATTAGTTAATTATATTTTATTTACTAATTTAATTAAAACGGTTTTTAATTAAATTCTTGGATTTGAAAACCGTTTTCTTTCTTTCATTTGCCAAGTCGAACTCGGCATTTCAAAACTGATGATCAACATGGGTTGATCACCGATTTTCCCTTGCCAAACTCGACTGGATCACCGTCTTCAACTTTCCAAACTTCCTGCCTTGCCAAGCCTCCCGATCAGCTCCATTTCCCTTGCCAAGACCTTCTGCCTTGATCCAGCTACACCGTGCACAGCTGTGCACGTGCATACCGCCACTGGCCAACTGTAGACCTCCGATCCCCCTCCGACAAGTCGCCTTGTCTTCTCCGATCATCTATGACCAGTCACCGCCGTCACCAGTCACCTCCTTCTCCAAAACCCTCTTCAACATTTTCAAACCGAAACTGCTTCTTCGATACCCCCACCGACATCGACCTCGTCCGACACCCTCCGACCCCCTGGAGACCTCGCACCGCCGCCGATAGCTGCCCCAACTTCCGACGCCGCTCCTCCCCAAGTTCTGGCCCACTCGATCCATCGTGGACCCCACACGACCTCTGGAAATGCTCAAACCCATTTCGCTTCTCAGAACATAAATCGAGCTCGTTAGCTCAATCCACTTGCTGGAAAAAAATTCTGATATTTTTCCCATGATCCCCAAAGTCTCAGCCTCCTCCACGCTCCACGCCTTGGCGTTCAACGACGTTGATCATCGGATTTTGGCGAAAATGCCATTTTCGTCCATCTCGACTTATCTACCCAGTCCCAACGTTTAAAATCTTGAAAACACTTTTAAAATCATCGTTTGGCATGTCGATTACATTCACAAACCTGTATTTCGATTCTGTGATGTTTGAAAATTTAAGTGTTGAGTTTGAGACAGAGAACAAACTGTTCTTGTCTGTTTGGGTTTTCAAAACACAATGTTCACGCTCTGATCTCTCTAAATGTTTGTAAATGTTTGAGTATACATAATTAACTCCTACGTATACACACATGTCTTGTGTTTTAAAACAAATCAAAGTGTCGTTTAAAATCAGAGAGTATTTGGTTTTAACAGAGGAAACATAACAGTATTTTCCTTGTTCACAGTTTAAACTATAAACCCATTTCGCTTCTCAGAACATAAATCGAGCTCGTTAGCTCAATCCACTTGCTGGAAAAAATTTCTGATATTTTTCCCATGATCCCCGAAGTCTCAGCCTCCTCCACGCTCCACGCCTTGGCGTTCAATGACGTTGATCATCGGATTTTGGCGAAAATGCCATTTTCGTCCATCTCTACTTATCTACCCAGTCCCAACGTTTAAAATCTTGAAAACACTTTTAAAAATCATCATTTGGCATGTCGATTACATTCATAAACCTGTATTTCGATTCTGTGATGTTTGAAAATTTAAGTGTTGAGTTTGAGACAGAGAACAAACTGTTCTTGTCTGTTTGGGTTTTCAAAACACAATGTTCATGCTCTGATCTCTCTAAATGTTTGTAAATGTTTGAGTATACATAATTAACTCCTACGTATACACACATGTCTTGTGTTTTAAAACAAATCAAAGTGTAGTTTAAAATCAGAGAGTATTTGGTTTTAACAGAGGAAACATAACAGTATTTTCCTTGTTCACAGTTTAAACTATAAACCCATTTCCCAACCTACTATCCCATATATACAGAGTTTACTAATGAATATAAACGAGGTGTTCTAGCATCTAAAAGAGTGTTAACATCATGATATAACTTGCAGTAACATATATACATGAAATGAGTAAAACTGTTTACAGTAAACAACATCAAACATTAGCTAAGTGAGGTTTACTCACTTGTAAACTCTTCAAATTTCTTGCTTGTGAAATGTTATAAATCTCAGCGAAAACTCTTGAGTTTGTGTAAAAGGAAATGCATGGAAATGGTATGTATTTATAGGCAACATCACACTATAGTTTTCTACAGCAAAAAGCTTTTCTACCTACCCCTTCACTCTCTCTCTTCGAATGGCTCACAAATGTTACAGCATACACCAAAGTACATTGCATAAAAGAAAATTTTACCAACCCCTTTTTCTCTCCTATAAGTACACACGCCTCATACTTTCATTAAATGCCCATCTTGTTTTCATTAAATGCAAAGCTTAACCCTTCTTGTCAAGATAAAGAATGATTTCCTTCCTTGGATATTTTGCTGAAAGTTTTATCCATGCGTATGTATTATATTTGAGACGATTTTGGTGATGGTTCTAAATTCTTAGCTACACTAAAATGATGTTGAATTAAGGTCCTTGATAAACTTCGTTGTTATTGATGTTTAAATCAATTTGTCAATTGTTTTGTGTACCCTTTCATGTGTATATGTGTATGGCCGAGTTGTTTTCATGTGTCTACTTCATGATTTATTTTCCAGTCCTTTAAGTGATCACTATCCTTTTACATGTAGGCTTTGTCATTATCATTTGATGTTGGTTTTAAGCTTTAATTTGCAAGGTGATTAAGTTACACTTATATATGTTGCTAATATTTCCAACATTTATCTTTGTTAGGATTTAATGACTAAAATTGTTGCTTATGTATTTAGTGCAAATCATATATGTATATACATACATATAGGTGATTATATACATTTTAATTGGTTGAGCAACTCAAATATATTTTAATTTCCTCATTAAAATAGATATCAGATGCTTGAAAAATCCAGCCATTACAGACTACCCCACTTAAAAGAATTTCGCCCCGAAATTACATAAGAAAGATATAAAGTTTCCAAAAGAAATATTTCATAAACTGGTTGTTTTTAGTACACATACACATACGACTAGTTCTATACTAACACTAGTCTCGATACATACAATAATACTAGACTTGACTACTCAAGTTCTAAACTGCCCCAAAATATACATACGTAACTATCCTCCTCTAGTCTCTATCCTACTACTCGTCGTCAGAGATATCTATTATCTCTACGACCTCCTTGTCATCAGATATATTAATGACTTCAACTACGTCTTCTGAATCTGTCTCTTCCTCGTCATCCTTTATATAAATCAGACCCACTGGTGGTATTAAATATAGCCTCACCACGGGGTATCCATACTCACCGAATACTTGTACTCCTCCTCTTGCTATGCGAAACTCGACGAGAACTTGTTCCAATCTATCCCATATCGCTGTCCTTTGGGCTACTTGCTCTTCTTGCTGGTTTCCCGTAGCAATGACTGGGGTTCCCGGAACAACTTGGTCTTCTTCTTCCTCTTCTTCTTCTTCATCCATATACTCAACTTCTTCCTCCTCCTCGTCATCCTCATCTCCTTCCCCATAACCGTCAACACTCCCTTCATCTACTAACACTTCATCCTCATCAGTAAAGTCTTGGTGTCCTCCATCTTGTTCTAATGGTTCGTTCCTGCCAAGCACTGATCCTTCTGATGATATGTGTGTACCTTTGTCGTCGATGGGTGATCTCTCTCGGTTGTTGTCGGAATCTCCTACTCTTTGTCTCTTTGCTCGCAGCCTAAGAAACTGGAGTGGTGTCACCCTCTTTCTTGCCGTGGTCTTCCATACTGGAGCCATCTAACACGTAAGCAAGAATATAGAACTCATCAGTGATGTAAACATACAAGAGAGTTCATAAGTCCTAATAAACTGAATCCATAAAACACACATGCAAATGCTCCCAGAAATGTAGAAATCGAAATTTCATTACATTTAATTATACCAAAGTAAATCATACCTAACCCATAGGAAAATCTGGGTATAATTTCTTTATATGCTTCTCGGTCTCCCACGTACAGTCTTTCGGGTTTTCGCTCCACTGGATCTTTAGTAGCCTCACCACTTTGTTGCGAAGTTGCTTTCCCTCTCGGTCAATAATACTAAATGGATGTCTTATCACTGTCAAATCTGGCTCGATCTCTATCTCTTGCTGAACAGAGGGTTCCAGAATTAATGATGGATTGTGCATACATTTTCTTAAGTGTGATACGTGAAATACGTTGTGAATTCCCGCCATATATTCTGGTAATTCAACTTTATATGCTTGAAAACCAATTCTTTCTAAGACGCGGAAAGGTCCAACATATCTTGGTGCTAACTTTCCATATTTTCCAAATCTTACTACTCCCTTCATTGGTGAGATCTTCACGAAAAATAGATCTTCTATTTCGAATACTAAATCTCTTCGCCTTTTATCGGCATAGCTTTTCTGGCGATCCTGGGCTTCCTTCATTCTCAGCTTCACTAATTCCACTTTCGCTGCTGCCTCTCGTATCATATCCGGACCAAGTACCAATTTGTTTCTGGGCTCCACCCAACATGCAGGCGCTTTACAAGGTCTTCCATATAATGCTTCATATGGTGCCATTTGTATACTCGCCTGGTAACTGTTATTATATGAAAATTCTACTAGGTGTAAATGATCTTCCCATGATCCTCCAAAATCTAAAATACACGCTCTTAGAAGATCTTCCAATATACGATTAACTCTTTCCGTCTGACCGTCCGTTTGAGGATTGTAAGCTGTACTGAAATTTAATCTTGTTCCCAACGTTCTCTGCAAAGCTTCCCAAAATCTACTTGTGAAAATGGTATCTCTGTCGCTTATAATGCTCGTTGGAATACTGTGCAGTCGTACTATCTCTTTCATGAATACTTCGGCTAATGTTATGGCAGTGCGCGTTGGTTTCACTGGAATAAAGTGCGCACTCTTAGTTAACCGATCTACGATTACCCAAATCCCTTCGTAGCCTCTCCTTGTTCTTGGCAAACCATCGGTGAAGTCCATCGATATCATTTCCCACTTCCAGTTGGGAATCTCTAATGGCCGTAATAGTCCAGCAGTCTTTTGATGGTCTCCCTTGACTTGCTGACAACATAGACATTCATTTACGAAATTAATGATATCTTTATTCATTCCTGACCACCAGAATACTCGTCTCATATCGTGATTCATTTTATGAATTCCTGGATGGATGCTCAACTTTGATGCATGGCATTCTTTTAAAATCTCCTGTCTTATCCCATCCACGTTAGGTACGCATAATCTGCCGTTTATTCTCAATACTCCTTGATTTTCCAACTCGAAGTCGGTCTCTTTTCCGTTTGTGACTCCTCGAATAATCTTTTCCAGTTTGGGATCCCTTTTCTGATTACTCATTATCCTTTCTTGGAGAATCGGTGTGACTTCCAAAAGTGATAATATCGCATTTCTACTCAAGGCATCTGCCACTACGTTCGCTTTTCCCGGTGTATAAATGATATCCAAGTCATATGATGCAAGAAATTCTAACCACCGCTGTTGTCTCAGATTTAAATCTTTTCGAGTGAACAGATACTTCAATGGTTTATGATCAGTGAAAAGTTCGAATCTCTCACCCAGAAGATAATGTCTCCACATCTTTAATGCGAAAACCACTGCCAATAACTCTAGGTCGTGAGTTGCATAATTCTTCTCGTGAATCCTTAACTGCCTACTTGCATATGAAATCACTTGTCCCTTCTGCATTAACACCGCTCCTACTCCCTTTCCACAAGCATCGGTGTAAACTGCAAATCCGCTCGTTCCATCGGGAACAGCTAATACTGGTGCTTCCGTTAATCTTTTCTTTAGTTCTTGAAACGATTCTTCACACTTTGGGTCCCAGATAAACTTTTGGCCCTTCTTTGTTAACTTGGTCAGATGTGACGATATTTTGGAGTAGTCTCGGATAAATCTTCGATAGTATCCTGCCAGTCCTAGGAAACTACGAATATCTGTTGGTGTTTGAGGTTGTTTCCATAGTTGTACAGCATCTACTTTAACTGGGTCTGCTGATATCCCATCTCCGTTTACTATGTGCCCCAAAAATCTCACTTCCAATTTCCAAAAGTGACATTTTGAAAACTTTGCCTTTAACACGTGTTTCCTTAGAGTTTCTAGCACTACTCTAAGATGACCACGGTGCTCTTCTTCGGTTTTTGAAAAGATTAAGATATCGTCAATGAAAACGAGAACGAATTTATTAAGAATTTTCTTAAAGACTCTGTTCATCAGATCTACGAAGAAAGATGGTGCGTTGGTTAGTCCGAACGGCATAACCAACCATTCATAAAAGAAATCTGGGCCTCTGAATGCTGTTAAAGGAATACAATCTTCATAGATTCTCAATTGGTGAAATCCTGTTGCTAAATCCATCTGGGAGAATACCGTTGCTCCGTGTAATTGATCGAAAAGGTCATCAATTCTAGGTAATGGATATCTATTTCAGATGGTTACTTTATTTAATTCTCGGTAGTCCACACACAGTCGTAAGGACCCATCAGACTTTACTACAAAGGCTACCGCAGAGCCCCAACTAGAAAAACTAGGTCGAATTAAGCCTTTACTCAGCAAATCCCGAGTTTGTTTCTCTAATTCCTGAACTTCCTTGGGAGCCATCCGTCTCTTTGGTTGAATCATTTATCTAGCTCCTGGGACTAAATCAATTCGGAATTCGATCTCTCGATGCGGAGGTAAACTTCCGACTTCCTCGAATACGTCCTTGAATTCTCTTACTACTTCCAAAGTGTCGAGACTTTCTTGAGGTGATTCTAAAGCGTATAGAAAACTACAGGTGTGAATTCCCGGTTTCCCACAAGTTATTCTAGCTGTTCACTCTAAGCTAGTTATAAGGGTTATGATTTCTTTATCACATTTTATCTTGGCTTGGAACTTGCTTAACCAGTCTAATCCAAGTATAAAATTGAAACTTTTGAAGTCTAGAATATAGAAGTCAAATCGAAAAGAGTGTGAGAGATATAAGAGAGTTATATCCTCACAACACATTTTAAGCTCAGTTTTTCCCCCTATGGGGTTTGATACGCAAATGGGGTTTGGTGATATAATTGGTTTAAGGTCAAACTGATCTATGGTTTCGGCTGAAATAAAACTGTGTGAAGCGCCAGTATCAAATAAAACACGGAGGTCAATTCCATTAAACTGTAAAATACCTTCCAGCACTCCCTTCCCTTCCACATTCTGAGAAGTAGACGGTTCATCCTTGATTGTAAAAACCCTAGGCTGTGGTGCCCTCTTCATCAATGGACAGTCCTTCACCATATGTCCTGGTTGATGACAGTTGAAACAGAGATTCTTCACTACCATCTCGTTCCTCTGATTCTGGTTCTGGTTCTGATTCTGTTGCTGAGGTTTTTGTTGCTGTCTTGGGTATTGCTGGGGTTTCTGTTGCTGTTGCGAGTATTGCTGGGGTTTCTGGTTCCCCTTTTGTTTGCAAAATCGTGCAATGTGCCCCTTTTGCTTGCAGTTGTGACACACCATATTCTTAAATTTATCGCCCATTTTCTGCTGCCCTGCCTTACCTTGGCCTTGGTTATCCGTCCAGTCTGGGTTGATCTTTCTTTTCAGATAATTCCCTCCACTTGACTCTCCGGTCTAAGCCTTTGCTACTGGCTTCTTAGCATCTAGTGCTTCGTGTCTGAGTGCTAAGTCTACCAATTCCACAAATGGATCCTTCAAATGTCCCATCATCCTTGCTTGCATATTATCTCTAAGACCAGCTACAAACATCTTGTTCTTTTTCAAAAGAGTATTTATCAGCTCCGGTCCAAAGATTGAAAGTGCGTTGAACTGGTTTTCGTACTCAGCGACAGACATGCTTTCCTGCTTTAAGTCAATGAAGTCTCGGTACATCCTTGTCCTTCCAGTAGCAGGTAGATACTGACCTTCAAAAGCTTCTTTGAACATGGGCCAAGTAAAGTTTTCCTCAGGAGTGTTAGCAGTCTGGGCATCCCACCATATTGCTGCGGCTCCTTCCAGATTCCATGAAGCTAAGAGACGCTTATGCTCGTCATCCAACCTCAGTCCTTTAAAAATCTTCTCACACGACCTAATCCATGCTTGGACTCCAACCAGTGATTCAGTACCTCTGAAAATCTTTCCTCCCAGAGTTGTGTAATTCTTACAGATCATAGCAAAGTTAGGCTGAGTTGGTGCCCGGATTACTTCAGTAGTATCCACTTGGGTCTGGTTAACAGTGTGTCCGTTTGTCGTAGTTGCTCCGCTTGCTCCTCGGCCTCTTCCTCCACGAGAACTCATTTTCAACTCCTTGAGTACACGAATTGAAATTTTATTAACTAAATTGGAAAAATATGTCGAGGGATTACCTAAGTAACTACGATCTACCTATATTAAAAATATAGTTTTTAGTAAAAATACGCTCTCTTACTATTTCAAAGCCTAAATGTTTCCGAAGAACATAGGCTCTGATACCAACTGTAACGGCGCGATTTTCGACCCTCCGAAAACCGTGTCATTTTTTTGGAAAGAAATTAGAAGATGAGATAGAAAAGATAGAACTAATAGAATAGAAGAATAAGAAGTTATCAGAAATCTCACAGCGGAATTTAAAAATACAAATACATTACATCATAGGGTCTGATACATCATAATACATCAACAACTTACATCATCATAGTACCTTTCACATAATAATACATCATGATAGGGAAATACAAATCTAACTGGATACATAGGTGTAGTTAAAACTACTAGACTTGTCCTGCAACTTGAACTTCGTAAGGTTCCATTTGCCAACCTGAATTACTTGCCTACTCATAATAAATATTATGAGTACCCAAGAGTTTAGGGAAAACACAGAAAATAAACTCCGGGTCAGTCAGGGGACTGGTGTGAGTAAACACAGTTAAAAAGATGTAAACAGGGAAATAAGGAATAAGGTGTTCCGTTATTAATAGATTCAATTACTTTAGAAATCTTAAACCCAATTCCATAACTAACATATGGAAAATGACCCTTGTATTTTGATATCAAAACGTTTGATATTTACAATAGTATTTATCAAATAAATAATCATCTAGTGAATCGCTTGCATCTCACGTTCACGTACATAAAAAAAATCTAAAACCGTCGAGTGCTTATTGGAATTTGGTTTCTAACTGACAGGGTATGGGAGCACCCACCGATCAGTGTACTCTAGAGAGGATACATTGGGGTTCAACAAGAACATCCTGCAACCCGGCCACACATGACCGTCCACTCATTTAGCTTGAGTGTAACGAATATATTACCACCTCCACGGTTGGGAATGACCCACCGATTACCGAAGGTAACAGAGGTGAATATAGATTTAGAAACAAAAGGAATTACTCTATATGGTGATAATATACCCTGCTTGGGTATGACCCAACTAGCCATGCTGCCTAGCCCAACTATTGTCTTTTCGGGTTGTGAGGTTTGAAGTCACGTTTACCGTTTCACGGATTATTCTTCAACGACTTTGAATGTCACACCGTCCTATCTGACAGATCACTCATTTGTTTCCACAAATATATTTTGGGTATAAGGATAAAGAAACGAATCTCTCCGCCACCAACATAACACACTTATGTAAAGTCGATGCGTAAAATCTGATCGATATACGTTGTCAGACATCCGACCGTTCGGATCTGTTCTGGGATTGAACAGACCGAGGATACTATTTTGGAATAGTCCTTGCATCCTTCATTTTTATCGATTTCCGATATACGTCATATAAATTCGAGTCGAAGTGGAATGTAGATTCCGGACTCTTCGAAACGGTGTACGAAATATCTTTTATAGTCGATAATTGATTATCAGCTTAACTGTCTTTATTTCAGTTGCACGTTCTGATATTTAGAGTTTATATATAGTATATATTTCTCTGGTTCATATCAGGATATCTTAAATATCTTTTACAATTGTATAGTTAAAGTGTGTGCGTCGCACACAAGATATTATACAGTTTTTATCATTATTTGGTTGTGTATAGAAAAAGCCCGTGCTTCGCACACGATATCTTTCTTTGCTTATCATCGATGTTTAGACGATGTTCTATACTCCAGTTTGCTTTGTAAATGTTTATTACGTTTATTTTAACTTAAATAAATTGTTTAATAATTTATTTAAAATTAATTATCTTAATATCTTAAGTTTCCAACTCGTCGATCTCCTTCGGACAACTTCGATTCTTTGACCTCACTGTCACTTTCATTGTTCCACTTGCCTAAGACAAATTAAATAAACATTCTATTTTTATTTATTTAATTAATTAATAGTTAATTATATTTTATTTACTAATTTAATTAAAACGGTTTTTAATTAAATTCTTGGATTTGAAAACCGTTTTCTTTCTTTCATTTGCCAAGTCGAACTCGGCATTTCAAAACTGATGATCAACATGGGTTGATCACCGATTTTCCCTTGCCAAACTCGACTGGATCACCATCTTCAACTTGCCAAACTTCCTGCCTTGCCAAGCCTCCCGATCAACTCCATTTCCCTTGCCAAGACCTTCTGCCTTGATCCAGCTACACCGTGCACAGCTGTGCACGTGCACACCGCCACTGGCCAACTGCAGACCTCCGATCCCCCTCCGACAAGTCGCCTTGTCTTCTCCGATCATCTATGACCAGTCACCACCGTCACCAGTCACCTCCTTCTCCAAAACCCCCTTCAACATTTTCAAACTGAAACTGCTTCTTCGATACCCCCACCGACATCGACCTCGTCCGACACCCTCCGACCCCCTGGAGACCTCGCACCGCCGCCGATAGCTGCCCCAACTTCCGACGCCGCTCCTCCCCAAGTTCTGGCCCACTCGATCCATCGTGGACCCCACACGACCTCTGGAAATGCTCGAACCCATTTCGCTTCTCAGAACATAAATCGAGCTCGTTAGCTCAATCCACTTGCTGGAAAAAATTTCTGATATTTTTCCCATGATCCCCGAAGTCTCATCCTCCTCCACGCTCCACGCCTTGGCGTTCAACGACGTTGATCATCGGATTTTGGCGAAAATGCCATTTTCGTCCATCTCGACTTATCTACCCAGTCCCAAAATTTAAAATCTTGAAAACACTTTTAAAAATCATCGTTGGCATGTCGATTACATTCATAAACCTGTATTTCGATTCTGTGATGTTTGAAAATTTAAGTGTTGAGTTTGAGACAGAGAACAAACTGTTCTTGTCTGTTTGGGTTTTCAAAACACAATGTTCATGCTCTGATCTCTCTAAATGTTTGTAAATGCTTGAGTATACATAATTAACTCCTACGTATACACACATGTCTTGTGTTTTAAAACAAATCAAAGTGTAGTTTAAAATCAGAGAGTATTTGGTTTTAACAGAGGAAACATAACAGTATTTTCCTTGTTCACAATTTAAACTATAAACCCATTTCGCTTCTCAGAACATAAATCGAGCTCGTTAGCTCAATCTACTTGCTGGAAAAAATTTCTGATATTTTTCCCATGATCCCCGAAGTCTCAACCTCCTCCACGCTCCACGCCTTGGCGTTCAACGACGTTGATCATCAGATTTTGGCGAAAATGCCATTTTTGTCCATCTCGACTTATCTACCCAGTCCCAACGTTTAAAATCTTGAAAACACTTTTAAAAATCATCGTTTGGCATGTCAATTACATTCATAAACCTGTATTTCGATTCTGTGATGTTTGAAAATTTAAGTGTTGAGTTTGAGACAGAGAACAAACTGTTCTTGTCGGTTTGGGTTTTCAAAACACAATGTTCACGCTCTGATCTCTCTAAATGTTTGTAAATGTTTGAGTATACATAATTAACTCCTACGTATACACACATGTCTTGTGTTTTAAAACAAATCAAAGTGTAGTTTAAAATCAGAGAGTATTTGGTTTTAACAGAGGAAACATAACAGTATTTTCCTTGTTCAAAGTTTAAACTATAAACCCATTTCCCAACCTACTATCCCTTGTATACAGAGTTTACTGATGAATATAAACGAGGTGTTCTAGCATCTAAAAGAGTGTTAACATCATGATATAACTTGCAGTAACATATATACATGAAATGAGTAAAACTGTTTACAGTAAACAACATCAAACATTAGCTAAGTGAGGTTTACTCACTTGTAAACTCTTCAAATTTCTTGCTTGTGAAATGTTATAAATCTCAGCAAAAACTCTTGAGTTTGTGTAAAAGGAAATGCATGGAAATGGGTATGTATTTATAGGCAACATCACACTATAGTTTTCTACAGCAAAAAGCTTTTCTACCTACCCCTTCACTCTCTCTCTCTTCGAATGGCTCACAAATGTTACAGCATACACCAAAGTACATTGCATAAAAGAAAATTTTACCAACCCCTTTTTCTCTCCTATAAGTACACACGCCTCATACTTTCATTAAATGCCCATCTTGTTTTCATTAAATGCAAAGCTTAACCCTTCTTGTCAAGATAAAGAATGATTTCCTTCCTTGGATATTTTGTTGAAAGTCTTTATCCATGCGTATGTATTATATTTGAGACGATTTAGGTGATGGTTCTAAATTCTTAGTTACACTAAAATGATGTTGAATTAAGGTCCTTGACAAACTTCGTTGTTATTGATGTTTAAATCAATTTGTCAATTGTTTTGTGTACCCTTTCATGTGTATATGTGTATGGCCGAATTGTTTTCATGTGTCTACTTCATGATTTATTTTCCAGTCCTTTAAGTGATCACTATCCTTTTACATGTAGGCTTTGTCATTATCATTTGATGTTGGTTTTAAGCTTTAATTTGCAAGGAGATTAAGTTACACTTATATATGTTGCTAATATTTCCAACATTTATCTTTGTTAGGATTTAATGACTAAAATTGTTGCTTATGTATTTAGTGCAAATCATATATGTATATACATACATATAGGTGATTATATACATTTTAATTGGTTGAGCAACTCAAATATATTTTAATGTCCTCATTAAAATAGATATCAGATGCTTGAAAAATCCAGCCATTAAAATACAACAATAACAATAC
This sequence comes from Allium sativum, assembly GCA_030737875.1. Classification (NCBI taxonomy): domain Eukaryota; kingdom Viridiplantae; phylum Streptophyta; class Magnoliopsida; order Asparagales; family Amaryllidaceae; genus Allium; species Allium sativum. Next base: position 477,888,104 of record CM060923.1, on the reverse strand, counting down.
ATGACAACCACGATCAATTTCTACATCACAATACGATTAAACAAGTCGTCCATGGTCTGTGGATGATAGGGAGTAGTTCATATGTGCAATTACAAAATAATTTAAATAACTGTACAAAAATAGTAGTGAGAAGTTCTCACATTGGTTCTTTTATTTCTGAATTTCACCGTCGTTCGGGTTTATATTTGTCTAAAATTCTAGATTGCTCCAAATTGAACCCAGTTAGTCTCTTTGTGAAGCTCTCGTCCCTACGATCGTAACAGATCAAGTTTCGTCGGATTTGAACCTCGTATGAGAAAGATATTAGCTTTTGACTGTTAACGAAATTTTAGTATAATTAATAAGGTAATTAATTATTTAAACACCTTTCTTCCTCACCATCCATACTCCCTGTTCACATTCCAACGCAACTCCCAACCTAGGGTTTAAACTCGTGCCTTCCGCATTTGACGAGACCCAAATCAGGTGGGCTCACGAGATGCGGCTTGAGGTGCATCGTCGTTGGCTAGGAGGGCGTTAAACTCGCGCCTCCCCAGCGCTCCATAATTTTATGCGAACACGGCGACTTCTTGGCTTGATTCCTCCTCAACCACTAAGCAACGCATGATCTCCACCGTCCATGTTAAAGAGCTCTTGAAGCTCTTCGTTTTCCTTTCTGAAATTCTGAAATCCATTGAGTGGATTAGGAGAAAATAGGAGGAGATGGATTAAAGATTATAATCGTCGATTTCTTCTTGGAGGTGCAGGTATAGGGTGTTGACCACGTTTGAACGAGAAAGAGGGTTTTGACCCTTTATTTGACCAATAGGAATATATATAAATATTTATTTAATTCGTTTAAAAATGTTGTTTTTCATTCTAACTTCAAATCAAACCCAATGATTGTTGCCCCCAATGTAATACCCCCATTCTGAACACAATGGGATATGTCCTATTAGCCAATTCTGTCGTTTCTATTAGTTTTCTTTAAAATTAAAATATGAATCAATATATATTCAATTTATACGTACATTTTAATTTACCAGGGACACATACTGACTCTAAAAATTCCTGAAAAATTATTTCTATCTTTATATTAATGATACGGTCCTAACAAAACTAATTTCGTCAAATTTGAAGACAGTTTGAAAAATGGCCATTTTCTGGTCGACCTAAATTGATTGAAATTGAAAAAACACGTTTTCTTTTTCCACGCTCACATATTAATTCGAAAAAAATATGAAAATTAGAATCTAGCAATAATTTGACATCCTGGATCCAACAAAAGTGGTTTCGTTGAAAACGGAAGTCATTTGCAAAATCGCTATTTTTAAGGGTTATATTTCCATAGCGACTATTCTGAATTTTCAACTGGACATAACTTTTTATTCCTGCTTTGAAATCTGGATTTTTCAGATTCTTTGGAAAGATAGCATAAAATAGTTTCAAATATTTCTGGTTTCACTAAAATCCGGTTTACTTTGAATCCTATACATTCATTTGAAATTTGAAATCGAATTTTCAAACTACCGCGGCATTTCTAATTCCTTTTATAATTAAAATAAATATTTATATTCTAACTCGATCTGAATAAAAATATACATTCTAAATCTATTTAAAATAAATTTCTAGTTGTTATTATTTAAAATGAATCATTTTAAATATTCAAAATACATTAAAATTGCTAAAATCAAAATTTTAAATTGGTTCTGAAAACCCGGGTTGTTACAATCTCCCCCATTTAAAATCTTTTCGTCCTCGAATAGGAACGGAGCTAAAAGTTGTTTAACTAACCAACTCAACTTTCATTCTGGCTTTCATTCTTTAACTTTTTAGTTTCTAAGAATTTTCAAATTCTTCAAATATTTAGCTAACACCCTAAATTTTTGAAAGATTTCGCCATAACCTCCTTTGTACGGGGAGCATTGGGAAAATCCCCAAACCGCCACACAGGCCCTCTCATCTCAAAAAGAAAAGGAAAAAGCCAAGCGGCTAGCCAATTGGCTCATAAAATCAACCAAACCCAATAAATTAGTAAACATGTATCTATTTGTCGGGCATACAATTTTATTCCTCTGCCCTAGCCTCCTTGCTATGGCCTGTTAAATATATATGCATGTACATGTATGCAATTCAAATAAATTTTCAATTCAGTTCAACATTTTGATTCAATTTGGCTTAATGGTTCAAAATTTTAATAAACCAACCAATAATCAAACAACACAACCAACAATCAATTAGTTGATTATCTTTTCCAAAACATATAACTTTTGTGTATATATATATATATATATATATGTATATATATATATATATATTCAAAAATCATTATTCTAGTGTCAAATTCCAAACTATAAATTCAAAATAAGGTTTTGGTTCTCACACCAGTTGATTGGAAATATATAGATATTCGCTTTCGAAACTTAAACACAAACGCTGATGATGCATCATCAACAGAATTATCCCCGGGTGACTAGAGTATGCTTCTATATCTATTCAGTATATTCAAGATTTCGAATACGCGTATATTCAAAATCTTTATATACTCGATAGTCCATATTAAATATAAAATAAATATTCAAATACGTATTTTAAGTATAAATTTTCAAAATCTAGTTTGATTGTAAAAATAACACTCTTCTAAATCATTCTAGGATACTACTGATCCCATCTCTAACGAGGCATTCTTATTAGATATCACTAATCCAATCTCTGATGAATTCTTTCGTTCAGTTCTAATATGTCATGTTCTCGAGCTCTGTAAACCAAAGCTCTGATACCAAATGTGGCAACCCAAACTTCCCCGTAAAGGAAAGCCCAGAATTGCTTCGAGAACAAGACAAATCGGAATACAAATAGAGGAACATTTCATTGTTTATTACAACAATTACATCGAAGTACAAGAATATTACGGAGTATGAATAAATAATATACATTTGATAAATCAGAGATTTAAATACATTACTGCAATGGAAAACAATACAAAACACAACTGAAATAGATACATGGATACAGAGCTTTCCGAATATCATTCCAGCCGTAAATCAGGATCCTGTGAATATAAATTTGCAAAAACCCAACTACTAGCTGCCCGTGTGGAAAATAGGGGCACCCAGAGTTTAAGTTAAAAAAATAAACTCCAAGTCAGTCATGTGACTGGTGTGAGAACTAAAACAGTTATTAATCTTTATTTCTAAGTTATCCCAAGAATACCAGTGCATAAAACAAATAGTGCAATGCTAAATAAAGAACAATGAAGCTATTATAAGACCCAGGTCCCATCACATGATGCAACGCAAGCCAAAGGATAGGGTTTTCCCTTATAATAGCCAAATATGCTTGATACGTGAAATTTCATCTTTTATTATTACTATAAGTGAAGAAGACAACTTCAAATATAAATGTATCAATCATAGACGACATAAGCACCCCATCCCACTATGTCACCATACTAGGCTCTATAATTAAAACCGAAAAATTTCGTATTTGGTAGTTGGATTTCCATCATGGTGGTTATTGATTCGAAAGATCGATCGCATAGTGCAATTCACCACAATTTACGTTGCAGGCATGCGAAAACACCGTAATGCACATCCGCACTATCCAGGAAACAAGTTACCGCTGCTTATGCCGCAGGCATGCAAAAACACAACTAACTCTATCCATTAGGAAATCGGGGGTGTGCCCTATCCCTCACTTTGGTCGACCGAATCCATGACACCACTAAGGTGTCTATCCTCATCTCAAAAGCATACTGATCTAACCATCAGTTTACCACCATACCGGTATGTGAGGCTCACGAATTAACGCTACACAAAGTCATGTTATATTAAAGCTGTGCTTTGATCATCAACCACAAGACTCTGCTTTTCAACAGAAGCCTTGATCGTTTGCCACTTAGGCATGCCAAACAGGCAATTTACACCTTGCGACTGATGTCTATTGATATACAACCTCTGATTCCGTACATCTCAAAGAAGGGTGAAGTAAGGGAATAAATTCCCCTTCACCAGGCTGATGTATATTTAATAGATATCAATCAGCACAGAATAAAATCCAATGTCAGACACACAACCATTTACAAGTCCGTTCTGGGTTTGAACGAAACCAGAGGTACCTTATTCCTCGTCCCATATGTCCAATATAGGAGAGAGGCCCTCGCATATCCGTATAATCAACAAGCACCTCCGGACGGCTACCACTTTAGCCCCTTAAAGGTAGCTACTCCAATCATGAACATCATAGCAAACCATCCATTTGATGTGAAGATCGTCGGTCTTGCACCATCTTCAATCTCTTCGACTTTTTGTTGTATTAGTTATTCAAAATCGATTGAACCCGGCCTTTCGGAATAAATCACGTATCTTATAATCAAGTGCTATAACAACACATCATACGCCTCATTCCGATCCAGAATATTCTTTTACTCAGATATTCTTTTCCTTTGGGAAAGGTTCCCACTAATTTTATCAAAGATAAATCCTTTAAATTTATTCTTTAATCTTCCTTTGGATATCATTTCTAAACCAAATTAAGGTTTTGTCATCTAGTCGGGATTATCGCACCTTACCGAAGTAATCATTTCTTTTATTTTCCCAATACCAACCTATTCATCCCATGGAGCAAACTGGTAACACTCCATATCTAACACCATGGGATTATCTGTAATGTCCCGTATTTTCATCGATATATGTTTAGATATTTAAATTAGTTTAAATGTTGAATTTGTAATATAAATAAATTTTTATATTAATTAAAATGAAGTTTGAACTGTATAAATATATATATATATAAATTAAAACAAGGTCGAAATGGCACGGTAGTTCATCAAATTTAATTTGAACTTCAATTGGGCGTACGGAATCTGTTATAGGTCGGAATTCGCTGAAACAAGAAATATTCGAATCTACTGAATTATAATTTTCTAATGGAAAAGAAAATTCAAGATTTCGTATTTTATATTGAGAGTTATGTCCAAATCAACTTTTCGAATAGTCGTTGTGAAATCATTTATAAACTATAATGATTTATTCAATTAAATAAATCGATTTTAAATCAGTTGAATATTATTTTAACTTGAAAATATAATATCGAGATTTAAATTCATATTAGTTTATTCTGGAAGTTGTGTAAATTTGGTTTGTAAAAATAGTTGATAATAATAATTTATTATTGGGTCAATTTATGTTAAACTGAATTTAATGTTAAATCATCGATTTAATTAAATATCTTCTGTATATGGTCGAATTCGACCGTGGAAACTGTTCCAGTGTGTTCGAAATAGGAGTAGAACCCTAGGAACATCTTTTGTTGCGTTCAAATAGGTGTTCGGAACCGTAGTATCCTTTAATTTGAATTACACCAAATAAATAAATAAATTAAATTAAATTATAATAAATCAAAATTAGGGGACGGTTTTTTTCTTCACTAGCACAGACTACTCTGTGTAAATGCAGTGTCTTCTCTTTTCACTCACATCCGAATTCCAATCCATCTACATGATTCTTCACTGCAACCCTATATGCTATTGAGTTCGACGTTGTTCCTATCCCTAAATTTCTCGCGCCTATATAAACAACATTTCCTTTGTTAATTTCCCAATCCTCAAACTAGAAACTGGTCCTTTCTTTTTCAATTCATTCCCTTTTCTAATGAACCGCGAATCCACCTATCGTTAGAATTAAAAGGAGAATTGAAAACAAAATCAGAGGACCGTGAAGGCTTTGACGCTCTCGACTGAAGAAAAGGGTGCGCAAGGGGTACGATGCAAGGATGGGACTTCTACAGAGAAATCGATGAATGGGAATAGGGTATCGCGATACTGGAAGGGAGGTTGAGAGGTCATCGATGGTGGGACTGGTGCGAAATTGACTGGAATTGTTTTGGAGTGATGAACATTGGAGATTTGGTTAATATCAGAGATTACAATAAATTACATAGCAGCGGAAAAACAATACAAAACACAACTGAAAGTAATACACGGATACAGAGCATTCCGAGCATCGTTCCAGCTGTAAATCAGGATCCTGTGAATATAAATCTGCAAGACCAAAACTACTAGCTGCCCGTGTCGAAAATAAGGGCACCCAGAGTTTAGGTTAAAACAATAAACTCCAGGTCAGTCATGTGACTGGTGTGAGAACTAAAACAGTTATTTAAAACTTTACTTTAAAAGAGAGTAATTAAAGGGACCACGCCGTATAACGTGGAACGGGTTTCTTCCCAAGAATACCAGTGCATAGAATAAACAATGCAATGCTTTTTCGAAAAATGAAGCTATTATAAGACCCAGGTCCCATCACACAATGCAACGCACGCCGGAGGATAGGGTTTTCCCTTATAATAGCCAAACATGCTTGGTACGTTTAAAACAAATCATTTGATACTATTATAAGTGTATAGTGTCAAAACAATTCAAATCATAAATATCAATCATAGGTGGCATGGGTACCATCTATCATGTCGCCATACTAGGCTCTACAAATAAAACCGAAATATCTCGTATTGGAAATTGGATTTCCATCATGAGTCGAGGCAAGGGGCAAGCTCCTCTCCGCTTCGTGACACTCTAGCAAATGCCTCAGGACTACGCACTCTGGGTAACCCTTGGTATCGGCTAGGTCGGTTCTCCCTTACATTTGAGGATTAGTTATTCCTGATCACATGTTTCTCGATCCTTACAGACCTATAATCGAGGTGCCTTGCATTCCAACAACCACAAAGATGAGAGTAATATAAATGTCATCCAGTTTAAGCACTGATACCATCATAACTAGAAAGAAATGTCGTGTTCTCCTAGCGGTCCTTATCCCGTTTTTGACTCATACCGAGATGTGAGGCTCGCGAATCCACGCTATACACAAAGCTATGCCACGTAGACCGTGCTTTGATCATCTACCACAAGACTTTGCTTTTCAATAGAAGCCTTGATCATTTGCCACTTAGGCATGCCACACAGGCAATTCACTCCATGCAATTGATATCCATCGATATATAACCTCTGAGCTCGTACGTCTCAGAGAAGGGCATTAAGCAAGAGAATAAATTCTCCGCCGCCAAACAGATGTATATTTAATATAGATCAATCAGCACAGAATAAAATCCAATGTCAGACACATAGTCCATTTACAAGTTCGTTCTGGGTCTGAACAAAACCGAAGGCACTTTCCTCACATATCCATCGATCTCCAAGTACGTCTGGACGATCACCAACTGATTCTCTTCTCTTGGGCGTACAGCCCAATCAAGATCATCAGTAATCACCCAAACGATGTGAGAACTAAAACGGATATTTATCTTTATTTTCAAAGTTAGGTAAATCAAGGGACCACGCCGTATAACACGGAACGGGTTTCCTCCCAAGAACACCAGTGCATAAAACAACAGCGCAATGCTAAATAAAGAAAAATGAAGCTATTATAAGACCCAGGTCCCATCACACAATGCAACGCAAGCCGGAGGATAGGGTTTTTACTTATAATAGCCAAGAATGCTTGATACTTTTAAAACAAATCATTCGATACTATTATAAGTGCATATTGTATAAAACATCTTCAAATCATAAGTATCAATCATAGACGGCATAAGCGCCCCATCCCACTATGTCGCCATACTAGGCTCTACAAATAAAACCGAAATACACGTATTGGAAATTGGATTTCCATCATGGTGGCTCCTGATTCGAAAGATCGATCGCGTAATGCAATTCCCCACGGCTTACGTCCCAACAAGAGAAAACACTGTCTGCACATCCGCACTTTTGGGACCAGAGTATCACCGCGGCTTACGTCCCAGCGAGAGAAAACACCGCTTACTCTATCTATCCCTGAGCACTAAGCTCATCTCGGTCGACTGAATCCACGACACCACTAAGGTGCCCATCCACTAAAAAGCATACTGATCAAACCATCAGTTTACCACCATACCGGGATGTGAGGCTCGTGAATCAATGCTATACACAAAACCATGCTATATCAAAGCTGCGGTTTGGTCATCACCCACCAAACTTTGCTTTTCAACAAAAGTCTGGATCACTGCATTTCAGCATGCCACACTATCAATCCATATCGTACCACTGATTTCTGCCAATATATAACCTCTGAGCTCGTATGTATCAGAGAAGGGCGTTAAGCAAGAGAATAAATTCTCCGCCGCCAAACAGATATATATTTAGCAGAGATCAACGAATACGATATAAAGGAATACAATGTCAGACACACCATCCATTTACAAGTCCATTCTAGGTCTGAACGAAACCGGAGGCACTTTCCTCGCATATCCATCCATCTCCAAATACGTCTGGACGATCACCAACTCTTTCCCTCATCTTGGGTGTACGGCCCAATTGAGATCATTAGTAATCACCCAAACGATGTGAAGACTTCCGGTCTTTAACCACCGTCTTCATCTTCGACATCTCGTCGAATCGGTTATTCAGAATGGGTATAAACCCGGCCTTTCTGAATGACCCACGTATATGATAAACAAATGTTACACAAACACAACAAACGCCTCCTTCCAATTCAGAATATCCTTTTATTCACAAAATCACGTTCTGAGGGAATAGGTTCCCATTAATTTTATTCAAGATAAATTCTTCTAAATTTATTCTTTAATCTTCCTTTGGATATCATTTCAAACCAAATTATGGTTTTCCAAACTAGTCGGGATTAGCGAACCACACCGAAGTAATTATTTATTTTATTTCCCAATCCCAACCTATTCATCCCATGGAGCAAAACTGGTAATACTCCATATCTAACACCACAGTGTTATCGGTAAAATTAATTACCATTTCACGTTCAAATCTAATTAAAGATTTAACTATCGCTTTGGAGCAAAACTGGTGGTACTCCATTCTTGATCACCTTTCAGATTTGATAATTTAAATTATCAATTCAGATTTCAATCTAATTAAAATTCATTAAAACTCCACTTAGTATTAATCTTTTCAAAAACCAATATCCTGCCTTTAACTGGGTTAAAGAACCAATGTCATCTAAAACACAATTCACGATAAACCCAAAATCACACTCTATTATTAATCGGGTTAAAAACAGGTGTTATTCAAAACACCGCTCACGATAAACCCAAATCACATTTGATATTAAATACAAGGCTCTGAATAGAAAATATACCGGCTTATGTTCAATATCAAATCCTGAAACCAACAAATATCGTATTGGAAATAACGATATAAAATATATCTTTCAAATTCCCATAACAATATCTGTATAGTCACGAAATCCAACATCGAATTATTCCGAAGATAATTTCGATTCAACTCCAGTCCAATTCACGTATTGGGAATATTGATTATTTTAAAATCACTTTCAAATTCAATTTATTAATTTCAAAAATAAATTGATTTTAATTCTAGTTCAAAACTAGTTCATTTCGACAAAAATCTATTTTTATCACTTCAAATGTGGAGTTTTCATCCCAGTTCTTTCCAATTCACATATTATGATTTTACACAAAGTATTAATATTTTTAATAATTTTATCAAGGCCCGTACAGTCGATTTCCATCAACGGCCATCGAATTGCACTTACAGCGACCTTTTTCAAATTTTATTTGGACATAATTCCAAATCCAACCGTTAGATTTCAAATTTCTAATACTCATTGGAAAGCTCTTCTCGATACGAACCCAACGGTTCCGGTTTCAGGAGAATCCGACGGTCGGATCTCCCGTAACGTCGATTCGAAGTCAATGGTTGAAATTCACGAACTACCGCGGCGCGGCGCGTTCTATTCAGGCCATTAAATATATAATATATGTATTATATATATTTCGTCGATTTCCTTTTAAAACGTATTTTATAAATCGTTTTAAATTCGTTTTCAAAACCATTTCAACTCTATATTCAATTTCAAATCAAAATTGAATATTTCGTATCATTACTATATAAATGATAATATTTTCACAACGTTATATTTTGAAATCACTATCTTTTCTATATTCATTATAAAAACGAATATAATCGATATAAATATCGTTCACGTCAAAATAGCGCAACTCTAATCAACACGACTTTATATCTTTCAATAAATTCGTTATCCTGTTCAGCAAATGAATATTTATTCTATTCAACACATGAATCTATATTTCTAATATTCATTAATTTCCCGATTGGAAGGAGGCCCAATCAATCACCATATAATGTTAATTATATGGATTCCATACAACACATGTATATAAATAACAACGATAAATAATCAACAATCATCCAAAGTGCACCACACAACTGCATAAGCATCAAATATAAATAATCGACGCTTACACAGTCTGTCGACCAATCGATCGACATACAATTAAATAATTGGGATTAGTGTACCCAAATATCATCCCAACACCCGTGTGGGGTTTCAAATCAACAAACACAGATTTTATTTGTGCAGTTGGGCGATGTGTAAAATTTATCATCCCAATCAATATCAGTCAAATCAGTGTAGGTAAACAAATTGGCCGATTTGTTTATAAATATTTATTTATTCACTTTCACGTTAAAAATTATATTTTTAACGATAATTAATTTATTTCAACCATCTACATTTTATTATTGATTTCACATCAACAACACAAACAATTTTCACAACACATCAAACAAGCATACAAGCCGTCCATGGTCTGTGTATGATGGGTGTCCGGTGCTACTAAGCACCGTCTGCATCCTAGTATATGTATATATATATAACTAGAAAAAGAGAATTTAAAGTGAGTAGTTCTCACCAAAGTTAATCCAACTCCACGACACTTCCTATGTAGAATCTTCGTCGTTCTCGCCTTTTGTCACTTTCGTTGCCCGCTTTCACTACATATATAAAAATCACATTTTTATATTGTTCCTATGTATATAAAAATCATATTTTTATAATCACTCCATACGGATAAAAATTCTATTTTTACATCGCTACTATATAGATAAAAATCCTATTTTTACATCGCTAATATATAGATAAAAATCCTATTTTTACATCGCTACTGTATAGATAAAAATCCTATTTTTACATCGCTACTGTATAGATAAAATTCTATTTTTATCATGCTATTCTCTATATAAAGATTTCGCCTTTTCAAATATAAAGATTTCGCCTTTTCAAATATAAAGATTTCGCCTTTTCTCATTTCATCACTATAAAAATTATATTTTTAACCTTTCTATATTATAGAAATTATATTTTTAAAATGCTACATCATATATAAAAATTCCATTTTTATTTCGAAGACCATCAAATAAAAATCATGCCTTTACCATGTTGATTACATAATAAAAAAAAATCACGCCTTTACCTATGATAAAATCATTTCTTTCTTATGTTGAGTATCAAATTTTTCTAATGTTAAAAATTAAATCTTTCTAATGTTAAAAATTTGATCTTTACACAATGAAAAATCGTTTCTTTGAATGATAAAAACCTAATCCCTTCTTTATCTAAAATCTAGCTTCCTTCACATAAAAAAAAATCAGATTTTTAATTAAAATCCATATTAAAAAAACAGATCTTTAATTTCATGACATTACAAAAAAAACTGATCAAAAAAACATTGCCTTTCAGTCTAACTAAGCTAATCATTCAAATTAAAGTAAAACAAAACTTATAGATGGTGCAAGGGGAGGGGAACGGCGCGCCATCATCGAGAGGGGGTAGAGGGTGGCGATGAAGTGGAGGAGGCATCTGGAGTGGAGGGGGCCTGGCGTGTCTAGACTAGGGTTTACGGTTATGGGGTATTGGGGCTCGATTTAGGAGAGGACGCTAGCCTGGGGGGGAATCGATGGAGGCAGCGGCGGCTTGGGCGAGATGGCGATGGACGGGGCTGTCGCGCGGTGGTGGTGGGTCGTCAACGTGGGGTGGCGTTCGATTTTTGAAGAGCGCGTTTTTTTTCTTTTTTTATTTCCTTTCTCTGATTTGATTTCGAACCGGGGGGGGGGGGGGGGGGCTGAGAGGATAATAGGGTGAGAGAGGAGAGAGGTGTTTTTATATTATTTAATTTATTTTAATTTTAAAAAGTAACTTTTTCATTCGAACTCGAAACAAGGCCCACCGCCTGCCGTCCATAGCTAATTACCCCCATTCCGAACACAATGGGATATGTATCGTAAGCTGATTCGATCGTTTCGATCAGTTTTCGTCAAAATCAAAATATAACTCTATATATTGAATTTGAACGCACATTTCAATTTACCGAGCCCACATACTAACTCGAAAAATATTTTCTAGCTTCGTATTAACGATACGGTCCTAATAAAACTAATTTCGTCGAATTCTGAGACCGTTTGAAAAATGGGCATTTTCCAGTCGATTAAAATCAACTGAAACTGGTCAAATGCGTTTTCTTTTGCCACACTCACATATTGATTCGAAAAATTATGAAATTTGGAATCTAACAATAATTTGACATCACGGATCCAACAAAAGTGGTTTCGTCGAAATCCGAGGTCGTTTGCAAAATGGCTATTTTAAGTGCCTGAATTCCATAACGACTATTCTGAAATTTCAACTGGACATAACTTTTTATCCCCGCTATGAAATTTTGATTTTTCGGATTCGTTGGAAAGATACTCTCAAATAGATTCTAATATTTTTGGTTTCACTAAAATCCGGTTTATTTTGCACTCGGTGTGTTCAATTGAAGTTTGAAATCGAATTATCGAACTACCGCGCCATTTTCAATTCTATTTATAATTATATATAATTATTTATATTCTAACGACGATGTATATAATATATACGTTCGAATTCTATTCAAAACAAATTTCTCGTCGATATTATTTAAAATAATTCATTTTAAATGTTCAAAATTCGCTAAAATTGCCAAAATAAAATTTTTAAACTGGCCCGCATTTTCGGGTTGTTACATATGAAGACTTCCGGTCTTCAACCACCGTCTTCATCTTCGACTTATCGTCGAATCGGTTATTCAGAATGGGTACAAACCCGGCCTTTCTGAATAACCCGCGTATATAATAAACAAATGTTACACAAACACAACATATGCCTCATTCCAATTCAACAGTCACTAACCGTAAATTAGCAAGAGAACAATTCCCCAAATATTAACCCCGAAGGCCAAAACCAACATCAGATCAATATCCAGGAAACCATCCTTCTTAGTTAACCTACAGTTAGTTTCTAAATTTCACATTCTTAGGGAAAGGATCTCATATTAAGGTTTTCCAAACTATTCGGGATTAGCGAACCACACCGAAGTAACTATTTATTTTATTTCCCAATCCCAACCTATTTATCCCATGGAGCAAAACTAGTAATACTCCATATCTAACACCACGATGTTATCGGTAAAATTAATTACCATTTAACGTTTAAATCTAATTAGGGATTTAACTATCGCTTTGGAGCAAAATTGGTGATACTCCATTCTCGCTCACTTTCCAAATTTGATAATTTAGATTATCAATTCACATTTCAACCTAATTACAGATTCATTAAAACTCCTTTTACTGGGTTAAAGAACTAATGTCATTTAAAACACAGTTCACGATAAACCCAAATCACATTCTATTTATTATTGGGTTAAAGAACAAGTGTTAATTAAAACACCGTTCACGATAAACCCACAAATTAATTCTAATTCAATTCCAATTAAATATATCAATTAATTGGTATACTTCATTAAATTTAAATAAAAAGATTTAATCTTTTCTCAACGGGGTTTAAGAACAGTGTTGATGAAGACACCATTCACGACAAACCCAAATCCCATTTGATATTAAATACAAGGCTCTGAATAGAAAATATATCGACTTATATTCAATATCAAATTCTGAAATCCACAAATATCGCTTTGGAAATAATGATATAAAATATATCTTCCAACTTTCCTCCAAAATATCTGTATAATCGCGGAATCTAATATCGAAATATTCCAAAGACAATTTCGATTCAAATCCATTCCAATTCATATATTGGAAATTCTGGTTATTTTAAAACCCATTTCAAATCCAATTTATTTATTTAAAAATAATTGGATTTTAATTCTAGTTCAAAACTAGTTCATTTTGATAAAAATTATTTTTATCTTTTCAAATATGGGATTTTTCAGCCCAGTTCTTTCCAAATCATTTCTTACGATTTTACACTAATTACTAATATTTTTAATAATTTTATCAAGGCCCGCACAATCGATTTCCAATAACGGCCATCGAACTGCACTTACATCGACCTTTTCTGAAATTGATTTGGACATATCTCCAAATCCAAACGTTAGATTTCAAATTTCTAATATTCATTGGAAAGCTCTTTTCGATACGAACCCAATGGTTCCGTTTTAGGAGAATCCTATGGCCGGATCTCCCGTAATGTCCATTTGAAGTCAATGGTCGAAATTTACGAACTGCCGCAGTGCGGCGCATTCTATTCAGGCCATTATATATATAATATATATATACATATATATTATATATTTCATCGATTTCCTTTTAAAACGAATTTTATAAATCGTTTCAAATTTGTTTCAAAAACAATTTCAACCTTTATTTCAAATTCAAATCAAAATTGAATTTTCCATTATAAATTCTTTTTTTAATATTCATTATAAAAACGAGTATAATCGATATAAATATCATTCGCGTCAAAATAGCGCATCTCTAATCAACACGTCTTTATATTTTTCAATCACTTCGTTATTCTATTCAACAAATGAATATTTATTCTATTCAACACATGAATCTATATTTCTTTCAACACATGACTAATCTCAACAAATGAGTACTATCAACACGTGACTATTTTCGTTATTTAATATATTTTATAAAATTATGATTTCTATCGTTTAATTTTTAATCAGACTCCAACCGTAAATTAGCAAGAGAGTAATTCCCTAAATATTAATAACCCCGAAGGCCGAAACCAACATCAGATCAATATCCAGGAGACCACTCATCTTATCTATTTTCCAGTTAGTTTCTAATTTTATATATGATAAAGATGTAAATTTTATTGTTAAAATATTTCGTTCAATACATGACTAATCTCAACACATGAACTGTCAACACATGAATCTATATTTTATAATATTCTTTATTTTCCCAATTGGAATGAGGCCCAATCAATTACCATATAATGCTAATTATATGGATTCCATACAACACATGTATATAATAGCACAGATAAATAATCAACCATCATCCAAAGTGCACCACACAACTGCATAAGCATCAAATATAAATAATTAACGCTTACACAGTCTGTCGACCAATCGATCGACATACCATTAAATAATTTGGATTAGTGTATGCCACAACACCCGTGTGGGGTTTCAATCCACGAACACCGAATATTATTTGAGCAGTTGGGCGATGTGTAAAATTTTATCGTCCCAATCAATGTCCTTCAAATAGGTGTACATAAACAAACCTTCCGGTTTGTAAATAAATATTTATTTATTCACATTCACATTAAAAATTATATTTTTAACGATAAAATATTGTTAACTATATAAATATTTTATTTTATTTCACATCACACAATCAATTTTCATCACAACAAACAATCAGACATACAAGCCATCCATGGTCTGTGGACGACGGGTGTCGGGTGCTACTAAACACCGTCTGCATCCTAGTATATATTTTTAACTAGAAAACAAGATTTAAAGTGAGAAGTTCTCACAGAGGGTTCCACTCCACCGTGCTTTGCTGTTGAACTGCTGAACCGTCTGAATCTGTTCAAAATCCAAATGCAGTTCTTCGTCCCGCTGTACATATATAAAAATTATATTTTTTTATCACTTCGTTATAATAAATAAAAATCATATTTTTATTTTACTTCATATATAAAGATCGATTTTTTATTTCATTGCTATAAAAATCACATTTTTATCTCAACATATATATAATAAAAATCAGATTTTTATTTCGCTATATATATAAAGATGATAATTTTATATTCTCTATTATATAAAAATCATATTTTTATTAACACCACTATATAAAAATCCTATTTTTAGTCCCTACATTATATAAAAATTATATTTTTATATTGCTACTCAAATAATAAAAATCACATTTTTATTTTGTCTACTTCATAGCAAATATCACATTTTTATTCGTTTACTTTCAATATAAAAATCAAGTTTTTCTAAATATAAAAATCCAATCTTTGTATATATAAAAATCGAATCTTTCTTAATATTAAAAAAAAACTAATCTTTACTTTGCAATCCTATTCATAAAAATTAATTTTTTTCTATGTTTAAAACTAGTAATATGGTAAAAATAAAAAGGAATTACCTTTGGTTGTTGTGTTAAGGGGATTACCCCCTTTTTCTCTTCATCCCGGTGTTTGAACCCGGCCTTCGAAGCTAGGGTTGGCCAAAACGGAGAGCGGAGGCGATGTTTCCCGCTATTGACATCAGGTGGAGCCCCTTGGCGACGCTGTCGAGAGCAAAGGGTGGTGACGGGGTCGGAGCTGGTGTATCATGGCGGCGGCGGCGGTTTTAGGTGGAAGAGGGGGTTTGGGCGCAGATTTCAGAGGAGAGGGGGGGGGGAGAACGAGGCTGGAGCAGGTGGCGAGGAGGGCAGCGGTCCCCCCCGGTGGCGGCGCCGGAGGCACGCTAGCCTCCGTTGGTTGCGTCGGCGGAATCCCCCCCAATCGCGTTTTTACATTTTTTTTTCTTTTTTCAATTCTGAAGGGGGATAGAGAAAAAAGAAAGGGAGGGCCAATATATATTATTTAATTATTTATTTTTCAAAAAGGTACTTTTTATTTTGACCTTGAAACGAGACCCACCGCCTGTCGCCCATAGCTAATTACCACCATTCCGAACACAATGGGACATGTATCGTAAGCTGATTCGATTGTTTCGATCAGTTTTCGTCAAAATCAACATATAACTCTGTATATTGAATTTGAACGCGCATTTCAATTTACCGGGGACACACACAAACTCTAAAAATTCCCGAAAAATATTTTCTAGCTTCGTATTAACGATACGGTCCTAACAAAACTAATTTCGTCATATTCTAAGACCGTTTGAAAAATGGCTATTTTCCCGTCGATTAAAATCAACTAAAACTGGTCAAACACATTTTCCTTTACCACACTTACATATTGATTCGAAAAATTACGAAATTTGAAACCTGGCAATAATTTGGCATCCCGGATCCAACAAAAGTGGTTTCGTCGAAATCCGAGGTTGTTTGCAAAATTCCCTATTTTAAGGGCCCAAAATGCCATAGCGACTATTCTGAATTTTCAGCTGGGCGTAACTTTTGATTCCCGCTATGAAATTTCAATTTTTCAAATTCGTTGGAAAGATATTCTCAATTAGATTCAAATATTTTCGGTTTTTCTAAAATCCAGTTTATTTTGCACTCGGTATGTTCATTTGAATTTTGAAATCGAATTATCGAACTACCGCGCCATTTTCAATTCCTTTTATAATTAAAATAAAATATTTATTTTCTAACGATGATCTATATAAATATATACATTCTATTTATATTCAAAATAAATTTCTTGTCTTTATAAATTAAAATAATTCATTTTAAATATTCAAAATTCATCAAAATTGCCAAAAATAAAATTTTTAAATTGGCTCGCATTTCCGGGTTATTACAATCTCCCCCACTTAAAAATTTTCATCCCCGAAAAGGAACAAAGCCGAAAGTTGTTTCATAAATCAACTCAACTTTCATTATTTTCGTTACGGCTTAAGTTCTTCAACTTTTCAGTTTCTAAGAACTTTTCAAATTTTTTCAAAAATTTGGCTAACACCCTAAATTTTCGAAAAATTTCGCCATAACCTCCCCTGCACCGGGGGCTTCGGGATATTTCATGTAGCCTCCCATGGCCTTCTTCAATCCAAAAGAAAAAGAAAAAGCCAAGCGGCTAGCCAATCGACTCATATAATCATCATCTTCCAAACAAAACAGTAAATTATGGTAAACATGTTCCTATTTGTCGGGCAAACAATTTTATTCTTCTGATCTAGCCTCCTTGCTATGACCTGTTCAATGTAAGTACATGTATATGCATGCAATTCCAAACAATTTTCATACAGTTCATTTGTTTCCATTAGGCTAAATGGTTCAAAGGAATAATCATACAACACAACCATCAATCGATTAGTGTATTATCGTTTCAAATTCATAATTTTGATATATATACAGAAAATCATGTTTTGATGCCAAATCACAATAATAAATCTATATAGTTTTGGGTTCTCACACCAGTCTAATGGAAATATATAGATATCACACCTTCATCACTCGAAAATAAATATTGGTGATGGCGCGCCATCATCAGAATCATGTCCGGGCGACTAGAGTGTGATTCTATATCTATCTAGTATATTAAAACTTCGAATATACGTTCATGACGCGTATATGCAAAATCTTTATATATTGGATTGTCTAAATTCAATACAAATAAAATATTCAAATACTTATAAACTGGTTTAAATTTTCAAAACAATATTGTTTTCATTTTAAAAATACACTCTTCACACTCGTTCTAGGATACTACTGATCCCATCTCTAACGAGTGATTCTAATTGGATATTACTAATCCAATATCTGATGAATTCTTTCGTTCGGTTCTAATGTGTCTTGTTCTCGAGCTCTGTAAACCAAAGCTCTGATACCAAATGTAGTATCCCGTAACTTCCCCAGTAAGGAAAGAACGAATTACTTCGAGGACAAGACCAATCGAAACACAAACAGAAGAACATTTCATCGTTTATTACAACAATTCCATCAGATACAAGAAAATACAGAGTATAAATGAATATTATACAGACGATAAATATCAGAGATTACAATAAATTACATAGCAACGGAAAAACAATGCAAAACACAACTGAAAGTAATACATGGATACAGAGCTTTCCGAGCATCGTTCCAGCTGTAAATCAGGATCCTATGAATATAAATCTGCAAAACCAAAACTACTAGCTGCCCGTGTCGAAAATAAGGGCACCCAGAGTTTAGGTTAAAACAATAAACTCCAGGTCAGTCATGTGACTGGTGCGAGAACTAAAACAGTTATTTAAAACTTTACTTTAAAAGAGAGTAATTCAAGGGACCACGCCGTAAAACACGGAACGGGTTTCCTCCCAAGAATAACTGTGCATAGAATAAACAACGCAATGCTTTTTCGAAAAATGAAGCTATTATAAGACCCAGGTCCCATCACACAATGCAACGCACGCCGGAGGACAGGGTTTTCCCTTATAATAGCCAAACATGCTTGGTACGTTTAAAACAAATCATTTGATACTATTATAAGTGTACAGTGTCAAAACAATTCAAATCATAATTATCAATCATAGGCGGCATGGGTACCATCTATCATGTCGCCATACTAGGCTCTACAAATAAAACCAAAATATCACGTATTGGAAATTGGATTTCCGTCATGAGTCGAGGCAAGGGGCAAGCTCCTCTCCGCTTTGAGACACTCTAGTAAATGCCTTAGGACTACACACTCTGGGTTACCCTTGGAATCGGCTGGGCCAGTCCTCCCTTACGTTTGAGGATTAGTTATTCCTGGACACACGTTTCCCGGTCCTTACAGACCTATAATCGAGGCGCCTCGCATTCCAACAACCACAAAGATGAAATTAATATAAATGTCAGCCAGTTTAAGCACTGGCACCATCATAACTTGAAAGAAATGTCGTGTTCTCCCAGCGGTCCTTATCCCGTTTTTGACTCATACCAAGGTGTGAGGCTCGGAATCCATGCTATACACAAATCTATGCCACGTAGGCCGTGCTTTGATCATCTACCACAAGACTTTGCTTTTCAACAGAAGCCGTGATCATTTGCCACTTAGGCATGCCACATAGGCAATTCACTCCATGCGATTGATATCCATCGATATACAACCTCAGAGCTCGTACGTCTCAGAGAAGGGTGTTAAGCAAGAGAATAAATTCTCCGCCGCCAAACAGATTTATATTTAATAGAGATCAATCAGCACAGAATAAAATCCAATGTCAGACACACAGTCCATTTACAAGTTTGTTCTGGGACTGAACGAAACTGGAGGCACTTTCCTCGCATATCCATCGATCTCCAAGTACGTCAGGACGATCACCAACTGATCCTCTCCTCTTGGGTGTACAGCCCAATCAAGATCATTAGTAATCACCCAATGATGTGAAGACTTCCGGTCTTCAACCACCGTCTTCATCTTTGACTTATCGTCGAATCGGTTATTTAGAATGGGTATAAATCCGGCCTTTCCGAATAACCCGCGTATATAATAAACAAATGTTACACAAACATAACATACACCTCATTCCAATTCATCAGTCACTAACTGTAAATTAGCAAGAGAACAATTCCCCAAATATTAACCCCGAAGGCCGAAACCAACATCAGATCAATACCCAGGAAACCATCCTTCTTAGTAACCTACAGTTAGTTTCTAAATTTCACATTCTTAGGGAAAGGTTCCCATTAATTTTATCAAAGATAAATTCTTCTAAATTTACTCTTTAATCTTCCTTTTGATGTCATTTCAAACCATGTTAAGGTTTTCCAAACTAGTCGGGATTAGCGAACCACTCCGAAGTAATTATTTATTTTATTTCCCAATCCCAACCTATTTATCCCATGGAGCAAAACTGGTAATACTCCATATCTAACACCACGGTGTTATCGGTAAAATTAATTACCATTTAACGTTCAAAACTAATTAAGGGTTTAACTATCGCTTTGGAGCAAAATTGGTGATACTCCATTCTCGCTCACTTTCCAAATTTGATAATTTAGATTATCAATTCACATTTCAACCTAATTACAGACTCATTAAAACTCCTTTTACTGGGTTAAAGAACTAATGTCATTTAAAACACAGTTCACGATAAACCCAAATCACATTCTATTTATTATCGGGTTAAAGAACAAGTGTTATTTAAAACACCGTTCACGATAAACCCACAAATCAATTCTAATTCAATTCCAATTAAATATATCAATTAATTGGTATACTTCATTAAATTTAAATAAAAAGATTTAATCTTTTATCAACGGGGTTTAAGAACAGTGTTGATGAAGACACAATTTACGACAAACCCAAATCCCATTTGATATTAAATACAAGGCTCTGAATAGAAAATATATCGGCTTATATTCAATATCAAATTCTGAAATCCACAAATATCGCTTTGGGAATAACGATATAAAATATATCTTCCAAATTTCCTCCAAAATATCTGTATAATCGCGGAATCTAATATCTAAATATTCCAAAGACAATTTCGATTCAAATCCATTCCAATTCATATATTGGAAATTCTGGTTATTTAAAACCCATTTCAAATCCAATTTATTTATTTAAAAATAATTGGATTTTAATTCTAGTTCAAAACTAGTTCATTTTGATAAAAATCTATTTTTATCTTTTCAAATATGGGATTTTTCAGCCCAATTCTTTCCAAATCATTTGTTACGATTTTACATTAATTAGTAATATTTTTAATAATTTTATCAAGTCCCGCACAGTCGATTTCCAATAATGGCCATCGAACTGCACTCACAACGACCTTTTCTGAAATTGATTTGGACATATCTCCTAATCCAACCGTTATATTTCAAATTTCTAATATTCATTGGAATGCTCATTTCGATACGAACCCAACGGTTCCGGTTTTAAGAGAATCCGACGGCCGAATCTCCCATAATGTCCATTCGAAGTCAATGGTCGAAATTCACGAACTGCCGCAGCGCGGCGCGTTCTATTCAGGCCGTTATATATATATAATATATATATATATAATATATTTCGTCGATTTCCTTTTAAAATGAATTTTATAAATCGTTTCAAATTTGTTTCAAAAACAATTTCAACCTTCATTTCAAATTCAAATCAAAATTGAATTTTCCATTATAAATTCTTTTTTTTCAATATTCATTATAAAAACGAGTATAATCGATATAAATATCGTTCGCGTCAAAATAGCGCATCTCTAATCGACACGGCTTTTTATTTTTCAATAACTTCGTCATTCTATTTAATAAATGAATATTTATTCTATTCAACACATGAATCTATATTTCTTTCAACACGTGACTAATCTCAACAAATGAGTACTGTCAACACGTGATTATTTTCGTTATTTAATATATTTTATAAAATTATGATTTCTATCATTTAATTTTTAATCAGACTCAAACCGTAAATTATCAAGAGAGCAATTCCCTAAATATTAACCCCGAAGGCCGAAATCAACATCAGATCAATATCCAGGAGACCACTCATCTTATCTATTTTCCAGTTAGTTACTAAATTTATATATGATAAAGATGTAAATTTTATTGTTAAAATATTTTGTTCGACACATGACTAATCTCATCACATGAGTACTGTTAGGACATGAATCTATATTTTATAATATTCTTTATTTTCCCAATTGGAATGACGCCCAATCAATTACTATATAATGTTAATTATATGGATTTCATACAACACATGTATATAATAGCAAAGATAAATAATCAACCATCATCCGAAGTGCACCACACAACTGCATAAGCATCAAATATAAGTAATTAACGCTTACACAGTCTGTCGACCAATCGATCGACATACCATTAAATAATTAGGATTAGTGTACACCAAATATCATCCCAACACCCATGTGGGGTTTCAATCCACAAACACCGAATATTATTTGTGTAGTTGGGCGATGTGTAAAATTTTATCTTCCCAATCAATGTTCTTCAAATAGGTGTATATAAACAAACCATCCGGTTTGTAAATAAATATTTATTTATTCACAATCACGTTAAAAATTATATTTTTAACAATAAAATATTTTTTACTATATAAATATTTTATTTTATTTCACATCAAACAATCAATTTTCATCACAACAAACAATCAAACATGCAAGCCATCCATGGTCCTTGGATGACGGGTGTCGGGTGCTACTAAACACCGTCTGCATCCTAGTATATATTTTTAACTAGAAAACAAGATTTAAAGTGAGAAGTTCTCACAGAGGGTTCCACTCCGCCGTGCTTTGCTATTGAACTGCTGAACCGTCTGGATCTGTTTAAAATCCCAATGCAGTTCTTCGTCCCGCTGTACATATATAAAAAAAAAATTACCACTTCATTCTAATAAATAAAAATCATATTTTTATTTTACTTCATATATAAAGATCAAATTTTTATTTCTTCGCTATAAAAATCACATTTTTATCTCAACATATATATAACAAAAATAAGATTTTTATTTCGCTATATATATAAAGATGATATTTTTATATTCTCTATTATATAAAAATCATATTTTTATTAACACCACTATATAAAAATCCTATTTTTAGTCCCTACATTATATAAAAATTATATTTTTATATCGCTACTCAAATAATAAAATCACAATTTTATTTTGTCTACTTCTAAGCAAAGATCACATTTTTATTCGTTTACTTTCAATATAAAAATCAAGTTTTTCTAAATATAAAAATCCAATCTTTGTATGTATAAAAATCGTATCTTTCTTAATATAAAAAATCTAATCTTTAATTTGCAATCCTATTCATAAAAATCAATTTTTTCTATGTTTAAAACTAGTAATATGGTAAAAATAAAAAGGAATAACCTTTTGTTGTTGTGTTAAGTGGATTACCCCGTTTTTCTCTTCATCCCGGTGTTCGAACCTGACCTTCGAAGATAGGGTTGGCCAAAACGGAGAGCGGAGGCGGTGTTTCCCGCTACTGACATCAGGTGGAGCCCCTTGGCGACGCTGGCGAGAGAAAAGGGCGGTGACGGGGTCGGAGGTGGTGTATCATGGTGGCGGCGGCGGTTTTAGGTGGAAGAGGGGGTTTGGGTGCGGATTTCAGAGGAGGGGGGGAGAACGAGGCTGGAGCAGGTGGGGAGGAGGGCGGCGATCCCCCCCGGAGGCGCGCCAGCCTCCATTGGCCGCGTCGGCGGAATCCCCTCCCCTAGTCGCATTTTTATATTATTTTTTCTTTTTTTGATTCTGAAGGGGGAAAGAGAAAAAAGAAAGAGGGGGCCTATATACATTATTTAATTATTTATTTTTCAAAAAGGTACTTTTTATTTTGACCTCGAAACGAGACCTACCGCCTTTTTTCCATAGCTAATTACCCCCATTCCGAACACAATGGGATATGTATCGTAAGCTGATTCGATTGTTTCAATCAGTTTTCGTCAAAATCAACATATAACTCTATATATTGAATTTGAACGCGCATTTTAATTTACCGGGGCCACATACAGACTCTAAAAATTCCCAAAAAATATTATCTAGCTTTGTATTGACGATACGGTCCTAACAAAACTAACTCGTCATATTCTGAGACCTTTTGAAAAATGACTATTTTCTAGTCGATTAAAATCAACTAAAACTGGTAAAACACGTTTTCCTTTACAACGCTCACATATTGATTCAAAAAATTACGAAATTTGAAACCTAGCAATAATTTGACATCCTGAATCCAACAAAAGTTATTTCGTCGAAATCCGAGGTTGTTTGCAAAATTCCCATTTTTAAGGGCCCAAAATTCCATAGCGACTATTCTGAATTTTTAACTGGATGTAACTTTTGATTCCCGCTATGAAATTTCAATTTTTCAGATTCGTTGGAAAGATATTCTTAATTAGATTCAAATATTTTCAGTTTTGCTAAAATCCGATTTATTTTGCACTCGGTATGTTCATTTGAATTTTTAAATCAAATTATCGAACTACCGCGCCATTTTCAATTCCTTTTGTAATTAAAATAAAATATTTATTTTCTAACGATGATTTATATAAATATGTACGTTCTATTTATATTGAAAATAAATTTCTCGTCTTTATTATTTAAAATAATTCATTTTAAATATTCAAAATTCATCAAAATTGCCAAAAATAAATTTTTTAAATTGGCTCGCATTTCTGGGTTATTACAATAAGGGTGTGAAGTCAGAGATATCCGTGTAGTGTGAATGGTGCATGTAATGGTGGAGATGAGGATGGTAAACGAATGAGGGGGTTCACTTGTGTTATGTTGAGTAGATGGGGAAGTGTCTGATGCGAACTAAGGATGAACGTGGACCAGGATCCGAGCTTGTTTGAACTGAAGACTGAAATTATGTGGAGTTTGAAAGTTTAATGGTGTATAGTGAGGTTGAATTGAATCTATGGTACAATAGGGTGTGGATGTTAGAAGATGAAGATGGCCAATGTGATGTTCAACGAAATGGCGAAGAAGGATGAAACTATTTATGGAGTTGTTTGAAGATGCGTTTTGCGGGTTTATCGTGATATTAAAGCATGAAATGGTATCGTTATTTCGTAATTTAAATTACATAAAATAATTTATTCATTTAACTAGTTAAATTAAATTAATAATTGCTGATCATTAAATAAAATAAAATTATCGTAGGTGCCAATAAATTTTATTCGAGACAATGAAGTAGTTGCGTAGCCGAGATGGGATAGAATTAAAACGGATATTCAACAAAGGAAACCGAGGTGAGTTAAACTCACTTAGTAAATTGTTGGGAAATATTTTTAATAGTTCAAATTTAATTTCTTGCTTGTTGCTTGATAATTGATTGATATAAAGTTATAGTATATCTAATAGTATTATATAATAATACTATTGGTGATTGGATTCCGGCAGTACCATTAGCGGATGCCCGCAGTACCATTAGCGGATGATTTCTCTATGCGCCCCACAATATATATAATGGATGACCTTTATACTACGATATCCTGCCTCGAAGCAGGATGGGTATTATTATTGTTGACTAACGTCTGTGGGTGTAGGAGAAACAGGTTGGAGGAATCCAGCTGGAATCCTCACGTTTAAATTATTTGTTTTTCATATATATGTTGATGTATGATGTGGTTATAACCTATGATAGTTTATAGTATATTTTGATGTCTTAGTAACATTGATGGTTGATTTTGGATATTTTAAATATCCTAAATAATGATATGTGGATTTCAAAATAGAATTGAAATATAAAGAGAGCTTAAAAGAAAATATATATTTTAAATAGAAATGTTTATTTAGAACCAGAATTAAATAGAGTGTAAAAATAAAATATTTGTTTAAAACAAATAGTTTTGAAAGGGTGATTTTATAAGCGACATTATAAGAAGTGGAATAACTATTGTTATTTGGGAAAAGGGTAAATTGTATGTATTTGGAAAGAAATGAAAAATGAATATAAAATTCGATATTTAAAAAGATTGGATTTTCCATTTACAAGGAAAATATAAAAGATATTTTATAACTCTACAATTAGAAGTTATAAGTAGATTGAAACTCAAGGTTCAACTATAAACATCGAATTTGACTAATTAAGTCAAGTATGTTGTACTAAGTATTATTATTCACGATTCAGGTGAATAAGAGTTTGAAGTAAATGGTTTTCAAAATTAAGGATTTATTTGGAGTAAGTTAGGAAGGTTTTAAATTTTAAATTCTATTTGGATTTAGGTCGAACAAATTTGAATAATAAAATCTAGATTATATTAAAGAATTTTATACAAAATTTATAAATAAAATTATGATTAGTTAGAACTGGCAAAATGATATTTATATACGAATATTTTTATGGAATAAAGTTATTAAAATAAACAGAGATAAGTTGTAAAACTGTAAAGGTGTTGTAACATACCGAAAATCTGGGCCAGTTTAAAAATTTTATTTTGGCAGTTTTAGTGAATTTTGATCATTTAAAATGAATTATTTTAAATAATATCGACGAGAAATTTATATTGAATATAGATTAGAGCGTATATATTTATATACGTCGTCGTTAGAATATAAATAATTATTTATATATATAAAAGGAATTGAAAATGGCGCGGTAGTTCGATAATTCGATTTCAAACTTCAAATGAATGTATCGGGTGCAAAATAAACCTGATTTTAGTGAAACCAAAAATATTTTAATCTAATTGATAATATCTTTCTAACGAATCCAAAAAATCAAAATTTCATAGCGGGGATAAAAAGTTATGCCCAGTTGAAAATTCTGAATAGTCGCTATGGAATTCAGGCCCTTAAAAATGGGAATATTGCAAACGTCCTCGGATTTCAACGAAACCACTTTTGTTGGGTCTGTGATGTCAAATTATTGCTAGGTTTCAAATTTCATAATTTTTCGAGTCAATATGTGAGCGTGGCAAAGGAAAACGCGTTTGACCAGTTTAAGTTGATTTTAATCGACTGGAAAATGGCCATTTTTCAAACGGCCTCAGAATTCGACGAAACTAGTTTTGTTAGGACCGTATCGTCAATACGAAGTTAGAAAATATTTTTCTGGAATTTTTCGAGTTAGTATGTGACCCCAATAATTTGAAATGCGCGTTCAAAATTCAATATATAGAGTTATATGCTGATTTTGACGAAAACTGATCGTAACGATCGAATCAGCCTACGATACATGTCCCATTGTGTTCAGAATGAGGGTAATTAGCTATGGATGGCATGCAGTGGGTCCCATTTCGAGTCCGAAATTTTAAGTTACTTTTGGTGGAAAATAAAATAAAATAAAATATATAAAATCCTCTCCACTCCTTTTCTCTCTCCTCCTTTTTACCTTTAACCCCCCTCTCGTTCATTTCAGAATTAAACAAAAGAAAGAAAAAAAAACCGCACATTCGAGATCCCGTCCTCCCTCCTCCACATCGCCGTCGAAACCCCCCTCCTCCATCTGCCGCGTTGATTGAAACCCCCCCCCTCCATCTGCCGCAGCGATCGAAACACCCCCTACCCCTTTTCCCTGCTGAGACGCACACCCCCCCTTTCCGCCGCCTGCAGCCCCACCCGCCGCCACCGCTCCGTCCATCTCCACCAAATCCGACTGAAACCCATCCTTCTTCTGATAAATAAAGTGAGTTTTATTTATTATTTTTAGTGTAGAAAATTATCATTTTTCCTCTATGTTTTAGTGTAGAAAAATATGATTTTTCATATGTGTATAGATCCGCAATAAAGATAGGATTTTTATCATAAGTTAGAAATATTTTTAAAATAGAAAAGATTAGATTTTTAAAATAGGAAAGATGCGATTTTTAGCGGTGTAAAACTAGGATTTTTATATATTGAATAGCATAGTAAAAATTCGATTTTTATATATTGAATAGCATAGTAAAAATTGGATTTTTATATATTGAATAGCATAGTAAAAATTCGATTTTTATATATTGAATAGCAAAGTAAAAATTCGATTTTTATATATTGAATAGCGAAGTAAAAATGTGATTTTTATATATGTAGAGAATATGGGCAATGAAAAGTGACAAGAGGCAAGAACGACGAAGATTTCTACCTAAGAAGAGTCATGGCGTTGGATTAGCTATTCTGTGAGAACTTCTGACCTTTAAATTATTTTTCTAGTTGAAATATATACTAGGATGCAGACGGTGTTTAGTAGCACCCGACACCCGTCATCCACAGACCATGGACGGCTTGTATGCTTGTTTGTTTGATTTTGTTGTGTTGTTGATTGTGTGTTGTGATGTGAAATGAAATAAAATACTTATATAGCTAAAAATATTTTACAGTTAAAAATAGAATTTTTAACGTGTATATGAAATGAAATAAATATAAACAAATCGGACGACTTGTTTATACACACACATTTGACTGATATTGATTGGGACGATAAATTTTACACATCGCCCAACTGCACAAATAAAATCTATGTTTGATTGTTTGAAACCCCACACGAGTATTGGGATGATATATGACATACACTAATCCCAATAGTTAGTTGTATGTCGATCGATTGATTGACAGACTGTTATGAGCGTTAAATATTTATATTTGATTCTTATACAGTGTAGAATGCACTTTGGATGATGGTTGATTATTCATCGTTGTTATTTTAAACACATATTGTAGAAAATCCATATAATTAACATTATATGGTAATTGATTGGGCCTCATTCCAATATTTGAATAGAATATTTGAAAATAAGAAATATTTGAATAGAATATTTGAAAATAGAAATATTTGAATAGAATATTTGAGAATAGAAATATTTGACATAGAAACATTTGAAGTAAGAAATATTTGAAATAGAATATTGGAAAATATAAATATGTGAAGCCGTGTTGATTGGATTGACGCCATTTTGACGTGAACGATATTTATATCGATTTTATTCAAATTGAAATGAATATTAAAGTGAATTGAAATTCGAATTAAATTGGATTGATTTTAAATTCGAATTAAATTATATTGATTAGAAATTCGAAATAAACGGAAGTGATTTGAAATCGAATAGAATTGAAATTCGAATTAAATTGAACTAGAATTGAAATCGTTGTGAAATGAATTCGAATTGAAATTGAATAGAAATGAATTCGAATTGAAATTGAATAGAATTGAATACGAATCGAAATTTAATTGAAAACGAATCGAAATTGAATTAAAAATCGATTTGAATTGGAATCAATTTGAAATGAATTTAAAACGAAATTGAAAGGGAAAATTCAGTTTTGACTTGAATTTGAAAATGAAGTTGAAAACGTTTTGAAAACGAATTTAAAACGATTTATAAAATACGTTTTAAAAAGGAAATTGATGAAGTATATATTATATATATCATATATATAATGTAATGGCCTGAATAGAACGTGTCGCGCCGCGGCAGTTCGTGAATTTCGACCATTGACTTCGAATGGATATTGCGGGAGATCCGACCGTCGGATTCTCCTCAAACCAGAACCGTTGGGTTCGTATCGAAAAGAGCTTTCTAACGAATATTAGAAATTTGAAATCTAACGGTTGGATTTGGAATTATGTCCAAATCAAATTTGGAAAAGGTCGCCGTAAGTGCAGTTCGATGGCCATTGATGGACATCGACAGTACGGGCTTTGATAAAATTATTAAAAATAGTAATAATTTGTGTAAAATCATAAGAAATGATATGTGAAGAATTGGTATGAAAAACTCCATATTTGAAAAGATAAAAATAGATTTTTATCGAAATGAACTAGTTTTGAACTAGAATAGTAATTTATTTATTTTTAAAATAAATAAAGTGAGTTTGAAATGGTTTTGAAAATAACCAGAATTTCCAATGATTGCATTGGAATGGGTTGGAATCGAAATTGTCTTCGGAATATTTCGATGTTGGATTTCGTGATTATACAGATGTTGTTATGGAAATTTGAAAGATATAGATATATATATATCGTTATTTCCAGTACGATATTTGTTGGTCGTAGAATTTGATATTGAATATAAGCCGGTATATTTTCTATTCAGAACCTTGTATTTAATATCAAATGTGATTTGGGTTTGTCGTGAATGGTGTCTTCATTAACAATGTTCTTAAACCCAGTTGAGAAAAAGATTAAATCTTTTTATTTAGATTTAATGAAGTGCACCAATTAAGTAATATTTAATTGGAATTGAATTGGTATTGATTTTCGGGTTTATCGTGAACAGTGTTTTAAATAACACTTGTTCTTCAACCCGATAATTAATGAATGTGATTTTGGGTTTATCGTGAACCGTGTTTTAAAATGACACTGATTCTTTAACCCAGTTAAAGATTAAAACTAAGTGGAGTTTTAATGAATCTCTAATTAGATTGAAAAGATCGAGAATGGAGTATCACCAGTTTTGCTCCAGGCGACAATTAAATCTTTAATTAGATTTGAACGTGAAATGGTAATTGAATTTACCGATAACACAGTGGCGTTAAATATGAAGTATTACCAGTTTCACTTCATGGGATGAATAGGTTGGGATTGGGAAATAAAATAAATGATTACTTCATTGTGGTTCGCTAATCCCGACTAGTTTGAATTGATATTCAAAAAGGAGATTAAAGAATAAATTTAAAGGATTTATCTTTGATAAAATTAATGGGAACCTTTCCCAAAATATAAGAATATTTGAATAAAAAGAATATTCTGAAGTGGAATGAGGCGTATGTTGTGTTTGTGTAACACTTATTTAAAATATACGCGAGTTATTCGGAAAGACCTGGTTTATCCCATTCTGAATAACTGATACGACGATAAGTCGAAGATGAAGACGGTGGTCGAAGACCGGAGGTCTTAACGTCGTTTGGGTGATTACTGATGATCTTGATTGGGATGTACACCCAAGAAGATGGAAACAGTTGGTGGTCGTCCAGACGTACTTGGAGATCGATGGATATGCGGGGTACTAGGTGCCTCCGGTTTCGTTCAGACCCAGAACGGACTTGTAAATGGACTGTGTGTCTGACATTGGATTTTAGTCTGTGGGATTGATTTCTATTAAATATATATCTGTTTGGCGGTGGAGAATTTATTCTCTTGCTTAAATCCCTTCTCTGAGACGTACGAGCTCAGGGGTTATATATTGATGGATATCAATCGCATGGAGTGAATTGCTGTGTGGCATGTCTAAGTGGCAATTGATCAAGGCTTCTGTTGAAAAGCAAAGTCTTGTGGATGATGATCAAAGCAAGGCCTGTGTGGCATAGCTTTGTGTAGCGTTGATTCACGAGCCTCACACCCCGGTTGTGAACCAGAAACGGGAGAGGACCTCAGGGAGGGCATGCGTTTCCTTCTAGCTAGGGTGGTGTCAACGACCTACCAGCCCTGACATTTATATACTTTTCACCTGTGTGGCTTGATTAACATAGAAATGTGTTTATTTTATGCTCTTATATTTTATCTTTTGTAAATAAATAAATGATACTTTGGGTATTTTTATGTGCATTTACAGATTGTCAATTGAGGCCTCTTTCATTTCAAATTAAAGGCCAACTACAAAGAAAAAGCTACTTCCTTATGTCAACACCTTCTCAATCCCAAAAAGAAGTTGTAGCTCACTGGTAAAGGCATAGGAGTTTGCACAGAGAAACCTGAGTTCGATTCCCGTCAAGCTCCCTTTTTTGCTGAACATTCACACTGCCTCCTCTGCCTTGAAGAATATATGGATTGGTGTCATATTATAAATATATACATATATTCATATGTATGTATGTATGCATGATATACACTAATAAAAGGAATAAACAAATTCTTATCATGGAAATCAATTCAGAAAATTCATTTTTTCAGATTCCAATTAGAAGAATTTCTGATAGAAATATTGCCAAGAAAAGATCAATTTTGAAGATTTTATCCCTTGTTGCCTTTGGAGTCTAATGAGTATCCTTGTTTGGAAGAATTAATCACATACAATCTGCTCATCAATCAATCAATCAATTTGCCACATGAAAGATAGGGAAAATTTGGAAGATATTCACCGTGATTTGCTTTCCAATCAAGCTTGGTCAAGGAAGGCAAGAGATATGATGTTACTTCTTGGGAAGAGAGGGCCATTTAGTCATTGATTTGATTAGGATTTGGTATACATCTCTATAAATATACATGATGTCCCATTGTAAATGCCATTCATTTTTCTATTTTGTATTCTCTTTTGTTATAATAAAAGTCTTTTCTTTTCTAGTTTTATTGTTATTTTAATTTCATAACAATTTGTGTTATCTACCTAATTAGGTTTGGGTAGAACGCATATTGTTATTGTCTTTTATTACTGCTTGTTAGCGATTCACTGTTTGATTAGTTTCAACAGGAATCCTACTTTTAATTTCTGTTATTGTTCTGGTTGTTATTCTCTTTTTCTAGTAATTGTTCCTTTTCTTTTCAATTGTTGAATTTGATACTGATTAGATTCAGAGTAATTTCAACAACAACAAAAAAACAACAACTCCAAACTTCGTCTAACTCGCCTAAGAATAAATAAATAATAATTTTTAATTACACCTCCCTGTGGTCGACCTGTATGCTACACACCTGTACGCTTGCAGTATTTAATTTAAAATTCTCGCTTTCTAATTCATAGATTAGCGACGATCAAGTTTTTGGCGCCGTTGCCGGGGAGGTAACGATTAAATTCTATTGTTTATTTAAATTCTGATTCGTGTTAGTTTATTCTATTTTATTTATTTTGTTTTGATTTTGTTTTAAAAAAAAGCAATTTTTTTTCCTCTGTGCTGCCTGATTTCTTTCTGATCACCGTACCCAGACTTGCCTCTTTTCCAAATCTTTTTTGATTTCTTTCCCCTTTTTCAATTTTGTTTCTTTTACATTCTTTTCCCTTTCTGCCTTTACTACAATATTATAAAACAAAATCGGCAATAATTTCTTGCTATTTTTCTGCCATGGATTCACATCTTCTTCTAGTCAACCATCTCCCTCAAAACCATATCCGACCTCCGTCCTTTCTGTAGTTGGCCTCAAACAAATTCTTTGTCAAACTCGTACTCCAACACTTCACAAAAACCACAACCGTTCACAAAGCCCCACCCTCAATCACAATACCAAACTCACCTGCCTTCCCCATCTTCACATTCCCCACATAACCACAGCAACTTCTAGAACACGCCTCTCTGCAAAACTCTGAAACCAAAAATCCTTCTGACCATCAGTCGCAACTCTCATCACCACATCGGTACCATACTTCAGTTCATACAAAAATTCACGCCACTTCCTGAATCGCAGTACAGTTTTCCACCACGCTCTTCACAGTTCACACCGAAACTGAACTCCCTCCCAAACCAGTACACCACCGCCTGAAAGTTCACAAACAACAGAACCCTCTTACCACCATTCCCATCCCCTTTGTCGCGCAAACAATATTCACCTTGCCACAGATCAGCTTCTCTCCAAACAATATCTTAACCAAAGCCCTCAATGTCATCTGGTCATCCACAGCTTAGTCCGCACAAAAACACTTCATAAACCATTACGCCCAACCATCTGAACCAGTAACCTTAAAGCCAAACTCTTGCCACTCTTGCTCCTCTGCAAAGTCCTTCCCCTTCAGCATCCATTAACCCACATCGGTTCCACCCACCAAGCATCAACAGATCCGCAAACCCCATCAGCCAATTCGAAAACCCCCAAAAAAAACCCAAAATCCACCTCAAAATAATCAAACCCAATTTTCACCAAACATACCGATCATCACGCCGATTCAAAAAAAGGGAAATATTTGTATCTTGATTTGTTTCCTGAAAATAAGGGGGTGCTTATCGTGATTCTTTTCTAGAAATCAGTGACTGAGTATTTCGATTTTGGTATATTTATAAATTGGGTGAACGCATGGCTCCATCTGAGTGCGGCCCCCTTGTCGAGCTAAGATTTTAGTGTTGAGCTAGTCTTTTTTTTTAATTTCTTTTTAAGATTAGTTATTTTATTAAATTTTTGTTCTTTTTCTATTTCTAGCTTAGATTTAATTTTTGTTAGTTTTTTTTCTTTTATATTTTTTTCTTTTGTTTGGTTTTTATTTTCTCAATTTTTTTTTAAAAAAAAGCAAAAGTGACATCACAAAAAAAAAAAATCAGAGGCCAACGCAAAGTGAACGGAGTTCAAGCAACAACAAGGGATTCGAAATCAAGCGAAGCAAGAGATAGTGTTCAAGCAGTCGAACAAGAACTCAAACGTCAATCGATTCGAATTATCAGTGCTACTCCGCTGCTCTGGATGGACCGCCATACCCCACTGTAAATTTCTTTTAACTCTACAGGTGCTCTGCCTCAAAGAAATATATATATAGACAATTGTTTAAAAAAATTCTGCAGGGACAGCGGCTTGAATGTAATTTTTTTTAATTCCTGCAATTATTTTGTGTGATTATTGTTATTTCTGCACTTTTTATTCATTCTGTTAAGGGCAACACCCCAATTCACATAAGGTGAGGGATTTCATCACCCTTTCCTTAGCCCACAAATTGCATTTCATCGTAGAATCTGACTAATAATAATGGTTAGACGTTGGACTTAAGGGAGTCACGGGCTCATCTAGGGCTTAATTGTATTGTGATAGTTGATTCATTTGGAACGAATTATTTCCTGGTGTCTAGACTACGGCAGAGAAATAACCGTTTATAAATATTACGGTGATTCATAGATATTATATCGGTTGTTACTCTGAAGGTACTTAAACCTTCGGCTGCATTGCTAGGTTGATTCCTGGTGCACCGATAACTCCTGACCGTTAACTGGCAGAGAAATCTTTTGATCTAAGTAATCAAACGCGTCACTTTATAATTTTGGGTTAGGAGCCATTAAGGATAGAAAACTTCATTGTAGCTAATTTCTGTGCTTGCATTTAACAACAATGAGTGAAAAAAGTGTCAGCCAACAAAATTCTCCTAGGGGTTCTCGAATCAACCAAAATTTTCCAACCGAATTGGATCAAAATCGAGTGAATCACAACTTTCCAAATTTTGTGGATCAAAATCAAATAAATCAAAATTTTCAAAACCTCAATATCCAAATGGATAGACCCTTGTCTCTTCGTGATCGATGTTATCCAACTAGGACCGTTCAACCCTCTGACATCGTGTTCCCACCAGCTGAAGGAAACAATTTTGAGCTAAAACATTCTTTTATCCAAGGGGTACCAAAGTTTACTGGGTCTGAAAATGCTTATGAATTTCTGAGTGAATTTGAATTGTATGCTTCTACAACAAAAATGCAACAACTATCTAACGAATCGATCAAGCTAAGGCTAATCCCATTTGCACTACTTGAAAGCACTAAAAGATGGCTAAATTCTCTTCCACGACATTCCATAAGAAGTTGGGATGAATTTGTCACTGCATTCTTGAAAAAGTTTTTCCCTTTCCATAAAACTCTAAAAATCCGAACCGAGATAAATCAATTTTGTCAAAATGAGGGGGAAACTTTTTCAAAATACTTTGAGAGATTCAACCAGCTATTATATAGTTGCCCTCATCATGGAATTCTAAAAGATCACTTATGTCAAATTGCATATGAAGGGCTAAACTATCAGACTAGAACTCAACTAGAATCAATGTGTGGAGGAGATTTTATGTCTAAGACAGCCGATGAAGCTTGGCAATTCTTAGAAGATTATTCTGAAAAGGACATGCAATGGGAATCGATTCGTGTTCCCATTCGTACTCCAACTAGAGGAGTGCATGTCGTAGACCCAAATCAAATTCCTTTAGAAAATCAAACTCCTCAAGTCGGAGAACGGTTACCCCACTATTACTCTCAGGACCAAGCTAATGCCATAGCTCAAAATAACCCTTACTCAGCCACATACAATCCTGGTTGGAGGAACCACCCAAACTTTTCTTGGTCAAACCCCAATAATTCGGCCAACCCAGCTCACATGCAACCCTTTATTCCCAATCCGTATTACCAAACTCCTTCTTCCAATTCTCAAACCTTTCAAGCTGCACCTCAATCCAAACAACCTTATAGGCACCCCAATTTTCAATCATCGAACCAATCTTCTCAACCGTCACAAGAAATTGTGCGTTTAGAAAAACAGTTGAGCTCTTACGAAGCTAAAATAAACTCGCAAGACGCTAAAATGGACCAAATGATGAATATGATAAAGGAAATGGCGAAAAATAATGAGAGGGGAAAATTGCCTAGTCAACCCGAGATGAACCCAAAGTATAACTCTCGTGCTGTAAATTCTTGTGAGGACGAAAACCATAATCCAGTCAACGCTATTACAACCCTGCGATCTGGAAAGAGGATTGATAATAACATGGGCGACCCTGGCGAACCTTCTAACTCGACCCCAATGCCAAATCTTGATAATCACCCATTGGCTTTGAATGCCAATTCTTCTAAATCTCAAGTTCCCTTAAATGTTGGCAATCCCTACAATTCTTCTTCCAGTGTCGGCAAACCCGACCCACCTTCGAAAATTAATGTTTGCAATACCAACATTCCGTCTTCTACGACCTTACCACCTTCTATTTCCTTGGATAAATCTTCTTCCTCGAATGATGAAACTGATCACAGAGTCAAAAAACCAATGGCTCCATTTCCCCATAGGCTCAATAATAAGAAGAAAGCGGCAAATTTTGATAAAATTTTGGAAATTTTCAAACAAGTCCGTGTGAACATTCCTCTTTTAGACACAATTGAACAAATTCCTCAATACGCCAAATGTCTTAAGGAATTGTGCACACAAAAACGTGCGACTAATGTCCCAAAAACCGCCTTTCTAACTGCGAATACAAGCTCTGCTCTTTCGAATCTTACCCCAGTCAAGTACAAGGACCCTGGCTGCCCTACGATTGATTGCAAAATAGGAAACACCCATATTTCTCGTGCCCTACTCGACCTTGGTGCCAGTGTCAATCTTCTTCCTTATACTGTTTATTGTCAACTTGGGTTAGGGGAAATTAAACCAACAAACATCACTCTTCAGTTAGCAGATCGATCTATCAAAAAGCCATTGGGAATTATCGAAGACGTCTTGATACAGGTCGAACAGTTTTACTTCCCTGTCGATTTCATAGTTTTAGACACAGAGCCTGTCTCAAATCCCAAGGTTCAAATACCGTTGATTTTACGATGGCCCTTCTTAGCAACCTAAAATGCTGTCATAAATTGTAGGAACGGTCAACTTTGACTTTCCTTCGGGCACCTAACCATTGAGCTAAACATCTTCAATCTCAACAAACAACCTAGGGATTTTGAGACCGATGAAATCGACATGGTTCAAACCATAGCGGATGAAACCTCTAATGACACTTCTGAAGCCTTGAAAATCTGTCTGGAACATTTCGATTCCGATTTCGACGAACTGGAATACATTTCTGAACTGAATGAATTTCTTGACTCAAATCCCTCGTCTTCCGAATCTGACCAAGGAATGTTAACCAATGTTAACACTCAAGAACATCCTAAGTTAGATCTCAAACCCTTGCCACAAGACCTTAAGTACGCATACTTAGACTCCTCAGAAACTCTTCTTGTAATCTTGGCCTCTGATCTTACCGAGGACCAAGAAGAAAAACTCTTAGAAATTTTACGGGAAAATAAAGACGCCTTGGGATGGGAACTGAGCGATATAAAAGGAATTAGCCCGTCAATTGTGGGACATAGCATTCATTTAGTTGATGAGGCTAAACCCGTCCGTGAGGCTCAAAGGCGATTAAACCCAAACATGAGGGAAGTGGTCAAGGAGGAGATAATCAAATGTCTAGACAATAACATCATCTATCCCATCTCTGATAGTACCTGGGTGAGTCCGGTACAAGTCGTACCAAAGAAATCGGGAGTCACAGTGATCAAAAATGAAAGTAATGAGCTTGTCCCAACAAAAAAAATAAATGGCGTGTGTGTATCGACTATCGAAAGCTCAACTCAGCCACACGAAAAGACCATTTTTCCTTACCTTTTATTGACCAAATGCTCGAACACTTAGCGGGTCATGAGTACTATTGTTTTCTCGATGGATACTCTGGCTATAACCAAATCCCTATTGCTTTAGAGGATCAACACAAGACCACCTTTACTTGTCCCTTTGGAACCTTTGCTTATCGTCGCATGCCTTTTGGTCTTTGTAATGCCCCCGCGACTTTCCAAAGGTGTATGATGAGTATCTTCTTTGATATGGTGGACGAATTCTTGGAAATATTCATGGATGATTTTTCAATCTATGGATAATCTTTTTCCCAATGCCTCACTCATTTAGAACTCGTCCTAAAACGTTGTAAGGAAAAATCACTCGTGCTTAATTGGGAAAAATGTCACTTCATGGTAAAAAGGGGGATAGTTCTAAGTCATGTCATCTCCAAAGATGGCCTTGAAGTCGATAAATCTAAAATCGATTTGATTGCTAATCTGCCTCCTCCTAAGTCTGTTAAAGATGTTCGTTCATTTCTTGGCCACGCGGGATTCTATAGAAGATTCATTAAGGATTTCTCGAAAATTTCAAAACCTCTCTCAAATTTACTTGCCAAAGATGTTAAGTTTGAATTCTCCAATGACTGCAAAACATCTTTTGAAACTCTTAAGTCAATCTTGACCACAGCTCCCATCATTCAACCTCCTGATTGGACTCAGCCCTTCGAACTTATGTGCGACGCTTCTGACTTTGCAATTGGAGCCATCTTAGGTCAGCGTATAGATAAACTCCCTCGAGTTATTTATTACGCTAGCAAAACCTTAAACGAGGCCCAATTGAATTATTCAACTACTAAAAAGGAATTTTTGGCAGTTGTCTTTGCTCTTGAGAAATTCAGACCATATCTCATAGGATCCAAAGTCATAGTTTACACTGATCACACTGCCCTCCGATATTTGCTTTCTAAAAAGGATGCCAAGGCCCGCTTGATTCGTTGGATCCTTCTTCTTCAAGAATTCGATATAGAAATACGAGATGAAAAGTGTTATGAAAATGTTGTAGCTGATCATCTTTCTCGAATTGTGCATGGAAATGTTGAAGACACCCAAATAGATGACTATTTTCCTGACGAACAACTCCTTTCGATCTCTAACACCCCTTGGTACACTGACATTGTGAATTATCTTGTCACACAACAAATGCCCGCTGAATGGTCGAAACAAGATAAACAAAAATTTCTCTCGAAAGTTCAAAACTTCTATTGGGACGACCCATATCTTTTCGAATACTGTCCAGACCAAATCATTCGAAGGTGTGTGCCCGATCGTGAACACCAAAGTATTCTCTCTTTCTCACATGACCATGCTTGTGGCGGTCATTTTGGAGCAAGAAAAAATGCTGCAAAAATTTTGCAAAGCAGTTTTTATTGGCCCACACTCTTCCGTGACGCTTTCGAATTTTGCTCTAAATGCGAGCGATGTCAAAGAACGGGTCGAATCACTAAGCAAAACATGATGCCTCTCAACCCCATTTTAGTGATTGAGTTATTTGATGTTTGGGGCATCGATTTCATGGGACCATTCCCTAACTCATTTGGGAATCTTTACATCTTGCTTGTGGTAGATTATGTCTCAAAATGGGTTGAAGCCATTCCGACCAAAACCAACGACAACAAGGTTGTTGTCAAATTCCTCAAAGAAAACATCTTTTCACGCTTTGGCACACCTCGAGCTATCATTAGCGACAATGGCACTCACTTCTGTAATCATGCTTTTGAGTCCTTGCTCAAGAAATATTCAATCACACACAAGCTGTCAACACCTTACCATCCACAAACTAGTGGACAAGTAGAAGTTTCCAATAGACAAATCAAACAAATTCTTGAGAAAACCGTGAATTCCAATAGAAAAGACTGGTCCGTAAAACTGATTGATGCACTTTGGGCTTTTCGCACTGCTTATAAAACCAATCTAGGGATGTCACCATATCAATTAGTCTTTGGAAAGGCCTGTCACTTACCTCTTGAATTAGAGCATCATGCTCTTTGGGCCATAAATTTTTTGAACTTTGACTTAGAGAAAGTCGGCTCACATAGGAAGTTACAAATTTCGGAATTGGAGGAATTAAGAAATGAGGCGTATGAAAATGCGAAAATCTACAAAGAAAGAACGAAAGCCCAGCACGACAAAAACATACTTCGTAAGGAATTCAACGTAGGTCAAAAAGTTCTTTTATACGACTCTAGACTTCACTTGTTTCCAGGAAAACTCAGATCTCGATGGACCGGACCTTATGTTATGAAAACAGTATATCCTCATGGAGCGGTTGAAATTGAAAATCCTAAAGATGGAAAAGTCTTCAAAGTAAACGGTCAACGACTAAAACCATTTTTGGAATTCGAACAATATGACGAAGATGACCCTATCGATCTGCATGAGCCTGATCATCCACCATGAAATCAGGCGGTACACGTTCTTTTTCTTTTTCATTTTCTTTTTGTTTTTCTGCCTTAGACAGTTGGGACACTGTCTCAATCAAGTGTGGAGGGGGGGGGGGAGTCTGCATTGCATTCTTTTGATTTTTTTCTTTAATTTTTTTTCTTTCTTTCTTTTCATGTAGGACCATCATACATTTTATATCGTAGTAACATACCATAATTTTTTTTTTTTTGGAAAAATACGACTCATTTTCAATTGATACAACAAAATAAGTTTACAATTTTTAGCCAGTTGATAATATTTTTTTCTCTCAACTTAGATTGAATAAGAAATATAATGAAAATTTAATTTTGAGGGATAATAGTGTAACCGGTACATAGGAAGATTCTTAGGTGATGGCCATGAAATCTATTCTATATTGTAGACTTTGTTTAAATAAGTGGAGGACTTAAAATACTTATATTGGCTTTTCAAATCTTTAAAACTAAGTTGTGTTAAGTTGAATTCGCGTAACTCTCTTTTGTGCTTATATTTTCAAATAATAGTAATCCAAGGGTATCCAACATTGCTTGTATATCAAGCGTTTGTGTGCAAACCCGCCAAGCTCTATCCGACATGTTATTGACAAAGTCAGCGTTGGAAATCTTGGTCTCATTTTTTGAGATTGGACACCTAAGGATTACCGACACGTTGTTGACAAAGTCAAAGTCGATCCGCACAATCCGCCAAGCTCTTTACCTACTCTCCGTTAGTCCGCGAGGCAGTGCATGGGTGGTAAACCTTGGTCTTCTAAGTTAGGTGTATGTACTTAATCATAAATTTTGTAGAATAAAGAATAAGCGATGATGCCCAAACACTTCTTGACCTTATTGATTTGACTAGCCATACATAAGAAAATAACAA
Source organism: Allium sativum (assembly GCA_030737875.1). Taxonomy (NCBI): domain Eukaryota; kingdom Viridiplantae; phylum Streptophyta; class Magnoliopsida; order Asparagales; family Amaryllidaceae; genus Allium; species Allium sativum. The sequence goes on along the minus strand of CM060923.1, from coordinate 477,846,687 downwards.
TACCACTTTGCAAATTGTGCCAAGCAAACTAAGAATCTATTTCATGGCTGCACTATGTTATCAACCGAACTAACTGGCCAAACTGGAATTTAACATTTGAAAACTTGATTTATATTGAAATTTTGTGACAAGTTGAGGTATCTAAAATAAAATCAACTGACTAGAAATTGTTAATTTAATTTGTTGTACCACTTCAGAAACAAGTCTTGTTTTCATTTTTTTGTTTTTATTTTGCATATGTCCATTGCATTCATGTAGTTTCATTAGAATCATAGCATAATGCATTTGGATTTTGTGGGTAGTATTCGCTGAAAACCCTCACGAGACACCACTCGTCCTACGAGGGACACCTAGAGGTTTAACAGCTTGTTGCATACGCTCAATGCAATCGTGTTTCCTACGAAAGTGCGACCTATCTAATTAGTTTTTCATTTTCTTTTTACTCGAGGATGAGTAAAAGATAAGTGTGGGGGTATTTGATTAACATAGAAATGTGTTTATTTTATGCTCTTATATTTTATCTTTTGTAAATAAATAAATGATACTTTGGGTATTTTTATGTGTATTTACAGATTGTCAAGTGAGGCCTCTTTCATTTCAAATTAAAGGCCAACTACAAAGAAAAAGCTACTTCCTTATGTCAACACCTTCTCAATCCCAAAAAGAAGTTGCAGCTCACTGGTAAAGGCATAGGAGTTTGCACAGAGAAACCTGAGTTCGATTCCCGTCAAGCTCCCTTTTTTGCTGAACATTCACACTGCCTCCTCTGCCTTGAAGAATATATGGATTGGTGTCATATTATAAATATATACATATATTCATATGTACGTATTTATGCATGACATACACTAATAAAAGGAATAAACAAATTCTTATCATGGAAATCAATTCAGAACATTCATTTTTTCAGATTCTAATTAGAAGAATTTCTGATAGAAATATTGCCAAGAAAAGATCAATTTTGAAGATTTTATCCCTTATTGCCTTTGGAGTCTAATGTGTATCCTTGTTTGGAAGAATTAATCACATACAATCTGCTCATCAATCAATCAATCAATTTGCCACATGAAAGATAGGGAAGATTTGGAAGATATTCACCGTGATTTGCTTTCCAATCAAGCTTGGTCAAGGAAGGCAAGAGATATGATATTACTTCTTGGGAAGAGAGGGCCATTTAGTCATTGATTTGATTAGGATTTGGTCTACATCTCTATAAATATACATGATGTCCCATTGTAAATGCCATTCATTTTTCTATTCTGTATTCTCTTTTGTTCTAATAAAAGTCTTTTCTTTTCTAGTTTTATTGTTATTTTAATTTCATAACAATTTGTATTATCTACCTAATTAGGTTTGGGTAGAACGCATATTGTTATTGTCTTTTATTACTGCTTGTTAGCGATTCACTGTTTGATTAGTTTCAACAGGAATCCTACTTTTAATTTCTGTTATTGTTCTGGTTGTTATTCTCTTTTTCTAGTAATTGTTCCTTTTCTTTTCAATTGTTGAATTTGATACTGATTAGATTCAGAGTAATTTCAACAAAAAAAACAACAACTCCAAACTTCGTCTAACTCGCCTAAGAATAAATAAATAATAATTTTTAATTACACCTCCCTGTGTTCGACCTGTATGCTACACACTTGTACACTTGCAGTATTAAATTTAAAATTTGCGCTTTTCTAATTCATAGATTAGCGACGATCATGGTTGTTGTTGTTGCGAGGCGCCTCGGTTAGATCGGACGATCCGGGTCCGATGGAGCCATTCGTTGGCTCATTTACGCCCCAAAGGGCGGGGAAACGTAGTGTTCAGGCATAATAATCCACATCGGTGGATCGGCCCTGACGATCCAAGGGCCCACCTGAGTCTGGGTCCTGAGACATGGGCTAGATTGTCTCGAATCGGTAGAGGACGATCCCTGGCCTCGGTTCATAGATGGAAATCCAATTTCCAAATACGTGACATTTGCGGTTTTAATTGTAGAACTAGTATGGCGACATGATATATGGTACCCATGCCTCCTATGATTGATACTTATGATTCGAAGATGGTTTTATACACTATACACTGATAATAGTAACAAATGATTTGTTTTAAAACGTATCAAGCATTCTTTGGCTATTATAAGGTAAAAACCCTATCCTCCGGCTTGCGAACATTGTGTGATGGGAACTGGGTCTTATAATAGCTTCATTTTTCTTTATTTAGCATTGCGCTGTTTGTTTTATGCACTGGTATTCTTGGGAGGAAACTCGTTCCGTGTTATACGGCGTGGTCCCTTGATTTATCTAACTTTAAAATAAAGATTAATAACTATTTTAGTTCTCACACCAGTCACATGACTGACCTGGAGTTTATTTTTTTAACCTAAACTCTGGGTGCCCCTATTTTGACACGGGTAGCTAGTAGTTTTGGTTTTGCAGATTTATATTCACAGGATCCTGGTTTACAGCTGGAACGATATCCGGAAAGCTTTGTATCCGTATATCTCTTCTAGTTGTGTATTGTATTATTTTCCGCTGCTATGTAATTTAAATGTAATTTAAATCTCTGATATTTCTGTGTAATATTTATTCACTTATACTCTGTATATTCTTGTATTCTGATGGAATTGTTGTAATATACAATGAAATGTTCTTCCGTTTGCGTTCTATTTTGTCGTGTTCTCAAATAATTCGTTCTTTCTCTTCTCTTCGGAGACCGGGGAAGTTCGGATCGTTTCAGGTGTTAAAAAGAATATTTATGGGAATATTCAATAATGGCTTTGTAAATCATATTTAAGTAAAATATTTGAACTAGAGATAAATATCTCATTAAAAGTGATAATGAATAATTGGTATGTTTATTTGTTAGAAGTTAGGAAACGGAGTTAAGGTAATTAGATACTGACTTGGGATTAGCGAATTGAATAATTTTTTGGGTGTCGTTCTGATGTTGGTTTCGGCCTTCGGGGTTGGTACTTAGGGAATTTTTCTCTTTTTTGTTTAAGGTTAGGGACTAATGACCGAAATGAGGAATACGTTCTTAAAATATTTTAAGATGAGAGTTTTGAATATTCTTATATATTAAATTAAGAAGAAGAAATGAGTATTTCAAACACAGGAAATTAGAGAAGTTTTGATTTAACGAATGGTTAATCAAAAGAGTCTAAAATGGTAATGGATATTAAAACAGTGAATTCAATTTTCTTTGATGGGTGAATGGTTGTTTTATTTGATAGTTAAATAACCGACTATCAAATCTGGCCTATACGCTTGTTGGTACGGAAAGACCGGGATCGAATTTATCTTCGAAAACCATTCTGATCCAACAAATACGTAACGTAGAATATACGGATTGGAGATGGAGCAGTGAAGACCATACATCTTCATAAGTGAGAGGACTACTTATCGAATTCTCTGGAGTCGCACCCGGAGATATTTTGATGGTGATCCGATTGTGGTTGAAATCGACGGATTGCAAGGACTACTCGCTACTGATCTATAGGGTGATTCCTAGGATGTGGTAGGAGGGTACCTTCGGTTCATCCTGTACCTTGATGACTCGTATGGACGATGTGAATGTGGCCAAATGTTCCAAAGCGAATTAACCTCAAGCCTCATCAGTTGGGAAATGACAGAAATCGGGCAGGCAGCATGGCTAAGTGGTTCGCCCCCATTAGGGTGTATAATCACCTATCTAGATAAAATTAATTTCCTTCTTTATTCTATTTGATGTTGTCCCTTTCGGGAAACGGCGGTTTGAGCCTAACCGCTGGTGATATACATTCCATACACTCAAGCAAAATGGGTTGTCGGTTATGTGTGGCTAAGTTGCAAGATGTTCTTGTTGAATTCCAGTGTATCCCATCTAGAGTACACTGATCGAAAGGTGGTTCCATACCTTGTCATGGTTGGAAATTCAATCTCCAATAAGCGCCCGCGGTTTTCAATTTTATATTATATATGTAGAACGTGAGATGTAAGCGTTCTGATAGATGATTATTTATTTGGTTTAGATATTATCATAATATCAGAATAATTATTATTTCAAATAAATGGTTTGGGTTATCATAAGGTAAAAACCATCTGTGTTTATGTGGGGATTGGTCTTACGAGTATCCCTTTCTTTAGAAATTATTTTTAACGTTAAAATCAAGATGGATGATACCAATAATTTAAATGAGTTTTTCTCACGCTGGTTCACCAGACTGAACTGTGGTGTTTGTAATACTCGGGCCAGTCCGAGTTACATGTTCAGGAAAAGATGTTATGAAATCCTGGAGACGAGCTGGACGAGATCAGATCTATATAGTTATTATCATGCCGTGTGCTGAAAATATGGACAGATTGTTATAACTATTCAGATGAATTAAATGTTCGCTGTACTCTGATAACTATAAGTATTATTTCAAGTTTTCTATAAAGATTTATTTCTGTATTATATTTCATTTCGCTGCGATGTGAGACTCTGATATTGTGGTTAGTTCTTCTTCTTTTTCTTATATTCTAATCCTTCTTTCTTATCTTTCCTCATCCTCTAACTTCTTTCTATTAGTTTTCTGGATCTTCGATACTTGAATCTGGACACGGGATGTATTAGTGTTTGGACTCGAGGGTCGAATTTTCCAAGATGCTACAGTTGGTATCAGAGCAATGGTTTAGGAATAACCTTGGCTCTGTGGAGTAACTCGATAGAGATGGGATTAGGAATATCCTAGACTGAGTTGAGTGTATATATATAAAAGCGTATTTGTATATTTTATGAAAACATTTGTATTGTGTCACTTGATCGATTCAATTTTGAACTGGAAACTGATACGATGTTATTTTGTAAAGAGGGTAAATGAAATAATTTTCCCAAACTATATTTTTATATAGACAAGAAATAATTTTATCAAATTATTTTTTATATTTGATTGTTTGATGTGAATATAATTCAAACGAGATTTTGGAATTAGAATGGTTTAATATAACCAGAAGATGAAGTAAATGATTTTGAAATAAAAATCAAAATGGAAAGCAAAGAAAATTCTAGTATAATGAATTGTATGGATTAAAACTTGGTTGAAACATGTTTGAAAGTAAGTTCAATAGATTAGATTTGGATTGAAACCATATTGAACTAAAATGAAGTATTAAACCAATATGGAATAAGATTTCTTGAATTCAAGTTGAAATATATTGAATGTTGGCAATATGAATAAAGCTTTATACATACAGTTTGGATGTATCGATTGGAATAAGAAGTGAATTAAAATAAATCAAATCCAAGTAAGAATAATTGAATATATCTTTAAATATTATACAAATGAGTTGGTTTATGAAATCGAATTTCGAAGTGTGTGTATATATTGAATAGTGAATACAAACTTGAATTGTATAAAATTAAGTTGAATATAAAATGAATGAAGAATGAATTGAATTAAGAACTCAAGTGTAAATTTAAATGAACTTGTAAATTAGAAACTAAAACTGGAACTTCGACTATAATTAAAACTCAACTCGTTTTAAACAAATATGTATATATATTTGAAAATGGTTGTTTAAATTGTCACAAGTTAAGTAAGAAAACAAAGTAATGGATAAATTAGCGAATTGAAAATAAAAAGTTAAATTGATTGTGATCGAATAGAAATGGAAGTGTTTGTGGCCGAACAGGTTTATTGGATAGAAGCAAGTGTAAAGAATACATATGAGATGCCCGATGAAAAGAGTACATGTTTAATTTGATATGGGATTTTCTGAGCCTATTTGGCTAGCCGCTTGGCTTTTTAATTTTCTTTTTGATTTGGGAAGGCCCAGAGAGGCATTTTGTAGTTTTACTGATCAGCCCTTACAAAGGAGGTGCTGGCGAAATTTTTCAAAAATTTAGGGAGTTAGAATTTTTTTCAACATTTTGGAAAATCTTTGTTAACAAAAAGTTAATCGAAGTTAAGGATTAATGAGTGAGACGGGAAACTAGTGAGTTGGTTGAGTAGTAACGATGTTGAAGTGAGCGTTGAGTTGTATAAGTGGATTGGGAGAAGTTAATAAGCTATAGCTATTTTTCCTACTTAGTAATTTCAGGATGAAAATCTTTTAAGGGGGAAAGAATGTAATGTCCCGTATTTTCATCGATATATGTTTAGATATTTAAATTAGTTTAAATATTGAAAATGTAATATAAATGAATTTTTTTATTAATTTAAAAGAAGTTTGAAATGTATAAATATATATAAATTAAAACGAGGTCAAAATGGCATGGTAGTTCGTAAAATTTAATTTGAACTTCAATTGAGCGTACGGAATCTGTTATAGGTCAGAATTCGTTGAAACAAGAAATATTCGAATCTGTTGTATTATAATTTTATAATGGAAAAGAAAATTCAAGATTTCGTATTTATATTGAGAGTTATGGCCAAATCAACTTTTCGAATAGTCGCTGTGAAATCATTTATAAACTGTAATGATTTATTTAATTAAATAAATCGATTTTAAATCAGTTGAGTATTATTTTAATTTGAAAATATAATATCGAGATTAAATTCATATTAGTTCATTCTGGAAGTTGTACAAATTCGGTTTGTAAAAATAGATGATAACAATAATTCATTTTTTATTATTGGGTCAATTTATGTTAAATTGAATTTAATGTTAAATCATTGATTTAATTAAATATCTTCTGTATATGGTTGAATTGGACTGTGGAAACTGTTCCAATGTGTTCAGAATAGGGGTAGAACCCTAGGAACGTCTTTTGTTCCATTCAAATAGGTATTCAGAACCATAGTATCCTTTAATTTGAATCACACCAGTTAATTAAATTAATTAAATTAAATTATAATAAATCAAAATTAGGGGATGGTTTTTTTCTTCACTAGCACAGACTACTCTGTGTAAATGCAGTGTCTTCTCTTTTCACTCACATCCGAATTCCAATCCATCTCCATAACGCTTCACTACAACCCTATATGCTATTGAGTTCGATGTTGTTCCTGTCCCTAAATTTCTCGCGCCTATATAAACAACAATTCCTTTGTTAATTTCCAAATCCTCAAACTAGAAACTGGTCCTTTCTTTTTCAATTCATTTCCTTTTCTAATGAACCGCGAATCCACTTATCGTTAGAATTAAAAGGAGAATTGAAAACAAAATCAGTGGACCGTGAAGGCTTTGACGGTCTCGACTGAAGAAAAGGGTGCGTAAGGGGTACGATGCGAGGATGGGACTTCGACAGAGAAATCGATGAATGGGAATAGGGTATCGCGATACTGGGAGTGAGGTTGCAAGGTCATCGATGGTGGGACAGGTACGAAACTGACTGGAGTTGTTTTGGAGTGATGAACAGTGGAGATTTGGTTAATCGACAATGGAGGGGGAGCAGACTATGTTCGAGGCTTAGGATCCGAAGTAGGGTAGTAGTGGTGTTTGGGAGGATAAACTAGGGTTCTGGAGGGATTTCGAAATGAATGGGGTTGAACTGTGATGATGTTTGAGGTTAAGACAGTGAGAGTGTAGGAAATGCAAGTCTGTTGATTATGTGGGATGTAAGGGTGCGAAGTTAGAGATATTTGTGTAGTGAGAATGTGTGAATGGTACATGTAATGGTGGAGATGAGGACGATAAATAAATGAGGGGGTTCACCATTGTGATGTTGCGTAGATGGGGAAGTGTCTGATGCGAACTAGGGATGAACGTGGACCAGGATCCAAACTGGTTTGAACTGAAGACTGAAATTATGTGGAGTTTGAAAGTTTAACGGTGTACAATGAGATTGAATTGAATCTATGGTACAATAGGGTGTGGATGTTAGAAGATGGAGATGGCCAATGTGGTGTTCGACGAAATTGTGAAGAAGGACGACACTGTTTTTGGAGTTGTTTGAAGATGCATTTCACGGGTTTATCGAGATATTGAAGCATGAAATGGTATCATTATTTCATAATTTAAATTACATAAAATAATTTATTCATTAAACTAGTTAAATTAAATTATAAGTGTTGATCATTAAATAAAATAAAATTATCATAGGCGCCAATAAATTGTATTCGAGACAATGAAGTAGTTGTGTAGCCGAGACGGGATAGAATTAAAACGGATATTCAGCAAAGGAAATCGAGGTGAGTTAAACTCATTCAGTAAATTGTTGGGAACTATTTTTAATAGTTCAAATTTAATTTCTTATTTGTTGGTTGATAATTGATAGATATAAAGTTATAGTATATATAATAGTATTATGTAATAATAATATTGGTGATTGGTGATTGGATTCGCGTAGTACCATTAGCGGATGCCCGCGGTACCATTAGCAGATGATTTCCCTATGTGCCCCGCAATATATATAGTGGATGACCTTTATAACACGATATCCTGCCTCGAAGCAGGATGGGTATTATTATGTTGACTAATGTCTGTGGATGCAGGAGAAACAGATTGGAGGAATCCAGCTAGATTCCTCACATTTAAATTATTTGTTTTTCATATAAATTCTTATATATGATGTGGTTATAACCTGTGACAGTTTATAGTATATTTTGATGTGTTAGTAACATTGATGGTTGATTTTGGATATTTTAAATATCCTAAATAATGATATGTGGATTTCAAAATAGAATTGAAATATAAAGAGAGCTTAAAAGAAAATATGTATTTTAAATATAAATGTTTATTTAGAACCTGAATTAAATAGAATTTAAAAATAAAATATTTGTTTAAAACAAATAGTTTTGAAAGGGCGATTTTATAAGCGACATTATAAGAAGTGGAATAATTATTGTTATTTGGGAAAAAGGTAAATTGTATGTATTTGGAAAGAAACGGAAAATAAATATAAAATTCAATATTTAAAAAAATTGGATTTTCCATTTACAAGGAAAATTTGAAAGAGATTTTATAACTCTACAATTAGAAGTTATAAGTGGATTGAAACTGAAGGTTCAAATATCAACATCGAATTTGACTAATTAAGTCAAGTAAGTTGTATTAAGTAATATTATTCACGATTCAGGTGAATAAGAGTTTGAAGTAAATGGTTTACAAAAATAAGGATTTATTTGGAGTAAGTTAGGAAGGTTTTAAATTATGAATTCTAATTGGATTTAGGTTGAACAAATTTGAATAATAACATCTAGATTATATAAATAAAATTATGATTAGTTAGAACTGGCAAAATGATATTTATATACGAATATTTTTATGGAATAAAGTTATTAAAATAAACTGAGATAAGTTGTAAAACTATAAAGGTGTTATAAAGAATATTTATGGGAATATTCAATAATGGCTTTGTAAATCATATTTAAGTAAAATATTTGAACTAAAGATTAATATCTCGTTAAAAGTGATAATGAATAATTGGTAAGTTTATTTGTTAGAAGTAAGGAAACGGAGTTAAGGTAATTATAAACTGACTGGGGATTAGTGAGTTGAATGATATTCTGGGTGTCGATCTGATGTTGGTTTCGGCCTTCGGGGTTGGTACTTATGGATTTTTTCTACTTTTAGTTTAAGTTTAGGGACTAATGACCGAAATGAGGAATATGTTCTTAAAAGTATTTTAAGATGAGAGTTTTTAATATTGTTATATATTAAAATAAGAAGAAGAAATGAGTATTTCAAACATTGGAAATTATAGAAATTTTGACTTAACCAATGGTTAGTCAAAAGAGTTTTAAATGGTAATGGATATTAAAACCGTGAATTCAATTTTCTTTGATGGGTGAATGGTTGTTTTATTTGATAGTTAAATAACCGACTATCAAATCTGGCCTATACGCTTGTGGGTACGGAAAGACCGGGATCAAATTTATCTTTAAAAACCATTCTGATCCAACAAATATGTAATATATAATATACGGATTGAAGATGGAGCAGTGAAGACCGTGGATATCCATAGGTGAGAGAACAACTTTTCGAACTCTCTGGAGTCGCACCCGAAGATATTTTGATGGTCATCCGATCGTGGTTTAAATCGACGGATTGCAAGGACTACTCGCTATTGATCTATAGGTTATTCCTAGGATTTGGTAGGAGGGTACCTTCGGTTCACCCTATTCCTGGATGACTCGTATGGACGATGTGAATGTGGCCAGATGTTCAGAAGCGAATTAACCTCAAGCCTCATCAACTGGGAAATGACAGAAATCGAGTAGGCAACATTGCCAAGTGGGTCGCCCCTATTAGGGTGTATAATCACCTTTCTATATAAAATTAATTTCCTTCTTTATTCTGTTCGATGCTGTCCCTTTCGAGAAACGGTGGTTTGAGCCCAATCGTTCTTGATATACATTCGATACACTCAAGCAAAATGAGTGGTCGGTCATGTGTGGCTGACTTGCAAGATGTTCTTGTTGAACTCCAGTGTATCCCATCTAGAGTACACTGATCGAAAGGTGGTTCCATACCTTGTCATAGTTGGAAATTCAATCTCCAATAAGCGCCCGCGGTTTTCAATTTTATATTATACATGTAGAACGTGAGATGCAAGCGTTTTGCTAGATGATTATTTATTTGGCTTAGACATCATCATAATATCGGAATAATTATGATTTCAAATAAATGATTTGGGTTATCGTAAGGTAAAAACCATCTGTGTTTATGTGTGGATTGGTTTTACGATTATCCCTTTCTTTCGAAATGATTTTTAACATTAAAATCAAGATGGATGATACCAATAATTTAAATGATTTTTTCTCACGCTGGTTCACCAGACTAACCTGTGGTGTTTGTAATACTCGGGCCAGTCCGAGTTACAAGTTCAGGAAAAGATGTTATGAAATCATGGAGACGAGATGGACGAGATTGGATATATATAGTTATTATCATGCTGTGTGCTGTAAATATGGACAGACTGTTATAACTTCCAGATAAATTAAATGTCCGCTGTACTCTGATAACTGTAAGTATTATTTCAAGTTTTCAATAAAGATTTATTTCTGTATTATATTTCATTTCGCTGCGATGTGAGACTCTGATATTGTGGTTAGTTCTTCTTCTTTTTCTTCTATTCTAATCCTTCTTTCTTATCTTTCTTCATCCTCTAACTTCTTTCTATTAGTTTTCTGGATTTTCGATACTCGAATCTGGACACGGGATGTATTAGTGTTTGAATTCGAGAGTCGAATTTTCCGGAATGCTACATTATCGATAAAAATAATTACCATTTCACATTCAAATATAATTAATGATTTTACTATCGCTTGGAGCAAAACTGGTGATACTCCGTTCTCGACCATTTTCTTGAATTGATAATTGTAATTATCACAATCACTTTTTAATCTAATTAAAGTGTAACACACCAAATTTTTGAATAATAAAATTAACTAAATTCAAGAATAATTAATCTCAGATGTGAGAATTAGGGAAACGGGTTGCGCCATTGTGTTCGTCTCGGAATTCTGGTTGAGATAGAGTTCGAGTTTGCGTAAAATGGATACTGGATGAAGGAGATATGGACGAAGGAAGTTAAGCGGAAGAATCAGAAAAAAATTATAATTTCACTGGCGCACTTGGGAAGTGCGCCAGTACAAATGTTGTACTGGCGCACCTGCCAAGTGCGCCCAGGCCCAGCAGGAAGCCTGCACAGCTTTCTGGTGCAATCTGATCCATATTGCGACTCACTGCTGAGTCCTTTATGACTCCTTGCTGAGTCATTAGGGCTGAGGTGTCACCCTATCCTGACTGAGCGGTTTTGATTAACCCTAAGATCATCTGACGGCTATAATTAAATTTAAATTCTATATAAATGTGGGTAGACTCTAACCCTAAAATCAAATAAAAATATGAATCATGGCCGTCATGCTGTCATCTTGTAACCTAGTGTAGCCGCCACCAACTAGAGGGAAAACGAAGCTAATCAGTTCAGTTCTATTCAACTCTAATCTAAACAATAACGAATCTACTATAAAGGCGAGCTAAATCAATTTCAGAACTCAGATTTCAGAACTCAGATTTCAGAACGCAAGACCTTCTTTTTGTGAGTTCGATTTCTTTAATAAGATAATTAACAATTTAATTGGATTGAGCTATGATTTGGATTATATGGTTATGTTGTGAATCATTGACCGTATGTTATTATCTATATTGTAAATCTATGATGTTATTATCTATGTTGTAAAGCTGTGATGTTATCATCTATGTTGTAAATATATGTTAATTGTTGGCTTATGTACAATCAATTCATAATGATGTTTCATATGCTAATTTGGTTATGTTGTTAGAACCGATTCATATGTTAAATCATATGTAAGTTTAACTTGATAATTCTATATGCAAGTTTAGATGTTAATTTAGACATGAATCATAGGCAAGTTAGTGAGAATCATATACAACCTTACATGTTTCATGACATCTATTTTATGTGTAAATTTGATCTAAAGTTAGGCTATGACATGTGTGAGTTAGATGCAAGTTTACATCATAGTCTATGTTGTATAAATCACATATGCAAGTATATATATATATATATATATATATATATATTGGAGTATGAATCATGTAATGTAAATTTGCGACTATTGCCTATGAAAGTTTACACCTTATGATTAGATCTATGACATCCATAGTTTATGCAACTTTGTAACTTTGGCCTATGCAAGTTTTTGGATGAAAAACTTTATTCATACATGCGAGTTCACCCCTTATATTTAGATCTAGTTTTTATTCTATGCATATTGTGATGTTTTCTCTTTATTCCATAAGTTAGACTATTCGAGTCTAACGTATATTTCATGTTAAAACGAACGAATGTACAATGTAGGGCAAGGGGATAACATTAAAAGATTTAAGATTGAGAATTGGCATAAATGTCTTAAATGTGATGTTAATTGGTATAATTTTATATACCATAAATAGATGGACATAATTGAGTCAATTATGGACATAGTTAAATTTGTAATTGATTGACAATTTGAATAGGGAAATTAATTCAAATTGGGGATGATTAATTATGTGTAATTAATCGCCTAGGACACGAGGTTAGACTCTTTTGTGGTGTAAGACTACCCGGACGCGCCCGACAAATCCAGCTGCCACAAATGCCAGTCTAATGTGGGAGGTCTCAGGCATAAATTAAATGCGTAACAGTTGTAAAGACACGAAGTTAGGCTCGTTTGTGGTGTAAGACTGCCCGGACCCGCACGGTAAATCCAGCTGCCACAAATACCAGTCTAATGTGGCAGGTCTTTACAAGGTTACGGTCTTAATGAATTAAGAAACACTTAACCAGATAAACATGTAGTGGGACATGAGGGGGTTAAGTGGGTGCCTTGGGTGGCACTTGAAATTCGACTAGATGCACTTAACCAAGATTGAAACATGTAAAAAGACATGATTAAGAATGGGGTTAAGTGGGGAAAAAATCCTTAGAGGGGACCAAGCGTAGGTGGAAAGCTTGTGTCATGGATGGGGGCCCTTTTCAAACCAGTAACCCATTAAGTATCTTTGTAGGCTCGACCCAAGTCGAGGACGGGACACGCGTACTGGATTTGATTGTAAGAGGTCAAAACGGGTCAGCGGTGGCAACGAAAGTCCAATGGGTTCATATGCGTGTGTGGGCTCGGGCTAGTAGGTAAGACATTGTTGCGCCATGTAGATATAAGCCGTGCATTTTTGGTTGTATCGGGTTGCCACTTTGGGGAGTGATACACCCCACTGTCGGGCCAGCATGGGTATATACGAGTTAGGGAGCCGATCGAATGGGGGTAGTGGGTACACCTAGTGAAGATAGGGGCAGACAGCACCTATGAAGGTAGCTGGGTGTATACTAAACTACCATTATCATTATTAAGTTCTGTACGCGGGATCAACCTTTAGGGTGACTAGTGGTGGTGCAGTGTAGCAATTATCTTGTAGTGACTAGGTGCGCCTTTAACGTTATCTTGGTTCATCTTATTTCCTCGTTTTGTTCTGTCATACCCAATTGTTCACAGTCATTTCCTTATTTTCCAGCTTATGCCTTAGCCTAGTTATTTTGATAATTATATTGTTAAAGTTATCGCAATCGCCAGACTTTATGTCTGACCCCCTATTCTTTCCACCTCTTTTCTTCCTTTCCCCCCCTCAGGTTTGCAAGGAGGGAATACTACAGCTTAGTGCTGATTTCTTTCAGTTGCTTGAAGAGAGTAGATGTATCACTTCGGACTTTCTCATCTTTATAGCTTTGCTTATGTTTAGTGGGGATTTATGCATTTATTTTATTTAAGTATTTGCTTCTTTATGTACTTTGAAGTTTTTTGGAAACGACTATTGATCCTGTTGTAATGGTTTTGGAAACTACTTATGTAAACTCGTTTTGAGTTATAATGAAATAAAATAAGTTTTGTCTTCCGCTGTGTTGTTTTATTTATTTATTCTTGTAATTTATCTGTTCTATACAACAATAACGCTTCATGGATATTGATGCACTCCCTTTGTGAGTGACATTAATGGACGTGGGGTGTTACATAAAGATTCATTAAAACTTTAGTTTTAATCTTCCCAAAAATCAATATTAATGATTATATAACTTGGGAAATCATATCCTGTTTTTAACTAGGTTAAAGAACCAATGTCATTTAAAACATATTTCACGATAAACCCAAAATCACATTCCATTAATTGTGGAATCTTCACGGAAAAACAAATTAATACATGTCGATATCAATTTCCGTATCTGACTAATAATATAAATGAAATAATGACAAAGCCTTTTAAATTCCATATATATTAACAGTCTTCCTATATAGAAGCTCACTTTGATTATTATCAAATCGAATTCCATTCTACTCCAATATACTAAATTGGAAATCTTTACTTTGGAAAATCTCCACAAAATCTTTAATAAAAATATTTATATGTTCCAAATCTCATTTCACTATAAATCGGGTTAAAGAACGAATATCGTTAAAAACACAGTTCACAATAAACCCAATTCACATTCCATTTCAAATCCAATTAAATGTTAATTAATTGGTAATTCTTCTCTACATCTTAATTAAAAAATTCATTCTTTTCACATGGGGTTTAAGAACAGTGTTATTGAAGACCCCATCCCATTAGTCTCTAACCGTAAATTAGTGTAGCGACCCGGAAAATTCGACACTCGAATTATCAACATTTACACAAACTGTGTCCCACTCGAGTATCGAATCTCCAGAAAGCTAGAAGAAAGAAGTTGGAGGATGAGAAAGATAAGATAGAAATATTAGAATAGAAGAATAAGAAGAAGAACACACACTATACAGAGTCTCACATCGCAGTGGAACAAAATATAAAACATAAATAACTTTATTGAAAGCTTGGAGTAATACACTTACATACATCAGAGTATCACAGCCAGTCTGGACAGTTATAACAACCTGTCCTCAAATACAACACAGCGGAATAATATTTTGTCTAAATCATACGTCTGGGCCTCTCCAGCTCGTCTCTGAACTTTAGAGCATCTGATAACCTGAACCTGCAACCCGGGCTAACCCGAGCATTTCAAATACCGGGTCAGTCTGGTGAACCAGAGTGAGAATAACTCGCACAGTTTAAGGGGAACCATCCAACTTGATTTTTAAGTTCAAATTCCTTTTGAAAGAAAAGGATAATAGTAAGACCAGCCCACACATAAACATGGACGGTTTTTACCTTACTATAACCCAAAACAGTTTTGAAATCATATCTTACTCTGATATTATAATAGTGTCTAAATACAAATAAATAACAATCTAGTGGAACGCTTGCATCTCACGCTCCACATATATAGTATACAATCAAAACCGCAGGCGCTTATTGGAGATTGGATTCCAACTCTGACAAGGTATGGGACCACCTGCCGATCGTGTATCTCTAGAGACGAATACACTGGGTTCAACAAGAACATCTTGCAACCCGGCCCTCACATGACCGACCACTCATTTCGCTTGAGTGTATCGAATGTATATCACCGACGGTTGGGATCAGCAACCGCCTGCCCGAAAAGGGACAGCATCGATAGATTAAAGAAGCAAAAGGAATTTCTCTAGATAGGTGATTATACACCCTAATGGGAGCGACCCACATAGCCATGCTGCCTGCCCGATTTTTGTCATTTCCCGGTTGATGAGGCTTGAGGTTATAATCGACTTTTGGAACATCTGGCCACCATAAACGTCATCCAGGAACAGGATGAACCGAAGGCGCTCTCCTACCGCATCCAATATAGGAATCACCCCATGGATCAGTAGCGAGTAGTCCTTGCAAATCCGAAGATTCCAATCACGACAGAATCACAAGTCATCATAACTCTGGTAGCTAGCCAGAGAAATTTAACGAGTAGTTCTTCCGCTTATGAAGTTCAACGGTCTTCAATGCTTCATCTTGACCATCTTCTGATATCTTTAACGTTACGTATTTGCTGGTCGGAATGGTTTTCGAATATAAATTCGATCCCGGTCTTCCCGAACCAACAATCGATTTGGCCAGATTCTGATAGTCGGTGTTTTAACTATCAAAACAACAATCACCCATATAAAAATAAAGTGATTCCATTGGTTCAGTATACGGCGTCACTTGGCCTCGTTTAGTCAAACATTCATTTATAACTCTTCCGATATTTGAAGTACGCCGTCCACTTCTTATTCCCAAATCAATTTACTCAACCCTTCAATTTATAGTTTATAATATTCTTTGCAGAAATATCATTTTAATTCCCTCAACTACCTTCGTCTCTAAACCAATATCACCCTTGGATAATCATGAAGTCGTTCAAGTTGGGGTATTTTATTTACCTCTCAGACCTTGAGTTGACAACATTCTTATCTTCGGATAAATTAGAAGTTTATTAACGAAATTTTTAATTCCAAGAACTATCCCAACAATTTCATCAACTATAGGATCTCTTTTATAGTCCACTCATCTTATTTGATGTAAATAACTTCATTTCTCAAAGACACTTGTTAGATAATCGATTCTCATCCACTTAAGCTTTCGTTCACTTTCTACTCATATTAAATCATATTTGAAACTTTCCTTTTTAAACAATCGCTTCTATAAGATAAATAAATTTTTGACTCATATCAATATGAGTAAAACATGTTAAAACCCTTTTTATTATAAATAAGGCTTTAAACTCCATCTCCATTATAACCAATATCATCTCGATATATGTTTACTTTCAAACATTCCCCTTTTAAAGGCAAATCTTATTGATATATCAAAACAACTTGCTTTCATTTGAAAATACTATGATACATTCATATCTTGCCCATCGAGTTACTTATTGAATTCATATTCATACCATACGTTAAAAGTCCCGCTTACAAGTCAACCCTTTTGTTACTTGTCCAACATTATCTATATCAAATAGTTCACTTCATTACCAATTATAAAAATAATTAATCTTCCTTAAAAGTTTATTTAAATGGTACATAACTTCGATAATAATTAACAACCCAATAATTGGTTTTAATAATCGATTCTCGTCCAAGTAGTCAACTTGATCATCTTAAACAGGGTTATATTGTTAACCATTTCTCCTTTAAAATAATAATTAAAACTTGTTTTAAATACTTACATTTGATTTAATTAATAATCTAAATAAATTAAATAACCTCATCTAACAATTAAACCCAACCTTTAACCCTTTGGTTAATCGTTGCTCATTCGCCACTAAACTCATTACCATGTGAATCTAGTTTTATATACTCGTTTTATAATTCAAGATAAAGATAATCATTCATTTCCTTAAGTAATCTTTACTTAAAAATAGATTTCAAATCTAAATTTAGTTATAAAAACAAATTTTATAACTTTCCTTCTTATTGGTTTTTCCGACGGTAAACCAATTTCCATAAAACGATTTCATTTAGAGGTCATCTGCCGATAATTTACCCAATCAATACCACCCATTGGTTAATATCAAACAAGTGTCGAATTTGGTTTCAACAATCAACGGTCAATCAAACTGATTAACAGTTCATATAAGTAAACAACATACTTGAGGAATCCGGTTGGATTCCTCCAACCTGTCCGTCCCTGCATCACAATGGGTTACTTCAATTTCAACGCGATAATCAGTTCAACTAATAACAACCAACAAACAAACAATTTATAATGGCCATTCAAGCATCAAATGATTTGTTTAATACGTTTATTATTATAAACGTAACCAACAAGGTAAGTTACCTCGTTTGGAATTTAATCGTTAAAAATAACGATTTAATTTGATTAAATAAACAAACGCTTAATTTAATCAATGTATATCCAAAAATATTCAACATATATGCGAACAGTTATTCAACCATCAACCATTAGCAAACAGTGCACACAAAATAAAAATAGAAACCCGGTTTATATAAAATATAAATGGGGTAAACTGAGTGAGTTGAACTCACCTTGGTTCGTTCGTCGTCAACCGGTTGGTTTTAATCAAATTAAACAAGCGTTTAATTTGAATAAAAATCTCCGTCTGCAACGCTATCCAAACCAGCTACGTTGTTTTGCGCTCGTCGGTATGGTTCCATTGTCACTTGTTCCATCCCAATCTGATAACATGATTACATGTTATAAATATTATACGTTATTTACTATTTAAAATAATATTATAAATGATTAAATAAAAGTTTTCTTTTTAACGTTACTTAAACTTGATTAGGCGTATGCAAAACAATAGGGCAAGATACCCAGACTACGTTAAAAACATATAACCAGGCTACATCGCTTTTTATATATACATTATAAACATTGGTTACGTTAAAACAAACTTAGGTACAAAATAGATATTAGTCATATTATTAAAACGGGGTTAGCAGTTCAGCGTTTAGGCAAAACAAAGGATGGGGGCTTATTTAAAAAAAATCCATAACCTGGCATTTAAATCTTATCTAAATCTAATTTGAGGTTAGGCTTAATATAAAAATAATTAGGCATGTCAATGTATTAATTACCTTCACGTTTTACTTTACACCTTCTAGCATGCATGAACCCAAAGAAGAACCGCACCAACAAGACTCCTGATACCATGTTTGCACGCTTCCACTATTTTCCAATCCCCACCGCACCGTGTCTTCATGCAAGCCTTCCCAGGCTTCTTTCTTCCGCCACCTTACCCCCTGCAACAGTTTCAGTTTTGCTTCTCTCTCTCTCTCTCTCTCTCTCTCTTTTTATCCCTCACGCAGGTATGAACTACTTCCCCGAACCTTCCATGCACGCTCAGCCATACCCCCTTCTTCCTTTTGCATTTCATTTCCATTTTTCTTTTTTTCCTATTGCTAATTCATTTCAAACCGCATGCACCCTCTCAGCTCCAAACAATACCGCCCATCACTTCATCATGCACACATGAACGTAGTGCCCCTGCTCGGATCACTCAGTTCTTCGCACACCACTTCCAAGCCTCGGCCATGTCATAACATTGGCCTCTACACCCGCTCCTCATTGCTGTTCAACCCGTGCGCGCCACACTGCTCAACTCCTCCTCAGACATCAAACTCTCCTTCCCGACCATTCTCTAGTTAACAACATACGCTAGTTGCTTAAAATTTCCGACTATATATATATATATATATATATATATATATATATATATTTAATTTGTTTTTACTTTCGGGAAAATGGAAAAAGAACCCGTATTTATAGAAGCAACACCTTGGGGAGCAAGCTCTTATAAACCGTTGGAAGCAAGTTGTTATGAATAGGTATGCAGGAGTGTTTAAAATAGCATGAGCTGTCTCCATGTGTTTCTTTCCATTAGTACACTGTAGTCTCGAATTGGACGTATAAGAGAAGAAAGGTTGGGGTAGGTCTTAGCTGTGATGGGTAAGATGATGTGAGAACACATGCAGAAAAAAAGAGAGTAGGATAGCCGAGGTAGCTGTAAACAGGGAGCGGCTGTGTTGACAACTTACATCTGAGGTGAAAATACATAGCGTAGGTGGATAGCTGAGCAAATTGAAAAGAAAAGAGGGGCAGCACTGTGTAGTTTTGTCACTATCATTTTTAGTTCCTTGGTTGGCAAGGCTTATAGTTTATCATGTGCGGTTGGTACTATTGTTGATGGTTTGAGAGTAGGTAGGTACGGTGCTTTATTATATTACGTATACACTTTTCATTTCATATTGAAATTAGTTGTACGTTTTGAAACATGGCGCGGTATAGTGTATTTGAGTTGTGTTTTAGATTGTAATAAACTAGAAGATAAGATTTTTAAAAAGAACTTTGATCGTGGGGTGACAGGATCAGATATAGTATATTATTTACCAAGGTTTATATGGTGCCGTATAACTCTATTTATTTATAGACCGCTACGGACAGAAGTAAAGATATAGTTGTGTCCAGCGAGGTGTCACGGTCCCAAAAATATAATAATATCGGTAGGCTAACTCACATTGTGAAATCCCAAATTTTTGATATAGGGTGCAAAATACTCCAAATAAAAAGCTGCATATTTAATTTATTAAAAATTACAGTAAAATTCCAAAAATTAAATTATAACTACGTCTCAAAAGAATCTTGTCCAGATTCGAATCTAGTATGTAGTTATATCAAATAAACTGTTACGGTCGACGAACGATTCTATAGCGACTATTGGAAATTTTAATCTGGACATATCTTACCATCTACCCGATGAAATCACGATTTTTCTCTTTTATTAGAAAAATATAATCAAATCGGTTCAAACGTTTCTTGTTTCATAGAATTCTGATTTCAAACGGATTCTGTATATTCAATTAAAGTTCATATCGAAAATTACGAACTGCCTTGTCGTTTTCGAGCTCATTTTAATTATATTATAAATATATATATTTTTGAACTTGATTTTATAAAATAAATTTGATATAAAATCTGCTAATATCGCTAAATCAATATTTAAACATATTTAAATATTCGTAATCAACGTTCAAAAATCTGGGACGTTACATTCTTCCCCCCTTAAAAGAATTTCGTCCCCGAAATTGCAAGGTAAGAAGAAGGTTCCGAACACGATTATTTTAAAATAATTATTCTTGAATCAAAACTTTTAAAGGTTTCAAAAATTTCGCCAGCACCTCCTCTGCACGGCTCGATCACAACAACTACAAACCACTCCAGGCTCAACTTCCCCCAAAGAAAACCAAAAGCCAAATGGCTACCCAACTCAGGGGTATAAATCAATAACTCCAATCAATATTTTAAGGTTTACCTTTTTGTCGGCAACTTAACTTCAATTTCGAAGCAAATCAACTAACAGTCCTTCATTTTCCAACTCGTACTTCAATCTCTATAACCAAGCCAATTTTCATAGCCTTCTGTTATCTGCACTTAACTCAACTTATAATGCGAATAATTCACTTGCATTTCATAACCGATTTAATTTCTAACTGGTTATATAGATATTAAATCACAATTCATTTAGCTCCTTTATTGCGCTGTTTGATGAATTTTTATTCAGCCAACCCAACATCCAAATAATAGACAACCAAATCATTCAACATTGATACATACTGGTCTGCTTTTAATTTAACAAGTATTAAGGTCAATCAATTTATATCCAATTGATTTCTATTTCAATCAAACCAATCAAAATAACCAAACAACCAGTATAACCATATTATAGAAAATTATTTCCTTTTTCTATAAAAATACAATTTGGGAAAAATTATTTCACTTACCCTCTTTAAAAAAAACAATATTGTGTCACTTCCCAGTTCATTACGATTTTCCAACACTTGAACCGATAAAATAACACAATATAAAACATTTTTATAAAATATACAAATACGCTCTCTCGTATATACACTCAAACTCAATCTAGGGTGTTACTAACCCCATCTCTATCGAGTTACGCCACAGAGCCAAGGTTACTACTCAACCAATAGCTCTGATACCAACTGTAGCGACCCGGAATTCGAGTAGGCTTTTCAACCATCCTCTCCTCCCTCGGCACTGGGCTAACCTCCCAGCGTGGCTTACAGAGATACCTCAGAACTGCTTTTACGGCCAGCCTCTCGACTCGACCAACCCACATTGTCGGGAGATGTAGGGGTAAGAGTCTCCCGTTCGCCACCAAATGCGAAGCGAGAACCCCCTATCATCCGTACCAATTAAGCAACCAGCTCTGATACCAACTGTAGCGACCCGGAAAATTCGACACTCGAATTATCGACATTTACACAAACTGTGTCCCAATCGAGTATCGAATCTCCAGAAAGCTAGAAGAAAGAAGTTGGAGGATGAGAAAGATAAGATAGAAATATTAGAATAGAAGAATAAGAAGAAGAACACACACTATACAGAGTCTCACATCGCAGTGGAACAAAATATAAAACATAAATAACTTTATTGAAAGCTTGGAGTAATACACTTACATACATCAGAGTATCACAGCCAGTCTGGACAGTTATAACAACCTGTCCTCAAATACAACACAGCGGAATAATATTTTGTCTAAATCATACGTCTGGGCCTCTCCAGCTCGTCTCTGAACTTTAGAGCATCTGATAACCTGAACCTGCAACCCGGGCTAACCCGAGCATTTCAAATACCGGGTCAGTCTGGTGAACCAGAGTGAGAATAACTCGCACAGTTTAAGGGGAACCATCCAACTTGATTTTTAAGTTCAAATTCCTTTTGAAAGAAAAGGATAATAGTAAGACCAGCCCACACATAAACACGGACGGTTTTTACCTTACTATAACCCAAAACAGTTTTGAAATCATATCTTACTCTGATATTATAATAGTGTCTAAATACAAATAAATAACAATCTAGTGGAACGCTTGCATCTCACGCTCCACATATATAGTATACAATCAAAACCGCAGGCGCTTATTGGAGATTGGATTCCAACTCTGACAAGGTATGGGACCACCTGCCGATCGTGTATCTCTAGAGACGAATACACTGGGTTCAACAAGAACATCTTGCAACCCGGCCCTCACATGACCGACCACTCATTTCGCTTGAGTGTATCGAATGTATATCACCGACGGTTGGGATCAGCAACCGCCTGCCCGAAAAGGGACAGCATCGATAGATTAAAGAAGCAAAAGGAATTTCTCTAGATAGGTGATTATACACCCTAATGGGAGCGACCCACATAGCCATGCTGCCTGCCCGATTTTTGTCATTTCCCGGTTGATGAGGCTTGAGGTTATAATCGACTTTTGGAACATCTGGCCACCATAAACGTCATCCAGGAACAGGATGAACCGAAGGCGCTCTCCTACCGCATCCAATATAGGAATCACCCCATGGATCAGTAGCGAGTAGTCCTTGCAAATCCGGAGATTCCAATCACGACAGAATCACAAGTCATCATAACTCTGGTAGCTAGCCAGAGAAATTTAACGAGTAGTTCTTCCGCTTATGAAGTTCAACGGTCTTCAATGCTTCATCTTGACCATCTTCTGATATCTTTAACGTTACGTATTTGCTGGTCGGAATGGTTTTCGAATATAAATTCGATCCCGGTCTTCCCGAACCAACAATCGATTTGGCCAGATTCTGATAGTCGGTGTTTTAACTATCAAAACAACAATCACCCATATAAAAATAAAGTGATTCCATTGGTTCAGTATACGGCGTCACTTGGCCTCGTTTAGTCAAACATTCATTTATAACTCTTCCGATATTTGAAGTACGCCGTCCACTTCTTATTCCCAAATCAATTTACTCAACCCTTCAATTTATAGTTTATAATATTCTTTGCAGAAATATCATTTTAATTCCCTCAACTACCTTCGTCTCTAAACCAATATCACCCTTGGATAATCATGAAGTCGTTCAAGTTGGGGTATTTTATTTACCTCTCAGACCTTGAGTTGACAACATTCTTATCTTCGGATAAATTAGAAGTTTATTAACGAAATTTTTAATTCCAAGAACTATCCCAACAATTTCATCAACTATAGGATCTCTTTTATAGTCCACTCATCTTATTTGATGTAAATAACTTCATTTCTCAAAGACACTTGTTAGATAATCGATTCTCATCCACTTAAGCTTTCGTTCACTTTCTACTCATATTAAATCATATTTGAAACTTTCCTTTTTAAACAATCGCTTCTATAAGATAAATAAATTTTTGACTCATATCAATATGAGTAAAACATGTTAAAACCCTTTTTATTATAAATAAGGCTTTAAACTCCATCTCCATTATAACCAATATCATCTCGATATATGTTTACTTTCAAACATTCCCCTTTTAAAGGCAAATCTTATTGATATATCAAAACAACTTGCTTTCATTTGAAAATACTATGATACATTCATATCTTGCCCATCGAGTTACTTATTGAATTCATATTCATACCATACGTTAAAAGTCCCGCTTACAAGTCAACCCTTTTGTTACTTGTCCAACATTATCTATATCAAATAGTTCACTTCATTACCAATTATAAAAATAATTAATCTTCCTTAAAAGTTTATTTAAATGGTACATAACTTCGATAATAATTAACAACCCAATAATTGGTTTTAATAATCGATTCTCGTCCACGTAGTCAACTTGATCATCTTAAACAGGGTTATATTGTTAACCATTTCTCCTTTAAAATAATAATTAAAACTTGTTTTAAATACTTACATTTGATTTAATTAATAATCTAAATAAATTAAATAACCTCATCTAACAATTAAACCCAACCTTTAACCCTTTGGTTAATCGTTGCTCATTCGCCACTAAACTCATTACCATGTGAATCTAGTTTTATATACTCGTTTTATAATTCAAGATAAAGATAATCATTCATTTCCTTAAGTAATCTTTACTTAAAAATAGATTTCAAATCTAAATTTAGTTATAAAAACAAATTTTATAACTTTCCTTCTTATTGGTTTTTCCGACGGTAAACCAATTTCCATAAAACGATTTCATTTAGAGGTCATCTGCCGATAATTTACCCAATCAATACCACCCATTGGTTAATATCAAACAAGTGTCGAATTTGGTTTCAACAATCAACGGTCAATCAAACTGATTAACAGTTCATATAAGTAAACAACATACCTGAGGAATCCGGTTGGATTCCTCCAACCTGTCCGTCCCTGCATCACAATGGGTTACTTCAATTTCAACGCGATAATCAGTTCAACTAATAACAACCAACAAACAAACAATTTATAATGGCCATTCAAGCATCAAATGATTTGTTTAATACGTTTATTATTATAAACGTAACCAACAAGGTAAGTTACCTCGTTTGGAATTTAATCGTTAAAAATAACGATTTAATTTGATTAAATAAACAAACGCTTAATTTAATCAATGTATATCCAAAAATATTCAACATATATGCGAACAGTTATTCAACCATCAACCATTAGCAAACAGTGCACACAAAATAAAAATAGAAACCCGGTTTATATAAAATATAAATGGGGTAAACTGAGTGAGTTGAACTCACCTTGGTTCGTTCGTCGTCAACCGGTTGGTTTTAATCAAATTAAACAAGCGTTTAATTTGAATAAAAATCTCCGTCTGCAACGCTATCCAAACCAGCTACGTTGTTTTGCGCTCGTCGGTATGGTTCCATTGTCACTTGTTCCATCCCAATCTGATAACATGATTACATGTTATAAATATTATACGTTATTTACTATTTAAAATAATATTATAAATGATTAAATAAAAGTTTTCTTTTTAACGTTACTTAAACTTGATTAGGCGTATGCAAAACAATAGGGCAAGATACCCAGACTACGTTAAAAACATATAACCAGGCTACATCGCTTTTTATATATACATTATAAACATTGGTTACGTTAAAACAAACTTAGGTACAAAATAGATATTAGTCATATTATTAAAACGGGGTTAGCAGTTCAGCGTTTAGGCAAAACAAAGGATGGGGGCTTATTTAAAAAAAATCCATACCCTGGCATTTAAATCTTATCTAAATCTAATTTGAGGTTAGGCTTAATATAAAAATAATTAGGCATGTCAATGTATTAATTACCTTCACGTTTTACTTTACACCTTCTAGCATGCATGAACCCAAAGAAGAACCGCACCAACAAGACTCCTGATACCATGTTTGCAAGCTTCCACTATTTTCCAATCCCCACTGCACCGTGTCTTCATGCAAGCCTTCCCAGGCTTCTTTCTTCCGCCACCTTACCCCCTGCAATAGTTTCAGTTTTGCTTCTCTCTCTCTCTCTCTCTCTCTCTCTTTTTATCCCTCACGCAGGTATGAACTACTTCCCCGAACCTTCCATGCACGCTCAGCCATACCCCCTTCTTCCTTTTGCATTTCATTTCCATTTTTCTTTTTTTCCTATTGCTAATTCATTTCAAACCGCATGCACCCTCTCAGCTCCAAACAATACCGCCCATCACTTCATCATGCACACATGAACGTAGTGCCCCTGCTCGGATCACTCAGTTCTTCGCACACCACTTCCAAGCCTCGGCCATGTCATAACATTGGCCTCTACACCCGCTCCTCATTGCTGTTCAACCCGTGCGCGCCACACTGCTCAACTCCTCCTCAGACATCAAACTCTCCTTCCCGACCATTCTCTAGTTAACAACATACGCTAGTTGCTTAAAATTTCCGACTATATATATATATATATATATATTTAATTTGTTTTTACTTTCGGGAAAATGGAAAAAGAACCCGTATTTATAGAAGCAACACCTTGGGGAGCAAGCTCTTATAAACCGTTGGAAGCAAGCTGTTATGAATAGGTATGCAGGAGTGTTTAAAATAGCATGAGCTGTCTCCATGTGTTTCTTTCCATTAGTACACTGTAGTCTCGAATTGGACGTATAAGAGAAGAAAGGTTGGGGTAGGTCTTAGCTGTGATGGGTAAGATGATGTGAGAACACATGCAGAAAAAAAAAGAGTAGGATAGCCGAGGTAGCTGTAAACAGGGAGCGGCTGTGTTGACAACTTACATCTGAGGTGAAAATACATAGCGTAGGTGGATAGCTGAGCAAATTGAAAAGAAAAGAGGGGCAGCACTGTGTAGTTTTGTCACTATCATTTTTAGTTCCTTGGTCGGCAAGGCTTATAGTTTATCATGTGCGGTTGGTACTATTGTTGATGGTTTGAGAGTAGGTAGGTACGGTGCTTTATTATATTACGTATACACTTTTCATTTCATATTGAAATTAGTTGTACGTTTTGAAACATGGCGCGGTATAGTGTATTTGAGTTTTGTTTTAGATTGTAATAAACTAGAAGATAAGATTTTTAAAAAGAACTTTGATCGTGGGGTGACAGGATCAGATATAGTATATTATTTACCAAGGTTTATATGGTGCCGTATAACTCTATTTATTTATAGACCGCTACGGACAGAAGTAAAGATATAGTTGTGTCCAGCGAGGTGTCACGGTCCCAAAAATATAATAATATCGGTAGGCTAACTCACATTGTGAAATCCCAAATTTTTGATATAGGGTGCAAAATACTCCAAATAAAAAGCTGCATATTTAATTTATTAAAAATTACAGTAAAATTCTAAAAATTAAATTATAACTACGTCTCAAAAGAATCTTGTCCAGATTCGAATCTAGTATGTAGTTATATCAAATAAACTGTTACGGTCGACGAACGATTCTATAGCGACTATTGGAAATTTTAATCTGGACATATCTTACCATCTACCCGATGAAATCACGATTTTTCTCTTTTATTAGAAAAATATAATCAAATCGGTTCAAACGTTTCTTGTTTCATAGAATTCTGATTTCAAACGGATTCTGTATATTCAATTAAAGTTCAGATCGAAAATTACGAACCGCCTTGTCGTTTTCGAGCTCATTTTAATTATATTATAAATATATATATTTTTGAACTTGATTTTATAAAATAAATTTGATATAAAATCTGCTAATATCGCCAAATCAATATTTAAACAGATTTAAATATTCGTAATCAACGTTCAAAAATCTGGGATGTTACAATTAGTAAGAGAACAATTCCCTAAGTATTAATCCCGAAGGCCGAGACCAACATCAGATCAATACCCAGGAAACCATTAAACTTTGCTAATCTCCAGTTAGTTTTCAATTTTCTTAACTCTACTAGGTTTAAGAATAGTATTATTAAAGATACCATTCACGACAAAACCCAAAATCTCATTCCATTGTTAATTGGGTTAAAGAATAAGTGTTATTTAAAACACCGTTCACGATAAACCAAAAAATCCAATTCTTTTATTCAATTCCAATTAAATATTAATTAATTGGAAAACTTCACTAAATCTTTATTTAAAGATTTATTCTTTTCTCTACTGGATTTAAGAACAGTGTTAATGAAGACACCATCCACGACAAACCCAAAATCCAATTTGATATCTACAAGGCTCTAAATAGAAAAATATATCGGCTTATATTCAATATCAAATTATGGAACCAACGGATATCATATTGGAATAACGATATATATATATCTTCCAAATTTCTCAATAATATTCTTATAAACACGGAATCCAATATCGAAATATTCCGAAGATTATTCCCATTCTGAATCCATTTCCAATTTATTTTTTGGAAAATTCTGGTTATATTAAAACAATTTTCAAATCCAATTTATTTATGTTAAAAATAAGTAAATTATTATTCTTGTTAATAACTAATTCATTTTGATAAAAATATATTTTTATCTTTTCAAAACTGGAATTTTTCATCTGAAATCATTCCAAATAATTAATTATGATTTTACATAATTTTACCATATTTTTAATAATTTTATTATCACCCGTACAGTTTCCAATAACGACGACCGAACTATATCCATAGCGACCTTTTCTGAAATTTATTTGGACATATCTCCAAATCTAGCAATTGAGTTTCAATTCTCTTGTATTCATTGGAATGCTCTTTTCGATACGAACCCAACGGTTCTGGTTTTAGGAGAATCCAATGGTCGGATCTCCCGTAACGTCCATTTGAAGTTAATGGTCGAAATTCGCGAACAGCCGCTGTGCGGCACGTTCTATTCAGGCCATTATATTATATATATATATATATATATTATATTTCATCGATTTCCATTTAAAACGAATTTTATAAATCATTTTAAATTCGTTTCAAAAACGATTTCCACTTCCATTTCAAATTCAAATCAAAATTAAATTTTCCATTATCATTTATAAATTCATTTCAAATTGATTTCAATTCAATTTTAAATTCATTTCAATTGATTTCAATTCAAATTTCGAATTCAAAATTTAATTTTACATATCATTTCAATATTTAAACGATAATATTTTCCAAAATATCCGATTTTGAGATCACTTTTCGATATTCATTATAAAATGATAAAATCGACAAAATTCCCGTTCGTGTTAAAATGGCATATAACTACTTAACACGGCTTTACATTTCAATATTCACTGAATATTATTTTAAAATATTCATTAATTCTAAACTGGAATCTGACTCCATCAATTACCATATAATTTTATTTATATGGATTTCAACATCATATATATATACAACAATAATGATCAGCAATCATTAAAAATTCAAACAATATCCAAAGTGCATTCTACAACTGTATAAGCATTAAAATAAATAAATAACGCTTATACAGGGTGTCAACCCATCGTTTGACATACCACTAATTATTGGGATCACTATATGTCAAATATTATACCAATACCCATGTGGGGTTTTCAAACAACAAATACTATTTATTATTTGTGCAGTTGGGCGATGTGTAAAATTTATCTCCCAATCAATATCAGATAAATATGTGTACATAGACAAACCATCCGGTTTGTAAATGAATATTTATTTTATTTTCATTTCACAATAAATTATATATTTATTTTATATAAATAATTTTTATATACAACAATAACCATACATGACAATCATGATCAATTTCTACATCACAATACAATAAAATAATTCGTCCATGGTCTGTGGATGATGGGGAGCAGTTCATATGTGCAGTTATTTCGTAATTTAAATAACTGTAAAAAAATAATAGTGAGAAGTTCTCACAATTGTTCTTTTATTTCTGAATTTCACTATCATTCAGGTTTGAGTTTGTCTAAAATTCTAGCATGCTCCAAATTGAACTCGGTCAGTCTCATTGTGAAACATTCGTCCCCACGATCACAACGGATCCAGTTTCATTGGATTTGAACCTCGTATGAGAAAGATATTAGCTTTTAACTATTAATGACATTTTAATATAATTAATAGGTAGGTAATTAATTATTTAAACACCTTTCTTCCTCACTTTTTATAATCCATGTTCACGTTCCAACGCAACTCCCAACCTAGGGTTTAAACTCGCGCCTTCCACATTCGACGGGACCCAAATCAGGTGGGCTCGCGAGATGCGGCTTGAGGTGCGTCGTCGTCGGCTAGGAGGACGTTAAACTCGCACCTCCCTAGCGCTCCTTAATTTGATGTGAACACGGCGACTTCTTGGCTCGATTCTTCCTCAACCACGAAGCAACGCACGATCTCCACCGTCCATGTTAAAGAGCTCTTAAAAGCTCTTCGTTTTCCTTTTTGAAATTCTGAAATCCATCGAGCAGATTAGGAGAAAATAGGAGGAGATGGATTGAAGATTATACTCTTAGATTTCTTCTTGGAGGCGCAGGTATAGGGCGTTGACCACGTTTGAACAAGAAAGAGGGTTTTGACCCTTTATTTTGACCAACAGGATTATATATAAATATTCATTTAATTCGTTTAAAAATGTGGTTTTTCATTCTAACTTCAAATCGATCTGAACGACTATCGCTCCTAATGTAATACCCCGATTCTGAATGCAATGGGATATGTCCCATTAGCCAATTCTATCGTTTCAATAGGTTTTCGTAAAAATTAAAATATGAATCCGTATATATTCAATTTATATGTACATTTTAATTTACCGGGGCCACATACTGACTCTAAATATTCCCATAAAATTATTTCTAGCTTCGTATTTACGATACGGTACTAACAAAATTTATTTCGTCAAATTTGAAGATTGTTTGAAAAATGGCCATTTTCCGGTCGATCCAAATTGAATGAAATTGACAAAACACGTTTTCTTTTTGGCACACTCACATATTAATTCCAAATATTATGAAAATTGGTATCTAGCAATAATTTGACATCTCGGATCCAACAAAAGTGGTTTCGTTTAAAACGGAGGTCGTTTGCAAAATCGCTATTTTAAGGGCTATATTTCCATAGCAATTATTCTGAATTTTCAACTGGACATAACTTTTTTATCCCTCTATGAAATCTGGATTTTTCAGTTTCTTTGGAAAGATATCTTCAAAGAGATTCAAATATTTCTAGTTTGACTAAAATCCGGTTTATTTTGAATCCTGTACATTTATTTGAAATTTGAAATCGAATTTTTAAACTACCGCACGCCATTTCTAATTCCTTTTATAATTAAAATAAATATTCATATTGTAACTCGATTTGAATAAAAATATACATTCTAATTCTATACAAAATAAATTTGTTACTTAAATAAATCATTTTAAATATTTAAAATACATTAAAATTGCTAAAATAAAAATTTTAAATTGGTTTTGAAAACCCGGGTTGTTACATAAGGTGCCTCCAGTTTCATTTAGACCAAGAACAGACTTGTAAATGGATGGTGTCGGATGTTGTATTGTGTGCTATATTCGTTGATCTTTGCTAAATATATATTTGTTTGGTGGCAGAGAATTTATTCTCTTGCTTAACACCCTTCTTTGAGACGTACGAGCTTAGAGGTTATATATTGGTAAAAATCAATGGTGGTATGGATTGATAATGTGACACGCTAAGATGCAATGATCAAGGCTTTTGT
Organism: Allium sativum; assembly: GCA_030737875.1. NCBI lineage: Eukaryota > Viridiplantae > Streptophyta > Magnoliopsida > Asparagales > Amaryllidaceae > Allium > Allium sativum. The sequence goes on along the minus strand of CM060923.1, from coordinate 477,815,021 downwards.
TAAAAATCAGAGTCTTGTGGATAATGATCAAAGCACGACTTTAAGTAGCATTGCTTTGTGTAAAGTATTAGTTCGCGAGCCTCACACCCAGTATGAGTCAAAAACGGGATACTGATTGTAGGGAGTGCACGATGTTTCTTTTTAGCTAGAAATGGTGTTATGGTATAGAGTACAGACATTTTTACTTATGTGGATGATGGAATGGGTCGCCACGGATATTGAGTCTCTAATGGCTCAGAGATAGATTCGATAGGACAAGGAAATGTGTGTTTAGGAATAACAAATCCACTAAAGTAAGTGTGGATCAGCCCTGAAGATCCAAAGGTTTGCCAATATTCGAGTCCTGAGGCATTTGCTAGAGTGTCTCGAATCGGTGAGCAAGATCCCTTGTCTCGACTCATAGATGGAATCCAATTTCCAATAAGCAACTTTTTGGTTTTAATTGTAAACCTATGTATGGCAACATAATACATGGTACTTATGCCGTCTATGATTGATACATTTATATTTGAATTTGTTTTTGACACCATGCACTTATAGTATCTATAACGACCTGAACTTCCTCGTAAAGGAAAGCCCGGATTGCTTTGAGGAGACGACAAATCAGAACACAAACAGAAGAACATTTCATTTCTTATTACAACAATTCCATTAGAATACAAGAATATAACAAAGTATGAATAAATATTATACATTTGACAAATACCAGAGATTCAAATTACATTTAAATATATTGCAGCAGAAAAATAATACAAAACACAACTAAAAGAAATACATGGATACAGAGCTTTCCGGGTATAATTCTATGTAACGGCAAGGAATTTCGCTCGGTCCGAACCAGTCGCTAAACCAACCCAGACCGTTCGAAACGCCTGATCGTTTCGAGAACACGACAAAACAGAACGCAGACGGGAGAACATTTCATTGTATATTACAACAATACATCAGATTACAAGAATATACAGAGTATAAATGAATATTACACAGAAATATCAGAGATTACAATAAATTACATAGCAGCGGAAAATAATACAATACACAACTAGAAGGAGATATACGGATACAAAGCTTTCCGGATATCGTTCCAGTTGTAAACCAGAATCCTGTGAATATAAATCTGTAAAACCAAAACTACTAGCTGCCCGTGTCAAAATAAGGGCACCCAGAGTTTAGGTTAAAAACAAAAAACTCTAGGTCAGTCATGGGACTGGTGTGAGAACTAAAACAGTTATAAATCTTTATTTTAAAGTTAGGTAAATCAAGGGACCACGCCGCTAACGCGGAACGGGATTCCTCCCAAGAATACCAGTGCATAAAACAATAGCGCAATGCTAAATAAATAAAAATGAAGCTATTATAAGACCCAGTTCCCATCACACAATCCAACGCAAGCCGGAGGATAGGGTTTTTACCTTATAATAGCCAAGAATGCTTGGTACGTTTAAAAGAAATCATTTGATACTATTATAAGTGCATAATGTATAAAACAACTTCAAATCATAAGTATCAATCATAGGCGGCATAAGCGCCCCATCCCACTATGTCGCCATATATAGGTTTACAATCAAAACCGCAATGTCGTATTGGAAGTTGGGTTATCATTTATGGTATGAACCGAGGCTAGGGGCAAGATCCTCTACCGATTTGTGACTCTCTAGCCCGAGCCACAGGCAAGCGCGCAGGCAAGCCTTGGATCGTCAGGGTCGGTCCACCGATGTGGATTATTATGCCTGAACACTGCGTTTCCCCGCCCTTTGGGGCGTAAGCCTGGCCTGTCAGCCGACCAAAAGCATCGGCCGAATCCGATATCACGAGGCGCCTCGCTTTTCAGCAAGTAATAATAAGCAACATCCACATGAGTCAAACTCGTCAGCCAGTTCAAGCACTGACACCACTCCTAACTAGAAAGAAACGCATGTCCTCCCTGATGTCCGTCTCCCGTTTTTGGTTCATACCGGGTGTGATACTCGCGAATCAACGTTACACAAAGCTACGCCACACAAGGTCGTGCTTTGATCATCAACCACAAGACTTTACTTTTCAACAAAAGCCTTGATCCATGCAACTCAGCATGCCACATTGTCAGTCCATACTGTACCACTGATTTCTGCCAATATATAACCTCTAGGCTCGTACGTCTCAGAGAAGGGTGTATAGCAAGAGAATAAATTCTCTGCCACCAAACAGATATATATTTAGCAGAGATCACCAAATACAGTATAAAGGAATACAACGTCAGACACACTATGCATTTACAAGTCCGTTCTGGGTCTGAACGAAACCGGAGGCACTTTCCTCGCATATCCATCCATCTCCAAGTACGTCTGGGCGACCACCAACTATTTCCATCCTCTTGTGTGTACAGCCCAATCAGGATCGTCAGTAATTATCCCAACGATGTGAAGACTTCCGGTCTTCAACCACCGTCTTCATCTTCGACATATCGTCGAATTGATTATTCAGAATGGGTATAAACCCGGCCTTTCCGAACAACCCGCGTATATTAAGAATAAATGTTACACAAACACAACATACGCCTCATTCCAATTCATCAATCACTAACCGTAAATTAATCAAGAGAATAATTCCCCAAATATTAACCCCGAAGGCCGAAACCAACATCAGATCAATATCCAGAAAACCATTCTGCTTAGCTAACCGACAGTTAGTTTCTAAATTTCACATTCATAGGGAAAGGTTCCCATTAATTTTATCCAAGATAAATTTCTTGAATTTATTCTTTAATCCATTTTTGAATATCAATTCAAACTAGTCGGGATTAGCGAACCTTACCGAAGTAATCATTTGTTTTAATTTCCCAATCCCAACCTATTCATCCCATGAAGTAAAACTGGTTATACTTCATATCTAACACCACGGTGTTATCGGTAAATTCAATTACCATTTCACGTTCAAATCAAATTAAAGATTTAACTATCGCCTGGAGCAAAACTGGTGGTACTCCATTTTCGATCTTTTCAATCTAATTAAAGATTCATTAAAACTCCACTTAGTTTTAATCTTTGACTGGGTTAAAGAATTAGTGTCATTTAAAACACGGTTCACGATAAACCTAAAATCACATTCCATTAATTATCGGGTTAAAGAACGAGTGTTATTTAAAACACTGTCCACGATAAACCCAAAAATCAATATCAATTCAATTAAATATTATTTAATTGGTACACTTCATTAAAGCTAAATAAAAAGATTTAATCTTTTCTCAACTGGGTTCAAGAACAGTGTTAATGAAGACACCATTCACGACAGACCCAAATCACATTTGATATTCAATACAAGGCTCTGAATAGAAAATATATCGGCTTATATTCAATATCAAATTCTACGATTAACAAATGTCGTATTGGAAATAACGATATAAATATATATCTTTCAAATTTCCATAACAACATCCGTATAATCACGAATTCCAACATCGAAATATTTCGAAGACAATTTCGATTCAAATCCACTCCAATGAAATCATTGGAAATTCTGGTTATTTTTAAAACCCTTTTCAAATTCAATTTATTTACTTAAAAATAAATAGATTTATAATTCTAGTTCAAAACTAGTTTATTTCGATAAAAATCTATTTTTATCTGTTCAAGTATGGAGTTTTTCATCCCAATTCTTTCTAAATCTTTTCTTATGATTTTACACAAATTATTACTATTTTTAATAATTTTATCAAGGCCCGTACAGTCGATTTCCATCAACGGTCATCGAACTGCACTTACAGCGACCTTTTTCAAATTTGATTTGGACATAATTCCAAATCCAACCGTTAGATTTCAAATTTGTAATATTCGTTAGAAAGCTATTTTCGATACGAACCCAACGGTTCCGGTTTCAGGAGAATCCGACGGTCGGATCTCCCGTAATATTCGTTCGAAGTTAATGGTCGAAATTCGCGAACTTCTGCGGCGCGTTCTATTCAGGCCATTATATTATATATATAATATATATTTCATCGATTACTATTTAAAACGAATTTTATAAATAGTTTTGAATTCGTTTCAAAAACGATTTCAACCTTTATTTCAAATTCAAATCGAAATTGAATTCTCTATTATAAATCCTTTTTACCTTCAATTCTATTTGATTTCAATTCAAATCGATTTTAATTCGATTCGAATTCATTTTCTTTTCAAATTTGGTATTAGAGCTTTGGTTTACAAAGCTCAGAGAACAAGACACATTAGAACCATACGAAAGGATTCATCAGATATTGGATTAGTAATATCCAATGGAATGACTCGTTAGAGATGGGATCAGTAGTATCCTAGAACGAGTGTGAAGGGTATATTTTTAAAATGAAAACCAATTTTGTTTTGAAAATTTAAATCAACTATTCGTATTTGATTATTTATTCTATATTGATCGGGACAAATCCGATATATAAAGATTTTGCATATATGTCTTGCAAACGTGTATTCGAAGTTTTAATGTACTGGATGGTTATAGAATCATACTCTAGTTGCCCGGGGATAATTCTGGTGATGGGGCACCGTCGCCAGTATTTATTTTCGAGTAACGAAAGTGAGATTTCTATATATTTCCTATTGACTGGTGTGAGAACCAAAATTAGATAGGGCCTATTGTTGTGATTTGGCATCAAAAACATGATTTTTGTATATGTATCAAAATTATGAATTTAAAATTCTAATTCACTAATTGATTGATGTTTTTGATGTTTGTTTGTTTGTTTGATAATTTTTGAACCATATAGCCAAATTGTATCAAATAGTGAATATTATTGAAAATTAGTCGCATTTGCTTGCATATACATATACTTACATTGAACAGGTCATAGCAAGGAGGCTAGAGCAGAGAATAAAATTTGTTTGCCCGACAAATAGGTACATGTTTACTACATAATTTACTGTTTTGATTGGGTGATGATGATTTTATGAGCCTATGGGCTAGCCGCTTGGCTTTTTCTTTTTCTTTTTGAGATCAGAAGGCCTGTATGGCAATTTCGGGATTTTCCCGTGGCTCCCGGTGCAGGGGAGGTTATGGCGAAAGTTTTCGAAAATTTAGGGTGTTAGCCAAATTTTTGAAGAATTTGGAAATTCTCAGAAACTGAAAAGTTGGAGAATGGAAGCCAGATCGAACGTAGAGTTGAATGATCAAACCACTTTCGACTTTGTTCCTTTTCGGGGATGAAAAGTTTTAAGTGGGGGAGATTGTAACAACCCGAAAATCTGGGCCAGTTTAAAATTTTTATTTTGGCAATTTTAGCGAATTTTGGATATTTAAAATGAATTATTTTAAATAATATCGATGAAAAATTTATTTTGAATATAATTAGAACGTAAATATTATATACGTCGTCGTTAGAATATAAATAATTATTTATAATTATAAATAGAATTGAAAATGGCGCGGTAGTTCGATAATTCGATTTCAAACTTCAATTGAACGTACCGGGTGCAAAATAATCCGGATTTTAGTGAAACCAAAAACATTAGGATCTAATTGATAATATCATTCCAACGAATCCGAAAAATCAAAATTTCATAGCGGGAATCAAAAGATATGTCCAGTTGAAAATTCTGAATAGTCGCTATGGAATTCAGGCCCTTAAAAACGGAAATTTTGCAAACGACCTCGGATTTTAACGAAACCACTTTTGTTGGATCCGTGATGTCAAGTTATTGCTAGATTCCAAATTTCATAATTTTTCGAATCAATATGTGAGCGTGGCAAAGGAAAACGCGTTTGACCAGTTTCAGTTGATTTTGATCGACTGGAAAATGGCCATTTTTCAAACGGTCTCAGAATTCGATGAAACTAGTTTTGTTAGGACCGTATCGTCAATACGAAGTTAGAAAATATTTTTCGGGAATTTTTAGAGCCCGTATGTGGGCCCGGTAAATTGAAATGCGCGTTTAAATTCAATATATAGAGTTATATGTTGATTTTGACGAAAACTGATCAAGACGATAAAATCAACATACGATACATATCCCATTGTGTTCGGAATGGGGGTAAAACGCTATAGACGACAGGCGGTGGGCCTCGTTTCGAGGTCGTATGTAAAAGTCAACGTTTTGAAAATAAATTAATTAAATAAAATAAAAATTAAATCTCTCCCTTTATCTTTCTGGCCCCCCCCCTTCTCGTTATCATTTCAGAACGACGCCTCCCCCGATCGCCCCTCTCTCTCTTCTCTCTCCCTCGCTCTCCTAATTGAAAACCGTGGCCCGAACCCCAAAACCCCCGTTTCAGTCCACGCCGTGGCCCACCACACCCCACCTGAGCGCCGCCCCAATCTCCGACATACCCTCCGACCCCCTATCCCCTTCCCCGTTCTCCTCCATCTCCCACGTGGAGACCCCGACGCCCTAGCCCCCTGAAACCGCAGTCAACCTCCACGCTGGCCCCACCACTGCGTCATTGCCTCTGCCACCACCAGCTCGGACCAGCGCACCCTCCGACAGCTCCGACGAACCCCCAGCGAGACCCAGCGCCCCTCCCCTTTACACCACCGTAAGTTTTCTTTTTTTCTTTTTATTTTTGTTTATTTTAAATAATCAGTTTTCTTATATGTTTAGCAAATAAAATAAATAGATTTTTATTAAAGAAAAGTTTTGATTTTTATTTAGAAATGTATATGATTTTTATTTAGGAAGTTAAATGATTTTTATTGTTTAAAAAGGGATGATCTAAAAGAAAAATATAATCTTTACTATATGGAAGATGTAAAAATATGATTTTTGTTTATGTAGAGAATTAAAAATATAATTTTTACATGATAGGAATATTAAAATATCATCTTTATATAGGTAGCAAAATAAAGATGTGATTTTTTAACAAAGTAAAAATTCGTTTTTTATATATTGAATAGCTAAGTAAAAATTCGATTTTTATATATTGAATAGATAAGTAAAAATTCGATTTTTATATATTGAATAGCTAAGTAAAAATTCGATTTTTATATATTGAATAGCGAAGTAAAAATGTAATTTTTATATATGTAGTGGCTACGGGCAACGAAGATGACGAAGATGCGATAACGATGAAGATTTCTATAAAAGAATGTCGTGGTATTGGATAGCTTTTGGTGAGAACTTCTCACTCTTCAATTTCTTTTTCTAGTTATATAAATATATACTAGGATGCAGACGGTGTTTAGTAGCACCCGACACCCGTCATCCATAGACCATGGATGGCTTGTTTGTTTAATTGTTTGGATGTGTAGTTGGTTAGATTATTTGGTTTGAATTGAATTGTTTGTTGAAATAAAATTGATTTGATTGATGTGTGAATGGCGTGGGCCTTCACTAGACCGGGGATAAGGCTAGGCCTTGTCCCGTTTCTAGTATCGTGCCGTTATGCCGCCGAAATTTTCTAAAATATGTTAGAAAGATAAAAATAACATTTATTGAATAAATGAACTGAATAGAAATTCATGTGTTAAAATAAAATGTTTTATCGTTAAAATATATAATTTTTAACGTGAAAGTGAATAAATAAATATTTATAAACAAATCGGCCGATTTGTTTATATACACTGATTTGACTGATATTGATTGGGTCGATAAATTTTACACATCGCCCAACTGCACAACTAAATCTGTGTTTGATTGTTTGAAACCCCACACGGGTGTTGGGATGAAATTTGAATTTCACTCATCCTGATTGATTAAATGTGTTGATCGATTGATTGACAGGCTGTTATAAGCGTTAGATATCTATATTTGATGCTTATACAGTGTAGTGCACTTTGGTTGATGGTTGATTATTTTTCAATGCTATTATGTACGTGTGATGTGTGAAAATCCATATGATTAACTTTATATGGTAATTGATTGGGCCTCATTCCAATTTAGAAAATAAAGAATATTATAAAATAAAGGTTCATGTGTTGACAGTACTCATCCGTTGAGATTAGTCATGTGTTGAACGAAATATTTTAATAATAAAATTTACATCTTTATCAATATAAAATAAAGGTTCATGTGTTGACAGTACTCATCCGTTGAGATTAGTCATGTGTTGAACGAAATATTTTAATAATAGAAATATTTGAAATAGAAATATTTGAAAATGAAATATTTGAAAAGGAAATATTTGAAAAAGAAATATTTGAAATAGAATATTTGAAAATAGAAATATATGAAGCCGTGTTGATTAGATTGACGCCATTTTGACGTGAACGATATTTATATCGATTTTATTCATTTTAAAATGAATATTGAAAAATGATTTCGAAATCGAATATTTTGAAATGAAATTTGAATCGAATTGAAAAGAAAACGAATTCGAATTGAATATATAACGAATTTGATTTCAATTGAATATATAACGAATTTGATTCGAATTGAATATATAACGAATTTGATTTCAATTGAATATATAACGAATTTGATTTGATTAGAAAATGAATTGAATTTGATTTGATTAGAAAACCAATTGAATTTGATTTGAATAGAAAATGAATTGAATTTGATTTGATTAGAAAATGCATTGAATTTGATTTGATTAGAAAACCAATTGAATTTGATTTGATTAGAAAATGAATTGAATTTGATTTGATTAGAAAATGAATTGAATTTGAATTGAATAGACATGAATTGAATTTGAATTGAATAGGAAAATGAATTCGAATTGAATTGAATTGAAAAGAAAATGAATTCGAATCGAATTAAAATCGATTTGAATTGAAATCAAATAGAAATGAAGGTAAAAAGGATTTATAATAGAAAATTCAATTTCGATTTGAATTTGAAATAAAGGTTGAAATCGTTTTTGAATCGAATTCAAAACTATTTATAAAATTCGTTTTAAATAGTAATCGACGAAATATATATTATATATATTATATATATAATATAATGGCCTGAATAGAACGCGCCGCACCGCGGAAGTTCGCGAATTTCGACCATTAACTTCGAACGAATATTACGGGAGATCCGACCGTCGGATTCTCCTGAATCCGGAACCGTTGGGTTCATATCGAAAACAGCTTTCTAACGAATATTAGAAATTTGAAATCTAACGGTTGGATTTGGAATTATGTTCAAATCAAATTTGAAAAAGGTCGCTGTAAGTGTAGTTCGATGACCGTTGATGGAAATCGACTGCACGGGCCTTGATAAAATTATTAAAAATAGTAATAATTTGTGTAAAATCATAAGAAAAGATTTAGAAAGAATTGGGATGAAAAACTCCATACTTGAAAAGATAAAAATAGATTTTTATCAAAATAAACTAGTTTTGAACTAGAATTATAATTCTATTTATTTTTAAGTAAATAAATTGAATTTGAAAAGGGTTTTAAAAATAACCAGAATTTCCAATGATTGCATTGGAGTGGATTTGAATCGAAATTGTCTTCGAAATATTTCGATGTTGGAATTCGTGATTATACGGATGTTGTTATGGAAATTTGAAAGATATATATTTATATCGTTATTTCCAATACGACATTTGTTAATCGTAGAATTTGATATTGAATATAAGCCGATATATTTTCTATTCAGAGCCTTGTATTGAATATCAAATGTGATTTAGGTCTGTCGTGAATGGTGTCTTCATTAACACTGTTCTTGAACCCAGTTGAGAAAAGATTAAATCTTTTTATTTAGATTTAATGAAGTGTACCAATTAAATAATATTTAATTGAATTGATATTGATTTTTGGGTTTATCGTGGACAGTGTTTTAAATAACACTCGTTCTTTAACCCGATAATTAATGGAATGTGATTTTAGGTTTATCGTGAACCATGTTTTAAATGAAACTAATTCTTTAACCCAGTCAAAGATTAAAACTAAGTGGAGTTTTAATGAATCTTTAATTAGATTGAAAAGATCGAAAATGGAGTACCACCAGTTTTGCTCCAGGCGATAGTTAAATCTTTAATTAGATTTGAACGTGAAATGTTAATTGAATTTACCGATAACACCGTGGTGTTAGAAATGAAATATAACCAGTTTTACTTCATGGGATGAATAGGTTGGGATTGGGAAATTAAAACAAATGATTACTTCGGTAAGGTTCGCTAATCCCGACTAGTTTGAATTGATATTCAAAAATAGATTAAAGAATAAATTCAAGAAATTTATCTTGGATAAAATTAATGGGAACCTTTCCCTATGAATGTGAAATTTAGAAACTAACTGTCGGTTAGCTAAGCATAATGGTTTTCTGGATATTGATCTGATGTTGGTTTCGGCCTTCGGGGTTAATATTTGGGGAATTATACTCTTGATTAATTTATGGTTAGTGACTGATGAATTGGAATGAGGCGTATGTTGTGTTTGTGTAACATTTATTCTTAATATACGTGGGTTGTTCGGAAAAGCCGGGTTTATACCCATTCTGAATAATCAATTCGACGATATGTCGAAGATGAAGACGGTGGTTGAAGACTGGAAGTCTTCACATCGTTGGGATAATTACTGACGATCCTGATTGGGCTGTACACCCAAGAGGATGGAATTAGTTGGTGGTCGTCCAGACGTACTTGGAGATGGATGGATATGCGAGGAAAGTGCCTCCGGTTTCGTTCAGACCCAGAACGGACTTGTAAATGGATAGTGTGTCTGACGTTGTATTCCTTTATACTGTATTCGGTGATCTCTGCTAAATATATATCTGTTTGGTGGCAGAGAATTTATTCTCTTGCTAAACACCCTTCTCTGAGACGTACGAGCCTAGAGGTTATATATTGGCAGAAATCAGTGGTACAGTATGGACTGACAATGTGGCATGCTGAGTTGCATGGATCAAGGCTTTTGTTGAAAAGCAAAGTCTTGTGGTTGATGATCAAAGCATGGCCTTGTGTGGCGTAGCTTTGTGTAACGTTGATTCGCGAGTATCACACCCGGTATGAACCAAAAACGGGAGACGGACATCAGGGAGGACATGCGTTTCTTTCTAGTTAGGAGTGGCGTCAGTGTTTGAACTGGCTGACGAGTTTGACTCATGTGGATGTTGCTTATTATTACTTGCTGAAAAGCGAGGCGCCTCGTGATATCAGTTTCGGCCGATGCTTCTGGTCGGCTGACGGGCCAGGCTTACGCCCCAAAGGGCGGGGAAATGCGGTGTTCAGGCATAATAATCCACATCGGTGGACCGACCCTGACGATCCAAGGCTTGCCTGCGCACTTGCCTGTGGCTCGGGCTAGAGAGTCACAAATCGGTAGAGGATCTTGCCCCTAGCCTCGGTTCATACCATAAATGATAACCCAACTTCCAATACGACATTGCGGTTTTGATTGTAAACCTATATATGGCGACATAGTGGGATGGGGCGCTTATGCCGCCTATGATTGATACTTATGATTTGAAGTTGTTTTATACACTATGCACTTATAATAGTATCAAATGATTTCTTTTAAATGTATCAAGCATTCTTGGCTATTATAAGGTAAAAACCCTATCCTCCGGCTTGCGTTGCATTGTGTGATGGGAACTGGTTCTTATAATAGCTTCATTTTTCTTTATTTAGCATTGCTCTGTTGTTTTATGCACTGGTATTCTTGGGAGGAAACCCGTTCCGCGTTAGCGGCGTGGTCCCTTGATTTACCTAACTTTAAAATAAAGATTTATAACTGTTTTAGTTCTCACACCAGTCCCATGACTGACCTGGAGTTTATTGTTTTTAACCTAAACTCTGGGTGCCCTTATTTTGACACGGGCAGCTAGTAGTTTTGGTTTTGCAGATTTATATTCACAGGATTCTGGTTTACAGCTGGAACGATATCCGGAAAGCTTTGTATCCGTATATCTCCTTCTAGTTGTGTATTGTATTATTTTCCGCTGCTATGTAATTTATTATAATCTCTGATATTTCTGTGTAATATTCATTTATACTCTGTATATTCTTGTAATCTGATGTATTGTTGTAATATACAATGAAATGTTCTTCCGTATGCGTTCAGTTGTGTCGTGTTCTCAAACGATAAGGGGTTTCGAACGGTCTGGGTCGGTTTAGCGACTGGTTCGGACCGAGCGAAATTCCTTTTCGTGACATTCTAGCTCTAAACCAGGATCCTGTAAGAATAAATTTGTAAAACCTAACTACTAGCTGCCTGTGTCGAAAATAGGGGCACCCAGAGTTTAGGTTAAAACAATAAACTCCAAGTAAGTCATGTGACTGGTGTGAGAACTAAAACGGTTATTAAAACTTTACTTTAAATGGAGTAAATCAAGGGAACACGCCGTACAACACGGAACGGGTTTCCTCTCGAGAATACCAGTGCATAGAATAAACAATGCAATGCTTTTTGGAAAAATAAAGCTACTATAAGACCCAGGTCCCATCACAAATGCAATGCAAGCCGGAGGATAGGGTTTTCCCTTATAATATCCAAACATGATTGGTACGTTTAAAACAAATCATTTGATACTATTATAAGTGTATAGTGTCAAAACAACTTCAAATATAAATGTATCAATCATAGGCGGCATAAGCGCCCCATCCCACTATGTCGCCATATATAGGATTACAACTAAAACCGAAATGTCACGTATTGGAAATTGGATTTCCATCATGAGTCGAGGCCAGGGATGGCTCCTCACCGCTTCGAGACAGTCTGGCACATGCCTCAGAATCTCCCGCAGAAGACCCCTAGATCTTCAGGGCCGGTCCTCCCTTACGTTTGAGTATTGGTTATTCCTGAACACACGTTTCTCGATCCTATCGGACCTGTCCATCGGCTCCGTAGAAACCGATATATCTGAGGCGCCTCGCAATCCAGTAACCACATTGGTAAAAATAACAACAATGTAAGGGCTAGTAAAACGCTGACACCACCCATAGTTAGAAAGAAACGTTGTGCACTCCTTGTAGTCACGATCCCATTTTTGACTCATACCGAGGTGTGAGGCTCGCGAATTAATGTTTTATACAAAGCTACGCTATATTAAATCCATGCTTTGATCATCAACCACAAGACTCTTCTTCTCAATAAAAGCCTTGATCACTACATCTCAGCATGCCACACAGGCAATTCATGCCATGTGACTGATATCTATCGATATATAACCTCTGAGCTCGTACGTCTCAGAGAAGGGTGTTAAGAAAGAGAATAAATTCTCGACCGCCAAACATATATACATATTTTATAGAAATCAATCAACATAGAATAAAATCCAATGTCAGACACACAATCCATTTACAAGTTCGTTCTAGGTCTGAACGAAACCAGAGGCACCTTATTCCTTGTCCCGTATGTCCAATACAGGAGAGAGGTCCTCGCATATCCGGTCGATCTCCAAGTACGTCTGGACGATCACCACTTATTACCTTGTCTTGGGTGTACAACCCAATCAAGACATCATTAATCATCCAAACGATGTGAAGACCTCTGGTCTTCAACCGTCGTCTTCATCATCGACTTATCGTCGAATCAGTTATTCAGAATGGGTATAAACCCAGCCCTTCTGAATAACTCGCGTATATAATAAACATGTGCTATAAAACACAACATATGCCTCATTCCTATTCTGAATATTATTTTATTTAAATATTCACATCCTTACGGATTTGTTCCCATTAATTTTATCAAAGATAAATTCTTTAAAATTTATTCTTTAATCTTCCTTTGGATATCATTCAAACCATATTACGGTTTTCCAAACTAGTCGGGATTAACCACCTTACCGAAGTAACTATTTATTTAATTTCCCAATCCTAACCTTTTCATCCAATGGAGCAAAACTGGTAATACTCCATATCTAACACTACCGTGTTATCGGTAAATTTAATTACCATTCCATGTTCAAATCTAATTAAAGGTTTAATTATCGCTTGGAGCAAAACTCGTGATACTCCATTCTCGATCCTTTCCCAAATTTGATAATTTAAATTATCAATTCCCATTTCAATCTAATTAAAAATTCATTAAAACTCCCCTTAGTTTCAATCTTTCCAAAAATCAACGTTAATGATTATTTAACTTTGGAAACACAAACATGTCGCATCGACAATCTACACCGTACTATTGATTTCTACCAATATATAACCTATAAGATCATACGTCTTAGAGACGGGTGTTAAGCAGGAGAATAAATTCCCCGCCACCAAACAGACATATATTTAGCAGAGATCAACCATATAGTTTGAAATACAATGACAGACATATAATCTTGCCTTTAACCGGGTTAAAGAACTAATGTCATTTAAAACACAGTTCACCATAAACCCAAATCATATCCCATTAATCATGGAATCTTCACGAAAAACAATTCAATATATAATTGATATCAATTTCCGTATCTGACTAATAATATAATTGGAATAACGGCAAAGCCTTTTAAATTCCGTATGTAATAATAGTCTTCCTTCATAGAAGTTCACTTCGATTATTATCAATCGAATCCCATTCAATTCCAATTTAATATATTAAATTGGAAAACCGTTACTTTGGATAATTCCCATCAAATCTTAATAAAGAAATTTATAAATTCCAAATCCCATTTCACTGTAAATCGGGTTGAAGAATGAATGTCATTAAAAACACAGTTCACAATAAACCCAATTCACATTCCATTTTTAATCGGGTTAAAAACAAGTGTTGTTTAAAACACCGTTCACGATAAACCCAAAAACAAATTTCAAATCAATTCCAATTGAATATTAATTAATTGGGTAACTTCATTAAATCTCTATTAAAAGATTCAACTGGGTTTAAGAACAGTTTCATTTAAAACACAGTTCATGACAAACCCAAAATCCAATTTGATATTAAATACAAGGCTCTGAATAGAAAATATATCGGCTTATATTCAATATCAAATTCTGAAACCAACAAATATCTTATTTGATAACGATATATATATATTCCAAATTCCTCAACAATATCTATATAATCATGAAATCCAATATCGAAATATTCCGAAGATAATTTCGATTCAAATCCATTCCAATTCATATATTAGAAATTCCAGTTATTTTTAAAACCATCACAAATCCAATTTATTTATTTAGAAATATTGGATCATAATTCTAGTTCATAACCAGTTCATTTCGATAAAATATATATTTTATCTGTTCAAATATGGAATTTTTCATCCTAATTCTTTCGAAATCATTTATTATGATTTTACACAAATTATTGATATTTTAAAAAAAAATTATCAAGGCCCGTATAGTCGATTTCCATAAACGGCCATCGAACCGCACTTACAGCGACCTTTTCCAAATTTGATTTGGACATGATTCCAAATCCAACTGTTAGATTTTAATCTTTAGTATTCTTTGGAAAGCTCTTTTCGATATGAACCCAACAGTTCTAGTTTTAGGAGAATCCGACGGTCGTATATCCCGTAATGTCCGTTCGAAGTCAACGGTCGAAATTCGCTAATTGCCGCGTCGCGGCACGTTCTATTCAGACCATTATATATATAATATATATATTATATTTCATCGATTTTCATTTTAAAACGTATTTTCTAAATCATTTTAAATTATTTTTCAAAACGGTTTCAATTTCATATTTAATTTCAAATCAAAATTGAATATTCCATATCATCGATATATAAATGATAGTATTTTCAGAACATTAGATTTCGAAATCATTTCCTTTTCGATATTCATTATAGAAATGAATAAAATTGACATAAATACCATTCACATCAAAATGGCATTAATCTAATCAACATGGCTTTATATATTTAAATATATTCGTGTCCATACCAAATCGGACATCGAAATCATATTTTGATTCTTTTCTGAATATTATTTTAAAATATTCGTTATTTTAAAATATTCCTTCTTTCTGAACTGGAATCAGACACAGTCAATTACCGTATAATGTTGATTATATGAATTTCATACAATACATGTATACAACCACAACGATAAACAATCAATCATCATCCAGAGTGCTTTCTACACTGCATAAGCATTAAATATAAATATTTAACGCTTACTACAGCTTGTTAACCCATCGATTGACATGCAGCTAATTATTGGGACTAATGTATGTCATATATCATCCCAATACCCGTGTGGGGTTTCAAATAACAAACACTGATTTTTATTAGTGCAGTTGGGCGATGTGTAAACTATATCGTCCCGATCCATATCGGTCAAATAAGTGTACATAAACAAATCATCTGATTTGTAAATGAATATTTATTTTATTTTTCATATACACATTAAAAATTATATTTTTAACGATAAAATATTCTATTCCATTCCACATCACACAATCAATTTTCACAACACAATCAATCAAACAAACAAGTCGTCCATGGTCTGTGGACGACGGGTGTCGGGTGCTACTAAGCACCTTCTGCATCCTAGTATATATTTTAAATAGCAAAAAAAATTAAAGTGAGAAATTCTCACCTTGGGGTTCCACTCCATCATTCTTTATGTCCGAAAGGTTCGGATTTTGTTTTGATTTCAGTCTGTTCCATCGCACTACTTTTCACGTTGTTCACAGTAAAAACAATATTTTTAGTATGATGTTTATTTTAAAAAAAACACATTTTTTTAATGGCACTTCATATGTAAAAATCATATATTTTTACAATGCTTCTTTCTATATAAAAATTATATTTTTATATCTCTACTTCTTATATAAAGATCAAATTTTTATCGCTACTCAATATATAAAAATTGAATTTTTATATTGTTCTTCATATAATAAAAAATCATATTTTTCTCTCGTCATTCTCTACATAAAAATCACATTTCTATACATAAAGATCGTACTTCTATATCTCTACTACATATGTAAAAATCGCATTTTCATATTCTCTATCATATAAAAATCATATTTTTATTATCTTTATAACATAAAAATCATATTTTTATTATCTCTGTAATATAAAAATCATATTTTTATTATCTCTATAATGTAAAAATCATATTTTTATTTAATTAAAAATCGAATTTTTATCATATAAATATAATCGAATCTTTACATCCTTACATCTAAACAAAACTGATTTTTTTCTATCCTATAATATATTAAAAACTGATTATTTAATATAAAATTAAAACAAATAATTAAAACTTACAGCGGTGTAGAAAGGGGAGGGGGATGGACGTCGCTGGGTCTCTGAGGGGCGGCAGGTGGAGGCGGCGGTCGGATGTTGTAGGATAGGTGGCAGGCGGCGCGGCATTTACAGACCAGGTGGGGGGTTTGGGGGGCTCGCGCATCGAAATCGAGAGGAGGGTGAGAGGGAACGGAGAGGCGGAGGCTAGAGGGGGGCACCAGCGGTGGGAGGTTCGCGCAAGGGGGGTTGGTGGCACAGTGGCCAGGTGCGCGTCGATCTCCCCTTTTTCTCTTTTTTTTTCTTTTTAATGTCTCAGTGAAGAGAGGAAGATATGGGGGATTTTATATAAAATTATATTATATTTAATAATTTCCAAAAAGTTGACTTTTTATTCGGCCTCCAAACGAGACCCATCGACTGTCATGCATAATTAATTACCCAATTCCAAATACAATGGGATATGTTTCATAAGCCGATTCGACTATTTCGACCCGTTTCCGTCAAAATCAAAATATAAATCTATACATTGAATTTGAACGCACATTTCAATTTATCGAGGCTACATACGAACCCCAAAAATTCCAGAAAAATTATTTCTAGCTTCGTACTGACGATACGGTACTTACAAATCTGATTTCATCGAATTTGGAGACCATTTAAAAAATGGCCATTTTTTGGTCGATCCAAATTGATTGAAACTGTCAAAACACGTTTTCCTTCACCACGCTCACATATTAATCCCAAAAATTATGAATTTTGGAATCTAGCAATAACCTGACATCCTGGATCCAATAAAAGTGGTTTCGCCGAAAATGGAGGTTGTTTGCAAAACGGCTATTTTTAAGGGCTATATTTCCATAGCGACTATTCTGAATTTTCAACTGGGCATAACTTTTTATTTCCGCTATAAAATTTCAATTTTTCGGATTCATTAGATAGATATTTTCAAACAGATTCTAATTTTTTTGGTTTTGCTAAAATCCAGTTTATTTTGAATCCTGTACATTCATTTGAAATTTGAAATCGAATTTTCAAACTATCGTGCCATTTCCAATTTATTTTATAATTAAAATAATTATTTATATTCTAATGTTGATTAAAATAAATCTATACATTCTAATTCTATTCAAAATAAATTCATCATCGTTATTATTTAAAATAATTCATTTTAAATAATCAAAATTCATTAAAATTGCCAAAATAAAAATTTTAATTTTTTTCTAATTTTCCGGGTTGTTACAATCTCCCCCACTTAAAATCTTTTCGTCCTCGAAAAGGAACGGTGCTGAAAGTTGTTTAACTAATCAACTCAACATTCAGTTTGGTTTTCATTCTTCAACTTTTCAGTTTCTAAGAATTTTCCAATTCTTCAAGAATTTGGCTAACACCCTAAATTTTCGAAAAATTTCGCCATGACCTCCTTTTTACGGGAGCACAGGGAAAATCCCCAAACCGCCACACAGGCCCTCTCATTTAAAAAAGAAATAGTAAAAGCCAAGCGGCTAGCCAATCGGCTTATAAAATCATCCAAACCCAATAAATTAGTAAACGTGTACCTATTTGTTGGGCATACGATTTTATTCCTCTTCTCTAGCCTCCTTGCAATGACCTGTTCAATATATATGCATGTATATGCATGCAATCCCAAACAATTTTCAATACAGTTCAATATTTGATACAATTTGGTTATATGTACTGTTCTTTCACGTAATGGTTTAAATAAATAATCACACAACACAATCATCAATCAATTAGTTGATTAATGTTTCAAATATAATTTTGATACTACACAGAAAATCATGTTTTTGATGCCAATACACAACAAATAACCCTATCTAGTTTTGGTTATCACACCAGCCAATTGGAATCATATAGATATCCCACTTTCGAAACTCGAACATAAATATTGATGATGCTGCAGCGATCATCAAAATCATCTACGGGTGACTAGAATGTGATTCTATATCTATCTAGTATATTAAAACTTCGAATACACGTTTGCAAGGCGTATATGAAAAATCTTTATGTATTGGATTGTCCAAATTTAGTACAAATAAATATTCAAATATGTTGAATAAGGTTTAAATTTTCAAAAACAATATTTGTTTTCATTTTTATTATAAAAATAATACTCTTCACACACGGTCAAGGATACAACTGATCCCATCTCTAATGAGTCATTCTCATTGGATATTACTAATCCAATCTCTAATAAATTCTTTCATTCGGTTCTAATGTGTCTTGTTCTCGAGCTCTGTAAACCAAAGCTCTGATACCACCTAGAATGACCCGAACTTTCTCGTAAATAAAAGATCGGATTGCTTTGAGGACACGACAAATCAGAACACAAACAGAAGAACATTTCATTGCTTATTACAACAATTTCATCAGAATACAAGAATAGAAAAGAGTGTGAATAAATATTATACATTTGGCAAATATCAGAGATTCCAATTACATTTAAATACATAGCATCAGAAAAATAATAAAAAATACAACTGAAAGAAATACACGGATACGGATCTTTCCGGGTATAATTCCAGCTATAAACCAGGATCCTATAAGAATAAATCTGCAAAAACCAACTATTAGCTGTTAGTGTGGAAAATAGGGGCACCCGGAGTTTAAGTTAAAAAAATAAACTATGGGTCAGTCATGTGGCTGGTGTGAGAACTAAAATGTTATTAAAACTTTACTTTAAATGGAGTAAATCAAGGGACCATGCCATATAACACGGAACGGGTTTCTTCCTGAGAATACCGGTGCATAGAATAAACCACGCATGCTTTTTGGAAAAATGAAGCTATTATAAGACCCATGTCCCATCACACAATGTAACGCAAGCCAAAGGATGGGGTTTTCCCTTATAATAGCCAAACATGCTTGGTACGTTCAAAACAAATCATTTGATACTATTATAAGTGTATAGTGTCAAAACAACTTCAAATATAAATGTCTCAACCATAGACGGCATAAGCGCCCCATCCCACTATGTCGCCATATATAGGATTACAACTAAAACTGAAATGTCACGTATTGGAAATTGGATTTCCATCATGAGTCGAGGCCAGGGATGGCTCATCGCCGCTTCGAGACACTCTAGTACATGCCTCAGGATCTCCCAAAGAAGACCCCTGGATCTTCAGGGCGGGTTCTCTCTTATGTTTGAGGATTGGTTATTCCTGAACACACATTTCCCAGTCCTATTGGGCCTATCCATCGGCTCCGCAGAGACCGGTATATCTGAGTCGCCTCGCAATCCAACAACCACATAGGTAAAAATGACAACAATGTCAGGGCTAGTAAAACGCTGACACCACTCATAGCTAAAAAGATACGTCGTGCACTCCCTGTAGTCATGATCACGTTTTTGACTCATACTGAGGTGTGAGGCTCGCGAATTAATGCTGTTCACGAAGCTACGCTGTATCAAAAGCCATGCTTTGATCATCAACCATAAAACTCTGCTTTTCAACAAAAGCCTTGATCACTGCATCTCAGCATGCCACACAGGAAATTCATGCCATGCGACTGATATCTATCGATATATAACCTCTGAGCACATACATCATAAAGAAGGGCGTTAAGCAAGAGAATAAATTCCCCACCACCAAACAGATATATATATATTTAATAGAAATCAATCAACACAGAATAAAATCCAATGTCAGACACACAATCCATTTACAAGTTCGTTCTAGGTCTGAACAAAACCGGAGGCACCTTATTCCTCGTCCCGTATGTCCAATACAGGAGAGAGGTCCTCGCATATCCGGTCGATCTCCAAGTACGTCTGGACGATCACCACTTATTACCTTGTCCTGGGTGTACAACCCAATCAAGACATCATTAATCATCCAAACGATGTGAAGACCTCTAGTCTTCAACCATCGTCTTCATCAAATTATCGTCGAATCAGTTATTCAGAATGTATATAAACCCGGCCTTTCTGAATAACTCGCGTATATAATAAACAAGCGCTGTAAAACACAACATACGCCTCATTCCTATTCTGAATATTGTTTTATTTAAATATTCACATCCTTAGGGATTTGTTCCCATTAATTTTATCAAAGATAAATTCTTTAAAATTTATTCTAATCTTCCTTTGGATATCATCCAAACCATATTACGTTTTCCAAACTAGTCGGGATTAACGCACCTTACCGAAGTGACTATTTATTTAATTTCCCAATCCCATCCTATTCATCCCATGGAGCAAAACTGGTAATACTCCATATCTAACACCACGGTGTTATCGGTAAATTTAATTACCATTCCACGTTCAAATCTAAACAAAGATTTAATTATCGCTTGGAGAAAAAACTGATGATACTCCATTATCGATCCTTTCCCAAATTTGATAATTTAAATTATCAATTCCCATTTCAATCTAATTAAAGATTCATTAAAACTCCCCTTAGTTTTAATCTTTCCAAAAATCAATATTAATGATTATTTAACTTTGGAAACACAAACATGTCGCATCAACAATCTACACCGTTCTATTGATTTCTGCCGATATATAACCTCTAAGCTCATACGTCTCAAAGAAGGGTGTTAAGCAAGAGAATAAATTATCCGCCACCAAACAGATATATATTTAGCAGAGATCAACCATGCAGTTCGAAATACAATGACAAACATGTAATCATGCCTTCAACTGGGTTAGAGAACTAATGTCATTTAAAACACAGTTCATAATAAACCCAAATCACATCCCATTAATTATGGAATCTTCACGAAAAAAAAACTCAATATATAATCGATATCAATTTCCGTATCTGACTAATAATATAAATGGAATAACGGCAAAGCCTTTTAAATTACATATGTTTTAACAATTTCTTCCTCCATAGAAGTTCACTTCGATTATTACCGATCGAATGCCATTCAATTCCAATTTAATATATTAAATTGGAAAACCGTTACTTTGGAAATTTCCCGTTAAATCTTAATAAAAAGATTTATTGAAACGACCCGAAATCCCCCTTACGGGAAATCACGGATTGAGTCGAGAACAAGCCACAACAGAACGCATACAGAAGAACATTTCATTGTATATTACAACAATTCCATCAGAATACAAGAATATACAGAGTATAAATATTACACAGAAAATAACAGAGATTTAAACTACGTTTAAATACATCGCAGCGGAAAATAATAAAATACACAACTAGAATAGATATATGGATAGAAAGCTTTCCGGATATCATTCCAGCTGTAAACTAGGATCCTGTGAATATAAATCTGCAAAACCAAAACTACTAGCTGCCCGTGTCAAAATAAGGGCACCCAGTGTTTAGGTTAAACAATAAACTCCAGGTCAGTCATGGGACTGGTGTGAGAACTAAAATAGTTATTTAAAACTTTACTTTAAATCAGATATATCAAGGGACCACGCCGTATAACACGGAACGGGTTTCCTCCCAAGAATACTAGTGCATATAACAAAACAGCGCAATGCTTTTTGGAAAAATGAAGCTATTATAAGACCGAGGTCCTATCACACAATGCAACGCAAGCCGGGGGATAGGGTTTTCCCTTATAATAGCCAAACATGCTTAGTACGTTTTAAACAAATCATTTGATATTATTATAAGTGCATAGTGTATAGAACAACTTCAAATCATAAGTATCAATCATAGGCGGCATGGGTACCATATAACATGTCGCCAATACTAGGCTCTACAAATAAAACCGCAAAGTCAACGTATTTGGAAATTGGATTTCCATCTGTGAACCGAGGCTAGGGATCGTCCTCTACCGATTTGAGACTATCTAGCCCGAGTCTTAGGGATAGAACGTATCGACCCTTGGAGCGACATGGCCGGTCCACCGATGTGGATTAGACGAAATCCTGAACACTAGTCTCCCCGCCCTATGGGGTGTAAATGTGCCAATGAATGACTCCATCGGTTCGAGAACGACCGATATATCCGAGGCGCCTCGCACAACAACAACCACATAAGTCAAACTCGTCAGGGCGTGTAAAACCACTGACGCCACTTCTAGCTAGAAAGAAACGCATGTCCTCCCTGAGTTCCTCTCCCGTTTTTGGTTCACAACCGAGGTGTGAGGCTCGCGAATCAACGCTACACAAAGCTACGCCACAAAGGCCGTGCTTTGATCGTCAACCACAAGACTCTACTTTTCAATAGAAGCCTTGCTCACATTGCCACTTAGGCATGCCATATAGGCAATTCACTCCATGCGTTTGACATCCATCAATATATAACCCCTAAGCTCGTACGTCTCAGAGAAGGGCGTTAAGAAAGAGAATAAATTCTCCGCCGCCAAACAGATATATATTTAATAGAAATCAATCACAAAGACTAAAATCCAATGTCAGACACATAGTCCATTTACCAGTTTGTTCCGGGTCTGAACGAAACCGGAGGCCCCTAGTACCCCGCATATCCATCGATCTCCAAGTACATCTGGACGATCACCAACTGATTCCCTCCTCTTGGGTGTACGGCCCAATCAAGATCATCAGTAATTATCCAAATGACGTGAAGACCTCCGGTCTTCGACCACCGTCTTCATCTTCGACTTATCGTCATATCAGTTATTCAGAATGGGATAAACCCGGTCTTTCCGAATTACTCGCGTATATAATAAACAAGTGTTACAAAAACACAACATACGCCTCATTCCAATTCATCATTCACTAACCGTAAATTAACAAGAGAATAATTCCCCAAATATTAACCCCGAAGGCCGAAACCAACATCAAATCAATATCCAGAAAACCATTCTGCTTAGCTAACCGACAGTTAGTTTCTAAATTTCACATTCTTAGGGAAAGGTTCCTATTAATTTTATCAAAGATAAATTCCTTTAAATTTATTCTTTAATCATTCTTTGAAAGTCAATTCAAACCAAATTTTTGGGTTTATCCAAACTAGTCGGGATTAGCGATCCATACCGAAGTGATCATTTATTTTATTTCCCAATCCCAACCTATTCATCCCATGAAGTAAAACTGGTAATACTTCAAATCTAACACCATGGTATTATTGGTAAATTCAATTACCATTTCACGCTTAAATCTAATTAAAGATTTAACTATCGCCTGGAGCAAAACTGGTGATACTCCATTCTCGATCTTTTCAATCTAATTAAAGATTCATTAAAACTCCACTTAGTTTTAATCTTTAACCGGGTTAAAGAATCAGTGTCATTTAAAATACGGTTCATGTAACGGCAAGGAATTTCGCTCGATCTGAATCGATCGTTAAACCGACAAAGACCGTTCGAAACCCCTGATCGTTTTAAGAACAGGACAAATCCGAACGCAGACGGAAGAACATTTCACTGTATATTACAACAATCCCATCAGATACAACAATATACAGAGTATAAATGAATAAATATTACACAGAAAATAAATATCAGAGATTACAATAAATTACATAGCGGTGGAAAAATATACAAAATACAACTAGAAGTGATACACGAATACAGAGCTTTCCGAGCATCGTTCCAGCTGTAAATCAGGACCCTGTGGATATAAATCTGCAAAACCAAAACTACTAGCTGCCCGTGTCGAAAATAAGGGCACCCAGAGTTTAGGTTAAAACAATAAACTCCTGGTCAGTCATGTGACTGGTGTGAGAACTAAAACAGTTATTTAAAACTTTACTTTAAAGGATAGTAATTCAAGGGACCACGCCGTATAACACAGAACGGGTTTCCTACCAAGAATACTAGTGCTTATAACAAAACAGCGCAATGCTCTTTGAAAAAATGAAGCTATTATAAGACCCAGGTCCCATCACACAATGCAACGCAAGCCGGAGGATAGGGTTTTCCCTTATAATAGCCAAACATGCTTGGTACGTTTAAAACAAATCATTTGATACTATTATAAGTGTATAGTGTCAAAACAATTTCAATCATAAATATCAATCATAGACGGCATGGGTACCATATATCATGTCGCCATACTAGTTCTACAATTAAAACTGCAATATCACGTATTGGAAATTGGATTTACGTCATGAGCCGAGGCAAGGGGCAAGCTCCTCTCCAATTCGAGACACTCTAGCAAATGCCTCAGGACCCCACTATGATCCTTGGATCTTCAGGGCCGGTCCTCTCTTACTTTTGAGGATTGGCAGTTCCTAAACACACGTTTCCCGGTCCTTACAGACCTATATCTGAGGCGCCTCGCATTCCAACAACCACACAGGTGAAAAGTATAAAATGTCAGGGCTGGTAGGTCACTGACACCACCCTAGCTAGAAAGAAACGTCGTGCTCTCCCTGCAGTCACTATCCCGTTTTTGACTCATACCGAGGTGTGAGGCTCGCGAATTCAAGTTATACACAAAGCTACGCCACACAGGCCGTGCTTTGATCACCAACCACAAGACTTTGCTTTTCAACAGAAGCCTTGATCAATTGCCACTTACGCATGCCACACTGGCAATTCACTCCATGCGACTGATGTCCATCGATATACAACCTCTGAGATCGTACGTCTCAGAGAAGGGCGTTAAGCAAGAGAATAAATTCTCCACCGCCAAACAGATGTATATTTAACAGAGATCAATCAACACAGAATAAAATCCAATGTCAGACACACAATCCATTTACAAGTTCGTTCTGGGTCTGAATGAAACCGGAGGCACTTTCCTCGCATATCCATCCATCTCCAAGTACGTCTGGACGATCACCAACTGTTTCCCTCATCTTGGGTGTATAGCCCAATCGAGATCATCAGTAATCACCCAAACGACGTGAAGATTTCCGGTCTTCAACCACCGTCTTCATTTTCGACATCTCGTCGAATCGGTTATTCAGAATGGGTATAAACCCGGCCTTTCTGAATAACCCGCGTATATGATAAACAAATATTACACAAACACAAAAAACGCCTCATTCCAATTCAAAATATTCTCTTATTCACAAAATCACATTCTTAGGGAAAGGTTCCCATTAATTTTATCCAAGATAAATTCTTCTAAATTTATTCTATAATCTTCCTTTGGATATCATTTCAAACAAGTCGGGATTAGCGAACCACACCGAAGTAATTATTTATTTTATTTCCCAATCCCAACCTATTCATCCCATGGAGAAAAACTGGTAATACTCCATATCTCGCACCACGGTGTTATCGGTAAAATTAATTACCATTTCACGTTCGAATCTAATTAAAGATTTAACTGTCGCATTGGAGCAAAACTGGTGGTACTCCATTCTCGATCACCTTTCAGATTTGATAATTTATATAATCAATTCACTTTTTAATCTAATTAAAGATTCATTAAAACTCCACTTAGTTTTAATCTTTTCAAAAATCGATATCTTGCCTTTAACTGGGTTAAAGAACCAATGTCATCTAAAACACGATTCACGATAAACCCAAATCACATTTGATATTAATTACAAGACTCTGAATAGAAAATATACCGGCTTGTATTCAATATCAAATTCTGAAACCAACAAATATCGTATTGGAAATAACGATATAAAATATATCTTTCAAATCCCCATAACAATATCTGTATAGTCACGAAATCCAACATCGAAATATTCCGAAGATAATTTCGATTCAACTCCAGTCCAATTCACGTATTGGGAATATTGCTTATTTTTAAAATCACTTTCAAATTCAATTTATTTATTACAAAAATAAATTGATTTTAATTCTACTTCAAAACTAGTTCATTTCGACAAAAACCCTTTTTTATCATTTCAAATGTGGAGTTTTTCACCCCAGTTCTTTCCAATTCATATATTATGATTTTGCACAAATTATCAATATTTCAATAATTTTATCAAGGCCTATACAGTCGATTTCCATCAACGGCCATCGAACTGCACTTACAACGACCTTTTCCAAATTTGATTTGGACATAATTCCAAATCCAACCGTTAGATTTCAAATTTCTAATATTCATTGGAAAGCTCTTTTCGATACGAACCCAACGGTTTCGGTTTTAGGAGAATCCGACGGTCGGATCTCCCGCAACGTCAATTCGAAGTCAATGGTCGAAATTCGCGAACTACCGCGACGCGACGCGTTCTATTCAGGCCATTATATATATAATATATATATATATATATATATATATTATATATATTTCGTCGATTTCCTTTTAAAACGTATTTTATAAATCGTTTTAAATTCGTTTCAAAAAAACAAATTACAACTTCATCTTCAATTTCAAATCGATTTGATTTCAATTCAATTCGAATTCATTTCAAAAAATTAAATTTTGAAATCACTTTTCAATATTCATTATAAAACGAATAAAATCGATATAAATATCGTTCGCGTCAAAATAACGCATCTCTAATCCACACGGTTTTATATTTTTCAAAAACTTCTTTATTCTATTCAACAAATGAATATTTATTCTATTCAACACATGAATCTATATTTCTTTCAACACACGACTAATCTCAACACATGAGTACTGTCAACACATCACTATTTTTGTTATGTAAAATATTTTATAAAATTATGGTATCTATCATTTGATTTTCAATCAGACTCCTACTGGGAAGTAGTTCTAATTTTAAATATGATAATGATGTAAATTTTATTGTTAAAATATTTTACTCAACACATGAATAGTTTCAACACATAAATATCATCAACACATGACTATTTTTATATTCAACACATGAATTTTCTTTTATAATATTCATTGTTTTCCCGATTGGAATGAGGCCTTATCAATTACCATATAACGTTAATTTATGGATTCCATACAACACATGTATATAATAGCAATGATAAACAATCAACCATCATCCAAAGTGCACCACACAACTGCATAAGCATCAAATATAAATAATTAACGCTTACACAGCCTGTCGACCAATCGATCGACATACAATTAAATAATTGGGATTAGTGCACGCCAAATTTCATCCCAACACCCGTGTAGGGTTTCAAATCAACAAACACATATTTTTATTTGTGCAGTTGGGCGATGTGTAAAATTTATCGACCCAATCAATATCAGTCAAATCAGTGTATATAAACAAATCGGCCAATTTGTTTATAAATATATATTTATTCACTGTCACATTAAAAATTATATTTTTAACGATAAAATATTTTATTTCCTTTCAACACAAGAATATTTTATTATTCAATCATTCCACAACACAATCAATTTTCACAACACATCTATCAAACAAACAAGCCGTCCATGGTCTGTGGACGACGGGTGTCGGGTGCTACTGAGCACCGTCTGCATCCTAGTATATATATATATATATAACTAGAAAAAGAAATTTAGAGTGAGAAGTTCTCACCGATAGCTATCCCAACTCCATGACACTTCATTTATAGAAATCTTCGTCGTTCTCGCCTTTTGTCACTTTCGTTCCCCGTATTCACTACATATATAAAAATCACATTTTTATATTATTGCCATGTATATAAAAATCATATTTTTATAATTACTCCATAGGAAAAAAAATCCTATTTTTACACCGCTACTATATAGATAAAAATTCCATTTTTACATCGCTACTATATAGATAAAAATTCTATTTTTACATCAGTGTTCATATAATAAAGATTATATTTTTATCCTTCTACAATATAAAAATTATATTTTGAACTCTCTATAATATAGAAGATTATATTTTTATCCTTCTATAATATAAAAATTCAGATTTTTAATTGCAAAAATTAATTAAACAAAACAAAATAAATGAAAGGGCTTACATTGCTTTAAGGAGGAGCGGAGGGGGGTTTTCTTGCTCGCTGGTGCTGGTGGGCCCTCCAGCAGGCGGGGAGGTGGAACGGAAGTGGGGGGGCGACGGTGGAGGTGGAAGAAGAAGCAGAAGAGGCGGCAGCAGCAGGAGGAGGGGGCGCGTTCTTTTTCAGAGGAAGAAGAAGAAGGAGAGGAGGAAGAAGGAGAGGAGGAAGAAGGAAGCGGCGGCGGCGTCCACCGGGGGGTGGGGGGCGATGGAGGCGGCGGCGGTTCCCCCCTGGTCGCCTGCTCTCTTTTTTCTTTCGTTCTGAATGAATTAAAAAGGGGGGGCAGAGGGGAAGTAAGGGGTGGAGGAGAGAGGTTTTTATTTTATTATTTTAATTTCAAAAAAGTTGACTTTTTCATACGACCTCTAAACGAGGCCCACCGCCTGTCGTCTGTAGCGTTTTACCCCCATTCCGAACACAATGAGATATGTATCGTAAGCTGATTCGACCATTTCGATCAGCTTCCATTAAAATCAACATATAACTCTACATATTGAATTTGAACGCGCATTTCAATTTATCGGGGTCACATACTAACTCTATAAATCCCAGAAAAATATTTTCTAGCTTCGTATTGACGATACAGTCCTAACAAAACTAATTTCGTCGAATTCTGAGGCCGTTTGAAAAATGGCCAATTTCTGGTCGATTAAAATCAACTGAAACTGGTCAAACGCGTTTTCCTATGCCACGCTCACATATTGATTCAAAAAATTACGAAATTTGAAATCTAGCAATACTATGACATCACGGATCCAACAAAAGTGGTTTCGTCGAAATCCGAGGTCGTTTGCAAAATTCCCATTTTTAAGGGCCTGAATTCCATAGCGACTATTCAGAATCTTCAACTGGACATATCTTTTGATTCCCACTATGAAATTTCAATTTTTCGGATTCGTTGGAAAGATATTCTCAAATAGATCCTATTATTTTTGGTTTCGCTAAAATCCGGATTGTTTTGCACCCGGTACATTTAATTGAAGTTTGAAATCGAATTATCGAACTACCGCGCCATTTTCAATTCTATTTATAATTATATATAATTATTTATATTCTAACGACGACGTATAAAATATATACGTTCGATTCTATTCAAAATAAATTTCTCGTCGATATTATTTAAAATAATTCATTTTAAATATTCAAAATTCGCTAAAATTGCCAAAATAAAAAATTTAAATTGGCTCGCATTTCCGGGTTGTTACAATCTCCCCCACTTAAAACTTTTCGTCCCCGAAAAGGAATAAAGTCGAAAGTGGTTTGCTTAATCAACTCTACGTTCGATCTGGCTTCCATTCTCCAACTTTTCAGTTTCTGAGAATTTTCTAATTCTTCAAAAATTTGGCTAACACCCTAAATTTTCAAAAAATTTCGCCATAACCTAATTTGTACGGGGAGAGGTTTGGAAATTTATTGGGCCGTATTAGGTACCCAATAAATCCTAATAAGCATACACATATTTATAGTGATATATTCTGGTGTTTACAGGGGAGCGTGTATTGATAATAACTCCTGAGAATAAATTCCCGTCACCTTGTCAAATCCTGAGGGAGTGTGTATTTTAAATGCTCCAGAGGATAAATCCTCGTCACCTCGTCCCGTGTGGGAAATAAATAGTCCATGTGTCGTATCTAATAACTAGAGAGACGTGATTATTGTCAACTCTAGACCCGTGTGGGGTTTTTTATTAATTTGGCAATTTTATTGTTACAATTTAAATAGTCCATATCAGTCATCAGTTCAACCTGTAAAATATAGTCATCGCCATACAAGCCTCTCGCTCGTATGGTAAATCTTCCACCTCGTCACACAAGCTCCAAATGCTTATGTGGTATATGATGAAGTATGCCTATCTCCCAGAAGTATGCCATGTAATGTAGTTCAAAATTAATTGTTGCTACCCTATGGCGATGTTTATTATTTCACACAGAATAACCAGCACTCCGCATCCAATGGCATTCACAGGAGTTGATATAATAATAAAAGTGCGCATCCAACTCATTAAGGTTTACCTATTTGTCGGGCACGCAAATAAAATCTTTACTCAACAGCTATCCAATTTCATGTTCAAATATATGTAATGCACAAGTATATATATTTCTAACTATTTTCTTATCAGTTCAATGTGTGATTTAATTGAATAAATTTGTTCTGGTTTTTATTGATGATATTCTAATCTTCTCTAAACCAAAGGCCGAAAGTTGTTTAACAAATCAACTCAACTTCCATTACTTTGACTACGGCTTAAGTTCTTCAACTTTTCAGTTTCTGAGACCTTTTCAAATTTTTCAAAAATTTAGCTAACATCCTAAATTTTCGAAAAATTTCGCCATAACCTCCCCTGCACCGGGAGCCACGGGAAAATCCCGAAATTGCCATACAGGACTTCTGATCTCAAAAAGAAAAAGAAAAAGCCAAGCGGCTAGCCAATAGGCTCATAAAATCATCATCACCCAAACAAAACAGTAAATAATGGTAAACATGTACCTATTTGTCGGGCAAACAAATTTTATTCTTCTGCTCTAGCCTCTTTACTATGACCTGTTCAATGTAAGTACATGTATATGCATGCAAATGCGACCAATTTTCGATACAATTCAATATTTGATACAGTTAGGCTAAATGGTTCAAAATTATTAAACAAATAAACAAACAACACAACCATCAATCAATTAGTGAATTAGAGTTTCAAATTCATAATTTTGATACATCTATACAGAAAATCATGTTTTTGATGTCAATTCACAACAATAAATCTATCTATATTAGTTTTGGTTCTCACACCAGTCTAATGGAAATATATAGATATCACATCTTCGAAACACGAATATAAATACTGATGATGTGGCCACATCACCAGAATTATCCCCGGGTGTCTAGAATGTGATTCTATATCTATCCAGTATATTAAAACTTCGAATATACGTTCATGACGCGTATACGCGAAATCTATATATACTCGATTGTCCAAATTCAAAACAAATAAGTATTCAAATACGTATAAAATGGTTTAAATTTTCAAAACAAAATTGTTTTCATTTGAAAAATATAATCTTCACACTCGTTCTAGGATACTACTGATCCTATCTCTAACGAGTCATTCTAATTGGATATTACTAATCCAATATCTGATGAATTCTTTCGTATGGTTCTAATGTGTCTTGTTCTCGAGCTCTGTAAACCAAAGCTCTGATACCAACTGTAACGGCAAGGAATTTCGCTCGATCTGAATCGATCGTTAAACCGACAAAGATCGTTCGAAACCCCTGATCGTTTTGAGAATAGGACAAATCCGAACATAGACGGAAGAACATTTCATTGTATATTACAACAATCCCATCAGATATAAGAATATACAGAGTATAAATGAATAAATATTACACAGAAAATAAATATCAGAGATTACAATAAATTACATAGCAGCGGAAAAATATACAAAACACAACTAGAAGTGATACACGGATACAGAGCTTTCCGAGCATCGTTCCAGCTGTAAATCAGGACCCTGTGGATATAAATCTGCAAAACCAAAACTACTAGCTGCCCGTGTCGAAAATAAGGGCACCCAGAGTTTAAGTTAAAACAATAAACTCCAGGCCAGTCATGTGACTGGTGTGAGAACTAAAACAGTTATTTAAAACTTTACTTTAAAGGATAGTAATTCAAGGGACCACGCCGTATAACACGGAATGGGTTTCCTCCCAAGAATACTAGTGCATATAACAAAACAACACAATGCTCTTTGGAAAAATGAAGCTATTATAAGACTCAGGTCCCATCACACAATGCAACGCAAGCCGGAGGATAGGGTTTTCCCTTATAATAGCCAAACATGCTTGGTACGTTTAAAACAAATAATTTGATACTATTATAAGTGTATAGTGTCAAAACAATTTCAATCATAAATATCAATCATAGACGGCATGGGTACCATATATCATGTCGCCATACTAGTTCTACAATTAAAACCACAATATCACGTATTGGAAATTGGATTTACGTCATGAGCCGAGGCAAGGGGCAAGCTCCTCTCCGATTCGAGACACTCTAGCAAATGCCTCAGGACCCCACTATGATCCTTGGATCTTCAGGGCCGGTCCTCTCTTACTTTTGAGGATTGTCAATTCCTGAACACACGTTTCCTGGTCCTTACAGACCTATATCCGAGGCGCCTCGCATTCCAACAACCACACAGGTGAAAAATATATAAATGTCAGGGCTGGTAGGTCACTGACACCACCCTAGCTAGAAAGAAACGTCGTGCTCGCCCTGCAGTCACTATCCCGTTTTTGACTCATACCGAGGTGTGAGGCTCGCGAATTCACGCTATACACAAAGCTATGCCACACAGGACGTGCTTTGATCACCAACCACAAGACTTTGCTTTTCAACAGAAGCCTTGATCAATTGCCACTTACGCGTGCCACACTGGCAATTCACTCCATGCGACTGATGTCCATCGATATACAACCTCTGAGCTCGTACGTCTCAGAGAAGGGCGTTAAGCAAGAGAATAAATTCTCCGTCGCCAAACAGATGTATATTTAACAGAGATCAATCAACACAGAATAAAATCCAATGTCAGACACACAATCCATTTACAAGTTCGTTCTGGGTCTGAATGAAACCGGAGGCACTTTCCTCGCATATCCATCCATCTCCAAGTACGTCTGGACGATCACCAACTGTTTCCCTCATCTTGGGTGTATAGCCCAATCGAGATCATCAGTAATCACCCAAACGATGTGAAGACTTCCGGTCTTCAACCACCGTCTTCATTTTCGACATCTCGTCGAATCGGTTATTCAGAATGGGTATAAACCCGGCCTTTCTGAATAACCCGCGTATATGATAAACAAATATTACACAAACACAACAAACGCCTCATTCCAATGCAGAATATTCTTTTAATCACAAAATCACATTCTTAGGGAAAGGTTCCCATTAATTTTATCCAAGATAAATTCTTCTAAATTTATTCTATAATCTTCCTTTGGATATCATTTCAAACTAGTCGGGATTAGCGAACCACACCGAAGTAATTATTTATTTTATTTCCCAATCCTAACCTATTCATCCCATGGAGCAAAACAGGTAATACTCCATATCTAACACCACGGTGTTATCGGTAAAATTAATTACCATTTCACGTTCGAATCTAATTAAAGATTTAACTGTCGCATTGGAGCAAAACTGGTGGTACTCCATTCTCGATCACCTTTCAGATTTGATAATTTATATAATCAATTCACTTTTTAATCTAATTTAAGATTCATTAAAACTCCACTTAGTTTTAATCTTTTCAAAAATCGATATCTTGCCTTTAACTGGGTTAAAGAACCAATGTCATCTAAAACACGATTCACGATAAACCCAAATCACATTTGATATTAATTACAAGACTCTGAATAGAAAATATACCGGCTTATATTCAATATCAAATTCTGAAACCAACAAATATCGTATTGGAAATAACGATATAAAATATATCTTTCAAATCCCCATAACAATATCTGTATAGTCACGAAATCCAACATCGAAATATTCCGAAGATAATTTCGATTCAACTCCAGTCCAATTCACGTATTGGGAATATTGCTTATTTTTAAAATCACTTTCAAATTCAATTTATTTATTTCAAAAATAAATTGATTTTAATTCTAGTTCAAAACTAGTTCATTTCGACAAAAACCCTTTTTTATCATTTCAAATGTGGAGTTTTTCACCCCAGTTCTTTCCTATTCATATATTATGATTTTGCACAAATTATCAATATTTTTAATAATTTTATCAAGGCCCGTACAGTCGATTTCCATCAACGGCCATCGAACTGCACTTACAGCGACCTTTTCCAAATTTGATTTGGACATAATTCCAAATCCAACCGTTAGATTTCAAATTTATAATATTCATTGGAAAGCTCTTTTCGATACAAACCCAACCGTTCCGGTTTTAGGAGAATCCGACGATCGGATCTCCCGCAACGTCAATTCGAAGTCAATGGTCGAAATTCGCGAACTACCGCGGCGCGACGCGTTCTATTCAGGCCATTATATATATATATAATATATATATATTATATATATTTCGTCGATTTCCTTTTAAAACGTATTTTATAAATCGGTTTAAATTCGTTTCAAAAAAACAAATTTCAACTTCATCTTCAATTTCAAATCGATTTGATTTCAATTCAATTCGAATTCATTTCAAAATATTAAATTTTGAAATCACTTTTCAATATTCATTATAAAACGAATAAAATCGATATAAATATCGTTCGCGTCAAAATAACGCATCTCTAATCCACACGGCTTTATATTTTTCAAAAACTTCTTTATTCTATTCAACAAATGAATATTTATTCTATTCAACACATGAATCTATATTTCTTTCAACACACGACTAATCTCAACACATGAGTACTATCAACACATCATTATTTTTGTTACGTAAAATATTTTATAAAATTATGGTATCTATCATTTGATTTTCAATCAGACTCCTACTGGGAAGTAGTTCTAATTTTAAATATGATAAAGATGTAAAATTTATTGTTAAAATATTTTACTCAACACATGAATAGTTTCAACACATAAATATCATCAACACATGACTATTTTTATATTCAACACATGAATTTTCTTTTATAATATTCATTGTTTTCCCGATTGGAATGGGGCCTAATCAATTACCATATAACGTTAATTATATGGATTCCATACAACACATGTATATAATAGCAACGATAAACAATCAACCATCATCCAAAGTGCACCACACAAGTGCATAAGCATCAAATATAAATAATTAACGCTTACACAGCCTGTCGACCAATCGATCAACATACAATTAAATAATTGGGATTAGTGCATGCCAAATTTCATCCCAACACTCGTGTAGGGTTTCAAATCAACAAACACAGATTTTTATTTGTGCAGTTGGGCGATGTGTAAAATTTATCGACCCAATCAATATCAGTCAAATCAGTGTATATAAACAAATCGGCCGATTTGTTTCTGAATATTTATTTATTCACTTTCACGTTAAAAATTATATTTTTAACGATAAAATATTTTTAACTATATAAATATTTTATTCCCTTTCAACACAAGAATATTTTATTATTCAATCATTCCACAACATAATCAATTTTCACAACACATCTATCAAACAAACAAGCCGTCCATGGTCTGTGGACGACGGGTATCGGGTGCCACTAAGCACCATCTGCATCCTAATATATATATATATATATATATATATAACTAGAAAAAGAAATTTAGAGTGAGAAGTTCTCACCGATAGCTATCCCAACTCCACGACACTTCATTTATAGAAATCTTCGTCGTTCTCGCCTTTTGTCGCTTTCGTTGCCCGTATTCACTACATATATAAAAAACATATTTTTATATTATTGCCGTGTATATAAAAATCATATTTTTATAATTACTCCATAGGATAGAAATTCTATTTTTACATCGCTACTATATAGATAAAAATTCCATTTTTACATCGCTACTATATAGATAAAAATTCTATTTTTACATCAGTGTTCATATAATACAGATTATATTTTTATCCTTCTACAATATAAAAATTATATTTTGAACTCCCTATAATATAAAAGATTATATTTTTATCCTTCTACAATATAAAAATTCAGATTTTTAATTGCAAAAATTAATTAAACAAAACAAAATAAATGAAAGGGCTTACATTGCTTTAAGGAGGAGCGGAGGGGGGTTTTCTTGCTCGCTGGTGGTGGTAGGCCCTCCAGCAGGCGGCGGAGGTGGAGCAGAAGTGGGGGGGGGGGGGGCGACGATGGAGGTGGAAGAAGAAGCAACAGAGGCGGCAGCAGCAGGAGGAGGGGGCGCGTTTTTTTTCAGAGGAAGAAGAAGAAGGAGAGGAGGAAGAAGGAAGCGGAGGCGGCGTCCACCAAGGGGGCGCGATAGAGGCGGCCGCGCACCCTCCCCCCCCTCCGTCGCCCGCTCTCTCTCTCTCTCTTTTTCTTTCGTTCTGAATGAACGAAAAAGGGGGGGCCAGAGGGGAAGTAAGGGGTGGAGGAGAGAGGTTTTTATTTTATTATTTTAATTTCAAAAAAGTTGACTTTTTCATACGACCTCTAAACGAGGCCCACCGCCTGTCGTCTGTAGCGTTTTACCCCCATTCCGAACACAATTGGATATGTATCGTAAGCTGATTCGACCATTTCGATCAGCTTCCGTTAAAATCAACATATAACTCTATATATTGAATTTGAACGCGCATTTCAATATACCGGGGTCACATACTAACTCTATAAATCCCAAAAAAGTATTTTCTAGCTTCGTATTGACGATACGGTCCTAACAAAACTAATTTCGTCGAATTCTGAGACCGTTTGAAAAATGGCCAATTTCTGGTCGATTAAAATCAATTGAAACTGGTCAAACACGTTTTCCTATGCCATGCTCACATATTGATTCGAAAAATTACGAAATTTGAAACATAGTAATACTTTGACATCACGGATCCAACAAAAGTGGTTTCGTCAAAATCCGAGGTCGTTTGCAAAATTCCCATT
The DNA here is from genome assembly GCA_030737875.1 of Allium sativum. NCBI lineage: Eukaryota > Viridiplantae > Streptophyta > Magnoliopsida > Asparagales > Amaryllidaceae > Allium > Allium sativum. The sequence goes on along the minus strand of CM060923.1, from coordinate 477,777,752 downwards.
TTTAAGGGCCTAAATTCCATAGCGACTATTCAGAATCTTCAACTGGACATATCTTTTGATTCCCGCTATGATATTTCAATTTTTCGGATTCGTTGGAAAGATATTCTCAAATAGATCCTATTATTTTTGGTTTCACTAAAATCCGGATTGTTTTACACCCGGTACATTCAATTGAAGTTTGAAATCGAATTATCGAACTACCGCGCCATTTTCAATTCTATTTATAATTATATATAATTATTTATATTCTAACGACGACGTATAAAATATATACGTTCGATTCAATTCAAAATAAATTTCTCATCGATATTATTTAAAATAATTAATTTTAAATGTTCAAAATTCTCTAAAATTGCCAAAATAAAAATTTTAAATTGGCTCGCATTTCCGGGTTGTTACAGTTCACGATAAACCCAAAATCACATCACATTTCAATCAGTCCCTAACCGTAAATTAGCATGTGAGCAATTCCCTAAGTATTAACCCCGAAGGCCGAAACCAACATCAGATCAATACCCCAGAAACCATTCAATTTAACTAATCTTCAGTTAGTTTCTAATTTTCTTAACTCCTTTGCGTCTAAGAACAGTCTTATTGAAGATACCGTTCACGACAACCCAAAATCACATTCCATTAATTATCGGGTTAAAGAACAAGTGTTGTTTAAAACTCTGTTCACGATAAACCCAAAAATCACATCACATTTCAATTCCAATTAAATATTATTTAATTGGTACACTTCTTTAAATATAAATAAAGAGATTTAATCTTTTTCTGAACTGGGCTTAAGAACAGTGTCAATGAAGACACCATTCACGACAAACCCAAATCACATTTGATATTAAATACATGGCTCTGAATAGAAAATATATCGGCTTATATTCAATATCAAATTCTACGACCAACAAATATCGTATTAGAAATAACGATATAAATATATCTTTCAAATTTCCATAACAATAACTGTATAATCACGAAAACCAACATCTAAATATTCCGAAGACAATTTCGATTCAAATCCATTCCAATTCAATTATTGGAAATTCTGGTTACTTTAAAAACCCTTTTCCAATCCAATTTATTTATTTAAAAAAAATAGAATTATAATCCTAGTTCAAAACTAGTTCATTTCGATAAAAATCTATTTTTATCTTTTCAAATATGGAGTTTTTCATCCCAATTCTTCCCAAGTCATTTCTTATGATTTTACACAAATTATTACTATTTTTATAATTTTATCAAGGCCCGTACAGTCGATTTCCATCAACGGCCATAGAACTGCACTTACAGCGACCTTTTCCAAATTTGATTTGGACATAATTCCAAATCCAACCGTTAGATTTCAAATTTCTAATATTCGTTAGAAAGCTCTTTTCGATACGAACCCAACGGTTCCGGTTTTAGGAGAATCCGACGGTCGGATCTCCCGCAATATCCATTTGAAGTCAATGGTCGAAATTCACGAACTACCGCAGCGCGGCGCGTTCTATTCAGGCCTTTATATTATATATATATATAATATATAATATATACTTCGTCGATTTCCTTTTAAAATGTATTTTATAAATCGTTTTAAATTCGTTTTCAAAACGATTTCAGCTTCCTTTTCAAATTCAAATCAAAATTGAATTTTCCAATATTAATTCGTTTTAAATTCATTTCAATTCTATTTCAGTTCAAATCCATTTAATTCAAATCAGTTTCAATTCAAATCAATTTCAGTTCAATTTCAATACATTTTAAATTCAATTCAAAATGATTTCAATTCTATTTCAATCTAATTCGAATTTCAATTCTATTCAGTTTAGTTCGAATTTCATTTCAATTCAATTTAATTCGAATTTCAATTTCACTTTCAGTATTCATTGAAAAATGAATAAAATCGATATAAATATCGTTCGCGTCAAAATGGCGTCAATCTAATCAACACGGCTTCATATGTTTCTATTTTCAAATATTCTATTTCAAATATTTCTATTTCAAATATTTCTCTTTTTTTTTAAACTGGAATGAGGCCCAATCAATTACCATATAATTTTAATTATATGGATTTTCTACAACACATGTATACAATAACAACGATGAATAATCAACCATCATCCAAAGTGCATTCTACACTGTATAAGCATCAAATATAAATATTCAGCGCTTATAACAGTCTGTCAATCAATCAATCGACATACAACTAATTATTGGGATTAGTGTATTTCATATATCATCCCAATACCCGTGTGGGGTTTCAAACAATCAAACACAGATTTTATTTGTGCAGTTGGGCAATGTGTAAAATTTATCGTCCCAATCAATATCAGTCAAATCAGTGTATATAAACAAATCTCCGATTTGTTTATTACTATTTATTTCATTTCATATACACGTTAAAAATTCTATTTTTAGTTATAAAATATTTTTAACTGTATAAACATTTTATTTCATTTCACATCACATCACACAATCAATTTATACATCAAAATCAAACAAACAACAAGCCGTCCATGGTCTGTGGACGACGGGTGTCGGGTGCTACTAAACACTGTCTGCATCCTAGTATATATTTCAACTAGAAATAAAAATAAAGGTGAGGAGTTCTCACATTGGGGTTCCACTCCGTCAGCTTTGCTGTTGAACTTCTGAACCGTCTGGATCGGTTTGAAATTCCTATGCAGTTCTTTTCACACTGTTCAAATAAAAATTATATTTTTATTGCTTCATTCAATTAGTAAAAATCATATTTTTATTCCTACTTCTTATATTTTTATACTTCTACTTTATATATAAAGATCGAATTTTTATAGCTTCGCTATAAAAATCGCATTTTTACTTCACTATATATATAATAAAAATCAGATTATTATTTCGCTACATATATAAAGGTCAATTTTTTATATTCTCTATTGTATAAAAATCATATTTCCAATACTTCTACCTTATAAAATCATATTTTTATTACTTCTACTTTGTAAAAATTATATTTTATTCTTTACATTATATAAAAATTTCGCCTTTTCAAAATCAAAGCTTTCGCCTTTACAAAAATCATACCTTTCTAAATCTAAGAATCTAATCTCATTAAAAATCTCCCCTTTCCTACACTAAAGTATATACAAAAACCCATATTATCATCTAGTTATCATCTAAGTAAGAAACGAATTTTTATGTAGCGATTTTATATATAAAAATTGGATTTTTATCATGTTAGATCATTATAAATCTGAAACCAAAATTAAAATGGAATTTACTTACATCGATCAACAGAAAAGGAGGGATTTGGCGGTCTCGGACGCTGGGATTTCCAATCAGGAGAGAGGAGAGGTGGATTGGGGAGGTAGAGAGGGCGGCTTACATCAGAAAAGGGGAGACGGAGGTCGCGGCGGCTCGCTGAGGTGGCGCAGGCGGAGGGCGAGGTCGGCATGGGTGTGGCGGTCGTTAGCTGGGGGGTATGCTCGCGTCTATCGAGGAAAAAAGGGGTTGCTCGCGTCGATCGAGGAAGGGGGCGGGGGTTGCTCGCGTCGATCGAGGAAAAAATGGGGGGGTTTGCTTGCCGGAGCGGCGCCGTGGGTGGGGGTCGAGGCAGCGCCTCCGTCGATTTTTTTTTCTTATGATTTTGAAATGAACGGTCAACAAGGGGAGAGAAGGTGGGGGTAAGGATAAGAGGGAGAATTATATTTATTTATTTATTTAGTTTTATTTTAAAATCCTCATAAAGTAACTTTTTACAACGAACTCAAAATCGAGCCCACCGACTGTCGTCCCCAGCTAATTACCCCCTTTCCAAACACAATGGGATATGTATCGTAAGCCTATTCGATCATCATAATCAATTTTCGTCAAAATCAAAATATAATTCCATATATTGAATTTGAACGCACATTTCAATTTACTGGGGTCACATATTAACTCAAAAAATTCAAGAAAAATATTTTCTAGCTTCGTATTGATGATACGGTCCTAACAAAACAAATTTCGTTAAACTCTGAGACCGTTTGAAAAATGGCCATTTTCCAGTCGATTAAAATCAACTAAAACTGGTCAAACGCGTTTTACTTCGCCACGCTCACATATTGGTTCGAAAAATTACGAAAATTGGAATCTAGCAATAACTTGACATCACGGATGCAACAAAAGTGGTTTCGTCGAAAACCGAGGTCGTTTGCAAAATTTCCATTTTTAAGGGCCAGAATTCCATAGCGACTATTCTGAAAATTCATTTGGACATAACTTTTGATTCCCTCTATGAAATTTCAATTTTTCGGATTCATTGGAAAGATATTCTCAATTAGATTCTATTATTTTTGGTTTTTCTAAAATCCGGTTTATTTTGAATCCTGTACATTCATTGGAACTTTGAAATCGAATTATCGAACTACCGCGTCATTTTCAATTCCTTTTATAATTTAAAATAAATATTTATATTCTAACGACGATCTATATAAATATATACGTTCGAATTCCATTCAAAATAAATTTTTCGTTGTTAATATTTAAAATAAATCTTTTTAAATATTCAAAATTCACTAAAATTGCCAAAATAAAAATTTTAAATTGGCACGGATTTCCGGGTTATTACATTTATAAATTACAAATCCCACTTCACTGTAAATAGGGTTGAAGAAAAAATGTCATTAAAAACACAGTTCACAATAAACCCAATTCACATTCCATTTTTAATCGGGTTAAAGAACAAGTGTTATTTAAAACACCATCCACGATAAACCCAAAAACAAATTTCAATTCAATTACAATTAAATATTAATTAATTGGGTAACTTCATTAAATCTCAATGAAAAGATTTAATCTTTTCTCAACTGGGTTTAAGAACAATGTCATTTAAAACACAGTTCACGACAAACCCAAAATCCAATTTGATATTAAATGTAAGGCTCTGAATAGAAAATATATCGGCTTATATTCAATATCAAATTCTGAAACCAACAAATATCGTATTGGAATAAAGATATATATATATATATCTTCCAAATTCACCCACAATATCCGTATAATCACGAAATCCAATATCGACATACTCCAAAGATAATTTCGATTCAAATCCATTCCAATTCATATATTGGAAATTCCAGTTATTTTCAAAACCATTTCGAATCCAATTAATTTATTTAGAAATATTGGATTATAATTCTTGTTCATAACTAGTTCATTTCGATAAAATATATTTTTATATGCTCAAATATGGAATTTTTTATCCCAATTCTTTCCAAATCATTTATTTTGATTTTACACAAATTATTGATATTTTAAAAAAAATATCAAGGCCCGTACAATCGATTTCCATAAACGGCCATCGAACTGCACTTACCGCGACCTTTTCCAAATTTGATTTGGACACCAAATGCAACCATTAGATTACAAATCTTTAATATTACTTGGAAATTACTTTTCGATACGAACCCAATGGTTTTGGTTTTAGGAGAATCCGACGACCGGATCTCCCGTAATGTCAGTTCGAAGTCAATGGTCGAAATTCGCGAACTGCTGCGGCGCAGCGCGTTCTATTCAGGCTATTATATATATAGTATACATATTATATATATTTCGTCAATTTTCATTTTAAAACTTATTTTATAAATCGTTTTAAATTCATTTTCAAAACGATTTCAACTTCTTATTCAATTTCAAATCAAAATTGAATATTCCATATCATCGATATATAAATGATTGTATTTTCAGAACCTTAGATTTCGAAATCATTTCCTTTTCGATATTCATTATAGAAATGAATAAAATCGATATACATATCATTCACATCAAAATGGCGTTAATCTAATCAACACGGGTTTATATATTTAAATATATTCGTGTCCATCCCAAATCGGACATCAAAATCATATTTTGATTCTTTTCTGAATATTGTTTTAAAATATTCGTTATTTTAAAATATTCATTATTTTAAAATATTCCTTCTTTCTGAACTGGAATCATACACAGTCAATTATCATATAATGTTGATTATATGGATTTCATACAATACATGTATACAACCACAATGATAAACAATGAAACATCATCCAGAGTGCATTCTACAATGCATAAGCATTAAATATAAATATTTAACGCTTACAACAGCTTGGCAACCCATCGATTGACATACAACTAATTATTGGGACTAGTGTATGTCATATATCATCCCAATACCCGTGTGGGGTTTCAAACAACAAACATTGATTTTTATTTGTGCAGTTAGGCGATGTGTAAAATATATCGTCCCAATCCATATCGGTCAAATAAGTGTACATAAACAAATCATCCGAATTGTAAATGAATATTTATTTTGTTTTTCACATACACATTAAAAATTATATTTTTAATGATAAAATATTCCATTCCACATCACACAATCAATTTCCACAACACAATCAATCAACCAAACAAGTCGTCCATGGTCGGTGGACGATGGGTGTCGGGTGCTGCTAAGCACTGTCTGCATCCTAGTATATATATTAACTAGCAAATAATATTAAAGTGAGAAGATCTCACCTTGGGGTTCCACTCCGTCATTCTTTATTTCTGAACGGTCCGAATTTTTTTTTATTTCAGTCCGTTCCATCGCACACTCCTTTTCACGTTGTTCATAGTAAAAATCATATTTTTAGTATGATGTTTATTTTTTAAAAAAATCACATTTTTTTAATGGCACTTCATATATAAAAATCAAATATTTTTACAATGCTTCTTTCTATATAAAAATTATATTTTTATATCTCTACTTCTTATATAAAGATCGAATTTTTGTCGCTACTCCATATATGAAAATCGGATTTTTATATCGTTCTTTATATAATAAAAAATCATATTTTCCTCTCGCCATTCTCTATATAAAAATCACATTTTTATACATAAAGATCGTACTTTTATATCTCTACTACATTTGTAAAAATCGCATTTTCATATTCTCTATCGTGTAAAAATCATATTTTTATTGTCTCTATAACATAAAAATCATATTTTTATTATCTCGATAATACAAAAATCATATTTTTATTATCTCTATAATATAAAAAATCATATTTTTATTTAATTAAGAATCGAATCTTTATCATGTAAATATAATCGAATCTTTACATCCTTACATCAAAACAAAACTATTTTTTTCTATCCTATGATATATTACAAACGGATTATTTAATATAAAATTAAAATAAATAATTAAAACTTACAGGGGTGTAGAAAGGGAGGGGGATGGACTTCACTGGGTGGCTGAGCGGCGGCAAGCAGAGTGTAACGAACTGGGATTTTCGACTCCGAAAATCAACATCAAACTACCGTGTTGACCATTCAGACATCGAACATTCCAGATCATTAATAGAAAGAAGTTAGAGGGTGAGAATAGATAAGGTAGAAATATTGAATAGAAGAAGAAGAAGAAACACCACACAGAGTCTCACATCGCAGCGGAACAAAATATAATACAGAAATAATCTTTATTGAAAGCTTTAAAATACTTACAGTATCAGAGTACATCATACCATGGGACAGTTATAATAGCCTGTTCCCATATACAACACACAGCGGAATAGTAGTAATATCATACGTCCGAACAACTCCAGCTCGTCTCTTCATAGCAGTCGATAACCTGAACCTTTACAACCCGGTCTAACCCGAGCATTTACAAAACACCGGGTCAGTCTGGTGAACCAGAGTGAGATAAACTCGCACAGTAATAAGGGTGAACCATCCAATCATGATTTTTAAGTTCAAAACCTTTTCAAAAGAAAAGGATAATCATAAGACCAAATCCACACATAAACACGGACGGTTTTTACCTTACGATAACCCAAAACAGTTTTGAAACCAATATCTTTTCTGATATTATAATAATGTCTAAATACAAGTAATTACAATCTAGTGGAACGCTTGCATCTCACGCTCCACATATATAGTATACCATCAAAACCGCTGGCACTTATTGGAGATTGGATTCCAACTTGACAAGGTATGGGTCCACCTTCCGATAGTGTATCTCTAGAGACGAATACACTGGGTTCAACAAGAACTTCTTGCAACCCGGCCCTCACATGACCGACCCCTCATTTCGCTTGAGAGTATCGAATGTATATCACCGACGGTTGGGATCAGCAACCGTCTCCCGAAAAGGGACAGCATCGAAACATAGATTTAAGAAACAAATAGGATTTCCTCTAGATAGGTGATCATACACCCTAATGGGAGCGACCCACATAGCCATGCTGCCTGCCCGATTTTTGTCATTTCCCGGTTGATGAGGCTTGAGGCCAGAATTAACTTCTGATCATCTGGTCACCATTCACTTTGAATGCCACATCGTCAAATCCATCAGATATCACTAATTGATATCCACAAAAATACTCTAGCTGGAAGCTAAGAGAGCGACAATTCTCCGCCAACAACTATCGCACGTTTGAAGAAATCAACGTACGTGCTCCTTTGGAAATACTCTGTCAGACATCCGTCCATGCAAGTCATCCAGGAACAGGATGAACCGAAGGCACTCTCCTGCCGCATCCATATAGGAATCACCCCATGGATCAGTAGCGAGTAGTCCTTGCAACCCGTTGATTCCAACCACGACAGAATCACAGCTTATCTCTACTTGCCAGGCAGAGAATATTAGTGGTTCTTCCGTTTTTGAAAATCAACGGTCTTCACAGCACCATCTCGACCATCTTCTGATATCTTCACGTATTTGTTGGTCGGAATGGTTTTCGAATATAAATTCGATCCCGGTCTTTCCATACCAACAATCGTATTGGACAGGTTTGATAGTCGGTGTTTTAACTATCAAAATATACAGTGTTTCAATCATGACACTCCAATGAGTTCACTAGTTCAGTATTCAGCATCACTTGGCCCCTAACAAAAACTGATTTACTTTTGTTAAATTAAAACTTCTAACTCTTTTAATATTCAAAAATATGATACTTGAATAACTCTAATTTTGATTTAACTCTAATCAATTAACTAATATTCGACTTAACTCCATTCGCTTGACTCTAGATCGCAGCGATCACAATGGTTACGCCTGATTCCCTCAGGAAACATCCGACCGCCGTAGGCTATCTGCAGCCCTGCGAATTACGCTAGCAGTCGTACGAAATGGCAACTTAGCCGAATAATTATGTTTGGCTAATTCTATCTCGAATAACTATATCAAATTTCCCATTTTGAAATCTCATTAAAAATTCTCCTTTTTACTTGATCTCGTTTTCAAATAACGTTAATGTAAAATTAACGTCTTAACACTTTGAAACTCATTTATATGTTTTGGTTTATCTTAAACTCTTTTATCGAAATCTCTTTCGACTTAATTCAAATGATTAAGCAATATTTAATTCAAGCTCTCATTCTCGCTTAAAATTCCTTTTATAACTTCGTTATAAAACTTAGGTTTAAAATAAAACCTATTCATGAACTCCTCATTTCGCTTGATCAAATAATTACCCAAGCTAAACCATTCGGCTTATTTCTTATTTCCGTACTTATCAATCTGATTAACTTTCTAAAATCACTTAATAATAAATCAAAGTCTTAAATAAGTAAACTATTCATTTATTTCTCCTTATATAACTTTTATTCAAAATAGTATATTCCAAAATTCTATTTCTAGTTATAAAATAAATTTTATAACTGCATCTCTATCGATTCACCTGACGGTGAATCAATATCTGTAACCCGATTGATTTTTTAAAGGCCATACTCTGCCAAACACTTAACCAATATCGCTCATTGGTTTAAACCACACAGATGTTGAATATCCAGTCAATAATCAACCATCAAATCAATCACACAAACAGATCAGTTCATATATGATCATATGAAAATAAATAATACATTTGAGGAATCCGGTTGGATCCCTCCAACCTGTTCTTCCCTGTATTCAAATGGTTATCTCCAATCAGACCATTCAGTTTTGTTTAACTGATAACACTAAATAGCAACCATTCAACATCAACCACAAGCAATTCAAACGATTCAACCATTTAAACACGTTTATAAATAAACGTGACCAACCAAGGTAAATTACTTTTATTGGAACCAATCGTTAAAATATAACGATTTGGTATTTTACTGAAATTAAACACAGTTTAATTTCATCAGTTAAATCAACAAACAAGTGTATAACTAGCAAACAGGCAACCATCAGCAAGCAGAGCACACAAAATAAAAACCCAATTTATATAAAATATAAATGGGAAAAACTGAGTGAGTTTAACTCACCTTGCTTTCCATTCGTCGTTGAAATGATTTGTTTTACAAGCTTCTAGTCGTGTTCAACCTAGTCCGCCCAATTCCATAATATTACGTCTGTTCATGCCGATACGGTTCGAATATCTTTGGTCTTCTCGAACTCTGACAACATACGAGGATGTTATAAAATTTATGTTCAGAATTATTTAGTTCACTTTACATCGTAAATATTATAATATTTAAATGTATTATGCAACATACGCTTGACCTAGACTTTACTTATACTAGTAATAACATGCATGTGATAGTATTAAAGTAGTATACATATAAAATATGCAACGACCATCTTATTACGATATGGGTAGAGTTAATATAATCTGGTTGTTCCTGTCCCTACAGGTCATACCACTTCTAGTTTTAGAACCATTTCAATTAGTACTGATATTATAATAATTATTCCTTAATCTAAAATTAACGTATATAAATATATTCAAACCGTAATTGGCTTATTTCTTTAAATAAACAAACCGTAAACTTATTGGCCTGTTTAAGTATGGTCAGGCATATTAAATTTTGGCCTAAAACAAAGTTATGCTGGTGGCATTATAACGTTATATTCAGACTAATCTAGTTTAGGAAATATTAAATGTTGATTAGGCATGGCCACTATAATAATAAGACAAGTTAAATTTACTACTGTCCCTCTTCTAATTATATATACCTGCTGCTGTTTTCTTCAACTCACGGTCCTTCCTCTTCACATGATTGCTTCAGCCCATGCACCGTTTCATCTGTTCCTCCTCGTTCCACTGAACTGGTCCCTTCCACTCCATTTACCCCCTCCTTTCCAGTCACTCGTACTTCGCACCAGCACTTTCCACCAAACACCGGCCACTCCATGTCCCTCACTGCACCACTAAGCATGAACTGCCACGAAACCCATCACCTTAGATCTTCACTGACTGCGGCTTCCATTACCGCTCATACACCCCTCCTCGTGCTGCTTTGTCTCTGTCGTTCGAGGCTCCGCCACCACCTGCGCTTCACGTTTCAGCTCCATGCCAAAGTTGTTCTCGTCCGGTCAGTTCCTACTGTCGGGCACTGTAAGCTTCAACACCAGGCCATCAATACACGTCTGTTGCACTGTGCTCTGACCACTGGAGCACCCTCCTTCTCCACACTGTCCGGCGTTCTTTTATAGTTTTAATGCACTGCCTGCCTCGTCCAGCTACTACACATATCTGGCGATCATCTTTCATTTTTGTGTGACAAGAGTTTTGGGTTTAGAAATAAAGAACGGCTCACAAGTTCTTGTTGGTGGAAAGACTTGTGGCACTGTGTATTTATAGATAAAACAACGTGATGGCCACGGTATATATTTTTAATTATATCTATATACCTACAGGTCCACTGCTACGGTTGCGAGGGTGGGGATTTTCGAAAACGTGGTCGGCACGATTTGTACTTACTGAAACGAAAATACATGATACTCTCTATATAGCTGTGCGTGTTAATAATATATACAGGCATGTCCTTTTTGTTAGGTTTGCAGAAACAGGGATGATGTAGTCGTGCGTCGTGTATTAATGGAATGAGATGTACTAGGGTGACCGGAGAAGACAATACATAGATTAGGCGATGGGCTGTCATAAGTTGTGTGTACTCAAGAGTGGCTTCAGTATGTGTTTTCATTTCAAAGAAATCTTATCTTGAGTTTACCGTGTGATGGCGAAAAGAACAGTGTAGGATATAGATAGGGGACAAAGTGTATTCATTGTAGTTTGGTAGCTGTGCATGAAATATCAATGTGAAGTGATGGACGTGAAATAGGATCAGCCCCTGAAAAGACCATACACGCTGCTGCACAACCGGGGAAGACTGGATATGGGGTAGGCAGATCGTTGGTGTATATGTATAGGGAATGTTTAGAGAACAAAAATTTATTTACTGAAACTTTGTCGCAAAGTAATAAGTGAAACTAACCACAGTCGATTTCTGTTTTCTGATAAAAAGGCTAATCTTAGTGTAAAAAGGTATTCCGGACTCATTGGGACAAGTTTTATCGAAATCCGAGGTCGTTTGGAAAATTTTCCTTTATAAAACCGAAAATCAGCATGCGTTTTATTTTTTCACGATCACCAGATAAATCAAATCAACTTGAAACTTTGATATCTTGCAATAACTTTTCGATACGAACCCAACGGCACTAGTTTCGTCGCATTCTGAGACTGTTTGCCCGATAGGCTGTTTTTACCCCGAACCGCAATACCCCTTTTAACACCAAATTTTCCGGTCTCTAAAAATAACAAACTATATACTTATTCTGACTCTAATCGACGATACGAACTCAACGGAACTGGTTTCGTGGCCCAATTCGATCGTCTTCTCAAGTTACACTCAAATATCCCTTTATTATATAAATCACGCGCTATAGAAAATGAACGGCCGTTTACGGCTACCGTGGCCACATACGACATCTGTTTGCCACGCCGTTTGACTTTCTGACAATAATTTAGCGATACGGTCCCCATGAAACTGATTTCGTCGAAATCTGAGTCCGTTTGCAAAACGGCTATTTTAAAGGCTTATAATTAAATAACGATTTCTATAGCGACTATTTCAAAATTTGATTTGGCCATAACTATCAAACTATAACACGAAATCTGGATTTTTCTCTTTCATATGAAAATTATCGTCAATACGGTTCCAACGTGTCTTGTTTCACAGAAATCCGACTTATACCGAATCCCGTATTCTCAGTTGAGGTTCAAACTCGAATTTACGAACTGCAGCGCTATTTCCAAGCTCTATTTATATTATATATAATATATAGTTCAGCTTTGTTTAAAACGACGATTTAAATATTAAATCACATCGATATTCCAAATATAATAATTGAATTAAATAAATTAAATTATATATTTTAGTGCCAAAAACACGGGTCGTTACATTCTTCCCCCCTTAGAATAATTTCGTCCTCGAAATTGCTAAGGTAAGAAAGAACGTTATAAACCCATTCATTTGCAAATCTAATTTATTTTAAATCGAAAACCGATTTATTATCGTATATAAATATTTTCAAAAATATTGAAAATTTTCTAACACTTGAAAATTTCGAAAAATTTCGCCAGCACCTCCTCTGTATGGCTCAATCGGTACAACTACACCTCGCCTTTCTAGGCCTTCTCCAATCCAAAAGAAAATAAAACAGCCAAGCAGCTTGCCAAATAAGCTCATAAATCACCAAACCCATATAAAAATAAACGTGTACCTTTTTGTCGGGCATATCATTATCCTTTCCATCTGCTGCCCTATCAGCATATACAGATGCATTTCCAACAAAATTCCAATTTTATCCTCAAAACCAAATCCTTCATGCATCCAAGCCAAATCTCATTCTTTGACTAAATTTCCATCCACTATCAATTCCAAATCTTAACTTACCAGTCCAACAACATTTCATATTCTTGTTTCACCATTCAAAATCTGGTTCTGCTCGATATAATATATCTCGATTCAATTTCCAGTTAATTGGTTCCAATTCAATTCATATTTGCTTTCCCAAATTTCTTTTAAATTTTTGTTTTTGTTCAAACAATTCCCCTGGGAGTTTTTAAACAGTAGCTCTTTCAAAAGTCAAATATTCCTTTTCAGGATTCAAAACAACTTGTTTTTCTCAAAGCAATTCAAAACAAGATTTTTGGTAGTAATCCGTCACTTAAAACTCGGAAATGAACACTAATGATGTGGCCAGCATCCTCAGAGTTATTTCCCAGCGATCGAAGTGAGTTCAATACTATATCACTTATTAAAACCATATTTAAACCCTTTCATTTTGAAATCTATTTCAAAATAAAATTCACGATGCTTGTAAACAATTTAAAATCTCCCAGGATTTTAAAATTTTCATATATTCAATTCAAGTTGATTTGCAGCCCCTTTCCCATTTTTGGGAATTTTAATTCCAATTCTGATTTTAATTTCAGATTTAATATATCTTCCTTTAAATTATACGAATTCTAATTGGTTATTTATATAACCATTTCAATTTTTATCAACCAACACAACCAATATATTATAATATTTCCCATATATATATTTTCTCTATATCAAAATATACTTTGGGTAAAATTATTTCATTTACCCTCTTTCCAAAACATATCGTGACGACCCATCGTATTAGATTGTTTATAAACCCCTATCGATACAGTGGATCAAACTGATCGACCAGAACTCATAAACAACTCAACCGATAAATCTCCACAATATAAAACAATTTTTTATATCAAATCTACAAATACGTTCACTCGTATATATACACTCAAACTCAATCTAGGGTATTGCTAACCCTATCTCTACTGAGTCACGCCACAGAGCCAAGGTAATTACTTAAACAATAGCTCTGATACCACTGTAACGAACTGGGATTTTCGACTCCGAAAATCAACATCAAACTACCGTGTTGACCATTCAGACATCGAACATTCCAGATCATTAATAGAAAGAAGTTAGAGGGTGAGAATAGATAAGCTAGAAATATTGAATAGAAGAAGAAGAAGAAACACCACACAGAGTCTCACATCGCAGCGGAACAAAATATAATACAGAAATAATCTTTATTGAAAGCTTTAAAATACTTACAGTATCAGAGTACATCATACCATGGGACAGTTATAATAGCCTGTTCCCATATACAACACACAGCGGAATAGTAGTAATATCATACGTCCGAACAACTCCAGCTCGTCTCTTCATAGCAGTCGATAACTTGAACCTGTACAACCCGGTCTAACCCGAGCATTTACAAAACACCGGGTCAGTCTGGTGAACCAGAGTGAGATAAACTCGCACAGTAATAAGGGTGAACCATCCAATCATGATTTTTAAGTTCAAAACCTTTTCAAAAGTAAAGGATAATCGTAAGACCAAATCCACACATAAACACGGACGGTTTTTACCTTATGATAACCCAAAACAGTTTTGAAACCAATATCTTTTCTGATATTATAATAATGTCTAAATACAAGTAATTACAATCTAGTGGAACGCTTGCATCTCACGCTCCACATATATAGTATACCATCAAAACCGCTGGCACTTATTGGAGATTGGATTCCAACTTGACAAGGTATGGGTCCACCTTCCGATAGTGTATCTCTAGAGACGAATACACTGGGTTCAACAAGAACTTCTTGCAACCCGACCCTCACATGACCGACCCCTCATTTCGCTTGAGAGTATCGAATGTATATCACCGACGGTTGGGATCAGCAACCGTCTCCCGAAAAGGGACATCATCGAAACATAGATTTAAGAAACAAATAGGATTTCCTCTAGATAGGTGATCATACACCCTAATGGGAGCGACCCACATAGCCATGCTGCCTGCCCGATTTTTGTCATTTCCCGGTTGATGAGGCTTGAGGCCAGAATTAACTTCTGATCATCTGGTCACCATTCACTTTGAATGCCACATCGTCAAATTCATCAGATATCACTAATTGATATCCACAAAAATACTCTAGCTGGAAGCTAAGAGAGCGGCAATTCTCCGCCAACAACTATCGCACGTTTGAAGAAATCAACGTACGTGCTCCTTTGGAAATACTCTGTCAGACATCCGTCCATGCAAGTCATCCAGGAACAGGATGAACCGAAGGCACTCTCCTGCCGCATCCATATAGGAATCACCCCATGGATCAGTAGCGAGTAGTCCTTGCAACCCGTTGATTCCAACCACGACAGAATCACAGCTTATCTCTACTTGCCAGGCAGAGAATATTAGTGGTTCTTCCGTTTTTGAAAATCAACGGTCTTCATAGCACCATCTCGACCATCTTCTGATATCTTCACGTATTTGTTGGTCGGAATGGTTTTCGAATATAAATTCGATCCCGGTCTTTCCATACCAACAATCGTATTGGACAGGTTTGATAGTCGGTGTTTTAACTATCAAAATATACAGTGTTTCAATCATGACACTCCAATGAGTTCACTAGTTCAGTATTCAGCATCACTTGGCCCCTAACAAAAACTGATTTACTTTTGTTAAATTAAAACTTCTAACTCTTTTAATATTCAAAAATATGATACTTGAATAACTCTAATTTTGATTTAACTCTAATCAATTAACTAATATTCGACTTAACTCCATTCGCTTGACTCTAGATCGCAGCGATCACAATGGTTACGCCTGATTCCCTCAGGAAACATCCGACCGCCGTAGGCTATCTGCAGCCCTGCGAATTACGCTAGCAGTCGTACGAAATGGCAACTTAGCCGAATAATTATGTTTGGATAATTCTATCTCGAATAACTATATCAAATTTCCCATTTTTAAATCTCATTAAAAATTCTCCTTTTTACTTGATCTCGTTTTCAAATAACGTTAATGTAAAATTAACGTCTTAACACTTTGAAACTCATTTATATGTTTTGGTTTATCTTAAACTCTTTTATCGAAATCTCCTTCGACTTAATTCAAATGATTAAGCAATATTTAATTCAAGCTCTCATTCTCGCTTAAAATTCCTTTTATAACTTCGTTATAAAACTTAGGTTTAAAATAAAACCTATTCATGAACTCCTCATTTCGCTTGATCAAATAATTACCCAAGCTAAACCATTCGGCTTATTTCTTATTTCCGTACTTATCAATCTGATTAACTTTCTAAAATCACTTAATAATAAATCAAAGTCTTAAATAAGTAAACTATTCATTTATTTCTCCTTATATAACTTTTATTCAAAATAGTATATTCCAAAATTCTATTTCTAGTTATAAAATAAATTTTATAACTGCATCTCTATCGATTCACCTGACGGTGAATCAATATCTGTAACCCGATTGATTTTTTAAAGGCCATACTCTGCCAAACACTTAACCAATATCGCTCATTGGTTTAAACCACACAGATGTTGAATATCCAGTCAATAATCAACCATCAAATCAATCACACAAACAGATCAGTTCATATATGATCATATGAAAATAAATAATACATTTGAGGAATCCGGTTGGATCCCTCCAACCTGTTCTTCCCTGTATTCAAATGGTTATCTCCAATCAGACCATTCAGTTTTTTTAACTGATAACACTAAATAGCAACGCTTCAACATCAACCACAAGCAATTCAAACGATTCAACCATTTAAACACGTTTATAAATAAACGTGACCAACCAAGGTAAATTACCTTTATTGGAACCAATCGTTAAAATATAACGATTTGGTATTTTACTGAAATTAAACACAGTTTAATTTCATCAGTTAAATCAACAAACAAGTGTATAACTAGCAAACAGGCAACCATCAGCAAGCAGAGCACACAAAATAAAAACCCAATTTATATAAAATATAAATGGGAAAAACTGAGTGAGTTTAACTCACCTTTCTTTCCATTCGTCGTTGAAATGATTTGTTTTACAAGCTTCTAGTCGTGTTCAACCTAGTCCGCCCAATTCCATAATATTACGTCTGTTCATGCCGATACGGTTCGAATATCTTTGGTCTTCTCGAACTCTGACAACATACGAGGATGTTATAAAATTTATGTTCAGAATTATTTAGTTCACTTTACATCGTAAATATTATAATATTTAAATGTATTATGCAACATACGCTTGACCTAGACTTTACTTATACTAGTAATAACATGCATGTGATAGTATTAAAGTAGTATACATATAAAATATGCAACGACCATCTTATTACGATATGGGTAGAGTTATTATAATCTGGTTGTTCCCGTCCCTACAGGTCATACCACTTCTAGTTTTAGAACCATTTCAATTAGTACTGATATTATAATAATTAATCCTTAATCTAAAATTAACGTATATAAATATATTCAAACCGTAATTGGCTTATTTCTTTAAATATACAAACCGTAAACTTATTGGCCTGTTTAAGTATGGTCAGGCATATTAAATTTTGGCCTAAAACAAAGTTATGCTGGTGGCATTATAACGTTATATTCATATTAATCTAGTTTAGGAAATATTAAATGTTGATTAGGCATGGCCACTATAATAATAAGACAAGTTAAATTTACTACTGTCCCTCTTCTAATTATATATACCTGCTGTCGTTTTCTTCAACTCACGGTCCTTCCTCTTCACATGATTGCTTCAGCCCATGCACCGTTTCATCTGTTCCTCCTCGTTCCACTGAACTGGTCCCTTCCACTCCATTTACCCCCTCCTTTCCAGTCACTCGTACTTCGCACCAGCACTTTCCACCAAACACCGGCCACTCCATGTCCCTCACTGCACCACTAAGCATGAACTGCCACGAAACCCATCACCTTAGATCTTCACTGACTGCGGCTTCCATTACCGCTCATACACCCCTCCTCGTGCTGCTTTGTCTCTGTCGTTCGAGGCTCCGCCACCACCTGCGCTTCACGTTTCAGCTCCATGCCAAAGTTGTTCTCGTCCGGTCAGTTCCTACTGTCGGGCACTGTAAGCTTCAACACCAGGCCATCAATACACGTCTGTTGCACTGTGCTCTGACCACTGGAGCACCCTCCTTCTCCACACCGTCCGGCGTTCTTTTATAGTTTTAATGCACTGCCTGCCTCGTCCAGCTACTACACATATCTGGCGATCATCTTTCATTTTTGTGTGACAAGAGTTTTGGGTTTAGAAATAAAGAACGGCTCACAAGTTCTTGTTGGAGGAAAGACTTGTGGCACTGTGTATTTATAGATAAAACAACGTGATGGCCACGGTATATATTTTTAATTATATCTATATACCTACAGGTCCACTGCTACGGTTGCGAGGGTGGGGATTTTCGAAAACGTGGTCGGCACGATTTGTACTTACTGAAACGAAAATACATGATACTCTCTATATAGCTGTGCGTGTTAATAATATATACAGGCATGTCCTTTTTGTTAGGTTTGCAGAAACAGGGATGATGTAGTCGTGCGTCGTGTATTAATGGAATGAGATGTACTAGGGTGACCGGAGAAGACAATACATAGATTAGGCGATGGGCTGTCATAAGTTGTGTGTACTCAAGAGTGGCTTCAGTATGTGTTTTCATTTCAAAGAAATCTTATCTTGAGTTTACCGTGTGATGGCGAAAAGAACAGTGTAGGATATAGATAGGGGACAGAGTGTATTCATTGTAGTTTGGTAGCTGTGCATGAAATATCAATGTGAAGTGATGGACGTGAAATAGGATCAGCCCCTGAAAAGACCATACACGCTGCTGCACAACCGGGGAAGACTGGATATGGGGTAGGCAGATCGTTGGTGTATATGTATAGGGAATGTTTAGAGAACAAAAATTTATTTACTGAAACTTTGTCGTAAAGTAATAAGTGAAACTAACCACAGTCGATTTCTGTTTTCTGATAAAAAGTCTAATCTTAGTGTAAAAAGGTATTCCGGACTCAATGGGACAAGTTTTATCGAAATCCGAGGTCGTTTGGAAAATTTTCCTTTATAAAACCGAAAATCAGCACACGTTTTATTTTTTCACGATCACCAGATAAATCAAATCAACTTGAAACTTTGATATCCTGCAATAACTTTTTGATACGAACCCAACGGCACTAGTTTCGTCGCATTCTGAGACTGTTTGCCCGATAGGCTGTTTTTACCCCGAACCGCAATACCCCTTTTAAAACCAAATTTTCCGGTCTCTAAAAATAACAAACTATATACTTATTCTGACTCTAATCGACGATACGAACTCAACGGAACTGGTTTCGTGGCCCAATTCGATCGTCTTCTCAAGTTACACTCAAATATCCCTTTATTATATAAATCACGCGCTATAGAAAATGAACGGCCGTTTACGGCTACCGTGGCCACATACGACATCTGTTTGCCATGCCGTTTGACTTTCTGACAATAATTTAGCGATACGGTCCCCATGAAACTGATTTCGTCGAAATCTGAGTCCGTTTGCAAAACGGCTATTTTAAAGGCTTATAATTAAATAACGATTTCTATAGCGACTATTTCAAAATTTGATTTGGCCATAACTATCAAACTATAACACGAAATCTGGATTTTTCTCTTTCATATGAAAATTATCGTCAATACGGTTCCAACGTGTCTTGTTTCACAGAAATCCGACTTATATCGAATCCCGTATTCTCAGTTGAGGTTCAAACTCGAATTTACGAACTGCAGCGCTATTTCCAAGCTCTATTTATATTATATATAATATATAGTTCAGCTTTGTTTAAAACGACGATTTAAATATTAAATCACATCGATATTCCAAATATAATAATTGAATTAAATAAATTAAATTATATATTTTAGTGCCAAAAACACGGGTCGTTACACAGAGGCGGCGGTCGGATGTGGTGGGATAGGTGGCGGGCGGTGTTGTTTTTCCAGACCTAGGGGGTGGGGGGTTTGGGGGGCTCGCGCATCGAAATCGAGAGGAGAGTGAGAGGGAACGGAGAGGCGGAGGCTAGAGGGGGCGCCGGAGGTGGAAGGCTCGCACAATGGGGGTTGGTGGCACAGTGGCCAGGCACGCGTCGATCTCCCCTTTTTTCTTTTGAATGTCTAAGTGAAGAGAGGAAGGTATAGAGGGGTTTTATATAAAATTTTATTATATTTAATAATTTCCAAAAAGTTGACTTTTTATTTAACCTCCAAATGAGACCCACCGACAGTCTTCCATAACTAATTACCTCAATTCTGAATGCAATGGGATATGTTTCATAAGCCGATTCGACTGTTTCGACTAGTTTCCATCAAAATCGAAATATAAATCTATATGTTGAATTTGAACGCACATTTCAATTTACCGGGGCCACATACGAACCCCAAAAATTTCAGAAAAATTATTTCTAGCTTTGTATTGACGATACGGTCTTAAAAAACTAATTTCGTCAAATTTGGAGATCGTTTGAAAAATGGCCATTTTCCCGTAGATCCAAACTGACTAAAACTGTCAAAACACGTTTTCCTTCGCCACACTCACATATTAATTCCAAAAATTATGAATTTTGGAATCTAGCAATAACTTGACATCCCGGATCCAACAAAAGTGGTTTCGTCAAAAACGGAGGTCATTTGCAAAATGGTTATTTTTTAAGGGTTATATTTCCATAGCGACTATTCTGAATTTTCAACCGGCATAACTTTTTATTCCCGATATGAAATTTAAATTTTTCGGATTCATTGGAAAGATATTTTCAAATAGATTCTAATATTTTTGGTTTCGCTAAAATCCGGTTTATTTTGAATCATGTACATTCATTTGAAATTTGAAATCGAATTTTCAAACTACTGCGCCCTTTCCAATTTATTTTATAATTAAAATAATTATTTATATTCTATTGTCAATTCAAATAAATATATACGTTCTAATTCTATTCAAAATAAATTTCTTGTCGTTATTATTTAAATAAAAAATTCAATAAAATTGCCAAAATAAATTGTTTTAATTGGTTCTGATTTTCTGGGTTGTTACAATATCAAATGAGATTTTTTTTTAAATGTACCAAGCACATTTGGCTATTATAAGGTAAAACTCTATCCTACGGCTTGCGTTGCATTATGTGATGGGACCTGAGTCTTGTAATAGCTTCATTTTCCAAAAAGCATCGCGTTGTTTATAAATTGTTTTGTTTCAAGCTTTGGTATTCACATAGAGTAAATCTGTTCCATGGCATACAGTGTGGTCCGGTGATTTACCCTATTTTTAAGTAAAAGTTTAATAGTTGTTTTAAGTTCTCACACCAATCCCATGATTGACTCGGAGTTTATTGTTTCTACCTAAACTCTGGGTGCCCATATTTTTCACACGGGTAGCTAGTAGTTTAGGTTTTGCGGATTTCTATTTAACAAGATCCTGGTTTATAACTGGAGCTATATTCGGAAAGCTTTGTATCCATGTATTTCTTTCAGTTGTGGTAGTTGATGTATTTCCGTTGTATATTGTATTTATACATTTTTATTTCCGCTGCTACGTAAATTTTAAATCTCTGATATTATTTTTCCGCTATGTAATATTTATTCGTACTCTGATATTCTTGTACTTGATGTAAATTTTTATAATAGCAATGAAATGTTCTATTGTTTTTGTGTTCCGATGCGTCGTGTTCTCAAAACAATCCGGGCTCTTCCGTCTCCTAGGGGACCAGGGGATTTCGGGTCGTTAAAATTTAACTTAATATTTTAGTATGTAAAAAGATTTTTATGTATTAAATATATAGTTTAAAATACAAGAAGTTATAATTTTATAGTTTATTTTATATTGCCAAATTTCATCAAAAATAATTTGGTTATAATTATAAATCTTACATTATGATAAATGTTTATTAATTTTAAGTTTAGAAAATATAAATGTCTCCTTTGCAAATTAGTATATTTTGGTTTTTAAAGTTTAAATTTAAAATGGATTTGTATTAAGTGATTAATGTATATCTCACAGTAAATTAAATATTTTACAATGCATATATTAAGGTTTTTTTAATAACATTAATTTTTATATTTATAAAATTATGAATATATGTTTATATCATAATGGTTTACTTATATGATTAAATTTTATATTCTCTTTTATAAAATCTTCAGTATTTACCGATATTTACTATATTATTTTTTAAGGAAGCCCCCCACAAAAATTATTTAGATCCATATTTCTTAACAAATTATTTTGAATATTTATTTTTGATTACTACCTGTCATGAATATTTTATTAATTACCTATAAAATTTATCAACTCAATCGTCTCAATCTCGTTCATTAGTATCATTGACCTAAGTCTAGAAGTTAATGTGTATTACCTTTGTTTGGTTGAAATTTTTCGGGATATATATATATGCATGATTATTAAATATTACTTAATACTAATGACTTTATTACAAATATCTCTTACCATAATACATATCATCAAATCATTCTTCGTATTTTTTTAATTCGTTGTAATATTATCATTATGCATTTTATTTCATATCACATGCATTACAATAAATTACGATGCATGTCATATTAATATCATTTACATCATAAGTTGCACTTCATTCTAATATATCATCTCATGTTGCTTTGCATACATTTCATGCTACATTTACTAACAACATGTTGCACATATATCAAGTGTACTTTATGAGGATTTTTGTATTGTTATATTAAAAAGTATGTGATTATTAATTTGTTCGACCTGATTTTCCTGTTTGACTTGATTGACTTATTTGACATGTTGACTGGTTTGACTTGTTTGACTTAATTGACTTGTTCGATATGATTGTATTTGGTATGTGTATAGATAGGCTTGATTGAAATATACTTATACATATGTAGTTATTGAATAATCATAATATAACTATATTCCTCTTTTTCACATTTTATTAGTTCTTCTAGTATTAGTTTAAAAGGGAATTTTATAGTTTTATATCCTTATAGTTTTTAATGTAGGTAGAAGTTACAAGAAACGTTTGATTTTATGTTTGAATTTAGTGTGCTTGATATGATTGAATTTCAATTAATTATATGTGAAAATTTGAGTTTGAATTAACGATGTGTAATAACATGATTTGAATTGGTTTGGATTTATTGTATGGATGAGTGTTAACATTAATCTAGTTTAATCTGGATATTTCTTGTTTAAATCTAGATATTTTCTGTTTATGGGGAGTTTTAAAGTCATTGTTTAGTCTAGGTTAAGTCTTATATTAGTTTAAGGGGGAGAATTATTGATTAAACGTATATATATATATTGATTTTGTTAATGATAAAATGGAGAATGATAAAATAAGGCTTAGACTAAATGGAGTTACTAGTTCCAAAAGAAGTTGTTGGGGATAGAGGAGTAAGTGAAGTATCAAGATATCATGTAAGTATATTTTATAAACAAAGGTTGTCATCATCAAAAAGAGGGAGAACGTTAGGGACTAAGATGATGACGATGATGACTGTGATGACAACAACCTTGTTTAAACTATTATTGTTAAAAAACATATACTAACGCTATTTTGTGTGTGTATGAGTGTATATGCAGGATTTAGGTACAGGTATTATTCATTGAAGACTGCATGGTTTAGAGATTCAAGATTACAAAGAAGAAGAGTTCAAGACTGAAGACTCGTGAGCAACAAAAGTTCAAGATTTCAAGAAAATAGAATAATTTATAGAGCTTAGATTTTTTGTTAAAACTCCATAATAGCATAGAATATCTATTTCAAACCACTTACACTTTTTATCTTATAATTTTCTTATTCATATTGATTTCAAAATCACTTCCTATTTAAAATTATATATGTATCTTTTACTATTTATTTCTAAATTTACTTCCTAGTTTAAATATTTTAGTTTTAACCAATTTAAATATTTTAGAATTGATTACTTATATTTTAATTTTAAATAATTAAAATATTTTAGATTTACTTACTTATAATTTAGTTTTAATATATATTTTGAACTTAAGTTTTAATTTCCTTACATTCGTAATTATAGTTTTATATATCTTTAGTTTTACAACATTTCTTATATAATTATATTTATAGATTTATTTAAGTTTTAAATAATCATTTTATATATCGTAATTATATGTTTTGAACTTATATTTTTAATCTATTATACTATTTTATTATATAGAACAATGGCATGTTTAAACACCATAATTACCTTGATTTATTTCAACTTCATTTACATTGTTTTTAAAAAATTCAAGTTTCAAAAATTTCCTAAGGCATGTTGACATCCCTACCCCTCATGTCAACATGATGGCCGTTATTTTTTAAATACCAAATTTCAAAAGTTGTGTCTATTTGTTTAACAATTTTTCTAATGAAACACGACTATTTACCCACTATAAATACAATTTAATTTCGAAAAAACATAATTACTTTTAGTCTTCTTCTTCTCTTTTCTCCTCTCCATTATTCTCTTAAAATTTAACATTCTATAATCAAACTCTCCCGAATTTCAAAGAGAATTAAACCAACACAATTCTAGTTGATTCTCTATTAAACACTCTTTTGATTCGAACGCTATTCATAGTTATAAGCAAAGTTTTAAATCTTGGATATCGTTCGCGTTCCGTCTCGGTGATTTTAGAGACATGATCTCGTATCGGTGGAGATCTCGGATGAGGTCTAACTTGGGTGTTCGTCTCGAACTTCCATCTCGGGTCTGAAAGTTCATATCGGAACAATCTCGGGGTACATGATATATTAAAAGCTAATATATTTACAAAATGATTTTTATGAATGCTATTAAAAACATAGTAACCTAAACTTGAATTGCAAAATCAATTTATTATTCTTAATTCACGAAAGATCAACATAATCTAAATCGTAATATGTTTAAAATAGAAATAAAACACAATGCAAATAGATTTGTGCTTACAACATATGATCCACAAACATGAATTTTTGTTAGACATAAAACATAAAAAGATTCAAAACATAAAAATGTTCAGCATAAGTAGAACATAAGATACATAATTTTATAGGTAATATGTATGTAAAAACATGAATATGAAAATTATAAGCATTATAGAAAAGAACATATATGAATATACAATATAGTCATTTAACATGCAAAATGTAAAATTGTAGGAGATTATCGTGGTTAAATTTAAGTTTTTTAATTACTGTTCTGGTTCAGGCACGAATTTAAATTTTAACCAGAAAAACCATGATCTCGGACGATGTTCCGTATCTCGTATCGGCCGATATATCGTTCGATATTGGAATATCTCCGGCGATATATTTGAAAGGAGATTTACAATGATATTTGCTATTTCATTTCAGAAGGATCCCAAAATGAGATCTTGAAGGAGATCTCGGGCGATATTTTCGCAATCTGAAACAGTGGTTATAAGAGTTTTGTAACAAAGATCACAAGATCAAAGTTGTATCAAGTCTTTCTTCCAAAACTGATATTGAAAAGTTGTGGTTGTAGCCTATTCAAATCAGTTAGGTGTGATTGTAGCCTGGAAATCAATTGAGTCTCATAGTACTTGGAAAAAGGAGGGTTTGACCTCATGGCTTATTAAATCAAGTATTGTAATTTGGATATTATTTGAAAAGAAACGTGCATCAAGCCAGTGTAGTGTGGGAATGGATATAGGGTAACTTCGAACCAATATAAAATCCTGGTGTGTTCTTTCCTTTACTGGTTTTATTTATTATTATCTATGTATGTGCTTGATCCTGTGATTGTTTCATACTTGTGATTTGCATTTGTTTCTGATATATTCAAAAAGGTTTCATAAAATTCATTAATTCCATTAAACACTATTCATGCCTTAAGATTCATGATTCACATTTCCTAACATTTGGCATGAGCGAAGCTGATAATATGGGTTATCAATATATTAAAGGCTTCAAATGGTGATGTATATTATGGTTGTTTTGAATGTTTTCTTTCTTCTTTATCTGGATAGGCTATCAACTTAGGATACCGAAGTGATTTGGGAATTGAGAATCCTACTATATGTAGTATCTGTTTCTATTGTTATTTGAGTGGCATATTTTATTTAGTAATTATGTGCTAACTTTTAGTTATAGGGGACAACTTAGGTAAGACTTGAATTGTCTAGTTTCATATTTTGCAATATAGCTATTGATTGTCATTATCGCTCATACCAGATTATTACCTAACTCATAGGTTTTTGTTTCTTCTTATTACCTTAGGATGCTCATGGATAATATTGTTGAGTAGACTGAGTAACAGGTTCAGTGATGAGGATGTTGAACGATGACGAGCTGAAGGCTGATGCATTATTCTACTATATAGTTATTTTTTTTATTTCACTATTTTGATTGGTATATACTCTGAGAGAGATTATAGCGAGGCTTGATATATTCAAGTTTATGACATACGGCACCATATTCTCAGAATTTATTTGGAGATTTGATTTCTTCTTTATCATGCTTCACTGCATACTTTATTGTATATGTTCTTATTATATTTTGTCTATTCACTGTGAGAAATTCGAATGGTTCTATTTAGGTTTACCTTCCTTAGTTATTGTCCCATGATGGTTTGGCATAATCTACAACGCATCACGCTTATCATTCGATGCAAGGGGTATGAGATGGTTTTCACACTTATTGTAGGGTGCTAGTGTTATAGCAGCATGATCTGTGCCGCTTCTATTTGATGTTTTACCTATTGATGTCACCTTCGAGATGGAGGCAACATCACTTCTCGTCAATAAAAAGAACGGTAAACGATGTCATAAGTCATCAATGAAGCCAAAAATGCTAAAGGTCACTAGTATTATTATCTACTTGTGAAGATAGAATGGATGTTGTGACTTATCCATATCGCTGTATATAGATGTTATCCCACATCCGTGCCACTACGTCACATATCGCCAGTGCCACTTGTCATTAATATTGCTCCTATGGATGTCATTTCTCATTAATGAAGAAAAGATGTATACCCGATTATGCCACTTCTCCAGAATGCCACACATCATTAATGTCGGATACTACCAATACAATTTCTTATCGATCTCACACATCTCCCTTATCAATGTCGTCATTCATCATTGTCGTGCCTTAAAGATATCGCATTTCATTAACCTTCAAAGGATGTCGCTAGTCCTCAATACAATGTTGATACTAAGTGACTTCAATAATGACTATCAAAGGCATGATAAGCGTTAAATGTTAATGAATAATGCCGAAGTTTAACATCAATAATGTTGAGAGTTAATAATTCGAAGTTCACATTTATATGAAGAATGACATAGGTCATTAAGTCTAAGTAGTATCGTACATGTGATTGAGAAAAACTAATTAATGCCGCATTGCAGTTACATAGTGTAACAACTATGTTGCATTTATTCACCCTTACAAAAAACTGAACATGGGCCATGGAGAAAAAGCGATCATTTCTTATCTTACATTTCAAAATTAAACTCTTGCAGCCTTAAATTGATAAGGCGATTTTGTGCCAGGAAGCCAACTGCACATTCTTGTACATTCAACATTTCATGGAATAAAAATAAAATTTCTTGAACTATAACTTACCTTAGAATTCCAAAACACATGTGATTTTCATATTCATGAACTACTTCAAATTCCCAAAGTATTTGTAGTTTAGGTTTTCATTTTTGCGTATTATTAATTATATCGGCTACTTCTTGAGCATAAGACATTAACATAGATATGGTCATGACTCCTTCTATAACCTAAGCTTGCTTCACTCACACTTCAAAATCCTTAAATCAACCTAGTGTTGTCTTGTGTCAACACTCCTTGAGGTTAAATTTAGGCTCTTCAAAGTTCACCATTAGCCAAGGCTCTCGACCTTGTACTTTTTTGGGTTAACGATGAAGTTCATTAACATAAATGATGCCTTGATAACAAAAGGCTTATTTAGGGAGATAGGACGGAAACCTATTATCCAACTTTTGAACCAAGTAGTATTTCAAAGAGGAAAATTCATTTAATGTTCCGTGAAATAAACCAAATGTCTAGAATTACAGAAATGTAAATCAAAATTCAAGTAAAATCT
The DNA here is from genome assembly GCA_030737875.1 of Allium sativum. Taxonomy (NCBI): domain Eukaryota; kingdom Viridiplantae; phylum Streptophyta; class Magnoliopsida; order Asparagales; family Amaryllidaceae; genus Allium; species Allium sativum. Next base: position 477,749,119 of record CM060923.1, on the reverse strand, counting down.
GAAGAACCGGTACTGAACCTTGCATACCTCTTGAGGCCTCTTGGTTATTGTTCATACAAGTCAAATGAAAAGAAATACAAAGTAAAAAATTATTTTCAAGTCTATCACTTGACCCAAACCTAAAGTCGTTGACCCGTCACAAGGCACGTAGTTAGACAAAGGGTCAACAAATATGAAGGAAGGGCTATGGGAAAGGCAAGAATATGAAATCAAGGATGATAAGTCTACATTGTATCTTTAAGAAATGAAGCAAAAAGATAAGCACTTAAAAACTTGGAAACCCTGACATCATATATAATAGGAGAAGCCCAAAAAACAACAAGTCCCTTTTTTCCTTCTTGGAAATAACAAATTTTTCTCTAATACTCTATTGGATTCATACTTGAGTTGAAAGCAATCAAGTTGTGAAATCGTTATTATTAAAGAAATGATCGATCAACAAAAGTGTTGGCGATAGATGTAAGCTATTTATTTATTTTGGTTTAACTACAATAAATTCCTAATTTTCGGTTTCTTCAATTTTGTAGATATATCTTATTTATCGATTAGATGTTTATCCCACTTATGGTGCAAAAAGTAAATAACAAGAAATCATTTCTACTTTAACATACGGGGAAGTAGTTGAAAATTTTAAAATCTAGCAATATCGCAAACAAATAAAAAACTTTAATTTCCATAAATAAGGTAGGTCTAATTGATATCCTTGTACTCTTTCATCATTTGCAATAGATCGACAATACTAATCATAATCAAATAACTAAATAAAATATCATAGATATACTAATTAATCATTGGACTAAAGCATAGTTCCAAAAATCTACTATCGACCAATAAATAAATACCCTAAAGAAGAAGAACAGTAATGGAAAGAACATATGTAAGCATACAGATATGGATGAATGTAAAGATATAATTGCACTTGAAACTTTTAGCAAACAAATGTAATCGAATTCAGGCAATATCCAAATATCAAGAGAACAGACTCTGCCATATTCTCAAATAAGATCTTAAAGAAGTTTTGTTGAAGACTAGGGGAAATGGTCTCTTCGTCATTTGCATGCTTGAGACGGTAGCGAAATAATAATTTAGGTAGGCTAGCAGGTTGGTTTTTCTTCGAGGTGTGGTTGCAAATAGTTCAGGGAAAAAAATAATTGAAAAAAAAATAGACTTGATCCTTTTAATATCAGGTTTATTAAGTTGGCTAAATGGATCGTCGTTTATTTTGAATGGCTAGCCTCATAGTTATTATGGATATATTTTTCCAAGATATTTATTCAAGAATATTAAATAAGTGTTAGCCCTCTTTTTGGCACTAATCTCATCAGGCCAAAACCAAAGCCCAAACGCACAACCAAATACAAGTTGCGCTCCAAGAGGCCCATCAGGGGCACTACATCAAGCAACGGTATATCGGCCCAAATCCAACTCAATCAGAATGAATGCGCATTACTTGAAGAATCGCTCACCAGGACGACCGAGTTTCTCGCTTTCAGAAAGAACTCATCGACCGATTATCTCGGGCCAGCGTGGAAGATTTCTACAGAGCCAGTCCACTTAATATCCCGACTTCCAAGGAGATAAAGGCAGTCAACCATATGCGGGCAAAGTTCTGCTTTTGATATACCTATCCACGGATGCCACGTCAGCCCCAACTTTTGAGGATACTATTTATGAGTAGTGGAATCAGTCTTCTAGCCGCAATTCGAGCCAATGGATGGATTCCATGTGTCTGGACCTTCCCGAAATGGCTGGACCATTTCGCAACAACCCAAGCAGCATTTTCCACCTATAAATACCTCCAAGCTTAAAAAGAAAGGGGACGACTTCTTTTGGGCCAGACGGCTTTCTCCAAACTTTTCAGAATCTTAATCTCTCAAAAGGAAGAAAGGAAAATAGTCATTTTCTTTCTTTTCTCCAAACAGAAAAAGCATTGTATTTGTAATAAAAAAAAAGAGAGAGAAATAATATATAAAGTGGACGTAGGCATTGTCTTTGCCAAACCACTTTAAAAATTCTATGTATGCTCCCCGTTCCTTTACTTTTTATTGCATATTTTATCTTTATTCGTGTGTAGATCATGCGATTGGGGGTTGATCGTCACTAGTGACCAACTTTTGACGTCAACAATGAGCTTTATTTATGATTATTGATATATATTTTAATATCTTTTAGTTATTTCCTAAAAAAGGATTTGCTAGATATTTAAGAATATTAGACAGGCTTGATTGATTTATATATTTCCTATTTGTGGCCACCTGATTGAAACACCCCACCTCCGTTAGGGTCACTCTCAAAGGGAATGCCCTAATTTTGGTGGAGGTTTATAAGTATAAGTCACAGATATACAAGACAGATATAAAAACACATATTTGTAAACAGCAGAAAAGTGGTAACTTTTATTTCATAAAAGCAAATACGTGTTACAACAACATCACCATGATTGTCTTACATCCTTTCCAAAATCATAACATAACACTTTCATAATCTGTCTTGATTACATTATTTAAAGAAGCTTAAAGAAAACATAAATAAACTGCAAAAGCCCCATAGTTGCTGTCCAAAGCCATAGTTCAAAACGAAAAAGTCCAAGCAATACATTTCTCCTCTTCAAGCTGGATATTAAGGCTGGTCAAGCTGCAGTGTTCCCTCCCTGTGGACCTGGGGGGGGGGGGGGGGAACGGAAGAAAAGAAGATGAAAGAAAAGTAGAGTCAGACATAAAGCCTGAGTAAGTCTAGGATTATTCTGTCTATGAATAAAGAACTGGGTATGATAAGTATAAACAAGAAGTGGGAAAGCACTATAAACTTAGTTAAGTTGTCTAGGGTCGAATATACTATCGTACCCCATGTTAATCTCTGAACCCATATAAACTAGTTCCCAACAGGCACCCCATAATCAGGGTGAAGTGATCCATTTTACGATGATCGGCTCCTACTCGCATAGTTACATGTGTCTTACGGCCCCCGATATTGTAGTTACCTATGCTGGTCCCACCATGGGGTGTATCAAGTCCCATGGCGGCAACCCGACACAACCCTAGAATGCATAGGTATGCTACTGGTGCCCAGTGCCTTATTTTTTTGTGCCGGAGTGAGTGCACGCCCACACCCCGTTAGAACCTACACTGCTGCATCACCGCCGTCGATTTGACCTCTTACAATCAGCCCAGTAATCGTGCCCCACCTGCCTAGTTTCAGGGTATCATGATACACCTTATAGGGTTACTGCTGAAAAGGGTCCCCCGCTACTAGGTTTTCTATCTCTAGCCAACATGCTAAGTTAGTTAAGTGTTTTATGAACCTAACCCCCAATCAGTCTGTTTAGTTTAGCATGTCCCATTTTTGATTAAGTCTTTAGTTTACTTAATCCTATCAGTCCTGACTCAGCCTTAATTGTCTTATTAAAGCCTTGACCTCTCACATTAGACAGGTATTGTTGTGGCTGCCTGTTGCCGGTTGGTTCCGGGAAGTCTTACGCCACAACTCAGTCTAACCTCGGGTCCTTATTGGGCTCCATTTTTAACCACCCACATTGGATAGGTATTGTTGTGACTACTGGACAGCCGGGCGGTCCCGGGCAGGTTTACATCACAACTCAATCCAACCTCGGGTTAAACACATCGTATGTTCTACATTTACATATTTTGTCTTTCTTCTTTATTTTCTTATATGTAAATATTTGCGGCCCATTATTAAAAATCAATGGTGTGAAGGTTACACCAATCATGGGCCCAACCCATACTTGAATTTGGGCCCCTTTACTTTATATTTTCATTTATTAATTAATTTGGCCCAACGCTATTTACCCCCGTTTAATTCGCTCGTTTATTATATATATGTTGGGCTTAGCCTTTTTAAGCCCAACTTAGCCACGTGAAAAAGGGGAGGCTTAAAGCATGATTACATACACAAGAAGTGGAATGTGAACGCATGAACTTGCAACATAACGTTGGAACTATAAAATAGAAACTGGTGTACTTGCATAGTAGTAATGTATACTTTGGTCATAAAGCATAAGTGACATGAATCAAAGCATGTAAACTTGTAGTTGAGATAAGAATCTAAATTGGATATCATTATTGACACATAGTCTTAGCTACAACATAAACCTATGTTTTTATTTAGGCATAATGTCAAACATAAGCAAATCATGTTCATAAGATTCCTACATGTTTTTAAAGGGGTTTACTTTTGTTACTAATACAAAAGCATAGTTCAACTTGAATTATTCCAACTTAATCATGATTTTAAATCTATTCACCTAACCATGGCGCACATATACTTATGGCATAAATATTTCTACACATGAAATCATGATCTTTACTTCAGTCATGCAAACTTGCAAATGGGATTTTGAATCTAACCTAGCTATGTACCACATATGTCATCATATAATTCTTGTTAACAATATAGACCTAACATGGTTTTCAATTATGCAAAATATCAATCATAGCCTAGTCATATTCATAAGTTCGCAAAGAGGTTTTCTAGTACAAAAGTATGGCTTAATACATAGATCATGATGCCAAATTTTCAACATAATTTCATATGAATTATAATAACCCAAATTTGTTCCAATTACTCACAAAAATGATTTTTGTACAAAAATACACATTATGATGGCATAGTAGCAAACCACAAACTTGCATGAATTTTAATTAAACAACTACATACATGTAGCTTCAACATGAATTACATAATTTGCGAATATTCCAAACGTATACTTGCATAAAACTACCACAAACATGTAGTTTTTATAATGAATAACATGCTTTGCGAATATCCAAACGTATACTTTATTCCAAATCGATAAGAATCATAGTAACGCACAAATATGAATTACTTTATCACCACAAATCAAGTATACAAACCAACACAATTATTTATTCATACCAAAATAATACTCTACTTACAATTGTGTGGCGAATTCTCCAATTTAGGGATTTGGAGATGCGATTCCTTGTTGATTTGATTTGTTTAAGTTGCTTTATGCTTTAGAATTTTCCTCCTAGTCTTCTCCCAAATTGGTGGCTACTCCTATTCGTTCCTCAGCAGCATGATGGCTTTGTTCTTATTTTTGAATGAATAGATTAGGTTGAGTCTAGGGTCATTTTTATAGAGTTTATGAACTGATTAGGACCATCGATGTTGCTTGGATTGATCGTAGCCATTCATTCGAAAGAGAGACCAATTAGAGCCTGCCACCTAGCCCTAATGACAAAGCATGCTTCTGAAAATCGACCAACATAGACTAGGCTAGCCAGGGTGGACTGGGTTCGACCTGGGTCTGGACCAGGTCGACAGCCCTGTCGACAGCCCTGTCGACCTGGCTAGACCAGGTCGACAGCCCAGTCGACCTGGGTGCCTTAGGCGGGAATTTTCCCGCCCTGGCCAATTGGGCCCGATTTTTAATTTTAAACTTGTTTTTTTCTGAGCTGTTCGAATTTTAAACTTAATTCAGAAACTTCCGGAGGCTATATCTTCTTCATACGGACTCCGTTTTTCGAAAACTCGGACTCTATTTCGCGTATTTTTCCGAGACGAACGCAATGGCGTATCCTGTTTCCCTTAGTTCTTTGATTTCAAATTAATTATACTTTAATTTGTTAATTTCACAGTTATAGAATTCACGGGGTGTTACATTCTCCCCCACTTAAAAGGATTTCGTCCCCGAAATCTTCAAGTTAGGAGGAATGTAAATCCTATCATCCAATCATCCATCTACTCATCCATCAAACACGAGCATCCATTGTCCTTAAAAGACTTCTAATGCTTCATGATCATATGCGAAGTGTGTGTGTACATGTACTTATCTAATGCAAAATCAGGCGGTCTACTGATTCAGTTGACCTCCTTAATGCGAATTATGTAAGTGCCATGAATCCATTATGTATGCAAATTTTCCTATTCATGATTCTACATGAGTGCACAATCATTCATTACAAATGCAACATCCATATGACAACACATTAAAGTTCAACCATATACGAATGCAAACATATATGCATATGCAATATGAAGTGACTGAGCCGATCTAAAACCTAGATTGTGTGTGTATATGCAACCACGAGCAACCACTAGCAATCACTTGCAACCACTTGCAACCATCATCCATAACATGTTTCAATTACATGTTTCCATCCAAAGAGGTTTCTAGCTAAAAGATAAGGTCGAGGAAATATACCTAAAAAGATAGATAAAAGCGCGACTTAAGGAAAAAGAAAGATCAAGGATGTACCCTCGAAAAGAAAAGGGTAAGCAGTGCGTATTCTAGCTTCAGTTTCCCAAGTCGCGTCTCCCTCGGCGTCGCTCCACTGAACTTTGACGAGCCCGACTTCGCGGTTGCGTAGCTTCTTCACTTCCGTTCCTAAGATGCGGGTTGGAACTTTTCTTATGGTTGCTTCGCGTTCCACTTCGGCCTCTTCGAGGATATTTGGCTCTACCACTTCAGCAGACTCATGTAGACATTTTCGGAGATGTGAAATGTGAAAAACGTTGTGGACTCCGGCCAACTTCTCGGGTAGCTTTAATCTATAGGCCATTTTCCCAATTTTCTCGATGATAGGGAATGGCCCTACGAACCTTGGTGCCAGTTTTCCTGTGGTTCCAAAACGAACAACGTTTCTTAGCGGAGATGTCTTGAGAAAAACTCTGTCTCCAACCTCAAATTCAAGGTCGGTCCTTCTCTTGTCGGCATAGGACTTTTGTCTGTCTTGGGCCGTCTTCATCCTTCTTCATATTAAGTCTACTTTCTCTGAAGTCTCTCGGATCATATCTGGTCCAAGTATGAGCTTATCGGTAGACTCCCACCAACAAGTGGCCGATCGGCACGGTCTTCCATATAAAGCTTCGAAGGGCGCCATTCCGATGGTTGCTTGATAGCTGTTGTTGTAGGCAAATTCCACCAAAGGAAGGTGGTCTTCCCATGCCCCTCCGAAGTCAAGGACGCATAGTCTTAAAAGGTCCTCCAAAACTCTGTTCACTCTCTCTGTTTGGCTGTCGGTTTGGGGATGATAGGCTGTGCTCAAGCATAACTGCGTTCCTACTGCTTCTTGCAGACTCCGCCAAAACTCGCTGGTGAAGATGGGGTCTCGGTCACTAACAATGCTAGATGGTATTCCATGGAGTCGAACGATTTCTTTGAGGTAATGTGATGCCAGGGATGAGGCAGTTCTTTTACTTTTGACAGGTAAAAAGTGGGCGCTTTTAGTAAGCCTATCCACTATTACCCAAATGCTAGTGTTGCCTCTCCTAGACCTAGGCAGCCCATCGATGAAGTCCATTGAGATGCTATCCCACTTCCACTGTGGGACCTCTAAAGGATGTAGTAGTCCGCCAGGCTTTTTCTGTTCCGCTTTAACCTGTTGGCACACCATACACTTAGAAACGAATTCTGCCACGTCCTTTTTCATGCCGTTCCAGAAGAAAGTCCTTTTTATATCTTTGTACATTTTATCTCCGCCTGGGTGTATCGTCATCTTGGAGTGATGTGCTTCCTCGAGAACCTTCTTTACTAAATCTTTTGTCTGTGGGACGCATAGTCTTCCGTCTCGCCTTAGCAAACCCTTATCGTCGATGGAGTATCTGTTGAGGTGACTTGAAATCTCACCCCTAATTAGCCTATCAATCATTTCCATAAGCTGAGGGTCTTCGCGTTGTGCTGTCCCTACTAAATCCACTAAAGTTGGCCGTACTTCGAGAGATGCTAGTAAGCCTGGTACGAAATCGGAGGAGGGCCTAAAGTCGAAGCTGGCTATAAACTCTAGGCTTTGTCTTTCAACAAACAACGGGCTTAGGGTCAATTTCTTTCGGCTCAACGCGTCTGCCACTACGTTGCCTTTGCCCGGAGTATAGGAGATTTCGAAATCGTACGAGGAAAGAAACTCCATCCATCTTTGTTGCCTCAAGTTAAGATCCTTCTGCGAGAAAAGATATTTCAACGATTTATGGTCAGTGTAAAGTTCGAACTTCTCACCTAGGAGATAGTGTCGCCAAGACTTGAGTGCAAAGACGATGGCGGCTAACTCAAGATCGTGGGTTGGGTAGTTCTTTTCGTGCACTTTCAACTGCCTCCCGCCATAAGCTACTACCCTTCCTTCTTGCATTAAGACGGCGCCTAGCCCTGTCCCACATGCATCCGTATAAACAGTGAACATCTTGCTCCCATCTGGCAGCGTCAAAACTGGGGCTATTGTGAGAGCCCTTTTCAGTCGTTGGAAAGCAAACTCGCAATCCAAGTCCCAATTGAACACTAGATTCTTCTTGGTCAATTTCGTGAGCGGAGCTGAGATTTTCGCAAAATCCCTTATGAATTTTCGATAGAAACCTGCTAGTCCTAGGAAGCTTCGGACCTCAGTTGCATTCCTTGGTGTCTTCCAATCCTTTACCGCCACTACCTTAGCAGGGTCCACTGCTAACCCTTGTTTGGATACTATGTGCCCAAGGAACCTCACCTCTTCTCTCCAAAAGTGGCATTTGGAGAATTTGGCTCTTAGTTGATGGACTCGCAAAGTTTCCATGATTGCCCTTAAGTGTTGAGCATGTTCCTCTTCACTCTTTGAGAAGATAAGGATATCATCTACGAAGACCACTACGAATTTGTTGAGGAAATCTCTAAATACCCTCTCATCAGGTCCACGAAGTAAGCAGGTGCATTTGTCAAGCCGAAAGGCATGACAAGCCATTCAAAGAAGCCGTCTGGGGTTCTGAACGCCGTTTTATCGATGCTATCTTCAGCCACCCTTAGCTGATGAAAACCGGTTGCTAAATCGAGCTGGGAGAAAACAGACGCTCCTACAAGCTGGTCAAACAAATCGTCAATTCTAGGGAGAGGGTGCCTATTCTTTTTCGTTAGCTTGTTGAGCTCCCTACAGTCAACACATAGACGGAGTGAACCATCCGCCTTTGTAGCGAACACCACTGGAGCGCCCCATTCTGAAATGCTCCTCCTAATGAACCCCTTTTCTAGAAGCTCTTTAATCTGTTTACTGAGCTCTTTCCTTTCTCGTGGAGCCATGTGTCTAACGGGCAACGCAACGGGCTTTGCATTATCTACAAGATATATGCGGAAGTCTATTTCCTGCTTCGGAGGCAAGCCCTTCACCTCTTCGAAGACATCCGGATATTCCCGGACCACTCTAACTGATTGCAAATTTTCAACAGAGGCATCTAGCGATTCAAGATAACTAAGCATAACCGCATACGAGGGATTACAAGAAATTTCCAAAGTATTACCGAGCTGGGTTAGGAGCCTAACAACCCTTTTCTCACAATCCAGGATGGCCCCATTACTGGATAGCCAATCCATGCCCAAAATCAAACCATATCCCGAAAAGCCCAAAACAAAGGCACTACATTGAAATTCTATGCTTAGAATAGAAATTTTCAATCCCAAACAGATCATAGACAAATGAGCTGGGCCCCCAATTGGGTTTGAAACAATTAAGGGGTCCTCTACCATACTAGTTTTTAGGTGCAGAGATTCTACTAAAGCAGACGAGATAAAGGAGTGTGATGCGCCAGAATCAAATAAAGTGCGAACGGGGTGATCATAAAGATAAACTACACTTTCTACAGAAGTATTTATACCTCGCTGTTGCAAAGGTGGCGCTTCTAGCACATGAACCTGTGCCCCTGAGGTGGATCCAGCCCTCTGCCCCTGTCCTCGTTTCTTTGGGCAGTCCTTAGCCCTGTGGCCTGTCTCACCGCAAGAAAGCCACCCACCATTCTCCTTGGCCTTCTTTTTCCGGCAGTCCTTTACTAAGTGCCCCACTTTGCCACAGAAATTACACTTCCTCTTCTCTTTGTTGCCTTTCCCGCCTTTCTTAAAGTCCGTCTTCTTAGGCTGCAAACCCTCTTTCTTCCCTTGAGAGATTTCTGCCTTTGTTTCCTTCTTACCCTTATCCTCCTCATTCAGCAATGCCATTTGCACCAATCTTTCATACGTGGCCCCCATGGGTATATGGGTCATGGCCAAACTGTGTAATGGCTCATTTAACCCTTTGACGAAACGGAGAGCCTTCTTGTGCGGGGTGTTGACTAGGTCTAGCCCAAACCTAGTCAGCTCATCGAACTGATTCACATACTCTCAGACTGTCTTGTTCCCTTGCTTAAGAAATAAGAATTTTTCCAACTGCAAGCTCCTTTCCGCATCCGAGAGAAATTTAGTCTCAAACCTTGCCCTAAAGTCCTCCCATGTCTCCACTGGTATTTCTGCATTAGTGACTTCCCACCAGTAGGAGGCCTCGCCCTTTAATAGCCATACTGCCAGTTGTACTTTTTGTCTATCTTCTACCTCAAAGATGATGAATAGGTCCTCAGTTTCTTTCAGCCAATTTCTAGCTGCCACGAAGGACTCAGTTCCATGGAAATCCTTTCCTCCCATAGCTTTAAAATCTTTACATATCTTAGCAAATGTGTTTCCCCGTGGAGGAGGTGGAGGAAGAGGTGCCGCTGCAGCTGGATGATTTCCTGCAGCTGGGGGAGGAGGAACGGTAGGACTGGCTGAGTGGCCCTTGCTTCTAAGAACCGTCTAAACCAACCAGGTATTGGTACCCCTTCCGGCAAGTTAAGTTCTTCGGACATGCTGAAACAAAAAAAAAAGGATAGATTCAAAACGAAGGATAAGAGATAGTACCTATGGCTTTGGGGAGTGGACTTTGCCTTTTTAAAATAAAATAATATTTTTCTTCTAAAATTGCTTCTTTAAATTTCCTTTTTGAAAATAAATTTTCAAAACTTTTTATCTTATCTGGTAAACCTATGCTCTGATACCAAGTGAAACACCCCACCTCCGTTAGGGTCACTCTCAAAGGGAATGCCCTAATTTTGGTGGAGGTTTATAAGTATAAGTCACAGATATACAAGACAGATATAAAAACACATATTTGTAAACAGCAGAAAAGTGGTAATTTTTATTTCATAAAAGCAAATACGTGTTACAACAACATCACCATGATTGTCTTACATCCTTTCCAAAATCATAACATAACACTTTCATAATCTGTCTTGATTACATTATTTAAAGAAGCTTAAAGAAAACATAAATAAACTGCAAAAGCCCCATAGTTGCTGTCCAAAGCCATAGTTCAAAACGAAAAAGTCCAAGCAATACATTTCTCCTCTTCAAGCTGGATATTAAGGCTGGTCAAGCTGCAGTGTTCCCTCCCTGTGGACCTGGGGGGGGGGGAACGGAAGAAAAGAAGACGAAAGAAAAGTAGAGTCAGACATAAAGCCTGAGTAAGTCTAGGACTATTCTGTCTATGAATAAAGAACTGGGTATGATAAGTATAAACAAGAAGTGGGAAAGCACTATAAACTTAGTTAAGTTGTCTAGGGTCGAATATACTATCGTACCCCATGTTAATCTCTGAACCCATATAAACTAGTTCCCAACAGGCACCCCATAATCAGGGTGAAGTGATCCATTTTACGATGATCGGCTCCTACTCGCATAGTTACATGTGTCTTACGGCCCCCGATGTTGTAGTTACCTATGCTGGTCCCACCATGGGGTGTATCAAGTCCCATGGCGGCAACCCGACACAACCCTAGAATGCACAGGTATGCTACTGGTGCCCAGTGCCTTATTTTTCTGTGCCGGAGTGAGTGCACGCCCACACCCCGTTAGAACCTACACTGCTGCACCACCGCCGTCGATTTGACCTCTTACAATCAGCCCAGTAATCGTGCCCCACCCTGCCTAGTTTCAAGGTATCATGATACACCTTATAGGGTTACTGCTGAAAAGGGTCCCCCGCTACTAGGTTTTCTATCTCTAGCCAACATGCTAAGTTGGTTAAGTTTTTTATGAACCTAACCCCCAATCAGTCTGTTTAGTTTAGCATGTCCCATTTTTGATTAAGTCTTTAGTTTACTTAATCCTATCAGTCCTGACTCAGCCTTAATTGTCTTATTAAAGCCTTGACCTCTCACATTAGACAGGTATTGTTGTGGCTGCCTGTTGCCGGTTGGTTCCGGGCAGTCTTACGCCACAACTCAGTCTAATCTCGGGTCCTTATTGGGCTCCATGTTTAACCACCCACATTGGATAGGTATTGTTGTGACTACTGGACAGCCAGGCGGTTCCGGGCAGGTTTACATCACAACTCAATCCAACCTCGGGTTAAACACATCGTATGTTCTACATTTACATATTTTGTCTTTCTTCTTTATTTTCTTATATGTAAATATTTGCGGCCCATTATTAAAAATCAATGGTGTGAAGGTTACACCAATCATGGGCCCAACCCATACTTGAATTTGGGCCCCTTTACTTTATATTTTCATTTATTAATTAATTTGGCCCAACGCTATTTACCCCCGTTTAATTCGCTCGTTTATTATATATATGTTGGGCTTAGCCTTTTTAAGCCCAACTTAGCCACGTGAAAAAGGGGAGGCTTAAAGCATGATTACATACACAAGAAGTGGAATGTGAACGCATGAACTTGCAACATAACGTTGGAACTATAAAATAGAAACTGGTGTACTTGCATAGTAGTAATGTATACTTTGGTCATAAAGCATAAGTGACATGAATCAAAGCATGTAAACTTGTAGTTGAGATAAGAACCTAAATTTGATATCATTATTGACACATAGTCTTAGCTACAACATAAACCTATGTTTTTATTTAGGCATAATGTCAAACATAAGAAAATCATGTTCATAAGATTCCTACATGTTTACAAAGGGGTTTACTTTTGTTACTAATACAAAAGCATAGTTCAACTTGAATTATTCCAACTTAATCATGATTTTAAATCTATTCACCTAACCATGGCGCACATATACTTATGGCATAAATATTTCTAAACATGAAATCATGATCTTTACTTTAGTCATGCAAACTTGCAAATGGGATTTTGAATCTAACCTAGCTATGTACCACATATGTCATCATATAATTCTTGTTAACAATATAGACCTAACATGGTTTTCAATTATGCAAAATATCAATCATAGCCTAGTCATATTCATAAGTTCGCAAAGAGGTTTTCTAGTAAAAAAGTATGGCTTAATACATAGATCATGATGCCAAATTTTCAACATAATTTCATATGAATTATAATAACCCAAATTTGTTCCAATTACTCACAAAAATGATTTTTGTACAAAAATACACATTATGATGGCATAGTAGCAAAACCACAAACTTGCATGAATTTCAATTAAACAACTACATACATGTAGCTTCAACATGAATTACATAATTTGCGAATATTCCAAACGTATACTTGCATAAAACTACCGCAAACATGTAGTTTTTATAATGAATAACATGCTTTGCGAATATCCAAACGTATACTTTATTCCAAATCGATAAGAATCATAGTAACGCACAAATATGAATTACTTTATCACCACAAATCAAGTATACAAACCAACACAATTATTTATTCATACCAAAATAATACTCTACTTACAATTGTGTGGCGAATTCTCCAATTTAGGGATTTGGAGATGCGATTCCTTGTTGATTTGATTTGTTTAAGTTGCTTTATGCTTTAGAATTTTCCTCCTAGTCTTCTCCCAAATTGGTGGCTACTCCTAGTCGTTCCTCAGCAGCATGATGGCTTTGTTCTTATTTTTGAATGAATAGATTAGGTTGAGTCTAGGGTCATTTTTATAGAGTTTATGAACTGATTAGGACCATCGATGTTGCTTGGATTGATCGTAGCCATTCATTCGAAAGAGAGACCAATTAGAGCCTGCCACCTAGCCCTAATGACAAAGCATGCTTCTGAAAATCGACCAACATAGACTAGGCCAGCCAGGGTGGACTGGGTTCGACCTGGGTCTGGACCAGGTCGACAGCCCTGTCGACAGCCCTGTCGACCTGGCCAGACCAGGTCGACAGCCCAGTCGACCTGGGTGCCTTAGGCGGGAATTTTCCCGCCCTGGCCAATTGGGCCCGATTTTTAATTTTAAACTTGTTTTTTTCTGAGCTGTTCGAATTTTAAACTTAATTCAGAAACTTCCGGAGGCTATATCTTCTTCATACGGACTCCGTTTTTCGAAAACTCGGACTCTATTTCGCGTATTTTTCCGAGACGAACGCAATGGCGTATCCTGTTTCCCTTAGTTCTTTGATTTCAAATTAATTATACTTTAATTTGTTAATTTCACAGTTATAGAATTCACGGGGTGTTACACTGATTGATTGGTGTATTTCTTTCCTATCTTATTTGTAACCACCGAGGTTTAAATCTTGATCGATTTCCTAACAATTTGTATATATATTGCCTTGCTGAATTTATAAAAGATATAACATTTTGCCTATCTTTTCATGGTGTTAGATCCATTTCTTTTATTTTTTTCTCTTCACCTTAAACCATGGTGGGCGGCGGCAAACTACCACTACCACCACCACCTTTAAAAATCGACTCTACTTCTCCTTTTTACCTTGGACCGCAAGATTAGCCAGGGGATTTTATCACCTCCCAAAGGCTCAAACTTGACAATTTCAATGATTTCTCTCATGCAATTTACATAGCTCTGTCATCTAAGGGGACATTCAGTTTCCTAGATGGTACAATCATAACTTTTGTTAATTTATGTATGAACGATGATTAGGTAACAATTCACTATATGCATTTTTCATGGCTTATGAACACCATCAGCACAGAGGTAAATTCTTTGTTCTCTAATTATGACAATGCTAAAAAATTGTGGGAGGATTTGCAAGAAAGACTTTGTTGTGTTAATAGTCCTCATATTCAACAAATTAAGTCTGACATTAATCGATGTGAGCAACCCATAACCATGCCCGTTGTGGTTTATTCCAGCAAGCTTTCTGTTTTATGGGATGAACTTAACAAAAATGATCCTTTAATTAATTGTGAGTGTGGAAAGTGTACTTGTAATATAGGCAAGAAGCATGCTGATAGGTATAAATGGGACTTTCTACAACAATTGTGTAATGATACGGCTTTTGCCCAGACCTAATCGATCGCAAGATCGACTAAAATTGTTCAAAACCTGCATACATTAACTTTGGAAATACAACACATTAGAACAAATAACTGAAAACTTTTATAAATATCACAATTACATCAGAGTACAGAATATCAGAGTACATCGAATATAATACAACAGCGGAAGAATAAATTTACAATAGATTTGATACAATGCAACGGAAATGAATAAACTAATACAGCGGAAGACTATCCATGCAGAAGATCCCCCAGACACCTTGTTTTACGGCCAGCCTCTCGACTGCAATAACCAACCCTAATAAATAAGGGACATGCAGGGGTAAGAGCCCACTGTTCGCCATCAAACAACATGGCGAGAACCCCCTATCATGCGTAACCAGCTCCATAGCAAGCAACAAGGACTGGTATGAGAAATCTTACTACACTAATAATATGGCTAATCACTGGACCACGCCACTAACGCGGAATGGGTTTACTCCATTGGATTGCCAATCATAAGTTTTATAAATTTTTAAGTCAAAAACAACGCAACGCTTTTTAGAAAATGAAACCATTATAAAACTCATGTCCCGTCACACAATGCAATGCAAATGAATGATAGAGTTTTACCTTATAATGATCAAAAATGTTTGATACGTAGAAAATAACATTTTTAATATTATTATTAGTGTCTAATATGGTTTCAAAAATACTTCAAAGTAAATGTATCAATCCTAGATGGCATAGTACCCCATCCTACTATGTCTCCATATATAGGTTTACAATCAAAATCATAATGTTGTATTGGAGGTTGGTTTTCCATCATGAGTCAAGGCCAGGGACGATCTCCTAACCGATTCGAGACACTCTTGCAATGTCTCAGGATTCCCCGCAGTGAACCCTTGGATACCACAGGACTGGTCCACAAATAATGCTAGTCGATTGGCAATTCCTGAACAGACGCTTCCCAATCCTATTGGACCTATAAATTGGCCATTGGATACCAATAAAAATACCTGAGGCGCCTCATTCCATCAACCACATAAGTAAAAACGTCGGGCCTTGTAAATACTCAAACACCACTTCTAGCTAGAATGAAACGTGTGCACACCCTGCATTCCCTTGTCCCGTTTTTGACTCTAACGGGGTGTGAGGCTCACGAGGAAATGAAATACACAAAGCTATGACTAAATAGGCTATGCTTTGATCATCATCCACAAGGTTCTGCTTTTCAACAAAAGCCTCGATCAATTGCATCTTGGCATGTCACATTGATAGTCCATACCATGTGATCGATAACTACCAATATATAACCTTCAAGCTCGTGCATCTCAAAGAAGGGTGTTAAGAAAGAGAATGAATTCTCCGCCACCACAGATATATATTTATAGAAATCAATTTAATTACACAGCATGAAATTCAGTGTTGGACACAAATCCATTTACAAGTCCGTTCTAGGTCTGAACGAAACCGGAGTCACCTTATTCCTCGTCCCGTATGTCCAATACGGAAGTGAGGTGCTCGCGTATCCGGACGATCAACAAGTACGTCCGGACAACTACCACTTTAACCCTTTATTGGTAGCTAGCCAATGCTAGGCATCAGTAGTTATCCTTTCCATGTGAAGATCGCCGGTCTTCAATCGCCGCCTTTAAGATCTTCAATCTAGATGATCGTATAACCATTTGAAATGAGATTTTATCTCGGTATTTTCAAATGATCCTCGCATATATATAATATAAAATCATTTTATATCGTTAATGTGGTATTAATAACGATTAATCGCTATTTTTATATATATAAAAATAGCCAAATTTATTCAACGACGCTTCGGGTCGATGGGCGGCCCTAACGCTGTTTTTACCAAATTTTGCTTTACTCTTATCTTGAAATCTAACCATTGTATTTTAACAAAATTCATATCGATGGAAAGATCTTCCCAAAACGGTCCTAATGGTCCCGGTTTTGGGGAAATCTGACAGTTGGATCATACAGTACAATCGTTTGAAGTTACGATTGCCGAAACGCGAACTACCGCGCGCGATTCGTTTTAATTTTAATTTATAATTATATATATGTAAATATTAATCATTGGCGATTTCAACTAGTTTCAAAGAATTACATGCAAGCCAAATACAGTCTATATTCATGTTAGAAATTTTATATATGATTTTCATATTTCTTCTAATATGATAAAAATGATGATTTGAAATAAATCGTGTTTTAATGACTAATTATTTCCAATGGTAACAAAATTACATTGAAAGTATATTCATAATGTTCACCCTTTTTTATTGAAGCCAAACGGCAATAAAAACACGATTCTTAATTCTATTATTTTATTGTATCTAAATTTATAATAAAAATGTGACATTTAAATCTATTCTTTTTATTGTCTCTAAAATGACAATAAAAATGTAACATTAAAACCTATTCTTTTTATTGACTCTAAAATATAAATAAAAATATAACTTTTTAATTGTATGCTTTTTATTGCCTCAAGTTTAACCATAAAAATATAACATATATTTCTACTCCTTTATTTACAATTAACATGTCAAAAAAAATGTCATTTTTGATTTATTCTTTTTATTGTCTCTAATTTGACAATAAAAATATAACATTTAAAACTATACTTTTCATTACATCTAAAATGTGGATAAAGATATAACTTTTAAATTCGATTCTTTTTATTTCCATCTAACATGTAAACGGAAATGTAACTTTTTCTATGTTTTTATTTGTATCAAAAGTACTAATGAAAAATGGTAGCTTTTACTCTATTCTTTCATTAGCATCAAAAATGCAAATGAAAAATGTATCTTTTAAACTAGGCTTTTATTTGCATCTAAAATGCAAAGAAAAATGTAATAATTCATGTTTTATTTGCATCAAAGAATGCAAATAAAAATTCAACTTTTAGTTTCATGTTTTATTTGCATTAAAGAATACAAATAAAAATGTAACTTTTTATTTCATGTTTTATTTGCATCAAGGAATGCAAATAAAAATGTAACTTTTTCTATGATGTTTATTATCAATCAACACACAAAATAATATATTATACATTGAATTGAAAGTTCTAACCCAATTAAAAAACATAAACAAAGTGATGTTTTTATCGAATCGACAATTCTAATTCAATTCAATAATATAAACAAAAATGATATTTTTATTGAATTAACAATTCTGTTTCATTCCGATAACATAAAAAAAATGATACTTTTCATTGAATTAACAATTCTATTTCAATTCAACAAAATAAACAAAAATGATACTTTTAATTGAATTGACAATTCTATTTCAATTCTACAATATAAACAAAAATGATACTTTTAACTTAATTGACAATTCTATTTCAATTCAACAATATAAAAAAATGATACTTTTAATTGAATTGACAATTCTATTTCAATTCAACAATATAAACAAAAATGATACATTTAATTGAATTGACAATTCTATTTCAATTCAACAATATAAAGAAAAATGATACTTTTAATTGAATTGACAATTCTATTTCAATTCAACAAAATATACAAAAATAATACTTTTAATTGAATTGACAAACAAATTCAATTCAATAAATATGACAATCCATTTTTGTTTAATATAAATTATTCAACAAAATATTGACAAACATAATGTATTTTAATTTAACTAACACATATAGATCTATAATTATTCATCACCAATCAATAGATCAATCATCCAAAATTTTAGAACATAGCAGATCTAAATCATATACATACAATCATTACATAGCGAGTAAAATAATTAAATCGATTAATTATTTAAAAATTAGAAATCTCACAGTTGGGTTATTCTGCTTTGTTCAGAACTGTAAATTTGTCCAAAATTTAGACCGCTCAGAATCGCTCCTTTTCAGTCTAGAGTCGTAGAACTTGTCTCTACGGTCGCATAGGATCTGAAATCATTAATTTTCGATGTCGTATGAATTAGTTAGGATTTAAACAAGATGGATAATAGTTATTAAATTAAATTAATAAATATTGAAGGAATTAACCTTCTTCTTCCTCTATACAGTAATCAACCAAAAGCTTTTCAAAAGGTTCAAAACTAGGTCTCACATTTTCGATAAACACAGAGGACTAGAAGGCGATCAGATGGCACCACAGCGTCGGGCTACAGGTGGCACACCAGGGAGGCTCGCTTTGGCTTAGCTCGATCGAGCCTAGGGGCATGGCGACGATGGTTTTTATTGTAGGTTTAAGTGCGTGAATCTCAAAGTTTGGAACACCAGGGGTTGATCCAACGGTATAGAAATGAAGAGCAAGAAAATATCTATAGAAAAGTCTAAAGGAGAAGGGGTTTTGTGTACGGATCGACGGAATTTAGAGGGGAAGAGGATATCAAAGTCAGCCATGGGAAATGAGGGTGGTGACATTGAATAGCCTAGGGTTTTGTTAAGATGAGGTGTATTTTTATATTATTTTAATGTAGATTTTACAACTAAATCCATACATCTTAAACCAATCCGATTTCAGTCCAACAAGAATTGCCCCCCCCAATAGCCCCTGTTTCGTATCCAATCGGATAGGTCTCGTCAACCGAAACAACAGACTCAGGGCTGAAATCTTTAATTTAATATTTAAATCCTTTAATAAATTAATTTGATCGTATATTATTGTAACGACCCGAAAAATCTGAACCAATTTAAAAATTTTAAGTTGGCTAAAATAGTGGATTTTAAATATTTAAAATAAATATTTTAAATAATAGCAATGAAAACTGAGTTTGAATCGACAATTAAAAACGAATATAATTAATTCTAATTATAAACACGGCCTGAAATGGCACTACAGTTTCAAAAATTGAATTCAAACTTTGTCGGACTGTACCGGGTGCAAAACAAAACGGATTTGAGTGAAACCAAAAATATTTAAATCTGTTAGTGAATACCTTTCTAACGATTCAGAAAAATCGAAGTTTCATAGCGGAAAGCAAAAGTTATGGCCAAATGAATTTTCAGAAAGTTCGCTATGGAATTTATATAGCCCGTGAAATTGGCCATTTTGCAAATGACCTCGGAATTCGACGAAACAACTTTTGTTGGATCCAGGATGGCAAGTTATTGCTATGTTTCAAATTACATAATTTTTGAAGCTAGTATGTGAGCGTGGCAAAGGAAAATGTGTTTTGGTCAATTATAGTAAAATTGGATCGACCAGAAATGGGCCTTTTTGCAAACAGTCTCAGAATTCGACGAAACTAGTTTTGTTAGGACCGTATCGTCAAAACATAGCCAGATTTATTTTTCTGGAATTTTTCGAATCATTTTGTGGGCCTGGAAAATTGAAATGTACGTTCAAATATAATATTGAATGTTATATATTTTAAATTAAAGGAAAAATGACTGAAACAGTCGAATGGGCCTACGAAACATATCCCATTGTATTCGGAATGGGGGTAAAACGCTAGGGACGACAGTCGTTGGGTTTGGATTGGGGTTCGTGTGTGAAAGGGGGTATTTTCGAAATTTATAAATATATAAATTAAAATAAAATTCTTGGCCCAATCAGATCTCGACAAACCATCCTTCTCTCTCCCCGATTCATCAGCTACGAACGGCGGCCGTACTTCTTCCCTTCACTCCTCCTTCCCTCTCGATACAAGCACTAAAACCCTAGGCCCCTTTTGACATCTTTGAAGATCTCAGCGAGAGCTTCAAATCCGTCCCAGACTCATCACCTCTCGTCGCGTGTGGAGGGAGTTACGGGTACACGAAGTTGTCAACTTCGAGGCGCAGCCGTGAGCAGGAGGAACCACTGAGTGGGGGCCCACCTACCTCCGCCTGAGCGCCTCTCGGAGCTCTTGGATGTGGCGCAACCCGATCGCAACAACGTTCAAAGGATTTTGCAAGAATCGAGGACCTAGTTTTGAACGCTCGTGGAAGGTATACGACTTGATTATTCTGAGCTGGTTTTGACACTTTAAAGTGTCACGAAATTCGTCCATCTTTGAAAAATCATATCTTTTTCGTTTGTAGACGAAATTCAGTGAAACAAGAGATAGTGGACTCGTGTGGACGTCTTCTACGTTCTAGAAGAGACTGCATATTTTTCTGAGCCTTCTGCTATTTTTGGTGGAGTGGAACCCAAGGTGAGATATCTAATATTATAAACGATATGGAAAACAACGATGTATAAATTATAAAGTTGATGTATGAGTTATATAAGCGTTGTACATCTCATGTATAAGCGTAGTAATGGTCGATGTATAAGTTATATATGCGTTGTAAAAATTATATATGCGATGAAATGATAGTGAATTGTGTTGAAGTGAATTGAAATATATTTATATATAATATATATATATATATATATATATATATATATACTCCCATCGTCCACAGACCATGGACGATATTTATTGGTTGTGTTGTTGTTTGGATTATTTGGTTGATGTGAAATTTGGTGAATGATGTGAATGATTGATTGTGGTTGAAAAATACCCATTTGTGGTGGAAAACAAAAATAGAATAGGATGTGGAAATGAAAATAAAACATGCCGCCAACTGCGAACTAGATGCATGAATCCCCATTGTCAAAAACCGCAAGGTTTTAAGGTAGAGCGAGGAGCCGTACATCGATACGGTCCCGGTTTTAACTACCCTGCCGTTATGATGCCGAAATTTCCTGAAATATTCATGTGTTTGATTTATTTTCAATTGTTGAAACTATATCCATTTGTTGAGTGGAGATTCATGTATATAAAATAATCGTGTTTTGAAATAAATTGTTTTACAATAAAAATCACATTTTTACTATATACATGAACTGTGGAAAATGGTGATGTGTAGAAATAAATATCTGTTGGATAAAAATACCATTTTTATCGATAGTGCGAAGTGAAAATGGTTTTGAAATCGAAGAATGAAATATATAGAAATATATATAATTATAATATATCGAATAACGAAGCTGCAGTTC
This sequence comes from Allium sativum, assembly GCA_030737875.1. Classification (NCBI taxonomy): domain Eukaryota; kingdom Viridiplantae; phylum Streptophyta; class Magnoliopsida; order Asparagales; family Amaryllidaceae; genus Allium; species Allium sativum. The sequence goes on along the minus strand of CM060923.1, from coordinate 477,727,248 downwards.
GTATTTTGAAACCGTGATTTCAAACGATTAGTGCGGGAGATCCGATAATCGGATTTTCCTGAAACCACAACCGTTGGGTTCGCCTTGGAAATATCTTTCCAACGGCACCAACTTTGTAAAGATCCAACGGTTGGATTGTCTAGAATGTTTAATTCAAATCTGAAGAAAAACAGCGCCAGAATCGATTATATTTATATATATATAAATATAATTAAATTAAATCGAATAACGATGTTGTAGTTCGTATTTTGAAATCATAACTTCAAACGATTAGTGCGGGAGATCCGACCGTCGGATTTTCCCAAAACTGAAACTGTTGGATTCGTTTTGAAAAGATCTTTTTAATGATATAAATTTTGTGAAGATCCAACGGTTAGATTTTCAGATATGTGTAAATCAAATCTAGAGAAAAACAGCGCCACAGCCGCGTTGTGGCCTGAAGCGTCGTTTTAATGAATTGGCTATTTTTAAATAAATAAAAATAGCGATAAATCGTGATAAAATATTATAAACAATATGGAATGGAAATAAACTGAATTTGCTCGATTTATGTGATATTTGATTGTTGAACGTGTTTGGTGTGAAAATTACATTAAAGAACAAAATTGGTGTTGTCGAATAATTTAACCATTGGAATGAATTGATTTGAAATTCTAAATATACGTGAATTATTTGAAAAGGCCGAGTTAATTTTCATTTCAAATAATTGATCGACGAGTGAAGGTCGAAGATATGAAGACGGTGCAAGACCGATGATCTTCACGTCGAATTGAGGGGTGCTACTGATGCTCATGAAAGGAGTAGCTACCTTGACGGGGTTGATGTAGTAGCCACCCGGACGTACTTGTTGATTGTACGGATATGCGAGGTATTGAGTGCCTCCGGTTTCGTTCAGACCCAGAACGAATGTGTAAATGGACTGTGTGTTTGACATTGGATTTTGTTCTGTGCTGATTGATCTTTATTAAATATATATCTGTTTGGCGGCGGAGAATTTATTCTCTTGCTTAACGCCCTTCTCTGAGACGTACGAGCCCAGAGGTTATATATCGATAGAAATCAGTCGCATGGGGTGAATTGCCTATGTGGCACGCCTAAGTGATAGATGATCAAGGCTTCTGTTGAAAAGCAAAGTCTTGTGGTTGATGATCAAAGCATGGCCTGTGTGGCGTAGCTTTGTGTATAGTGTTGTTTCGCGAGCCTCACACCCCGGTATGAGCCAGAAACGGGAGACGGACATCAGGGGGGACATTCGTTTTCTTCTAGCTAGGAGTGGTGCTTAGGGTTTTACACGCCCAGATATTTTACTTATGTGGATGACGGAAAGCAAGGCCTCAGTTTACTTCGGTCTCTTCGGAGCCGATGGTGTGGTCAGAAATGACCAGTGACGCCCCATAGGGCGGGGAAACGCAGTGTTCAGGAATTTTAATCTGATCGTCGCTAATCTATGAATTAGAAAAGCGCGATATTTTAATAATTACTGCAAGCGTACAGGTGTGTAGCATACAGGTCGAACACAGGGAGGTGTAATTAAAAATTATTATCTATTTATTCTTGGGCGAGTTAGACGAATTCTGAAGATGTTTTTAACGCTAATGATTTTACTGTTGATCTGAATCTAATCAGATCAACACCAAAAGTTAACAATTGAAACTGAAAGACAATTAACTAGAAAGAAAACAACAATTAACAACTACAACAACATAAATTAAACTTAGAATTGTCGTTGAATCTAATCGAACGACTAATTCTAATATGCAAACAGAAATAACAATAACAATTCGTGTTTTATCAAAACTAATTGAATAGAAACACAAATTGTTAGAAAAAAGCAATAAAACTGAATTGAAGAAAACTTTGTTTAGAATAAAAGAGAGTACAGAAGAATGGATTCTTTTTACAATGGTTACAACACATATTTATAGATGAGAATGGCAAAATCCTAATTAGGTCTATGAATAAATGGGCCTCCTCATTCATGAATATCTCTTGCCTTCCTTGACTAAGCTTGATTGGAGAAAATCTGGGCATATCATGGTAAATATTTTCCATATCTTTCAATTCTCCCATGTGGCTAATTGATTGATAAAAGATTGCATATAATTAATTCTTCCAAACAAGGATGCTTATTAGACTCCAAAGGCAATATAAGATAAAATCTTCAAAATTGATTTTTCTTCTTGGCAACAATTCAATCAGAAATTCTTCTAATTGAAATTGAATGATTTGAATTTAATTCCATGATAAGAATATGGTTATTGCTGAAATGTTAATTGGTGCACATCATAAATACATACACAGGAATATGTGTATGTATATATATAACATAACACTAATCCAAATATTCCTCAAGCAAAGGGGCCAGTGTGAACGCTCCGTTCTTCTGTAAAAAGAGAGTTTGACGGAGATCGAACTTGGGTCTTTCAGTACAAACTTCCATGCAATTACCAGTGAGCTACAACGTCTTTTGTAGTTGAGATGGCTTCAATACGGGGAAGTAGCTTTTTATCTGTAGTTGGCCTTTAATTTGAAACGGAGGAGGCATTTCTTGACATCCTGTAAAAACATACAAAAGTAACCAAAGTATCATTTATTTATTTACAAAAGATAAAATATAAGAGCATAGAATAAACACATTTTTATGTTAATCAAATACCCCCACACTTATCTTTTATTCGTCCTCGAGTAAAAAGAAAATGAAAAACTAACTAGATAGGTTGCACTTTCGTAGGAACACGATTGCATTGAGCGCATGCAACAAGCCGTTAAACCTCTAGGTGTCCCTAGTAGGACGAGTGGTGTCTCGTGAGGGTTTTCAGCGGATACTACCCACAAAATCCAAATGCAGTATGCTATGATTCTAATGAAACTACATGAATGCAATGGACATATGCAAATAAAAACGAAAAATGAAAGCACGACTTGTTTTAGGAAAGTGGTACAACAAATTAAGTTAACAATTTCTAGTCAGTTGATTTTATTTTAGATACCTCGACTTGTCACAAATTTTCAATATAAATCAAGTTTTCAAATGTTAAATTCCAGTTTGGCCAGTTAGTTCGGTCGATAACATAGTGCAGCCATGAAATAAATTCTTAGTTTGCTTGGCATAGTTTGCAAAGTGGTATTCTAATTTTCTCATGTATGGCTAGTCAAATCAATAAGGTCAAGAAGTGTTTGGGTATCATCGCTTATTCTTTATTCTATAAAATTTTAATATTTATGATTAAGTACATACACCTAACTAAAAAGACCATGGTTTACCACCCATGCACTGCCTCGCAGACTAACGGAGAGTGGGTAAAGAGCTTGGCGGATTGTGCAGGCCGACTTTGACTTTGTCGACAACGTGTCGGTAATCCTTAGGTGTCCAATCTCATAAAATGAGACCAAGATATTCCAACGCTGACTTTGTCAACAATGTGTCGGATAGAGCTTGGCGGGTTTACACACCAACGCTCGATATACAAGCAATGTTGGATACCCTTGGATTACTATTATTGAATTTATAAGCACAAAAAGAGAGTTACGCGAATTCAACTTAACACAGCTTAGTTTTAAAGATTTGACAAGCCATTATAAGTATTTTAAGTCCTCCACTTATTTAAACAAAGTCTACAATATAGAATAGATTTCATGGCCACCACCTAAGAATCTCCTTATGTACCGGTTACACTATTATCCCTCAAAATTAAATTTTTCATTATATTTCTTATTCGATCTAAGTTGAGAGAAAAAAATACTATCAACTGGCTAAAAAGTGTAAACTTATTTTGTTGTATCAATTGAAAATGAGTCGTAAACAAAAAATTTATGGTATGTTACTACGATATAAAATGTATGATGGTCCTACATGAAAAGAATGAAAAATTAAAGAAAAATCAAAAGAATGCAATGCAGACTCCCCCCACACTTGATTGAGACAGTGTCCCAACTGTCTAAGGCAGAGAAAAAAAAATAAAAAAAAATGAAAAAGAAAAATAAAAGAAAACGAACGTGTACCACCTGATTTCATGGTGGATGATCATGCAGATCGATAGAGTCATCTTCGTCATATTGCTCGAATTCCAAAAATGGTTTCAGTTGTTGACCGTTTACTTTGAAGACTTTTCCATCCCTAGGATTTTCAATTTCAACTGCTCCATGAGGGTGTACTGTTTTCACGACATAAGGTCCAGTCCATCGAGATCTGAGTTTTCCTGGAAACAAGTGAAGTCTAGAGTCGTATAAAAGAACTTTTTGACCTACGTTGAATTCCTTACGAACTATGTTTTTGTCGTGTTGGGCTTTGGTTCTTTCTTTGTAGATTTTCGCATTTTCATACGCCTCATTTCTTAATTCCTCTAATTCCGAAATTTGTAACTTCCTATGTGAGCCGGCTTTTTCTAAGTCAAAATTCAAAAATTTTATGGCCCAAAGAGCGCGATGCTCTAATTCAAGAGGTAAGTGACAGGCCTTTCCAAAGACTAATCGATATGGTGACATCCCTAGATTGGTTTTATAAGCAGTGCGGAAAGCCCAAAGTGCATCAGTCAGTTTTACAAACCAATCTTTTCTGTTGGAATTCACGGTTTTTTCAAGAATTTGCTTGATTTGTCTATTGGAAACTTCTACTTGTCCACTAGTTTGTGGATGGTAAGGTGTTGACAGCTTGTGTGTGATTGAGTATTTCTTGAGCAAGGACTCAAAAGCACGATTACAGAAGTGAGTGCCATTATCGCTAATGATAGCTCGAGGTGTGCCAAAGCGTGAAAAGATGTTTTCTTTGAGGAATTTGACAACAACCTTGTTGTCGTTGGTTTTGGTCTGAATGGCTTCAACCCATTTTGAGACATAATCTACCGCAAGCAAGATGTAAAGATTCCCAAATGAATTAGGTAATGGTCCCATGAAATCGATGCCCCAAACATAGAATAATTCAATCACTAAAATGGAGTTGAGAGGCATCATGTTTCGCTTGGAGATTCGACCCGTACTTTGACATCGCTCACATTTAGAGCAAAATTTGAAAGCGTCACGGAAGAGTGTGGGCCAATAAAAACCGCTTTGCAAAACTTTTGCAGCAGTTTTTCTTGCTCCAAAATGACCGCCACAAGCATGGTCATGTGAGAAGGAGATAATACTTTGGTGTTCATGATCGGGCACACACCTTCGAATGATTTGGTCTGGGCAGTATTTGAAAAGATATGGGTCGTCCCACTAGAAGTTTCGAACTTTCGAGAGAAATTTTTGTTTATCTTGTTTCGACCATTCAGCGGGCATTTGTTGTGTGACAAGATAATTCACAATGTCAGCGTACCACGGGGTGTTAGAGATCGAAAGGAGTTGTTCGTCAGGAAAATGGTCATCGATTTGGGTGTCGTTATCATTTTCGTGCACAATTCGAGAGAGATGATCAGCTATGACATTTTCAGAACCCTTTTTATCTCGTATTTCTATATCGAATTCTTGAAGAAGAAGAATCCATCGAATCAAGCGGGCCTTGGCATCCTTTTTAGAAAGCAAATATCGTATGGCAGCATGGTCCGTGTAAACTATGACTTTGGATCCTATGAGATATGGTCTGAATTTCTCAAGAGCGAAGACAACTGCCAAAAATTCCTTTTCAGTAGTTGAGTAATTCAATTGGGCCTCGTTTAAGGTTTTGCTGGCGTAGTAAATGACTCGAGGGAGTCTATCGATACGTTGACCTAAGATGGCTCCAATTGCAAAATCAGAAGCGTCGCACATAAGTTCGAAGGGCTGAGTCCAATCAGGAGGTTGAATGATGGGAGTTGTGGTCAAGATTGATTTAAGAGTTTCAAAAGATGTTTTGCAATCATTGGAAAATTCAAACTTTACGTCTTTGGCAAGTAAATTCGAGAGAGGTTTTGAAATTTTCGAGAAATCCTTAATGAATCTTCTATAGAATCCTGCATGGCCAAGAAATGAACGAACATCTTTAACAGACTTAGGAGGAGGTAAATTAGCAATCAAATCGATTTTGGATTTATCGACTTCTAGGCCATCTTTGGAGACGACATGACCTAGAACTATCCCCCTTTTCACCATAAAGTGACATTTTTCCCAATTAAGCACGAGTGATTTCTCCTTACAACGTTTAAGGACGAGTTCTAAATGAGTGAGACATTGGGAAAAAGATGATCCATATATTGAAAAATCGTCCATGAATATTTCGAAGAATTCTTCCACCATATCGGAGAAAATACTCATCATACACCTTTGGAAAGTCGCGGGGGCATTACAAAGACCAAAAGGCATGCGACGATAAGCAAAGGTTCCAAATGGACAAGTAAAGGTGGTCTTATGTTGATCTTCTAAAGCAACAGGAATTTGGTTATAGCCAGAGTATCCATCGAGAAAACAGTAGTACTCATGTCCCGCTAAGCGTTCGAGCATTTGGTCAATAAAAGGCAAGGGAAAATGGTATTTTCGTGTGGCTGAGTTAAGCTTTCGATAGTCGATGCACACACGCCATTTGGTTTTGATTTTTGTTGGGACGAGTTCATTACTGTCGTTTTTGATCACTGTGACTCCCGACTTCTTTGGTACAACTTGTACCGGACTCACCCAAGTACTATCAGAGATGGGATAGATGATGTTATTGTCTAGACATTTGATTATCTCCTCCTTGACCACTTCTCTCATGTTTGGGTTTAATCGCCTTTGAACCTCACGGGTGGGTTTAGCCTCATCAACTAAATGTATGCGATGTTCCACAATTGATGGGCTAATTCCTTTTATATCGCTAATTTCCCACCCCAAGGCGTCCTTATTTTCCCGCAAGATATCCAAAAGTTTTTCTTCTTGGTCCTTGGTAAGATCGGAGGCCAAGATTATGGGAAAAGTTTTTGAAGAGTCTAGGTAGGCATACTTAAGGACTGGTGGCAAGGGTTTGAGGTCTAACTTAGGAAGTTCTTGTGTATCAACATTGGTCAACATTCCTTGGTTAGATTCAGGTGACGAAGTGTCGGAGTCAAGAATTTTGTTTAGTTCAAAAATGTATTCGAGTTCATCGAAATCAGAGTCGAAATGGTCAAGACACATTTTCAAGGCTTCAGAAGTGTCACTAGAGGTTTCATCAACTGTGGTTTGAATCATGTCAATTTCATCGATCTCAAAATCCCTAGGTTGCTTGTTGAGATTAAAGATATTTAGCTCAATGGTTAGGTGCCCGAAGGAAAGTCGAAGCTGACCATTCCTACAATTAATGACAGCATTAGAGGTTGCTAAGAAAGGGCGTCCTAAGATCAATGGTATTTGAACTTTGGGATTTGAGAAAGGCTCTGTTTCTAGAACTATAAAATCGACAGGGAAGTAAAACTGTTCGATCTGTATCAAGACGTCTTCGATAATTCCCAATGGCTTTTTGACAGATCGATCGGCTAGTTGAAGTGTGATGTTTGTTGGTTTAATCTCCCCTAGTCCAAGTTGACAATAGACAGTATAAGGGAGAAGGTTGACACTGGCACCAAGGTCGAGTAGGGCACGAGAGATGTGAGTGTTTCCTATTTTACAATCAATCGTAGGGCAGCCAGGGTCTTTATACTTGACTGGGGTAAGATTCGAAAGAGCAGAGCTTGTATTCGCAGTTAGAAAGGCGGTTTTTGGGACATTGGTCGCACGTTTTTGTGTGCACAATTCCTTAAGACATTTAGCATATTGAGGAATTTGTTCAATGGTGTCTAAAAGAGGAATGTTCACACGGACTTGTTTGAAAATTTCCAGAATTTTATCGAAATTTGCTGCTTTCTTCTTATTATTGAGTCTATGAGGAAAAGGAGCTACTGGTTTTTCGACACTGTGATGAGTTTCATCATTCGAAGAAGAAGGTTTATCCAAGGGAAGAGAAGGTGGTAAGGTCATAGAAGATGGAATGTTGGTATTGCCAACATTAATTTTCGAAGGTGGGTCGGGTTTGCCGACACTGGAAGAAGAATTGTTGGGATTGCCAACATTTAAGGAAACTTGAGGTTTAGAGGAATTGGCATTCGAAGCCAATGGGTGATCATCAAGATTAGGGGTTGGGGTCGAGTTAGAAAGTTCGCCAGGGTTGCCCACGTTATTATCAATCCTCTTACCAGATCGAAGGGTTGTAATTGCGTTGACTGGATTATGATTTTCGTCCTCACAGGAATTTACAGCACGAGAGTTATATTTTGGATTCACCTCAGGTTGACTAAGCAACTTTCCCTTCTCGTTATTTTTCGCCATTTCCTTTATCATATTCATCATTTGGTCCATTTTAGCGTCTTGCAAGTTTATTTTGGCTTCGTAAGAGCTCAACTGTTTTTCTAGACGCACAATTTCTTGTGACGGTTGAGAAGATTGAGAGGATTGGTTTGATGATTGAAAATTGGGGTGCCTATAAGGTTGTTTGGATTGAGGTGAAGCTTGAGATGTTTGAGAATTGGAAGAAGGAGCCTGGTAATTCGGATTGGGAATAAAGGGTTGCACGTGAGATGGGTTAGCCGAATTATTGGGGTTTGACCAGGAAAAATTTGGGTGGTTCCTCCAACCAGGGTTGTACGTGGATGAGTAAGGATTATTTTGAGCTATGGCATTGGCTTAGTCTTGAGAGTAATAGTGGGGTAACCCTTCCCCTACTTGAGGAGTTTGACTATCTAAAGGAATTTGACTTGGGTCCACGACATGCACTCCTCTAGTAGAAGTACGAATGGGAACACGAATCGATTCCCATTGCATGTCCTTTTCAGAATAATCTTCTAAGAACCGCCAAGCTTCATCGGCTGTTATAGACATAAAGTCTCCTCCACACATTGATTCTAGTTGAGTTCTAGTCTGATAGTTTAGCCCTTCATATGCAATTTGACATAAGTGATCTTTTAGAATTCCATGATGAGGACAACTATATAATAGCTGGTTGAATCTCTCAAAGTATTTTGAAAAAGTTTCCCCCTCATTTTGACAAAATTGATTTATCTCGGTTCGGATTTTTAGAGTTTTATGGAAAGGGAAAAACTTTTTCAAGAATGCAGTGACAAATTCATCCCAACTTCTTATGGAATGTCGTGGAAGAGAATTTAGCCATCTTTTAGCGCTTTCAAGTAGTGCAAATGGAATTAGCCTTAGCTTGATCGATTCGTTAGATAGCTGTTGCATTTTTGTTGTGGAGGCATACAATTCAAATTGACTTAGAAATTCATAAGAATTTTTAGACCCAATAAATTTTGGTACCCCTTGGATAAAAGAATGTTTTAGCTCAAAATTGTTTCCTTCAGCTGGTGGGAACACAATGACAGATGGTTGAACGGTCCTAGTAGGATAACATCGATCACAAAGAGACAAGGGTCTATCCACTTGGATATTGAGATTTTGAAAATTTTGATTTATTTTATTTTGATCCCCAAAGTTTGGAAAATTTTGATTCACTCGATTTTGATCCAATTCGGTTGGAAAATTTTGGTTAATTCGAGAACCCCTAGGAGAATTTTGTTGGCTAACATTTTTTTCACTCATTGTTGTTAAATGCAAGCACAGAAATTAGCTACAATGAAGTTTTCTGTCCTTATTGGCTCCTAACCCAAAATTATAAAGTGACACGTTTGATTACTTAGATCAAAAGATTTCTCAGCCAGTTAACGGATAGGAGTTATCGGTGCACCAGGAATCACCCTAGCAATGCAGCCGAAGGTTTAAGTACCTTCAGAGTAACAACCGATATAATATTTACGAATCACCGTAATATTTATAAATGGTTATTTCTCTGCCGTAGTCTAGACACCAAGAAATAATTCGTTCTAAATGAATCAACTATCACAATATAGTCAAGCCCTAGATGAGCCCGTGACTCCCTTAAGTCCAACGTCTAACCGTTATTATTAGTCAGATTCTACGATGAAATGCAATTTGTGGGCTAAGGAAAGGGTGATGAAATCCCTCACCTTATGTGAATTGGGGTATTGCCCTTAATAGAATGAATAAAAGATGCAGAAATAACAGCAATCACACAAAATAATTGCAAAATTAAAAATTGTACATTCAAAGCCGCTGCCCCTGCAGAATTTTTTTTACAACAATTGTCTATATATTCTTCTTTGAAACAAAGCACCTGTAGAGTTAAAGAAATTTTACAGCGGTGTATGGCAGTCCGTCCAGAGAATTTAGTAGCACCGATAATTCAACTCAACTTTTGCAACTTTGTTTAGTCTCTGAGTCCTTGTTTGGTTTCTTGACTTGCTTCCTTTGCTTTGGTCTTGACTATGATTTTTTTTTTCAAAAATGAAGCAAAGAAATTGGTACTTGGAAATACAAAACGTAAAGTCTTAACTCAGCAAGGGCAACACAATCGCAAATTACAGATTTCTTTTTTTTTTTTTTTGCTTTCCCAAAAAAGAAAAAAAGAAAACAAAACAAAAAAAACAAAAAATAAAATAAAATAAAAGACTAACTGAAAAAAAAACTAGACTAAAGAAATAAATGAACTAAACTAAGCCGAGCCTAAAAATAAAGTAAAAATAAACAAGGGGCTAAACTAACAAAAGAAGACCTAGGCTATATGTACTAACACCACGTTGTGCTCTCAAAGCCCGAAGAAACAGTCAAAGCAAGAAGCACGCCCCCTCCTTTTTTTTTTCTGGAAATCAAAAAAAAATCTCTGTATCCCTCTTTATTTTCAGGAAACAAATCAAACTCCCCAAAACTAAAACAATTCACAAGTTTTTTTTTCTTTCCGAGATCACTCGGCTTTAGGTTTTCCGAAAACAAAATTTCGCAGTCCCAGGTTCGTTAGGAATTGTCTGCGAGTCGGTTTCGAATTGAGTTGAGGGCGAGTTTCTGTGATTTTGGGTACTGGGTTGTTCGAACTGGGTCTTCGCACTGGTTTTGAATTGGATTTCCACGGATAAGGGTTTCGGTTGTGGACTTCGAACTTGTAGTGGTGTCTTTTCAGCTGTTGTTTTTGATGATGGAAAGGAACTATGGCAGATGTAACGTAGGGATCGTTGGGGAAGATCTGAATTCAGAGGGTGTTTGTGGCTTGCGGTATGATTGGGATCGGTGTATGAATTGGCTGTGGAGGGCGTTTGAAATGGTGGATGGGGTTGAGAAGAGGCTCTAGACGTGAAGAACGTGGTTAGTGTGTGGACAGAAGTTGTGAAAAATGGATATTGGCATGCTGATTTTGGACGTATGATAGGTAGAGGGTGGAAGGGTTTGATGGGGAAGTGCTGTAGACGTTGGTGGATGATGATGTATGGGTTTGGAAGTTGGAAGGGGGTTTCGCGATTGTTTTTGGGAATAGGGTTATGGCTGCGATGTTGGAAGTCTGCGTTTGAGGGCTTATGTTTGGGAAGTAGGTGGTTTGTTTTGATGAGGAGATTTGTGAAGGGAGAGGTGGTGCTGTATGGAGAACGTGGATGGTCAAGGGGTGAGGTGTAGAAAGTGGCTAATGGTTCTGGTTTATTAATGGGGAACGATGACTGTTTCAGGCTTGGGGCGTTTGATGTGGAGAATGATGAGGTGGCTTTTTTTTTTGAACGTGGGTTTGTGTTGTGAATGGTGATGGAGAATTTGTACCAGAGGACAAAAGGAAGATAAATTGCTAGGAAATTTTATAATTTTTTTTTTCTTGGAAAAATAGAAGGAATTGCAAACAAGGGAAAAAAATGACTTGGAAGAGTTAGAAAGCGGAAAGAAATCGCAGTGGAATTGACAAGTAATAATATTTTTTTTTTAATTTGAAAGAATTGTAGAAGAAAAGAAAGAGGCTGAGAGATAAAAAGGAAAGAGATCAAATAAAAACAAGAAAGATTTTTTTTTTAGAAGATTATAGCAACAACTATCAATACCAAATCAACCAAATGAGATTTATTTTTCTATATATAAAAGAAAATGAAAAGAAGATTTTTTTTTTAACAAAATCAAACAAGAAACTAACACGAATCAGAAATTAAATAAATAATAAAATTTAATCGTTACCTCCCCGGCAACGGCGCCAAAAACTTGATCGTCGCTAATCTATGAATTAGAAAAGCGCGATATTTTAATAATTACTGCAAGCGTACAGGTGTGTAGCATACAGGTCGAACACAGGGAGGTGTAATTAAAAATTATTATCTATTTATTCTTGGGCGAGTTAGACGAATTCTGAAGATGTTTTTAACGCTAATGATTTTACTGTTGATCTGAATCTAATCAGATCAACACCAAAAGTTAACAATTGAAACTGAAAGACAATTAACTAGAAAGAAAACAACAATTAACAACTACAACAACAGAAATTAAACTTAGAATTGTCGTTGAATCTAATCGAACGACTAATTCTAATATGCAAACAGAAATAACAATTCGTTTTTTATCAAAACTAATTGAATAGAAACACAAATTGTTAGAAAAAAGCAATAAAATTGAATAAAAGAAAACTTTGTTTAGAAAAAAAGAGAGTACAGAAGAATGGATTCTTTTTACAATGGTTACAACACATATTTATAGATGAGAATGGCAAAACCCTAATTAGGTCTATGAATAAATGGGCCTCCTCATTCATGAATATCTCTTGCCTTCCTTGACTAAGCTTGATTGGAGAAAATCTGGGCATATCATGGTAAATATTTTCCATATCTCTCAATTCTCCCTTGTGGCTAATTGATTGATAAAAGATTGCATATAATTAATTCTTCCAAACAAGGATGCTTATTAGACTCCAAAGGCAATATAAGATAAAATCTTCAAAATTGATTTTTCTTCTTGGCAACAATTCAATCAGAAATTCTTCTAATTGAAATTGAATGATTTGAATTTAATTCCATGATAAGAATATGGCTATTGCTGAAGCGTTAATTGGTGCACATCATAAATACATACACAGGAATATGTGTATTTATATATATAACATAACACTAATCCAAATATTCCTCAAGCAAAGGGGCCAGTGTGAACGCTCCATTCTTCAGTAAAAAGAGAGTTTGACGGGGATCGAACTTGGGTCTTTCAGTACAAACTTCCATGCAATTACCAGTGAGCTACAACGTCTTTTGTAGTTGAGATGGCTTCAATACGGAGAAGTAGCTTTTTATCTGTAGTTGGCCTTTAATTTGAAACGGAGGAGGCATTTCTTGACATCCTGTAAAAACATACAAAAGTAACCAAAGTATCATTTATTTATTTACAAAAGATAAAATATAAGAGCATAGAATAAACACATTTTTATTTTAATCATAATCCACATTGGTGGAACGGCCCTGACGATCCAAGGCTTGACTGAGTACTTGCCTGAGACATGGGCTAGATTGTCTCGAATTCGGTGAGGACTATCTTTTGCCTCGGTTCATGACGGAAATCCAATTTCCAAATACGACCGCATGCGGTTTTGATTGTACATATATATACATATGGCGACATGATATATGGTACCCATGTCGTCTATGATTGATAGTTATGATTGAAATTGTTTTTGAAACATATATAAACTAGCAATAATATCAAATGATTTGCTTTGCTCGTATCAAGCATATTTTGGCCATTATAAGGTAAAACTCTATCCTCTGGTTTGTGTTGCATTGTGTGATGGGAACTGAGTCTTATAATGGCTTCATTTTTATAAAAAGCATTGCTGAAACACCCCACCTCCGTTAGGGTCACTCTCAAAGGGAATGCCCTAATTTTGGTGGAGGTTTATAAGTACAAGTCACAGATATACAAGACAGATATAAGAACACATATTTGTAAACAGCGGAAGAACAACAAACTTTTATTTCATAAAGTCAAATACGTGTTACAAAACATCACCATGATTGTCTTACATCCTTTCCAAAAACATAACATAACATTTTCATAATCTGTCTTGAGTACATTATTTAAAGAAGAATAAATAAAACATAGATAAACTGCAAAAGCCCCATAGTGGATTGTCCAAAGCCATAGTTCAAAACAGGAAAGTCCAAGCAATACATTTCTCTTCTTCAAGCTGGATGTTAAGGTTGGTCAAGCTGCTGTGTTCCCTCCCTGTGGACCTGGGGGGGGGGACGGAAGAAAAGAAGACGAAAGAAAAGTAGAGTCAGACATAAAGCCTGAGTAAGTCTAGTACTATTTTGTCTATGAATAAAGAACTGGGTATGATAAGTATAAACAAGAAGTGGGCATGCACTATAAACTTGGTTAAGTTGTCTAGGGTCGAATATACTATCGTACCCCATGTTAATCTCTGAACCCATATAAACTAGTTTCCAATTGGCACCCCATAATCAGGGTGAAGTGATCCATCCTATGATGATCGGCTCCTACTCGCATAGTTACATGTGTCTTACGGCCCCCGATGTTGTAGTTACCTATGCTGGTCCCACCATGGGGTGTATCAAGTCCCATAGTGCAACCCGACACAACCTTAGAGTGCACAGGTATGCTACTGGTGTCCAGTGCCTTATTTTTCTGCGCCGGAGTGTGTGCACGCCCGCACTCCATTAGAACCTACACTGCTACACCACCGCCGTCGATTTGACCTCTTACAATCAGCCCAGTAATCGTGCCCCACCCTGCCTAGTTTCAGGGTATCCTGATACACCTTCTAGGGTTACTGCTGAAAAGGGTCCCCCGTTACTAGGTTTTCTATCTCTAGCCAATATGCTAAGTTGGTTAAGTGTTTTCTAACCTAACCCCACCAGTCCGTTTAGTTTAGCATGTTTCATTTTGATTAAGTCTTTAGTTCACTTAATCCTAACAATCCTGACTCAGCCTTAATTGTCTTATTAAGGCCCTGACCTCTCACATTAGACAGGTATTGTTGTGGCTGCCTGTTGCCGGTTGGTTCCGGGCAGTCTTACGCCACAACTCAGTCTAACCTCGGATCCTTATTGGGCTCCATGTTTAACCTCCCACATTGGATAGGTATTGTTGTGACTACTGGACAGCCGGGCGGTTCCGGGCAGGTTTACATCACAACTCAATCCAACCTCGGGTTAAACACATCGTATGTTCTACATTTACATATTTTGTCATTCTTCTTTATTTCTTATATGTAAATATTTGCGGCCCATTATTAAGTTAATGGTGTAAAGGTTACACCAATCATGGGCCCAACCCATACTTGAACTTGGGCCCTTCTATTTTATATTTTCATTCATTAGTAATTTTAACCCAACGTTATTTTCCCCCGGTTTACACGTCCGTTTATTATATATATTGGGCTTAGCCTTTTAAAGCCCAATTTAGCCATGCGAAAAGGGGAGGCTTAAAGCATGATTACATACACAAAGAGGGGAAGGTGAGCGCATGAACTTGCAATATGACGTTGGAAATACAAAATAGAAACTGGTGTACTTGCATATATACTTTGGTCATAAAGCATAGGTGACATGAATCAAACCATGTGAACTTGTAGTTGAGATAAGAATCTAAATTGGGAATCATTTTTGACACATAGTCATAACTACAACATGAACCTATACTTTTATTTAGGCATAATGTCAAACATAAACATGGCATAAATATTTCTAGCATAAGCATGGCATAATGTCAAACATAAGCGTGGCATAAATATTTCTAACATGAAATCATGATTTTTACTTTAGTCATACAAACTTGCAAAAAGGGATTCTTGATCCTGACCTAGCTATGTACCACATATGTCATCATAAAATTCTTGTAAACAAGATAGACTTAGTCATGGATTTCAATTATGCCAAATATCATTCATAGCCTAGCCATATTCATAAGTTTGCAAATAATTTTTCTAGTACAAAAGCATGGCTTAAAACATGATGCCCAATTTTTAACATAATTTCATATGGATTATGATAACCCAAACTTATTCCAATTACTTCACAAAAATGATGTTTGTATAAAAATATACATCATGATGGCATAGTAGCAAAGCCCCAAACTTGCATGAATTTAAATCAACTACATACATGTAGCTTCAACATGGATTACATAATTTGCGAAATATTCCAAACGTTTACTTGCATAGAACTACCGCATGTAGTTCTTTATAATCGAATAACATAATTCAAGAATATCCAAACGTATATAAATTGATAAGAACGCACAAATATGAATTACTTTTATTGCCACAATTCAAGCATACAAACCAACACAATTGTTTATTCATACCAAAGTAATACTCTACTTACAATGGTGAGGCGAATTCTCTAATTTAGAGATACGATTCCTTTGTTGAGTTGATTAGTTTAGGTTGCTTTAAGCTTTAGAACTTTCTTCCTAATCCTCTCTCCAATTTGGTGGCTACTCCTAGTCGTTCCTCAGCAACATGGCGGCTATGTTCTTATTTTTGAATGAATAGATTAGGGTTTAGTCTAGGGTTGTTTATATAGAGGTTAGGAACTGATTAGGACCATTGATGTTGCTTGGATTGATCATAGCCATTCATCCTAAGGAGAGACCAATTAAAACTTGCCACCTAGCCCTAATGACAAAGCAGACCACAGAAAATCGACCACATAGAGAATAGGCCAGCCGGGTTAGACTGGGCTCGACCTGGGTCTGGACCAGGTCGACACCCCTGTCGACAGCCCTGTCGACAGGCCTGTCGACCTGGTTAGACCATGTCGACAGCCCAGTCGACCTGGGTGCGTCAGGCGGGACTTTTTCCGCCCTGGCCCATTGGGCCCCACTTTTGTTTTTCTGAGCTTATTTTATTCTGTTTGAATTTTAAATTTAATTTAGAAACTTCCGAAGGCCATATCTTCTTCATACGGACTCCGTTTTTCGAAAACTCGGACTCTATTTCGCGTATTTTTCCGAGACGAACGCAATGGCGTATCCCATTTCCCTTAGTTCTTTGATTCAAATTAATTATACTTTAATTTATGGATTTCACAGTTATAGAATTCGCGGGGTGTTACATTCTCCCCCACTTAAAAAGGATTTCGTCCTCGAAATCTTCAAGTTTGGAGGAATGTATATCCTAACATCCAATCATTCATCTACTCATCCATCAAACACGAGCATCCATTGTCCTTAAAAGACTTCTAATGCTTCATGATCATATGCGAAGTGTGTGTGTACATGAACTTATCTAATGCAAAATCAGGCGGTCTACTGATTCAGTTGACCTCCTTAATGCGAATTTTGTAAGTGCCATGAATCCATTATGTATGCACATTTTCCTATTCATGATTCTACATGAGTGCACAATCATTCAATACAAATGCAACATCCACATGACAACACATAAGAATTCAACCATATACGAATGCAAACATATATGCATATGCAATATGAAGTGACCGAGCCGATCTAAAACCTAGATTGTGTGTGTATATGCAACCACGAGCAACCACTAGCAATCACTTGCAACCACTTGCAACCATCATCCATAACATGTTTCAATTACATGTTTCCATCCAAAGGGTTTCTACCTAAAAGATACGGTCGAGGAAATATACCTAAAAAGATAGATAAAAGCGCAACTTAAGGAAAAAGAAAGATCAAGGATGTACCCTCGAATAGAAAAGGGTAGGCAGTGCGTATTCTAGCTTCAGTTTCCCAAGTCGCGTCTCCCTCGGTGTCGCTCCACTGAACTTTGACGAGCTTGACTTCACGGTTGCGTAGCTTCTTTACTTCCGTTCCTAAGATGCGGGTTGGAACTTTTCTTATGGTTGCTTCGCGTTCCACTTCGGCCTCTTCTAGGATATTTGGCTCTATCACTTCAGCAGACTCATGTAGACATTTTCGGAGATGTGAAACGTGAAAAACGTTGTGGACTCCAGCCAACTTCTCGGGTAGCTCTAACCTATAGGCCATTTTCCCAATTTTCTCGATAATAGGGAATGGCCCTACGAACTTTGGTGCTAGCTTTCCTGTGGTTCCAAAACGAACAACGTTCCTTAGTGGTGATACCTTGAGAAAAACTCTGTCCTCAACCTCAAATTCAAGGTCGGTCCTCCTCTTGTCGGCATAGGACTTTTGTCTGTCTTGGGCCGTCTTTATCCTTCTTCGTATTAAGTCTGCTTTCTCTGAAGTCTCTCGGATCATGTCTGGTCCAAGTATGAGCTTATCCGTGGACTCCCACCAACAAGTGGGCGATCGGCACGGTCTTCCATATAAGGCTTCGAAGGGCGCCATTCCGATGGTTGCTTGATAGCTGTTGTTGTAGGCAAATTCCACCAAAGGAAGGTGGTCTTCCCATGTCCCTCCGAAGTCAAGGACGCATAGTCTTAAAAGGTCTTCCAAAACTCTGTTCACTCTCTCTGTTTGGCCGTCGGTTTGGGGATGATAGGCTGTGCTCAAGCATAACTGCGTTCCTACTGCTTCTTGCAGACTCCGCCAAAACTCACTGGTGAAGATGGGGTCTCGGTCACTAACAATGCTAGATGGTATCCCATGGAGTCGAACGATTTCTTTGAGGTAAAGTGATGCTAGGAATGAGGCAGTTCTTTTACTTTTGACAGGTAAAAAGTGGGCGCTTTTAGTAAGCCTATCCACTATTACCCAAATGCTAGTGTTGCCTCTCCTAGACCTAGGCAGCCCATCGATGAAGTCCATTGAGATGCTATCCCACTTCCACTGCGGGACCTCCAGAGGATGTAGCAGTCCGCCAGGCTTTTTCTGTTCCGCTTTAACCTATTGGCACACCATACACTTAGAAACGAATTCTGCCACGTCCTTTTTCATGCCGTTCCAGAAGAAAGTCCTTTTTATGTCTTTGTACATTTTATCTCCGCCTGGATGTATCGTCATCTTGGAGTGATGTGCTTCCTCGAGAACCTTCTTTATTAAATCTTTTGTTTGTGGGACGCATAGTCTTCCGTCTCGCCTTAGCAAACCCTTATCGTCAACGGAGTATCTGTTGAGGTGACTTGAAGTCTCACCCCTAATTAGCCTATCAATCATTTCCACAAGCTGAGGGTCTTCGCGTTGTGCTGCCCCTACTGAATCCACTAAAGTTGGGCGCACTTCGAGAGATGCTAGCAAGCCTGGTACGAAATCGGAGGAAGGCCTAAAGTCGAAGCTGGCTATAAACTCTAGGTTTTGTCTTTCAACAAACAACGGGCTTAGGGTCAATTTCTTTCGGCTCAACGCGTCTGCCACTACGTTACCTTTGCCCGGAGTATAGGAGATTTCGAAATCGTACGAGGCAAGAAACTTCATCCACCTTTGTTGCCTCAAGTTAAGATCTTTCTGCGAGAAAAGATATTTCAACGATTTATGGTCAGTGTAAAGTTCGAACTTCTCACCTAGGAGATAGTGTCGCCAAGACTTGAGTGCAAAGACGATTGCGGCTAACTCAAGATCGTGGGTTGGGTAGTTCTTTTCATGCGCTTTCAACTGCCTCCCGCCATAAGCTACTACCCTTCCTTCTTGCATTAAGACGGCGCCTAGCCCTGTCCCACATGCATCCGTATAAACAGTGAACATCTTGCTCCTATCTGGCAGCGTCAAAACTGGGGCTGTTGTGAGAGCCCTCTTCAGTCGTTGGAAAGCAAACTCGCAATCCAAATCCCAATTGAACACTAGATTCTTCTTAGTTAATTTCGTGAGCGGAGCTGAGATTTTCGCAAAATCCCTTATAAACTTTCGATAGAAGCCTGCTAGTCCTAAAAAGCTTCGGACCTCCGTTGCATTCCTTGGTGTCTTCCAATCCTGTACCGCCACTACCTTAGCAGGGTCCACTGCTAACCCTTGTTTGGATACTATGTGCCCAAGGAACCTCACCTCTTCTCTCCAAAAGTGGCATTTGGAGAATTTGGCTTTTAGTTGATGGACTCGCAAAGTTTCCATGATTGCCCTTAAGTGTTGAGCATGTTCCTCTTCACTCTTTGAGAAGATAAGGATATCATCTACGAAGACCACTACGAATTTGTTGAGGAAATCTCTAAATACCCTACTCATCAGGTCCACGAAGTAAGCAGGTGCATTTGTCAAGCCGAAAGGCATGACAAGCCATTCAAAGAAGCCGTCTGGGGTTCTGGATGCCGTTTTATCGATGCTATCTTCAGCCACCCTTAGCTGATGAAAACCGGTTGCTAAATCGAGTTGGGAGAAAACAGACGCTCCTACAAGCTGGTCAAATAAATCGTCAATTCTAGGGAGAGGGTGCCTATTCTTTTTCGTTAGCTTGTTGAGCTCCCTATAGTCAACACATAGACGGAGTGAACCATCCGCCTTTATAGCGAACACCACTGGAGCGCCCCATTCTGAAATGCTCCTCCTAATGAACCCCTTTTCTAGAAGCTCTTTAATCTGTTTACTGAGCTCTTTCCTTTCTCGTGGAGCCATGTGTCTAACGGGTAACGCAACGGGCTTTGCATTATCTACAAGATATATGCGGAAGTCTATTTCCCGCTTCGGAGGCAAGCCCTTCACCTCTTCAAAGACATCCGGATATTCCCGGACCACTCTAACTGATTGCAAATTTTCAACAGAGGCATCTAGCGATTCAAGATAACTAAGCATAACCGCATACGAGGGATTACAAGAAATTTCCAAAGTATTACCGAGCTGGGTTAGGAGCCTAACAACCCTTTTCTCACAATCAAGGATGGCCCCATTACTGGATAGCCAATCCATACCCAAAATCAAACCATAACCCGAAAAGCCCAAAACAAAGGCACTACATTGAAATTCTACACTTAGGATGGAAATTTTCAATCCCAAACAGACCATAGACAAATGAGCTGGGCCCCCAATTGGGTTTGAAACAATTAAGGGGTCCTCTACCATACTAGTTTTTAGGTGCAGAGATTCTACTAAAGCAGACGAGATAAAGGAGTGTGATGCGCCAGAATCAAATAAAGTGCGAACGGGGTGATCATAAAGATAAACTACACTTTCTACGGAAGTATTTATACCTCGCTGTTGCAGAGGTGGCGCTTCTAGCACATGAACCTGTGCCCCTGGGGTGGATCCAGCCCTCTGCCCCTGTCCTCGTTTCTTTGGGCAGTCCTTAGCCCTGTGGCCCGTCTCACCGCAAGAAAAGCACCCACCATTCTCCTTGGCCTTCTTTTTCCGGCAGTCCTTTACTAAGTGCCCCACTTTGCCACAGAAATTGCACTTCCTCTTCTCTTTGTTGCCTTTCCCGCCCTTCTTAAAGTCCGCCTTCTTAGGCTGCAAACCCTCTTTCTTCTTGCCCTTATCCTCTTCATTCAGCAATGCTATTTGCACCAATCTTTCATACGTGGCTCCCATGGGTATATGGGTCATGGCCAAACTGTGTAATGGCTCATTCAACCCTTTGACGAAACGGAGAGCCTTCTTGTGCGGGGTGTTGACTAGGTCAAGCCCAAACCTAGCCAGCTCATCAAACTGATTCACATATTCTCTGACTGTCTTGTCCCCTTGCTTAAGAAATAAGAATTTTTCCAACTGCAAACTTCTTTCCGCATCTGAGAGAAATTTGGTCTCAAACCTTGCCCTAAAGTCCTCCCATGTCTCCACTGGTCTTTCAGCATTAGTGACTTCCCACCAGTAGGAAGCCTCACCCTTCAATAGCCATACTGCCAATTGTACTTTTTGTCTATCTTCTACCTCAAAGATGATGAATAGGTCCTCCGTTTCCTTCAGCCAATTTCTAGCTGCCACGAAGGACTCAGTTCCATGGAAATCCCTTCCTCCCATAGCTTTAAAATCTTTACATATCTTAGCAAAAGTGTTTCCCCGAGGAGGAGGTGGAGGAAAAGGTGCCGCTGCAGCTGGATGATTTCCTGCAGCTGGGGGAGGAGGAACGGTAGGACCTGGCTGAGTGGCTCTTGCTTCTAAGAACCGTCTAAACCAACCAGGTATTGGCACCCCTTCTGGCAAGTTAAGATCTTCGGACATGCTGAAGCAAAAAGGATAGATTCAAAACGAAGGATAAGAGATAGTACCTATGGCTTTGGGGGGTGGACTTTGCCTTTTAAAATAAAATAATATTTTTCTTTCTAAAAATGCTTCTTTAAATTTTCTTTTTGAAAATAATTTTTCAAAACTTTTTATCTTATCTGGTAAACCTATGCTCTGATACCAAGTGAAACACCCCACCTCCGTTAGGGTCACTCTCAAAGGGAATGCCCTAATTTTGGTGGAGGTTTATAAGTACAAGTCACAGATATACAAGACAGATAGAAGAACACATATTTGTAAACAGCGGAAGAACAACAAACTTTTATTTCATAAAGTCAAATACGTGTTACAAAACATCACCATGATTGTCTTACATCCTTTCCAAAAACATAACATAACATTTTCATAATCTGTCTTGAGTACATTATTTAAAGAAGCATAAATAAAACATAGATAAACTGCAAAAGCCCCATAATGGATTGTCCAAAGCCATAGTTCAAAACAGGAAAGTCCAAGCAATACATTTCTCTTCTTCAAGCTGGATGTTAAGGTTGGTCAAGCTGCTGTGTTCCCTCCCTGTGGACCTGGGGGGGGGAACGGAAGAAAAGAAGACGAAAGAAAAGTAGAGTCAGACATAAAGCCTGAGTAAGTCTAGTACTATTTTGTCTATGAATAAAGAACTGGGTATGATAAGTATAAACAAGAAGTGGGCATGCACTATAAACTTGGTTAAGTTGTCTAGGGTCGAATATACTATCGTACCCCATGTTAATCTCTGAACCCATATAAACTAGTTTCCAATTGGCACCCCATAATCAGGGTGAAGTGATCCATCCTATGATGATCGGCTCCTACTCGCATAGTTACATGTGTCTTACGGCCCCCGATGTTGTAGTTACCTATGCTGGTCCCACCATGGGGTGTATCAAGTCCCATAGTGGCAACCCGACACAACCTTAGAGTGCACAGGTATGCTACTGGTGTCCAGTGCCTTATTTTTCTGCGCCGGAGTGTGTGCACGCCCGCACTTCGTTAGAACCTACACTGCTACACCACCGCCGTCGATTTGACCTCTTACAATCAGCCCAGTAATCGTGCCCCACCCTGCCTAGTTTCAGGGTATCCTGATACACCTTCTAGGGTTACTGCTGAAAAGGGTCCCCCGTTACTAGGTTTTCTATCTCTAGCCAACATGCTAAGTTGGTTAAGTGTTTTCTAACCTAACCCCACCAGTCCGTTTAGTTTAGCATGTTTCATTTTGATTAAGTCTTTAGTTCACTTAATCCTAACAATCCTGACTCAGCCTTAATTGTCTTATTAAGGCCCTGACCTCTCACATTAGACAGGTATTGTTGTGGCTGCCTGTTGCCGGTTGGTTCCGGGCAGTCTTACGCCACAACTCAGTCTAACCTCAGGTCCTTATTGGGCTCCATGTTTAACCTCCCACATTGGATAGGTATTGTTGTGACTACTGGACAGCCGGGCGGTTCCGGGCAGGTTTACATCACAACTCAATCCAACCTCGTGTTAAACACATCGTATGTTCTACATTTACATATTTTGTCATTCTTCTTTATTTCTTATATGTAAATATTTGCAGCCCATTATTAAGTTAATGGTGTAAAGGTTACACCAATCATGGGCCCAACCCATACTTGAACTTGGGCCCTTCTATTTTATATTTTCATTCATTAGTAATTTTAACCCAACGTTATTTTCCCCCGGTTTACACGTCCGTTTATTATATATATTGGGCTTAGCCTTTTAAAGCCCAATTTAGCCATGCGAAAAGGGGAGGCTTAAAGCGTGATTACATACACAAAGAGGGGAAGGTGAGCGCATGAACTTGCAATATGACGTTGGAAATACAAAATAGAAACTGGTGTACTTGCATATATACTTTGGTCATAAAGCATAGGTGACATGAATCAAACCATGTGAACTTGTAGTTGAGATAAGAATCTAAATTGGGAATCATTTTTGACACATAGTCATAACTACAACATGAACCTATACTTTTATTTAGGCATAATGTCAAACATAAACATGGCATAAATATTTCTAGCATAAGCATGGCATAATGTCAAACATAAGCATGGCATAAATATTTCTAACATGAAATCATGATTTTTACTTTAGTCATACAAACTTGCAAAAAGGGATTCTTGATCCTGACCTAGCTATGTACCACATATGTCATCATAAAATTCTTGTAAACAAGATAGACTTAGTCATGGATTTCAATTATGCCAAATATCATTCATAGCCTAGCCATATTCATAAGTTTGCAAATAAGTTTTCTAGTACAAAAGCATGGCTTAAAACATGATGCCCAATTTTTAACATAATTTCATATGGATTATGATAACCCAAACTTATTCCAATTACTTCACAAAAATGATGTTTGTATAAAAATATACATCATGATGGCATAGTAGCAAAGCCCCAAACTTGCATGAATTTAAATCAACTACATACATGTAGCTTCAACATGGATTACATAATTTGCGAAATATTCCAAACGTTTACTTGCATAGAACTACCGCATGTAGTTCTTTATAATCGAATAACATAATTCAAGAATATCCAAACGTATATAAATTGATAAGAACGCACAAATATGAATTACTTTTATTGCCACAATTCAAGCATACAAACCAACACAATTGTTTATTCATACCAAAGTAATACTCTACTTACAATGGTGAGGCGAATTCTCTAATTTAGAGATACGATTCCTTTGTTGAGTTGATTAGTTTAGGTTGCTTTAAGCTTTAGAACTTTCCTCCTAATCCTCTCTCCAATTTGGTGGCTACTCCTAGTCGTTCCTCAGCAACATGGCGGCTATGTTCTTATTTTTGAATGAATAGATTAGGGTTTAGTCTAGGGTTGTTTATATAGAGGTTAGGAACTGATTAGGACCATTGATGTTGCTTGGATTGATCATAGCCATTCATCCTAAGGAGAGACCAATTAAAACTTGCCACCTAGCCCTAATGACAAAGCAGACCACAGAAAATCGACCACATAGAGAATAGGCCAGCCGGGTTAGACTGGGCTCGACCTGGGTCTGGACCAGGTCGACACCCCTGTCGACAGCCCTGTCGACAGGCCTGTCGACCTGGTTAGACCATGTCGACAGCCCAGTCGACCTGGGTGCGTCAGGCGGGACTTTTTCCGCCCTGGCCCATTGGGCCCAACTTTTGTTTTTCTGAGCTTATTTTATTCTGTTTGAATTTTAAATTTAATTTAGAAACTTCCGAAGGCCATATCTTCTTCATACGGACTCCGTTTTTCGAAAACTCGGACTCTATTTCGCGTATTTTTCCGAGACGAACGCAATGGCGTATCCCGTTTCCCTTAGTTCTTTGATTCAAATTAATTATACTTTAATTTATGGATTTCACAGTTATAGAATTCGCGGGGTGTTACAATTGCGATGTTTAAAAGAATTATTTGTTTTAAAGCACTGGCAATCCAATGGAGTAAACCCGTTCCGCGAAAGTGGCATGGTCCCGTGATTAGCCATATTTGAAAATGTGTTAAGTAGATTTCTCATACCAGTCCCATGACTGACTCGTAGTTTGTTTCACTTCCAAACTCGGGTGCCCCTATTTCTACACCGGCAGCCTTATATTCAGGTTTTAGCAGGCTCTTTCTGGATAGCTGGGGCTGAAGATGGATTCAATCATTTATCACTTTTTATGCTGTTCAGCTCCCGTTGTACATATTATGTTTTCTTTTCCGCAGTAAACATTTATGTATAGCTGAACTGTATTTTGTACTAAGTATGATCCTACATACTGTGTAATTCTGATGATTTTATTTATCCAATGTATTCTATTGTACATTATCTGGTGTATTTATCTATTTCTACTCTGATATTATCTGTTTATGTGTTATATTCCAAAGATAACCCTTGCCACCGTCTTATCGGGAATGGGTTGTCACAATTTAAATCCACCGGGGCCATATACGAACTCAAAAACTTCCAAAAAAATTATTTTTGGCTTTGTTTTGACGATACATTCCTAACAAAATTAATTTTGTCGAATTCTGAGACTGTTTGAAAAATGGCCATTTTCAAGTTGATTAAATTTGACTGAAATTGACTAAACACAATTTCGTTTGCCACACTCACATATAAATTCCAAAAATTCTAGAAAATTAAAACTAGTAATAATTTGACATTGCGGATCCAATAAAAGTGGTTTCATCGAGAACATAGATCATTTGAAAAATGACCTTTTATACGGGCTATAAATTATACCATAGCGACCATTCTGAATATTCAACTGGCCATAACTTTTGATTCCTGCTATGAAATTTCAATTTTTCGGATTCGTTGGAAAGATATTTTCAAACAGATTTAGATATTTTTAGTTTCACTAAAATCCATTAAATTTTGAATCTGGTACATTTGGTCAAAGTACAGGTTTGACTTTTCAAACTACCGTACTAATTCTAATTCCTTTAGAAATCAAATAAATATATTTGCTCTAACCTCAATTACAATAAATTTTTAATCGTTATTATTTAAAATAAATTATTTTAACTATTCAAAATTTGCTAAAATAGCCAAAATTAATTTTTTAAATTGGTTCGGATTTTCTGGGTTGTTACAATCTCCCCCACTTGAAAGCTTTTAGTCCTCAAAAAGGAACGGAGCTGAAGGTTGTTTTACTAACCAACTCAACTTTCATTCTTTTAATTGGTTTCTATAATCCTACTAGTTGATTAAGTTTTCAAATATATATATAACTTTTATATATTCAAAAATCATATTTTCTAAGATCGATTTATATATATAATCGCAAATACATTAATTATGAACTTGTTACTCTCAACTCATTCTAGGGCATTACGAACCCCATCTCTAACGTGTTTTCTCATTCTAGGATGCTACTGATCCTATCTATAATGAGTATTCTTTTATAGGATATTTCTAATCCTACCTCTAATGAGTCTTTTGTTCAGTTATAAAGAGTCATACCCCAAAGATTTGAGCTAACCGAAGCTCTGATACAATTGTAACGATACGGCTTTTGCTCGAACCTAATTGATCGCAAGATTGACTAAAACCGTTCAAAACCCGCATACGTTAACTTTGGAAATACAACACATTAGAACAAATAACCGAAGACTTTTATAAACATCACAATAATGTTACATTAGAGTACATCGAATATATTACAACAATGGAAGAATAAATTTACAATAGATTTAATACAATGCAGCAGAAATGAATAAACTGATACAGCGGAAGACTATCCATGTAGATGATTCCCCAGACACCTTGTTTTACGGCCAGTCTCTCGACTGCAATAACCAACCCTAATAAATAAGGGACATGAAGGGGTAAGAGCCATTGTTTGCCACCAAACATCATGGCGAGAACCCCCTATCATGCGTAACAGCTCCATTGCCAGCAACAAGGACTGGTATGAGAAATCTTACCACACTAATAATATGGCTAATCACTGGACCACACCACTAACGCGGAACAGGTTTACTCCATTGGATTTCCAATGCATAAGTTTTATAAATTTTTAAGTAAAAAACAATGCAATGCTTTTTAGAAAATTAAACCATTATAAGACTCATGTCCCATCACACAATGCAACGCAAACGGAGGATAGAGTTTTATCTTATAATGTTAAAAAATGCTTGATACGTAGAAAATAGCATTTTTAATATTATTATTAGTACCTAATATGGTTTCAAAAAGACTTCAAAGTAAATGTATCAATCCTAGACGGAATACTACTTCATCCTACTATGTCTCCATATATAGGTTTACAATCAAAACCATAATGTTGTATTGGAGGTTGGTTTTCCATCATGAGTCAAGGCTAGGGACGATCTCCTAACCGATTCAAGACACTCTATCAATGTCTCAGGATTCCACGCTGTGAACCCATGCATACAGCCGGGCTGGTCCATAAATAACGCTAGTGGATTGGCAATTCCTGAACAGACGCTCCCCGATGCTATTGGGCCTATAAATTGGCCATTGGCGACAAATAAAAATACACGAGGCGCCTCATTCCATCAACCTCATAAGTAAAAATGTCGGGTCTTGTAAAAATCCAAGCAACACTTCTAGCTAGAAAGAAACGTGTGCACTCCCTGCGTTCCCTTGTCCCGTTTTTGACTCTACCGGGTGTGAGGCTCGCGAGGTAACGAAATACACAAAGCTATGCCTAAATAGGCTATGCTTTGATCATCATCCACAAGGCTCTGCTTTTCAACAAAATCCTCAATCAGTTGCATCTTGGCATGTCACATTGACAGTCCATACAATGTGATCGATAAATACCAATATATAACCTTCAAGCTCGTGCGTCTCAAAGAAGGGAGTTAAGCAAGAGAATGAATTCTCCACAACCACAGATATATTAATAGAAATCAATTTAATTACACAGCATGAAATTCAATGTCGGACACACGTCCATTTACAAATCCGTTCTGGGTCTGAACAAAACCGGAGTCACCTTATTCCTCGTCCCGTATGTCCAATACGAAAGTGAGGTGCTTGCGTATCCGGACGATCAACAAGTACATTCGAACTACTACCACTTTAAGCCTTTATTGGTAGCTAGCCAATGCCAGACATCAGTAGTTATCCTTTCGATGTGAAGATCGCGGATCTTCAATCGCCATCTTTATGATCTTCTATCTAGATCGTCGTATGACCATTTAAAATGAGATTTTATCTCGGTCTTTTCAAATGATCCTCGCATATATATAATAGAAAATCATTATATATCGTTAATGTGGTATTAATAACAATTAATTGCTATTTTATATATAAAAAAAGCCAAATTTATTCAGTGATGCTTCAAGTCGATTGGCGGCCCTAGCGCTGCTTTTACCAAATTTTGTTTTACACTTATCTTTAAATCCAACCTTTGGATATTAAAAAAATTCATATCAATGGAAAGATCTTCCCAAAACGGTCCTAACGGTTCCAGATTTGGCAAAATCTGACGGTTGGATCTTACGGTATAATCGTTTGAAGTTACAATTGCTGAAACGCGAACTACCGCACGCGATTCTTTTTAATTTTAATTTTAATTTATATATGTATAAATATAAATCATTGGCGGTTTCAACTTCTTTCAAACAATCACATGCAAGCGTAATACAGTTTATATTCATGTTAGAAATTTTATATATGAGTTTTCTTCTAACATGATGAAAATGATGATTTGAAATAAATCATGTTTTAATGACTAATTATTTCCAATGGTAACTAAATTACATTGAAAGTATATTCATAATGTTCACCCTTTTTTATTGAAACCAAATGGCAATAAAAACACGATTCTTAATTCTACTACTTTTATTGTATCTAAATTTATAATAAAAATGTGACATTTAAATTTATTCTTTTTATTGTATATAAAATGACAATAAAAATTTAACATTAAAACAATTCTTTTTATTGACTCTAAAATATAAATATAAATATAACTTTTTAATTGTATGCTTTTTATTGCCTCTAGTTTGACCATAAAAATATAACATTTATTTCTACTCCTTTATTTACAATTAACATGTCAACAAAAATGTTATTTTTGATTTATTCTTTTTATTGTCTCTAATTTGACATTAAAAATATAACATTTAAAACTATTCTTTTCATTACATCTAAAATGTGGATAAAGATATAACTTTTAAATTCGACTCTTTTTATTTCCAACTAACATGTAAATGGAAATGTAACTTTTTCTACGTTTTTATTTGTATCAAAAGTACTAATGAAAAATGGTAGCTTTTATTCTATTCTTTCATTAGCATCAAAAATGCAAAGGAAAAATGTAGCTTTTTAAACTAGGCTTTTATTTGCATCTAAAATGCAAAGAAAAATGTAACCTTTTTAATTCATGTTTTATTTGCATCAAAGAATGCAAATAAAAATTCAGCTTTTAATCTCATGTTTTATTTGCATCAAGGAATGCAAATAAAAATGTAACTTTTTATTTCATGTTTTATTTGCATCAAGGAATGCAAATAAAAATGTAACATGATGTTTATTATCAATTAACACACAAAATAATATATTTTACATTGAATTGAAAGTTCTAACTCAATTCAATAACATAAACAAAGTGATGTTTTTATTGAATCGACAATTCTAATTCAATTCAATAATATAAACAGAAATGATATTTTTATTGAATTGACAATTCAACTTCAATCCAATAATATAAACAAAAATGATACTTTCCATTGAATTAACAATTCTATTTCAATTCAACAAAATAAACAAAAAATTTAATTGAATTGACAATTCTATTTCAATTCAACAATATAAACAAAAATGATACTTTTAATTGAATTTACAATTCAATTTCAATTCAACAATATAAACAAAAATGACTTTTAATTGAATTGGCAATTCAATTTCAATTCAAAAATATAAACAAAAATGATACTTTTAATTGAATTGACAATTCTATTCCAACTCAACAAAATAAATAAAAATGATACTTTTAATTGAATTGAAAAAAAATTGAATTCAATAAATATGACAACCCATTTTTGTTTAATATAAATTATTCAACAAAATATTGACAAACATGATGTATTTTAAATTAACTAACACATACAGATCTATAATTATTCATCACCAATCAATAGATCTATCATCCAAAATTTCAGAACTTTGCAGATCTAAATCATATACATACAATCATTACATAGTGAGTAAAATAATTAAATCGATTAATTATTTAAAAATTAGAAATCTCACAGTCGGGTTATTCTGCTTTGTTCAGAACTGCAAATTTGTCCAAAATCCAAACAACTCGGAAACGCTTCTTTTCAATCTAGAGTCGTAGATCTCGTCTCTATGGTCGCACAGGATCTGAAATCGTTAATTTTTGGTGTCGTATGAATTAGTTAGGATTTAAACAAGATGGATAATAGTTTTTAAATTAAATTAATAAATCATTAAAGGAATTAACCTTCTTCTTCCTCAATACAGTAATCGGCCGAAAGCTTTTCAAAAGGTTCAAAACTAGGTCTCACGTTTTCGATCAACACAGAGGGCTAGAAGGCGATCAGACGACACCACAGCTTCAGGCGACACACTAGGAGGGCCCACTTTGCCTCGGCTCGATCGAGCCTAGGCGGATGGCGGCGGTGGTTTTTGGC
This sequence comes from Allium sativum, assembly GCA_030737875.1. NCBI lineage: Eukaryota > Viridiplantae > Streptophyta > Magnoliopsida > Asparagales > Amaryllidaceae > Allium > Allium sativum. Next base: position 477,696,348 of record CM060923.1, on the reverse strand, counting down.
ATGGGTTTAGGTGCGTGAATCTCGAAGTTCGGGACACTAAGGGTTGATCCAACCATACAGAAATGAAGAGCAAGAAAAGCTCTATAGAAAAGTCTAAAAGGGAAGGGGGTTTTGATGTACGGATCGACGGAATTTAGAGGGGGAAGAGGAGAGTCGGCCATGGGAAATGAGGGTGGCAGCGCTGAATAGTCTAGGGTTTTGTGATGATGAGGTGTATTTTTATATTATTTTAATGTAGATTTTACAATTAAATCCATACATCTTAAACCAATCTGATTTCTGTCCAACATGAGTTAACCACGCCTAATAGCCCCCGTTCTGGGTCCAATGGGCTAGGTTTCATCAGCCGAAATGACTAACCGAGGGCTGGAATCTTTAATTTAGTATTTAAATCCTTCAATAAATTAATTTGATCGTATATTTAAATTCAGCGGGGCCACATACGAACTCAGAAAATTCCAAAAAAATTATTTTTGGCTTTGTTTGGACGATACAGTCCTAACAGAATTAATTTCGTTGAATTTTGAGACTGTTTGAAAAATGTCCATTTTCAAGTCGATTAAAATTGACTGAAATTGACAGAACACATTTTCGCTTACCACGCTCGCATATTAATTCCAACAATTCTAGAAAATTAAACTTAGTAGTAATTTGGCATTATGGATCCAACAAAAGTGGTTTCATCGAAAACGGAGATCGTTTGAAAAATGACATTTTATACGGGCTATAAATTATACTATAGCGTCCATTATGAATATTCAACTGGCCATAACTTTTGATTCCCGCTATGAAATTTCGATATGAAATTTCGATTTTTTGGAATCGTTGGAAAGATATTTTCAAGCAGATTTAGATATTTTTAGTTTCACTAAAATCCATTAAATTTTGAATCCGGTACATTTGGTCAAAGTACAGGTTTGACTTTTCAAACTACCGTACTAATTCTAATTCCTTTAGAAATCAAAATAAATATATTTGCTCAAACCTCGATTAAAATAAATTTTTAATTGTTATTATTTAAAATAAATTATTTTAACTATTCAAAATTTAATGAAACAGCCAAAATTAAAAAATTAAATTGGTTCGGATTTTCCGGGTTGCTACAATCTCCCCCACTTAAAAACTGTTGGTCCTCAAAAAGGAACGGAGTTGAAGATTGTTTAACTAACCAACTCAACTTTCATTCTTTTAATTGGTTCTATAATCCTACTAGTTGATTAACTTTTCAAATGTATATATAACTTTTATTTATTCCAAAATCATATTTTCTAAGATAGATTTATATATATGATCACAAATACATTAATTATGAACTTGTTACTCTCAACTCATTCTTGGGCATTAATAACCCCATCTCTAATGAGTTTTCTCATTCTAGGATGCTACTAATCCTATCTCTAATGAGTATTCTTTTATAGGCTATTTCTAATTGTAATGACCCGGGTTTTTGGCGATCTTGGTTATCCGATATACAACACATATCGAACATCCAAGGGTCGAAAATACCGGATGATTAATGAAAGAAATTAGAGGGTGAGGAAAGATAAGATAGAAACTTAGAATAGAAGAAGAAGAAGAACATAACATCAGAGTAACACGAACCTCACAGCGGAACAAATAACATATAATAGATAACATATCTTTGAAATAAAAGATTTTACTTAAATATACATATCATCATCAAGTGCAACACTTACAACATAGTTGAAATAAACTATAGCTATATGATCCTGAAGCCTCCTGCTCCAGCTCTTCAAGTATCTATAAATCCCGACTACTTAACTTCCCATACAAAATTGGGCACCCAAGAGTTTAGGGAAAACAAAACAAAATAAACTCCGGGTCAGTCATGGGACTGGTGTGAGTAAAACAGTTTAAAACAGTCAAGCAGGTAAATGATATCTCATAAGACCACGTCGTATAACGGAACGGGTTTTTCCCTTATGAGAATCCAAAATATCTTTATATCAAAAACCTTTTGGTATTATAATAATGTCTATCAACCACAATATAATAATCATCTAGCAGAAACGCTTTCATCTCACGTTCTACATATATAGTATACAATCAAAACCGCAAGCACGTATTGGGTAATGGATTTCCAACTATGACAATGTATGGAACCACCTTTAACTAGTGTACCTCTAGAGAGGAATACACTGGGTTCAACAAGAACATCTTGTCACCCGGCCACACATGACCGACCACTCATTTCGCTTGAGTGTATCGAATGTATATCACCAACGGTTGGGATTAGCGACCGTTTCCCGAATAGGACAACATCAACTATAGATTTTTTTGAAGTAAATGAAACACTAGATTAGGTGATTATACACCCTACTTCGAAGCGACCGACTTAGCCATGCTGCCTGCCCGATTTCTGTCATTTACCGGCTGATGAGGCTTGAGGTTACGCTTCATCATCGCATCGGATTCACTTCTAATGCCACATTGTCAGATCCATCAAAAATCACTAATTGACGTCTACAACAGTACATTACGTGTTAGCTAAAGAAGTTTCCTTCTCCGCTTCCACTCTTGGTACGGTTGAAGAAATCGATGTACGTGACCTTTCTGGAAATACCCTGTCAGACATTCATCCATACAAGTCATCCAGGAACAAGATGAACCGAAGGCGCTATTCAGTACATCCATCTTAGTCACTGTTATCTAAGACTTATACAATAGCCCCTGCACTTTACTCCATATTCAATTATCTTGGAATATATGATTCGCAACGCTTATGCCAATACAAAGTGGTTCTTTGGATAGTAATTCAACCGGTCTCTCCATATTAACAACGTAAAAATGGTCAAAACTTCGATAGTATGTGATTTAACCATCCAAGAAAAACAGGTCTGAAAACAACGATATTATTTCCAGATAGAAATTCTATCAAATCAATCATCAATCATATATATATATATATATATCCTTATTTTCTATGTTTAGAAAATGTACGTTACTAACACTGGAAAACATTTCCATGGCTTAATTACATATCACTATTCTTCCACATCTATCAGTCCCTGACTATAACTAGTAAGAGAACAATTCTCTAAGTATAAACCCCGAAGGCCGAAACCAACATCAGATCGACACTTAGAAAACCATTCAATTTACTAATCTCTAGTCAGTTTCTAATTTTGCTCAACTCTATTAGATTTACTCTGTTCGATTAACTCGATTCGATTAACTCTTCTATTTATTTTCTAAATAGAAAATCCTTTATTCCATTTATTTTGCTTAACATCTCTTTTATAACTTATTCAATTTCTAAGTCAATATCCCTTTATCATAACTTATTCATTTCCTAAATAGATAATCCGATTAATATCCTATTTATTTAATCTAAATGTTTCCTTTAATAAACCTATTTATTTAACAAATAAATATGTCCTTTCCTTATTCTATTTATTTAACAAATAAAAAATCCATTTTCTTATCCTATTTATTTAACAAATAAATATCTCACTTATTATCTCCTATTTATTTTCTAAGTAAATAGTCCATTTTATAACATCTTATTTATTTATCCTAAAAAATTAATTCATTTTATAATTATTCCAATTTATAACTATTTCTTATTTATAAATATTCCAATTTATACATATTCTGTTTTCAATATCACGTTGAAAATCTCCTTTTCCCATTCCGATATTTTATGGTACTTAACACATCATATCACGATGACCAATATCGTCCAAACACATATAATCAACCACAGATTATAAACTACATCATATATCACAATATATGATAAACAATAAAATAATTGTTGAGGAATCCAGTCGGATTCCTCCAACCTGTTTCCCTCCATCCACAGATGTTACACAATAAAATCAATATCACTTTCAGTTCCATATGATATATTCTATTAAACAGAATCAATGTAGAAATTCAACTAACTGACTAGCAGTTCAATCAAACAGTCAACACACAGTCAATCAGCCAATATTTAACAGTTCTAAAAATACAACACGAAATTATAAACTATTCAGAGTTAGTGAGATTTACTCACATTGGACGATCATCGTTAATAACGATAACCATCGCTCGATTTGATTCAGACAGACAATATATTTTGCAATAGATTGTAAGAGCACCAATCCTCTCTCAGTCAGTTCCATTTGGTAGTGTCCATCCATACGATCCCAACGGACCTTGTTTCACTGAATTCTGATAATGGATGGACAAGTTATTGAGTTTACAGTTAGTACATGATTTAAAACAAATAAAACATGAATTATTTATCCTTGGGCTTGACTTAACTTTCCGGCCCAACAAGACAAAAAGCCCAAACCCAACTTACGGTCCTTCTTCCTCAATAAACAGTTCGACCTCCAGATATTTTGCTCCTCCTACATAACCATTCGCCGATCCCTTTTCTTGACCGATCTACTAAAATCAGAAACGCAATACACCAGAATTCTTCCCATAACGATCTTCATAAACTCAACCCCATTTTACAAAGTTCGGACTCTTCTTCTCTGTCGTTTTTCACACTTCCTGCTCCTTGTTTTTCACCATTACCGTGCGTTAAACCCACTAGCGCTTCCACTTTCCTCAATGAATCCCAAATCCAATACCATCATTGAACTTAGCACACCATCCTCACCTCGACCATCCCCATACACCACACCTCGCACCACTTTTAAAAATAATGCGACAATATTAGTACCTCGAGCAGACACAGTAACCCTCGGCACCCATTGATTACCGAACCCCACAAAAATAGGCATTCAAGTTCCCTTTTATACCCTTAATCCAAAACTAAGATCGAAATCCTGATTTAAAGTATATAGGACTAGAGATTTTGGACCTTAAGTTTACTGCGTTGACCCCAAGCAATGTAGTGACGAACTCCCGCACTGAGCGTCGATCCCAACAGAAGTGGTACCAAGATGAAGCTATTTCTTTCATCAATCCATCTACACAGTTTCTGGGATTTGTTGATTTTGTTTGGGATTGTTTTGATTTTTCTGTGTTCTTCACGTTTTATGTACTAGTGGCGGCTCCTTTTACAGAAAATTGAAAGGATGATTTAGGTCTTAAGGGAGGCTGTTAAATCCCTATTTATAAGGGAAATTAACTTAGATATTTTCAAAGAGATATTTTAGATATTTTCTATTATTATATTCGTTTATATTCTCGTTGACGTTTTTAGCTCGTTACGACCACAAAACAATACAAATGCGATGAATTTTGATATCCTGACATATCCTAATATTTTAGACTCGATAAAACTGGTTCCATCGAGTTTCGAAACCGTTTGTAAAAACAGCTACTTTTAAAGTTCTAAATAAACCTTTTTAAATATTAAACATATTCAAAAACAATTAAATTGAATATTATCGTATATATTCACATAAGATATCATACAGCTGTAGAATATTCCTATATGAATTCGAACTCGATATTTCAAATCCCGATTTAATCGATATTCGATTTATAATGAAATTCCTTTTTAAAATATAAATAATTCGTTTATAAATTATAAAGGAATTCCACAGCGACTTTTCTAAAATTTGATTTGGATAAATCAAAATCTACATGACAAAATCCCAATTTTTCTCTTCCACTAGAAAAATATACTCCACCAGCTCCACACGTTTCTTGTTTCACAGAAATCCGCCTTATAACGAATCCTGTACATTTAGTTGAAGTTCGAATCGCCAATTTACGAACTGTAGCCCCATTTCGAGCTCGATTTTAATTATATTAAAATTCTATGTTCAAACTGTCGTTTATATAATATATTCGTTATTCAAATTCAATTCCAAGCTGAATTAAATATCACAGATGATCCAGTTCACACCATATCGCCATTTCAGCCAATTCTGATTATTTCAGAATTAAATATATTATTTAATTATTATTTTAATTAAATATTCCCAGCTATTTAATTAACCCACCATTTAATTCACTATATCACTATTTATATAACTAAATAAATTAATTATAATACCTATGCAAATGCGGGTCATTACAATCTTCCCCACTTAAAATAATTTCGTCCTCGAAATTACTAAGGTAGAGGACAACCATATCGACTGGTTAGAACATATTTGTTCACTTTTTAAATTTAGTTTCAAATGAACCAATTTAATTTCAATTAAATTATTAATTAATTCTTATCAACGAAAATTTCCAAAAATCCTGAAAATTTTCTAACGCCTTAATTTTTTTTGAAAAATTTCACCATAACCTCCTTTGTACTGGTCAATAGGTCAAACTCCAACTCGTCTCTCTGGGCCATCTCCATCCCAAAAGAAAATCAAACAGCCAAGCGGCTTGCCAATTCGACTCATAAATCTTATATCCAATAGAAATATAAACTTGTACCTTTTTGTCGGGCATATCAACTCTATCACTTTCACCTGTTATCAATTCAACATATACCAGTGTTATCCCAATCAAACTCCAATCTATTTTTATCCACAATCTCAACCATTCACTTATACCTAAGTCGAATTTTATTTCAAATTCGAGTTCCATTCTTGATTTCAAACTCTTAACTTCCCAATCCAATTTTCATTTCAGATTCTTATCTCGACAATCCAATTTTATTCAAGAACAAATTTTTCCTGATATCGTTCTATTTCCATTCAGTTTTCACTTAACTGTTTCAATTCAATTCTATCTTACTTTCGCAAATTTCTATTTAAATTTGTTCTTAATTCAAACATTCTCTTCCTGGGAATTTTCAACAGCTTTGCTTTTCTCAAAACAATTCAAAAACAAAATCCCTTGGTAGTAATCCGTCACTTAGCAACTCGAAAATGAATACTGATGATGCAGCTGTCATCATCAGAATCTATTTTCCAGCGACCGAAGTGAGTTCAATACTATAAAACCATTTCTAAACATTTCCACTTTGAAATTCATTTCAAAATATAATTCACACTGCTTGTACAACAATTTAAAATCTCCCAGGATCTTAAATTTTCCTTATTTTTAATTCAAATCCATTTATAGACACTTATCCAATTTTCTAGAATTTAAATTCAATTTCTGGTTTAAATTCCAGATTTAACTCATATGATTTCACGTATTTCGCTTATATGAATTCTAATTGGTTATTTACATAACCATTTAATTTATAATCTTACTCGATTATAATACCAACCAATATTTCCAATATATTATAATCATTCCATTATAAATCAATTATATCAAAATATAATTTGGGTAAAATTATTTCATTTACCCTCTTTACAAAACATACCATGACGGTCCATCATATTCAAGTGTTTACCAACTCCTACCGATACAGTGGATCAAACTGATCGACCAGAACTCATAAACGGCTCAACCAATTAATCTCTACAATATAAAACAAATTTTTATATCAATAACAAATACGTTCACTCATATATATATACTCAACTCAATCTAGGGTATTACTAACCCCATCTCTACTGAGTCATGCCATAGAGCCAAGGTATTAACTTAACTTAAGCTCTGATACCAATTGTAATGACCCGGGTTTTTGGCGATCTTGGTTATCCGATATACAACACATATCGAACATCCAAGGGTCGAAAATACCGGATGATTAACGAAAGAAATTAGAGGGTGAGGAAAGATAAGATAGAAACTGAAACGACCCGAAATCCCTCTTACGGGAAATCGCGGATTGAGTTGAGAACAAGCCACAACAGAACGCATACGGAAGAACATTTCATTGTATATTACAACAATTCATTATATTACAAGAATATACAGAGTATAAATGAATATTACATTCGATAAATATCAGAGATTACAATACATTACATAGCAGCGGAAAATAATACAATGCACAGCTAGAAGAGATATACGGATACAAAGCTTTCCGGATATCATTCCAGCTGTAAACCAGGATCCTGTGAATATAAATCTGCAAAACCAAAACTACTAGTTGCCCATGTCAAAATAAGGGCACCCAGAGTTTAGGTTAAAACAATAAACCCCAGGTCAGTCATGTGACTGGTGTGAGAACTAAAACAGTTATTATTCTTTATTTTAAAGTTCGGTAAATCAAGTGACCACGCCGTATAACACGGAACGGGTTTCCTCCCAAGAACACCAGTGCATAAAACAACAGCGCAATGCTAAATAAAGAACAATGAAGCTATTATAAGACCCAGTTCCCATCACACAATGCAACGCAAGCCGGAGGATAGGGTTTTTACCATATAATAGCCAAGAATGCTTGATCCGTTTAAAACAAATCATTTGATACTATTATAAGTGCATAATGTATAAAACAACTTCAAATCATAAGTATCAATCATAGACAGCATAAGCGCCCCATCCTACTATGTCACCATACTAGGCTCTACAAATAAAACCGCAAATGTCACGTATTTGGAAATTGGATTTCCGTCTGTGAACCGAGGCCAGGGATCGTCCTCACTGTCTTCAAGACTGTCTAGCCCGAGCCTTAGGGTCAGAGCGCATCGACCCTTGGATCGTCAGGGCCGGTCCACCATGTGGATTAAAATGCCTGAACACTACGTTTCCCCGCCCTATGGGGCGTAAATGAGCCAACGAATGACTCCATCGGTTCGAGAATCCGAGGCGCCTCGCAACAGCAACAACCACATAAGTCAAACTCGCCAGGGCGTGTAAAACCACTGACGCCACTTCTAGCTAGAAAGAAACGCATGTCCTCCCTGAGGACCTCTCCCGTTTTTAGTTCACCATCGAGGTGTGAGGCTCGTGATTCAACGTTACACAAAGCTACGTCACACAGGCCGTGCTTTGATCCTCAACCACAAGGCTTTGCTTTTCAATAGAAGCCTTGATCATTTGCATCTTAACATGCCACACAGGCAAACCACTCCATGCAACCGATATCAATCACGTAGAATGAAATCCAATGTCAGACACACAGTCCATTTACAAGTCCGTTCTGCGTCTGAACGAAACTGGAGGCACCTAGTACCCGCATATCCATCGATCTCCAGGTACGTCTGGACGATCACCATCTATTTCCATCTTCTTGGGTGTACATCTCAATCAAGATCGTCAGTAATCGCCCAAACGACGTGAAGACCTCCGGTCTTCGACCACCGTCTTCATCTTCGACATATCGTCGTATCAGTTATTCAGAATGGTATAAACCCGGTCTTTTCGAATAACTCGCGTATATTATTAACAAGTGTTACACAAACATAACATACGCCTCATTTCATCAGTCACTAACCGTAAATTAACAAGAGAATAATTCCCCAAATATTAACCCCGAAAGCCGAAACCAACATCAGATCAATATCCAGAAAACCATTCTGCTTAGCTAACCGACTGTTAGTTTCTAAATTTCACATTCATAGGGAAAGGTTCCCATTAATTTTATCAAAGATAAATTCCTTGAATTTATTCTTTAATCTTCTTTTGAATTTCGATTCAACTAGTCGGGATTAACGAACCTTACCGAAGTAATCATTTGTTTTAATTTCCCAATACCAACCTATTCATCCCATGAAGTAAAACTGGTAATACTTCATATCTAACACCACGGTGTTATTGGTAAATTCAATTACCATTTCACGTTCAAATCTAATTAAAGATTTAACTATCGCCTGGAGCAAAACTGGTGATACTCCATTCTCGATCTTTTCAATCTAATTAAAGATTCTTTAAAACTCCACTTAGTTTTAATCTTTGACTGGGTTAAAGAATCAGTGTCATTTAAAACACGGTTCACAATAAACCCCAAAATCACATCACATTTCAGTCAGTCCCTAACCGTAAATTAGCAAGTGAGCAATTCCCTAGGTATTAACCCCGAAGGCCGAAACCAACATCAGGTCAATACCCAAGAAACCATTCAACTTAACTAATCTCCATTTAGTTTCTGATTTCCTTAACTTCTTTGGGTCTAAGAACAGTATTATTGAAGATACCGTTCACGACGACTCAAAATCACATTCTATTAATTATCGGGTTAAAGTACGAGTGTTATTTAAAACACCGTTCACGATAAACCCAAGAATCAATTCGAATTCAATTCCAATTAAATATTATTTAATTGGTACACTTCATTAAATCTAAATAAAAAGAATTAATCTTTTTCTCAACTGGGTTCAAGAACAGTGTTAATGAAGACACCATTCACAACAAACCCAAATCACATTTGATATTAAATACAAGGCTCTGAATAGAAAATATATCGGTTTATATTCAATATCAAATTCTACGACCAACAAATATCGTATTGGAAATAGCGATATAAATATATCTTTCAAATTCCCATCACAATACCTGTATCATCACGAAATCCAACATCGAAATATTCCAGAGATAATTTCGATTCAAATCCATTCCAATTCAATTATTTGAAATTCTGGTTACTTTTAAAACCCTTTTCAAATTCAATTTATTTATTTAAAAATAAATAGAATTATAATTGTAGTTCAAAACTAGTTCATTTCGATAAAAATCTATTTTTATCTTTTCAAATATGGAGTTTTTCATCCCAATTCTTCCCAAATCATTTCTTATGATTTTACACAAATTATTACTATTTTTAATAATTTTATCAAGGCCCGTACAGTCGATTTCCATCAACGGCCATCGAACTGCACTTATAGTGACCTTTTCCAAATTTGATTTGGACATAATTCCAAATCCAATCGTTAGATTTCTAATTTCTAATATTCGTTAGAACGTTCTTTTCGATACGAACCCAACGGTTCCGATTTTAGGAGAATCCGACAGTCGGATCTCCCGCAATATCCATTTGAAGTCAATGGTCGAAATTCACGAACTACCACAGCGCGGCGTGTTCTATTCAGGCCATTATATTATATATATAATATATATAATATATACTTCGTCGATTTCCTTTTTAAACGTATTTTATATATCGTTTAAAATTCGTTTTCAAAACGATTTCAACTTCCTTTTCAAATTCAAATCAAAATCGAATTTTTTCAACATAAATTCATTTTAAATTCATTTCAAATTGATTTCAATTCAAATCGGTTTTCAGTTAAATTTCAATACGTTTTAAACTCAATTCAAAACGATTTCAATTCTATTTCAATATAATTCGAATTTCATTTCAAAATATTCGATTTTGAAATCACGTTTCAATATTCATTATAAAAATGAATATAATCGATATAAATATCGTTCACATCAAAATGGCGTAGATCTAATCAACACGGCATCATATATTCCTAATTTCAAATATTCTATTTCAAATATTTCTTTTTCAAATATTTCTATTCAAATATTTCTTTTTCAAAACTGGAATGAGTCCCAATCAATTACCATATAATGTTAATTATATGGATTTTCTACAACACGTATATAACAGCAACGATAAATCATCAACCATCATCCAAAGTGCGTTCTACACTGTATAAGCATCAAATATAAATATTTAACGCTTATAATAGTCTGTCAATCAATCGATTGACATACAACTAACTATTGGGACTAGTGTATGTCATATATCACCCCAATACCCGTGTGGGGTTTTCAAACAATCAAACACAGATTTTATTTGTGCAGTTGGGCGATGTGTAAAATTTATCGTCCCAATCAATATCAGTCAAATCTGTGTATATAAACAAATCGTCCGATTTGTTTATTTTTATTTCATTTCATATACACGTTAAAAATTCTATTTTTAACTATAAAATATTTTCCACTATAAAATATTTTATTTCAACTATATACATATTTTATATCATTCCACATCACATCACGCAATCAACTACACATCAAAATCAAACGAACAAGCATACAAGCCGTCCATGGTTTGTGGACGACGGGTGTCGGTGCTACTAAACACTGTCTACATCCTAGTATATATTTTAACTAGAAAATTAAATTAAAAGGTGAGGAGTTCTCACAGGGGGTTCCACTCCGCCGTGCTTTGCTTTTGAACTGCTGAACATCTGGATTGGTTTGCAATTCCAATGTAGCTCTTTTCACGCTGTTCATAATAAAAATTATATTTTTATTGCTTCATTTCAATAAATAATAATCATATTTTTATTTCTACTTCATATATATTTCGATGCTTCATTCTATACAAAGATTATATTTTTATATTTCTACTTCATATATAAAGATCGGATTTTTATTTCATCGCTATAAAAATCACATTTTTATACTTCTACAATATAAAAGATTATATTTTTATACTTTAGTTCTCTATATAAAAATCTCGTTTTTAACTTTATAAAAATCCAATTTTTGTTTATTTAAAAATCTAAACTTTCTAACTATAAAAACCTCAACTTTTTTCTAAAATCAAAAATTGAAAATCATCGTCGTTATATACTAAAACATTAAATTAATAAGGAGAATATAAAACTTACAAGGGATGAGGTGATAGAGGAGGCGGCTCGGAGGTCGGGGGAGGCGATGTCAGGCGGGTGGTGGCACTACGGGTGACTGTTTTGGTTGTAAAGGGGTTGGAGTGCGGTTTGAAGAGGGGGAAAGAGAAGAGAGGGATAACGAGCTCGTAGGTTGGATTTTGGGGAAGAGGAAGGATCGCTCCAAGGGGGAGCTGATCGACGTGGGGAAGCCGGTGCGGTGGGGCGCTCGACTACGGAGCGGCATTCGTCGACGAAAAGGGGGCCTAGGGCACGCGGGGTCATACTGATTTGGGGTTTGGGCTCGAAATGGGGAGGTGGGTGATCAGAGGAGGGTGCAGCGGCCATGGAGGGGGGGTGGGTGACGGTGAACGGTGGTGGCGGCTGTAGGAAGCGACGGGGTAGGGCTACAGTTGAGGAGCATTTTTTTTCTTTTAAAATTAGTCGGGGAGATAGAACTGAAGAGAGGGGGAGTATAAGGAAAGTATATAATATATTTTATTAGTTATTTTATTTTAATTTTAAAAAGTAACTTTTTCATTTGAACTCGAAACGAAACCCAACTCCTGTCGCCCATAGCTAATTACCCCCATTACGAACACAATGGGATACGTATCGCAAGCTGATTTGATCGTTTCGATCAGTTTTCGTCAAAATCGACATATAACTCTATATATTGAATTTGAACGCGCATTTCAATTTACCGGGGTCACATACTAACTCGAAAAATTCCAAAAAAATATTTTCTAGCTTCGTATTGACGATACGGTCCTAACAAAACTAATTTCATCGAATTCTGAGACCGTTTGAAAAATGGCCATTTTCCAGTCGATTAAAATCAACTAAAACTGGTCAAATGCGTTTTCATTTGCCACGCTCACATATTGATTCGAAAAATTATGAAAATTGGAATATAGCAATAACCTGACATCATGGATCCAACAAAGGTGGTTTCGTCGAAATCCGAGGTCGTTTGCAAAATTCCCATTTTTAAGGGCCAGAATTCCATAGCGACTATTTCTGAATTTAAACTGGACATATCTTTTGATTCCTGTTATGAAATTCCATTCTTTCGGATTCGTTGGAAAGATATTTTCAAATAGATTCTATTATTTCTGGTTTCACTAAAATCCGGTTTATTTTGCACCCGGTATATTCATTTGAATTTTGAAATCAAATTATCGAACTACCACGCCATTTTCAATTCCTTTTATATATATAAATAAATATTTATATTCTAACGACGATTCGAATAAGTATATACGTTCGAATTCTATTCAAAATAAATTTCTCGTCATTACTATTTAAAATAATCCATTTTAAATAATCAAAATTCGCTAAAATTGCCAAAATTTTAAATTGGCCCAGATTTCCGGGTTATTACAGAAACTTAGAATATAAGAAGAAGAAGAAGAACACAACATCAGATTAACACGAACCACATAGTGGAACGAATAACATATAGTAGATAACATATCTTTGAAATAAAAGATTTTACTTGAATATACATATCATCATCAAGTACAGCACTTACAACACAGCGGAAATAAACTATAGCTATATGATCCTAAAGCCTCCTGCTCCAGCTCTTCAAGTATCTGTAAATCCCGACTACTTGACTGCCCGTACAAAATTGGGCACCCAAGAGTTTAGGGAAAACAAAAAAAAAATAAACTTCGGGTCAGTCATGGGACTGGTGTGAGTAAAACAGTTTAAAACAGTCAAGCAGGTAAATGATATCTCATAAGACCACGCCGTATAACGGAACGGGTTTTTCCCTTATGAGAATCCAAAATATCTTTATATCAAAAACCTTTTAATATTATAATAATGTCTATTAACTACAATATAATAATCATCTAGCAGAAACGCTTTCATCTCACGTTCTACATATATAGTATACAATCAAAACCGTAAGCACGTATTGGGTAATGGATTTCCAACTATGACAAGTTATGGAACCACCTTTCGCTATTGTACCTCTAGAGAGGAATACACTAGGTTCAACAAGAACATCTTGTAGCCCGGCCACACATGATCGACCACTCATTTCGCTTGAGTGTATCGAATGTATATCTCCAACGGTTGGGATCGGCAACCGTTTCCCGAATGGGACAGCATCAACAATAGATTTTTTTGAAGTAAATGAAACTCTAGGTCAGGTGATTACACACCCTACTTCGGAGCGACCGATTTAGCCGTGCTGCCTGCCCGATTTCTGTCATTTACCGGTTGATGAGGTTTGAGGTTACGCTTCATCATCGCATAAGATTCACTTTGAATGCCACATTGTCAGATCCATCGAAAATCACTAATTGACGTCTACAACAGTACATTACGTGTTAGCTAAAGAAGTTTCCTTCTCCGCTTCCACTCTTGGTACGGTTGAAGAAATCAATGTACGTAACCTTTCTGGAAATACTCTGTCAGACATTCATCCATACAAGTCATCCAGGAATATGATGAACCGAAGGCACTATTCAGTACATCCATCTTAGGCACTGTTATCTAAGACTTATACAATAACCCTTGCACTTCACTCTGTCTTTAATTATCTTTAGCATATATTGTGATAACCCGGAAATTCCCACCCTCTGGATCGACCATAAACCACACTGGTCTGAACCAAAGAATGGAAATCTGCGGATACATCAACTTTGGGCATACAACACGTTAGAACAAATACAGCAGACTTTTATAACATATCATATAATGTTACATCAGAGTACAGAATATATATCAGAGTACATTGGATAATATTACAGCGGAAGATAAATTACAAAAATTAATACATTTTAGCGGAACTAATCTCAGTGGAAGGCTATCAACATTCTGGCCACAGCTTCAGTATTCAATCCAGGATCTTTGCTTAATATATCTGCCAAATGAGCTACTCGACTGCCCGTGTGGAAAGAGGGCACCCGAGTTTGCAAAGTGAAACAAACTACAGGTCAGTCGTGGGACTGGTGTGAGAATTCTTAACCTAAATTATCTAAATAGAAGGCTAATCCCAGGACCACGCCGCTAACGCGGAACGAGTTTACTCCATTGGATTGCAAGTGCATAACTAAAGTAAATCGTCAAATAACGCAATGCTTTTTAGAAAAATGAAACCATTATAAGACCCAGGTCCCATCACACAATGCAACGCACACCAGAGGATAGGGTTTTACCTTATAATGGTCAAAAGATGCTTGATACGTAAAAACCGTTATTATAGTGTGTATATATATATATTTAAAACATTTCAAAGTAAATGTATCAATCCTAGACGGCATAGCTACCATCTACTATGTCGCCGTACTAGTAATACAATCAAAATCGTAAAGGGGCATATTGGAAATTGGATTTCCATCATGAGTCAAGGCTAGGGAGGAAGTCCTTACCGATTCGAGACACTCTAGCAATGTCCCAGGATTCGGACGCTGGCGAACCGTTGGATCCTGCAGGGTCGGTCCACAACTGCTTTAGTGGATTAGTTATTCCTGAGCACACGCTCCCCGGTCCTATTGAACCTATAATACGGCCGAGGGTGACCGCATAAATCCGAGGCCTCTAAAAATCCAACAACCACATAAGTAAATGTCTGGGCTCCATACCATGACACCACTTCTAGCTAGAAAGAAACGTGTGCACTCCCTGCGTTCCCTTCTCCCGTTTTAGACTCTACCGGGCTGTGAGGCTCGCGAAGTCACGATATACACAAAGCTATGCCTAAATAGACTGTGCTTTGATCATCAACCACAAGGCATGCTTTCAACAAAGCCTTGATCAATTGCATCTTAGCATGCCACATTGTCAGACCCTACCATATCATTGATCATCTAACAATATATATATAACCTCTAAGCTCATTCGTCTTAGAGAAGGGTGTTAAGTGAAGAATAAATTCTCACCACCAAACTGAAATATATAATCAGTAGCGTTCAACAAATACAGTAGAAAAGAATACAATGTCAGACACGCAATCCATTTACAAGTCCGCTATGGGTTTGAGCGAAACAACGTGTCCGTCAATCTCCAAATACGTTTGGAGGATCATTACCAAATACCTAGCCTTGGAATGTACTGTCCCAATTCAAGATACCAGTCATCATCATCCCAACGATGTGAAAACCTTCGGTCTTTAGCCACCGTCTTCATCTTCGACTCTTGATCGTCGTGATGATTATTCAGAATGGGTTAAACCCGGTCTTTCTGAATAACTCACGTATTTTGTGATTAAAAATCAAATATTGGAAAATCACACATTATGTCACATTCCGACCCCGAATATTCTTTTAATAAGATATTCATATTAAAAGATTCTCATTAATTCTATCAAAGATAAATTAATAAATTAAATCATAAATCTTCCTTAAAAGATTTATTAAAAATTCTAAATTTGATTTAATATCAAAAATCATTCTCACAGATCATTTATTTTAAAGAATAAATCTTCTTTTAAACGGGTTAAAGAACTCGTGTCATTTAAAACACAGTTCACGATAAACCCACAAATCAATTTCCAAAATATGAAATTCCATAGAAATCAATCAATACATAATCGATGTGAATTTCTGTATCGGACTAACAATATACATGGAATAACGGCAAAGCCTCTTAAATTCCATATACAATATCGGTCTTCTATTACAGAAGCCCATCTCGATTATTACCAATCAAATTTCCACTTAATTCCAATTTATTTTATTAAAT
Organism: Allium sativum; assembly: GCA_030737875.1. NCBI lineage: Eukaryota > Viridiplantae > Streptophyta > Magnoliopsida > Asparagales > Amaryllidaceae > Allium > Allium sativum. Next base: position 477,679,330 of record CM060923.1, on the reverse strand, counting down.
TGAAAAACTAGATTTTTAGAAAATGCCTTTTTTTAAATCTATAAAATAGATTTATAAATTCCAAATAATAATTTCGATGTAAATTGGATTAAAGGACAAATGTCATTTAAAAACACCGTCCACGATAAATCCACTTCACATCTCAATGTACCTCATATCATGAATTATAATTGCAAATTCTAATAATCTTAATTTTTTTTATTATAACCCATATTTTAAAATAATCATTAAAAATATTCTTTATATAAAAGATTTTTATCTTTTACAAATTCTTTGTTTTAACATATACTTGATTAAAAATATATTCTTTATATAAAAAGAATTTCTAATGTAAGAATATTCTTATTTGAAAGAACACCTGAATCAAAATGTGACTCAAACATTTACCATATAATTTGGATTATATGGATTTCACACATATCATATATAACAATAACAGTAAAATCATCTATTTCATCCAAAGTGTAAATTCCACTGCGTAAGCGTTAAAATTAAATAATAACGCTCATCGCAGCCTGTCGATCTAACGATCAACATACAACTAAATATTGGGATTAGTGTATGTTAATTTTCATCCCAACACCCGTGTGGGGTTTCATCCAACAAACAAATAATAAATTATTTGTGCACTTGGGCGATGTGTGAAAATTATCGACCCAATCACATAAACAAGTCAGGTAACTTGTCTATGGCAGTGTAATACACAATATAACACGACGATAAAAATGTCTTTTTTTATTTCTATCCTTTTTATCGTATGTAAAATGTCAATAAGAATGAATTCTTTATTTCTATTCTTTTATCGCATCTAAAATGACGATAAAAATATAATCTTTTATTTCAGTTCCTATTAAAATATAAATTACCTTAAAAGTGTAATTTTTAAATGTTGAATCTTTTTATTGGAAAACAATGAACAAATGAATTATAATCTTTATGTCACTTCCTTTTATGGAAATAAAAGTGATAATAAAAATATAATCTTTTATTTCAATTCATTTCATTGTAAATAAATGAAAAGAAAAATTTAATCTTTAATCCCATTTGTAATAGGGAATACAAATAATAACAAAAATATAACTTTTCAATTTATGCTTTATTTGCAATAGAGAATGCAAATAAAGATTCAACTTTTTACTTTGATGTTTATTTACATAGAGGAATGTAAATAAAATTGAAACTTTTTCATTTCATAATTTATTTGCATTAAGGATTGCAAATGAAAATGTATCTTTTATTCTCCTGTTTTATTTGCGTTGAGTAAAGCAAATAAAAGTGTAATATTAAATTTCTAGTTCTATTTACATCAAGAAATGTAAATAAAAGAACAACTCTTTATTTTATGTTTATTTACATCAAGTGAAGTAAATAAATAAATAAAAAATTAAACTTTTATTTTAATGCTTTGTTCACATTTAAAACATGCAACAAAAATGTATCTTTTGTTTTTAATAAATTTGTTTGCATCTACATTTGCAAACAAAATGTAATTTTATTTTCTTGTTTGTTTGCATAGTAGAATGTAAATAGAAATGTATTTTCTAATTTCTATGTTTCGTTTGCATGTAGAATGCAAACAAAAATATACATTTTAAATTTTCATGCATCGTTTGCACTATGGAATGCAAATGTAACAATGTACACCTTTGTTTCATATTATATTTGCATTGAAGAACGCAATTAAAAAAAATGTTCCATTTTATAATCAGGTCATATTTGCGTTGGAGAACACAAATAAGAGTGTACTTTTATTTTTAAATGTTTTATTTGTGTTTAAGAACACAAATAAAAAGACCGTTTTATTTTCTACGTTATACTCGCATTGTGAGATGCGAATAAAAGAACAAATTTAAATTTTTAATGAATATTTGCATTCGTGAATGCAAATAAAAGGACAAATTTTATTCTCAATATTCATTTGCATTGGTGAATGCAAATAAAAGAACAAATTTTATTTACAAAACATATTTGCAGATAAAAATGTAACTTCTGAAAATAATTTCTTATTTACATATAAAATGTAAACAAAATTGTGATTTCCAAACATGTATTTTTATTTACATAAAAACGTAAACAAAAATTTAACCTTTAAAAATGAACTTTTATTTACATATAAAATGTAGACCAAAATATGATTCTCAATCTTTGATTACATTAAAAGTGTACTCCCTTTCTATTCATTCTTTTATTACAAATAAATGTAAATTTTTATTCTTTATTCATTCTTTTATTACATATAAATGTAATCCTTTCTATTTATTACAATGAACAAAATTTCAATAAAAATGTAATCTTATCTTATGAACTTTTCATTGCAACAAAATGAAAAATAAAAATATAATCTTTTTTTTTTCATCTTTGCAGTGAAATCTACATCACATTAAAAATGTCATCTTTAATGCAAAATCTTTCTATTGAAAACAATGAACACATAAAAATATAATCTTTTACGTTGCTTCTTTTTATTGAAATCACTATTACCTTACAAATGAATTTTTTTTTATGTTACTTCTTTAATCGAAAACAATATTACATTAAAAATGAGATTTTTAATGTTACAGCCTTTGTTGAAATCAAAGTGACAAATAGAATATGTCTTTTTATTGAAATCACTATTATTGAAAACAATAGACAATAAAAATCTAATCTTTAATTTCAATCCTAATATGACATTAAAAAAAATGTAATCTTTTAATTTCATTCCTTTTAATGAAACAATTTCATATTGAAAATATATGCTTTTTAATCTACTCTTCTTAATGTAACAAATTTACATTAAAAATATATTCTTCTTAATTCATTCCTTTTAATTTAAACAAATAAAAATGTATTTTATTCGTTGTTCAAATTCTATTGTAAATAAACAAATAAAAATAATATTTTATTTGTCGTCCAAATTCTGTTGTAATATAAACAAATAAAAATAAGGTTTTGATTTATCGTTCAATTCTATTGTAAAGTCAATAAATAAAAGTAAGTTTTTATTTGGCGTTCAATTTCTATTGTAAAATCAACAAATAAACATAAGTTTTTATTTGGCGTTCAATTTCCTTTGTTATATCAAAAAAAAAATGAGTTTTTATTTGTCGTTCCAATTCTATTGTTCATTTCAGAATAATAAAAACAATATTTTAATAACATAAAATAAATTATTATAACTAGATCTGAATAAATATGATTTAATTCTGAATAAAATATGTTTTAGATCTACTTTTAGATCTAACTTTCTAACTGCAAATAAATTCAACAATATATAAGATACCAATGCGGATTTAGTGTCTCATGAACAACAAAACATACAACAAGCAACAATCAACAATTCAAACAACACAGGACATTTCAGATCTAAATCAATATGATAATACAATTATTTTTAACGCGAGAAAATAATTAATAATTAATTAAATAAAATAAAATTAGAATTCTCACCTAGATTTTTGCTGAAAATTTGACTGTCTCAGAATCAGTCCTGGTCTACGCCATCGCGAAGCTCTCGGAAAGACGAGTCCAACGCAACTTACGGTTCGTCAATCGGCCATCGTATGAAAGAGTTATGTATTTTTAAAGATTGGAAAATTAAAATATTTAAATAATAAAACACGGTACTTCTTCCTCACCGTAGCATGCCGTAACCCATAACCCATCGTCCACCTTTCCTCTCTCCTCCACGCACCTCCACCGCTCCACCTGGATCCGATCAAATGCTACCACATCGAAGCCCTAGCCGAGCTCCACCTTCGGCCGGAAGCATGTCCAACTCGGCCTCCCCTAGGATCCGCCAAACACCCAAAAACGCAGCCCCTTCTCAGTCGAAATTCACAAAATCCGTGAATCAAAACCCGATCTTGACCGTATGGATGGAAAGCTCTCTGAATTCTCTTCGATTTGGTATATCATACGTCGATTTTCGTTGAAAGGATTGAGAGATCTAAGCATTTGAAGTGGAGCAATTCTGGCCATCGAAATATGGGCGGCGGTTGGCCATTAGAAAATTAGGGTTTCAGCCATTTTTTTAATATTATTTTAATAATAAATCTCGAAATTTGTGCTAAAAAGGTGGATTTTCGGACTTTCTCCGATTTGGGCCTGCTTACTGTCGATCTTAACGTTTTGAGGCCTTCTGAACGCGATGGGCTAAGTCCCGGGCTCCAATTCTGATGTCTATATGTTTTTTTTTTCGGTTTTAATTTAAAAATACAATATTAAATAAATAATTTATTTTCTACCGTACATTTAAATATGCCGGGGCCACATACGGACTCCGAAAATTCTAAAAAAAATATTTTTAGCTTTCTTATGACAATACGGTTCTAACGAGACTAATTTCGTTGAATTCTGAGACTGTTTGAAAAATGGTCTTTTTCAAGTCGTTTAATTTAACTGTAAATTGACAAAACAGAAATCTTTTTGCCATGGCCACATATTAATTTCAAAAATTATTAAAAATTAAACTTAACAATATTTTGACATTTCGGATCCAACAAAAGTGGTTTCATCGAAAGCGGAGGTCGTTTGAAAATTGACTATTTTTAAAGGCTATATATTTAATATTAAAAATACATTTTTAAACAAATAATTTCCGAAACTCGAAATATATAAGTGTTTATACTTTTTAAATGCAGAAACATCATTCCGGACTCAATGGAAGTGGTTTCGAGTCCAAATTCCTTCGTATGTGAAAAGTAGCCTTTTGGGCCATATATATTATATATAATTAAATTCTACAACGACCCTTCTAAAAATTGAATTGGCCATAACTTTTGATTTCCGTTATGAAATTTCAATTTTTCGGATTCGTGTGAAAGATATTTTTAAATAGATTCTACTATTTTTGGTTTCACAAAAATCCGTTAAATTTTGCATCCTGTACAGTCAGTCAAAGTTCAAGTTTGACTTTTCAAACTACCGCGTTATTTCTAATTCAATTTATATTTAAATTAAATTTATTCGTTCTAACTTCGATTAAAATAAATTCTACCCATTATTATTTAAATAAATTATTTTATATTCTTAAAATTCATTAAAATTTTCTAAAATAAAATTTTAAATTGGTTCAGAATTTGCGGGTTGTTACATATATGATTCGCAACGCTTATGCCAATACAGAGTGGTTCTTTGGATAATACATCAAACTGGTCTCCCCATATTAACAACGTAAAAGTGGTCAAAACTTCGATAGTCCGTGATTTAACCATCCAAGAAAAACAGGTGTACAAACAACGATATTATTTCTAGATGGAAATTCTATCAAATTAATCATCAATCATATATATATATATATATATATTTCCTTACTTTCTACGTTTAGAAAATACACTGGAAAACATTTCCATGGCTTAATTACATATCACTATTCTTCCACATCTATCAGTCCCTGACTATAACTAGTAAGAGAACAATTCTCTAAGTATAAACCCCGAAGGCCGAAACCAACATCAGATCGACACTTAGAAAACCATTCAATTTACTAATCTCTAGCCAGTTTCTAATTTTGCGTAACTCTATTTGATTTACTCTGTTCGATTAACTCGATTCGATTAACTCTTCTATTTATTTTCTAAATAGAAAATCCTTTATTCCATTTATTTTCCTTAACATCTCTTTTATAACTTATTCAATTTCTAAGTCAATATCCCTTTATCATAACTTATTCATTTCCTAAATAAATAATCCTTTTAATATCCTTTTTATTTACTCTAAATGTTTCCTTTAATAACCCTATTTATTTAACAAATAAATATGTCCTTTCCTTATTCTATTTATTTAACAAATAAATAAATCCATTTCCTTATCCTATTTATTTAACAAATAAGTATCTCACTTATTATCTCCTATTTATTTTCTAAGTAAATAGTCCATTTTATAACATCTTATTTATTTATCCTAAATAAATAATTCACTTTATAATTATTCCAATTTATAAATATTTCTTATTTATAAATATTCCAATTTATGCATATTCTGTTTTCAATATCACGTTGAAAATCTCCTTTTCCTATTCCGATATTTTATGGTACTTAACACATCATATCACGATGACCAATATCGTCCAAACACATATAATCAGCCACAGATTATAAAACTACGTCATATATCACAATATATGAAAAACAATAAAATAACTGTTGAGGAATCCAGTCAGATTCCTCCAACCTGTTTCCCTGCATCCACAGATGTTACACAATAAAATCAACATCACTTTCAGTTCCATATGATATATTCTGTTAAACAGAATCAATATAGAAATTCAACTAACTAACTAGCAGTTCAATCAAACAGCCAACACATAGTCAATTAGCCAATATTTACAGTTCTAAAAATACAACACGAAATTATAAACTGTTCAGAGTTAGTGAGATTTACTCACATTGGAGGATCATCGTTAATAACGAAAACCATGTCTCGATTTGATTCAGACGGACAATATATGTTGCAATAAATTGTAACGAGTACCAATCCACACTCAGTCAGTTCCATTGGGTAGTGTCCGTCCATACGATCCCAATGGATCTTGTTTCGCTGAATTCTTATAACGGACGGACATGTTATTGAGTTACAGTTAGTACATGATTTAAAACAAATAAAACATGAATTATTTATCCTTGGCTTGATTTAACTTTCCGTCCCAACAAGACAAAAAGCCCAAACCGAACTTACGGTCCTTCTTCCTCAATAAACAATTCGACCTCCAGATATTTTGCTCCTCCTACCTAACCATTCACCGATCCCTTTCCTTGACCGATCCACTAAAATCAGAAACGAAATACACCAGAATTCTTTCAATAATGATCTTCATAAACTCAACCCCATTTTACAAAGTTCGGACTCTTCTTCTCCGTCGTTTTTCACACTTCCCGCTCCTTGTTTTTCACCATTACCGTGCGTTGAACCCACTACCGCTTCCACTTTCCTCAATGAATTCCAAATCTGAGACCATCATCGAACTCAGCACACCATCCTCACCTCGACCATCCCTATGCACCTCACCTCGCACCATTTTGAAAAATAATGCGACAGTATTGGTACCTCGAGCAGACACAGTAACCCTCAGCACCCATTTATCACGGAACACCACAAAAATAGGCATTCGAGTTCCCTTTTATCCACTTAATCCAAAAATGAGATCGAAATCCTGATTTAAAGTATATAGGACTAGCGATTTTGGACCTTAAGTTTACTGCATTGACCCAGAGCGATGTAGTAACGAACTCCAGCACTGAGCGTCGATCCCAATAGAAGTGGTACCAAGATGTAGCTATTTCATTCATCAATCCATCTACATAGTTTCTGGGATTTGTTGATTTTGTTTGGGATTGTTTTGATTTTTCTGTGTTCTTCACGTTTTATGTACTGGTGGCGGCTCCTTTTACAGAAAATTGAAAGGATGATTTAGGTCTTAAGGGAGGCAGTTAAATCCCTATTTATAAGGGAAATTAACTTAGATATTTTCAAAGAGATATTTTAGATATTTTCTATTATTATATTCGTTTGTATTCTTGTCGACATTTTTAGCTCGTTACGACCACAAAACAATACCAAATGCGATGAATTTTGACATCCTGACATATCCTAATATTTTAGACTCGATAAAATTGGTTCCGTCGAGTTTCGAAACCGTTTGTAAAAACAGCTATTTTTAAAGTTCTAAATAAACCTTTTTAAATATTAAATATATTTAAAAACAATTAAATTAAATATTTATAAATAAATATTATCGTATATATTCACATACGATATCATACAGCTGCAGAATATTCCTATATGAATTCTAACTCGATATTTCAAATCTCGATTTAATCGATATTCGATTTATAATGAAATTCCTTTTTAAAATATAAATAATTCCTCTATAAATTATTAAGGAATTCCACAGCGACTTTTCTAAAAATTGATTTGGACGTAAATCAAAATCTACACAACGAAATCCCAATTTTTCTCTTCCACTAGAAAGACATGCTCCACCAGCTTCACACATTTCTTGTTTCATAGAAATCCGGCTTAAAACGAATCATGTACATTCAGTTGAATTTCGAATCGCCAATTTACGAACTGCAGCGCCATTTCGAACTCGATTTTAATTATATTAAAATTCTATGTTCAAACTGTTGTTTATATAATATATTCGTTATTCGAATTCAATTCCAAGCTGAATTAAATATCCCAGATGATCCATTTCACACCATATCGCCATTTCAGCCAATTCTGATTATTTCAGAATTAAATATATTATTTAATTATTATTTTAATTAAATATTCCCAGCTATTTAATTAAATCACCATTTAATTCACTATATCACTATTTATATAATTAAATAAATTAATTATAATACCTTTACCAATGCGGGTCATTACATTAATCGTACCTCTGATGAGTCTTTTGTTCAGTTATAACAAGACGTACCCCAAATATTTGAGCTAACCAGAGCTCTGATACCAACTGTAATGATGCGGCTTTTTCCCGGACCTAATCGATCGCAAGATTGACTAAAACCATTCAAACCCCGCATATGTTAACTTTGGGAATACAACTCATTAGAACAAATAACCGAAGACTTTTATAAACATCACAATAATGCTATATCAGAGTACAGAATATCAGAGTACATCGAATATAATACAAAAGCGAAAGAATAAATTTACAATAGATTTAATACAATGCATCGAAAATGAATAAACTGATACAGCGGAATAGTATCCTTGTAGATGATACCACAGACACCTTGTTTTACGTCCAGCCTCTCGACTGCAATAACCAACCCTAATAAATAAGGGACATGTAGGGGTAAGTGCCCACTGTTCGCCACCAAACAACATGGCGAGAACCCCCTATCATGCGTAATCAACTTCATAGCCAACAACAAGGACTGGTATGAGAAATCTTACCACACTAATAATATGGCTAATCACTGGACCACTCCACTAGCACAGAACGGGTTTACTCCATTGGATTTCCAGTGCATAAGTTTTATAAATTTTTAAGTCAAAAACAACGCAATGCTTTTTAGAAAATGAAACCATTATAAGACTCATGTCCCATCACACAATGCAACGCAAACGGAGGATAGAATTTTACCTTAAAATGATAAAAAATGCTTGATACGTAGAAAATAAATTTTTTAATATTATTATTAGTGTCTAATATGGTTTCAAAAATACTTCAAAGTAAATGTATCAATCCTAGACGGCATAGTAACCCATCCTACTATGTCTCCAAATATTGGTTTACAATCAAAACCATAATGTCGTATTGGAGGTTGGTTTTCCATTATGAGTCAAGGTTAGGGACGATCTCCTAACCGATTCGAGACTCAGGATTCCCCGCACTGAACCCTTGGATACAGCAGGGCTGGTCCACAAATATCGCTAGTGGATAGGCAATTCCTGAAAAGACGCTCCCCGATCCTATTGGACCTATAAATTGGCATTGGCGACCAATAAAAACAACCGAGGTGCCTCATTCCATCAACCACATAAGTAAAAATGTCGGGCCTTGTAAAAATCCAAACACCACTTCTAGCTAGAAAGAAACGTGTGCACTGCCTGCTTTCCCTTGCCCGTTTTTGACTCTACCGGGGTGTGAGGCTTGCGAGGTAACAAAATACACAAAGCTATGCCTAAATAGGCTATGCTTTGATCGTCATCCACAAGGCTCTGCTTTTCAACAAAAGCCACGATCAACTGCATCTTAGCATGTCACATTGACAGTCCATAACATGTGATCGATTACTGCAAATATATAACCTTCGAGCTCGTGCGTCTCAAAGAAGGGTGTTAAGAAAGAGAGTGAATTCTCTGCCACCACAGATATATATTAATAGAAATCAATTTAATTACACAGCATGAAATTCAGTGTCAGACACACATCCATTTAGGGTCCAAACGAAACTGGAGTCACCTTATTCCTCGTCCCATATGTCCAATACAGAAGTGAGGTGCTCGCGTATCCGGACGATCAACAAGTACGTCCGAACAACTATCACTTTAACCCTTTATTAGTAGCTAGCCAATGCCAGGCATCAGTAGTTATCCTTTCGATGTGAAGATCCCCGGTCTTCAATCGCCGTCTTTAAGATCTTCAATCTAGATCGTCGTATAACGATTTTAAATGAGATTTTATCACGGTCTTTTCAAATGATCCTTGCATATATATAATTTAAAATCATTTTATATCGTTAATGTGGTATTAATAACGATTAATCGCTATTTTTATATACATAAAAATAGCCAAACTTATTCAACGACGCTTCGGGTCGATGGGCGGCCCTAGCGCTGTTTTTACCGAATTTTGTTTTATATATATCTTGAAATCTAACCGTTAGATTTTAACAAAATTCATATCAATTGAAAGATCTTCCTAAAACAGTTCTAACAGTTCTGGTTTTGGGGAAATCCGACAGTTGGATCTTACAGTATAATCGTTAGAAGTTACGATTGCCGAAACTCGAATTGTTGCGTGCGATTCGTTTTAATTTTAATTTTAATTTTAATTTTAATTTTAATTTTAATTTTAATTTTAATTTATATATATAAATATAAATCATTGGCAGTTTCAACTACGTTCAAACAATCACATGCAAGACAAATACAGTCTATATTCATGTCAGAAATTTTATATATGATTTTCATAATTCTTCTAACATGATAAAAATGATGATTTGAAATAAATCGTGTTTTAATGACTAATTATTTCCAATGGTAACTAAATTACATTGAAAGTATATTCATAATGTTCACCCTTTTTTGTTCAAACCAAATGGCAATAAAAAATACGATTCTTAATTCTACTATTTTTATTATATCTAAATTTATAATAAAAATGTAACATTTAAATCTATTCTTTTTATTGTCTCTAAAATGACAATAAAAATGTAACATTAAAACCAGTTCTTTTTGTTGACTCTAAAATAAAAACAAAAATATAACTTTTTAATTGTATGCTTTTTATTGCCTCTTGTTTGACCATAAAAATATAACATATATTTCTACTCCTTTATTTACAATTAACATGTCAACAAAAATGTCATTTTCGATTTATTCTTTTTATTGTCTCTAATTTGACAATAAAAATGTAACATTTACATCTAAAATATGGATAAAGTTATAACTTTTAAATTCGATTCTTTTTATTTCCAACTAACTTGTAAATGGAAATGTAAGTTTTTCAATGTTTTTATTTGTATCAAAAGCACTAATGAATAATGGTAGCTTTTATTCTATTCTTTCATTGTCATCAAAAATGCAAATGAAAAATGTAACTTTATAAACTAGGCTTTTATTTGCATCTAAAATACAAATAAAAATGTAACCTTTTTAATTCATGTTTTATTTGCATCAAAGAATGCAAATAAAATTCAACTTTTAATTTAATGTTTTATTTGCATCAAAGAATGCAAATAAAAATTCAACTTGTAATCTCATGTTTTATTTGCATCAAGGAATTCAAATAAAAATGTAACTTTTTATTTCATGTTTTATTCGCATTGATCGTCGCTAATATATGAATTAGAAAAGCGCGACATTTGTAATAAATTCTGCAAGCATACAGGCGTGTAACATACAGGTCGAACACAGGGAGGTTTAATTAAAAATTATTATTTATTTTTTCTTGGGCGTGTTAGACAAAACTGGAGGTTGATTTTGCAAAACGAAATAAAAAGTGAAACTACAATTAAAAGATGCAATTAAATTTACTGCAGATTCGAATCTAATCGGATCTGTAATAAATTCAACGATTAAAGATAAAATAGAACAATGGAAATAAAATTGCAGAACAGAATTAAACGAACAGAAAATAAAAATTAGGATTACCGCTGAATCTAATCAGACGGTCAATCACTAATGAAAAGAAATGAAAAATACAAATAGTGTTCTACCGAATCTAATCGTGTAGACAACACTAATTGCTAAGAAATAGAGAATTGCATAAAAAGAAAATTGAGTTTTATTAATGAAGAAGAGAATAGAATGAGATATATGATAGGATGGTGGCTACAATGCCATTACAAGGGTATATATAGGGTAGTTAGCCAAACCCTAACCCTAACCCTAATGATAAATGGGTCTGGTCATTACATTACTAGTTAGTTTACAATGAGCAGCATAAATGGGCCTTTGATAAATAAAGCAAATTTGGGCCTTTTCTCTTTTCCTATTGTTTCCTTGACACTTCTTCATTGATTTGTGATGTGCAAAGCCTTGTTATCAATCCTTTTTTTGTCCAACAGCAACTAGATGTGATATCTTCATCTATAATTCTTCAAAATGCAAATACACAGCAAATTGAACTCTATTTCTCTACATTTCTGGTTGCATGCGGGCTGGGTTGGAATATCTGTAAAAGTAACAAAACAATACCCAAGTAATATTTATTTATATACAGAAGATAAGATATAAGAGCATAAAATAAACACATTTCTATGTCAATCAAATACCCCCACACTTATCTTTTACTCGTCCTCGAGTAAAAAGAAAATGAAAAACTAACTAGATAGGTCACACTTTCGTAGGAAACACGATTGCATTGAGCGTATGCAACAAGCCGTTAAACCTCTAGGTGTCCCTAGTAGGACGAGTGGTGTCTCGTGAGGGTTTTCAGCGGATACTACCCACAAAATCCAAATGTAATATGCTATGATTCTAATGAAACTACATGAATGCAATGGATATATGCAAATAAAAACGAAAAATGAAAATACGACTTGTTTCAGGAAAGTGGTACAACAAATTAAGTTAACAATTTCTAGTCAGTTGATTTTATTTTAGATACCTCGACTTGTCACAAATTTTCAATATAAATCAAGTTTTCAAATGTTAAATTCCAGTTTGGCCAGTTAGTTCGGTCGATAACATAGTGCAGCCATGAATTAAATTCTTAGTTTGCTTGGCACAGTTTGCAAAGTGGTATTCTAATTTTCTCATGTATGGCTAGTCAAATCAATAAGGTCAAGAAGTGTTTGGGTATCATCGCTTATTCTTTATTCTATAAAATTTTAAGATTTATGATTAAGTACATACACCTAACTAAAAAGACCAAGGTTTACCACCCATGCACTGCCTCGCGGACTAACGGAGAGTAGGTAAAGAGCTTGGCGGATTGTGCAGGCCGACTTTGACTTTGTCAACAACGTGTCGGTAATCCTTAGGTGTCCAATCTCATAAAATGAGACCAAGATATTCCAACTTTGACTTTGTCAACAACGTGTCGGATAGAGCTTGGCGGGTTTGCACACCAACGCTCGATATACAAGCAATGTTGGATACACTTGGAATACTATTATTATTATTATCGAAAATATAAGCACAAAAGAGAGTTACGCGAATTCAACTTAACACGACTTAGTTTTAAAGATTTGAAAAGCCAATATAAGTATTTTAAGTCCTCCACTTATTTAAACAAAGTCTACAATATAGAATAGATTTCATGGCCATCACCTAAGAATCTCCCTATGTACCGGTTACACTATTATTCCTCAAAATTAAACTTTTCATTATATTTCCTATTCGATCTAAGTTGAGAGAGAAAAATACTATCAACTGGCTAAAAATTGTAAACTTATTTTGCTGTATCAATTGAAAATGAGTCGTATCTTCCAAAAAAAATAAAAAATTATGGTATGTTACTACAATCTAAAATGTATGGTGGTCCTGCTTAATTGGCTGAAATTAAAAAGAAATAAAAACAAAGGAAATGAAAATGGATGAAATGCAGACTCCCCCCCCACACACACACTTGATTGAGACAGTGTCCCAACTGTCTAAGCCAGGAAAACCAAAATAAAATACAAAAAAATGAAAAAGAAAAAGAACGTGTACCACCTGATTTCATGGTGGATGATCATGCAGATCGATAGAGTCATCTTCGTCATATTGCTCGAACTCCAAAAATGGTTTTAGTCGTTGACCGTTTACTTTGAAGACTTTTCCATCCCTAGGATTTTCAATTTCAACTTCTCCATGAGGGTATACTGTTTTCACGACATATGGTCCAGTCCATCGAGATCTGAGTTTTCCTGGAAACAAGTGAAGTCTAGAGTCATATAAAACAACTTTTTGACCTACGTTGAATTCCTTGCGAAGTATGTTTTTGTCGTATTGGGTTTTCGTTCTTTCTTTGTAGATTTTCGCATTTTCATACGCCTCATTTCTTAATTCCTCTAATTCCGAAATTTGTAACTTCCTATGTGAGCCGGCTTTTTCTAAGTCAAAATTCAAAAAATTTATGGCCCAAAGAGCACGATGCTCTAATTCAAGAGGTAAGTGACAGGCCTTTCCAAAGACTAATCGGTATGGTGACATCCCTAGATTGGTTTTATAAGCAGTGCGGAAAGCCCAAAGTGCATCAATCAGTTTTACGGACCAATCTTTTCTATTGGAATTCACGGTTTTCTCAAGAATTTGTTTGATTTGTCTATTGGAAACTTCTACTTGCCCGCTAGTTTGTGGATGGTAAGGTGTTGACAGCTTGTGTGTGATTGAGTATTTCTTGAGCAAGGACTCAAAAGCATGATTACAGAAATCAGTGCCATTATCGCTAATGATAGCTCGAGGTGTGCCAAAGCGTGAAAAGATGTTTTCATTGAGGAATTTGACAACAACCTTGTTGTCGTTGGTTTTGGTCGGAATGGCTTCAACCCATTTTGAGACATAATCTACCGCAAGTAAGATGTAAAGATTCCCAAATGAATTAGGGAATGGTCCCATGAAATCGATGCCCCAAACATCGAATAACTCAATCACTAAAATGGGGTTTAGAGGCATCATGTTTCGCTTAGAGATTCGACCCGTTCTTTGACATCGCCCACATTTAGAGCAAAATTCGAAAGCGTCACGGAAGAGTGTGGGCCAATAAAAACCGCTTTGCAAAACTTTTGCAGCAGTTTTTCTTGCTCCAAAATGACCGCCACAAGCATGGTCATGTGAGAAAGAGAGAATACTTTGGTGTTCATGATCAGGCACACACCTTCGAATGATTTGGTCTGGACAGTATTTGAAAAGATATGGGTCGTCCCAATAGAAGTTTCGAACTTTCAAGAGAAATTTTAGTTTATCTTGTTTCGACCATTCAGCGGGCATTTGTTGTGTGACAAGATAATTCACAATGTCAGCGTACCAGGGGTGTTAGAGATAGAAAGGAGTGGTTCGTCAGGAAAATAATCATCGATTTGGGTGTCGTTATCATTTTCGTGCACAATTCGAGAGAGATGATCAGCTACGACATTTTCAGAACCCTTTTTATCTTTTATTTCTATATCGAATTCTTGAAGAAGAAGGATCCAACGAATTAAGCGAGCCTTGGCATCCTTTTTAGAAAGCAAATATCGTAGGACAGCATGGTCAGTGTAAACTATGACTTTGGATCCTATGAGATATGGTCTGAATTTCTCAAGAGCGAAGACAACTGCCAAAAAATCCTTTTCAGTAGTTGAGTAATTTAGTTGGGACTTGTTTAAAGTTTTGCTAGCGTAATAAATGACTCGAGGGAGTTTATCGATATGCTGACCCAAGATGGCTCCAATAGCAAAATCAGAAGCGTCGCACATAAGTTCGAAGGGTTGAGTCCAATCAGGAGGTTGAATGATGGGAGTTGTGGTCAAGATTGACTTAAGAGTTTCAAAAGATGTTTTGTAATCATTGGAAAATTCAAACTTTACATCTTTGGCAAGTAAATTCGAGAGAGGTTTTGAAATTTTTGAGAAATCCTTAATGAATCTTCTATAGAATCCTGCATGGCCAAGAAATGAACGAACATCTTTGACAGACTTAGGAGGAGGTAAATTAGCAATCAAATCGATTTTGGATTTATCGACTTCTAGGCCATCTTTGGAGACGACATGACCTAGAACTATCCCCCTTTTTACCATAAAGTGACATTTTTCCCAATTAAGCACGAGTGATTTCTCCTTACAACGCTTAAGGACGAGTTCTAAATGAGTGAGACTTTGGGAAAAAGATGATCCATATATTGAAAAATCGTCCATGAATATTTCCAAGAATTCTTCTACCATATCAGAGAAAATACTCATCATACACCTTTGGAAAGTCGCGGGGGCATTACAAAGACCAAAAGGCATGCGACGATAAGCAAAGGTTCCAAAGGGACAAGTAAAGGTGGTCTTATGTTGATCTTCTAAAGCAACAAGAATTTGGTTATAGCCAGAGTATCCATCGAGAAAACAGTAGTACTCATGTCCCGCTAAGCGTTCGAGCATTTGGTCAATAAAAGGCAAGGGAAAATGGTCTTTTCGTGTGGCTGAGTTAAGCTTTCGATAGTCGATACACACACGCCATTTGGTTTTGATTTTTGTTGGGACGAGTTCATTACTGTCGTTTTTGATCACTGTGACTCCCGAATTCTTTGGTACAACTTGTACCGGACTCACCCAAGTACTATCAGAGATGGGATAGATGATGTTATTGTCTAGACATTTGATTATCTCCTCCTTGACCACTTCTCTCATGTTTGGGTTTAATCGCCTTTGAGCCTTACGGGTGGGTTTAGCCTCATCAACTAAATGTATGCGATGTACCACAATTGATGGGCTAATTCCTTTTATATCGCTAATTTCCCACCCCAAGGCGTCTTTATTTTCCCGTAAAATTTCCAAAACTTCTTCTTCTTGGTCTTCGGTAATATCAGAGGCCAAGATTACGGGAAAAGTTTGTGATGGGTCCAAGTATGCATACTTAAGGTCGTGTGGCAATGGTTTGAGGTCCAACTTGGGATGTTCGTGTGTGTCCACATTGGTCAACATTCCTTGGTTAGATTCAGGTGACGAAGTGTCGGAGTCAAGAATTTGGTTTAGTTCAGAAATGTATTCGAGTTCATCGAAATCAGAGTCGAAATGGTCAAGACACATTTTCAAGGCTTCAGAAGTGTCACTAGAGGTTTCATCAACTGTGGTTTGAATCATGTCAATTTCGTCGATCTCAAAATCCCTAGGTTGTTTGTTGAGATTAAAGACGTTTAGCTCAATGGTTAGGTGCCCGAAGGAAAGTCGAAGCTGGCCATTCCTACAATTAATGACAGCATTAGAGGTTGCTAAGAAAGGGCGTCCTAAGATCAATCTTATTTGAACTTTGGGATTTGAGACAGGCTCTGTTTCTAGAACTATAAAATCGACAGGGAAGTAAAACTGTTCGATCTGTATCAAGACGTCTTCGATAATTCCCAATGGCTTTTTGACAGATCGATCGGCTAGTTGAAGTGTGATGTTTGTTGGTTTAATCTCCCCTAGTCCAAGTTGACGATAGACAGTATAAGGAAGAAGATTGACACTGGCACCAAGGTCAAGTAGAGCACGAGAGATATGGTGTTTCCTATATTGCAATCAATCATAGGGCAGCCAGGGTCTTTATACTTGACTGGGGCAAGATTCGAAAGAACAGAGCTTGTATTAGCAGTTAGAAAGGCGGTTTTTGGGACATTGGTCGCACATTTTTGTGTGCACAATTCCTTAAGACATTTAGCATATTGAGGGATTTGTTCAATGGTGTTTAAAAGAGGAATGTTCACACGGACTTGTTTGAAAATTTCCAAAATTTTATCGAAATTTGCTGCTTTCTTCTTATTATTGAGTCTATGAGGAAAAGGAGCTACTGGTTTTTCGACTCTGTGATGAGTTTCATCATTCGAAGAAGAAGGTGGTAGGGATGTAGAAGATGAAATGTTGGGATTGCCAACATTGATTTTCAAAGGTGGGTCGGGTTTGCCGACACTGGGAGAAGAACTGTTGGGATTGCCAACATTTAAGGGAATTTGAGGTTTAGAAGAATTGGCATTCGAAGCCAATGGGTGGTCATCAAGATTGGGGATTGGGGTCGAGTTAGAAGGTTCGTCAGGGTCGCCCATGTTATTATCAACCCTCTTTCCAGATCGAAGGGTTGTAATAGCATTGACTAGATTTTGATTTTCGTCCTCACAAGAATTTACAGCACGAGAGTTATATTTTGGATTCACCTCAGGTTGACTCGGCAATTTTCCCTTCTCATGAGTTTTCATAAATTCCTTCATCATATTAAACATTTGGTCCATTTTAGCGTCTTGCGAGTTTATTTTAGCTTCGTAAGAGTTCATCTGTTTTTCTAGACGCCCAATATCTTGTGATGGTTGAGAAGACTGAGATGATTGGTTTGATGATTGAAAATTGGGGTGCCTATAAGGTTGTTTGGATTGAGGTGTAGCTTAAGAGGTTTGAGAATTGGGGGGTGGACCTTGGTAATTCGGATTGGGAATAAAGGGTTGCACGTGAGATGGGTTAGCCGAATTATTGGGGTTTGACCAGGAAAAATTTGGGTGGTTCCTCCAACCAGGGTTGTACGTGGATGAGTAAGGGTTGTTTTGAGCTATGGCATTGGCTTGGTCTAGAGAGTAATAGTGGGGTAACCCTTCTCCGGCTTGAGGAGTTTGATTTTCTAAGGGAATTTGACTTGGGTCCACGACATGCACTCCTCTAGTAGAAGTACGAATGGGAACACGAATCGATTCCCACTGCATGTCCTTTTCAGAATAATCTTCCAAGAATTTCCAAGCTTCATCGGTTGTCTTAGACATAAAATCTCCTCCACACATTGATTCTAGTTGAGTTCTAGTCTGATAGTTTAGCCCTTCATATGCAATTTGACATAAGTGATCTTTTAGAATTCCATGATGAGGGCAACTATATAATAGCTGGTTGAATCTCTCAAAGTATTTTGAAAAAGTTTCCCCCTCATTTTGACAAAATTGATTTATCTCGGTTCGGATTTTTAGAGTTTTATGGAAAGGGAAAAACTTTTTCAAGAATGCAGTGACAAATTCATCCCAACTTCTTATGAAATGTCGTGGAAGAGAATTTAGCCATCTTTTAGCGCTTTCAAGTAGTGCAAATGGAATTAGCCTTAGCTTGATCGATTCGTTAGATAGTTGTTGCATTTTTGTTGTGGAGGCATACAATTCAAATTCACTCAGAAATTCATAAGCATTTTCAGACCCAGTAAATTTTGGTACCCCTTGGATAAAAGAATGTTTTAGCTCAAAATTGTTCCCTTCAGCTGGTGGGAACACAATGACAGATGGTTGAACGGTCCTAGTCGGATAACATCGATCACGAAGAGACAAGGGTCTATCCATTTGGATATTGAGGTTTTGAAAATTTTGATTTATTTGGTATTGATCCCCAAAGTTTGGAAAGTTTTGATTCACTCGATTTTGATCCAATTCGGGTGAAAAATTTTGGTTGATTCGAGAACCCCTAGGAGAATTTTGTTGGCTAACACTTTTTCACTCATAGTTGTTAAATGCAAGCACAGAAATTAGCTACAATGAAGTTTTCTGTCCTTATTGGATCCTAACCCAAAATTATAAAGTGATGTGTTTGATTACTTAGATCAAAAGATTTCTCAGCCAGTTAACGGACAGGAGTTATCGGTGCACCAGGAATCACCCTAGCAATGCAGCCAAAGGTTTAAGTACCTTCAGAGTAACAACCGATATAATATTTACGAATCACCGTAATATTTATAAACGGTTATTTCTCTGCCGTAGTCTAGACACCAAGAAATAATTCGTTCCAAATGAATCAACTATCACAATATAATTAAGCCCTATATGAGCCCGTGACTCCCTTAAGTCCAATGTCTAACCGTTATTATTAGTCAGATTCTACGATGAAATGCAATTTGTGGGCTAAGGAAAGGGTGATGAAATCCCTTACCTTATGTGAATTGGGGTATTGCCCTTAACAGAATGAATAAAAATGCAGAGATAACAGCAATCACACAAAATAATTGCAGAAGTTAAAAATTGTACATTCAAAGCCGCTGCCCCTGCAGAAAATTTTTACAACAATTGTCTATATATTTTTTCTTTTTCCTTTTGCAGCAGAGCACCTGTAGAGTTTTAAAAGTTTTCACCTTGATCGGCAGTCCTCCAGTGAATTTGGAAAGCGCGCGTTCATACCACACTTGGTGTGCAACCGCTCCAACCCATCTGAATCGTCCGCTGCTTTTTTTTAAGATCTTTTTTTATTTCAGTTGTACCTGTTTTTGAAAAATTCTCCTTTTTTTAAGAAATTAAATCGGTCCCAAAAGGAAATAAAATAAAAACAAGTTGCACCAAAAACAATGCCACACAGTCAAATTCAAGGCACACAGATTAATAAGCCCCAAATAATTTAAAACGCACTCAGACTCTCTCCTCCACAAAGACTGTTTTATTTCCGATACCCCACCCTAAAACATGCCCTTCCTTCTTTCAGCAATACAAGCCAACACGTATCCCCACAAACTATTATTCCAGAACCCAAAAAAAACGTGAAGAAATCAGCAAATCAAAACAACAAAAATCAAGTCCCTTTTTTTTTTTTTTTTAGAAATCGATCAATTCGGGTTTGTTGTTCGGATTTTCACAGTTTGGGAGATGGAGATACCGAGTGAAGGAGATGTTGTTTTGTGATAATGTTCTGGAGGGCTTTGAATTGCAGTGGGGGATTGGTAATATTTGCGGCAGAGGTGAAGATTGAAAGTTGCTGATCGGGGGATGTATTTTTTTCTGGGTTGAAGGAGTTTGAACGTGGCAGGGTGGGTAATTTTTGGTGTTCTTCGAGTTGGGGATGCGCAATTAGGTTGCGATTTTGGTTGTTGAAGAAGATGGTGGATGATTTGGATGGGGTGTTGGTGCGATGATGGTGGTTCTGAGCGAACTGATTTGGGGGGTTGTATTGTTGACGATGAAGGTTGCGAGGTAAGCAGGGTTTCTGGTGGTTGGTCTACGTTTGAGCGGACGTTGACGGAGACGAAAGTAAGATGGGGATTTGGTGAATTGATGGTGCGAAGGGGGGTGGGTTTGTTGATTATTGTGATTGAAGAGCGGTGGCAGATCGATGACTTTTTTTGCGGTTTGTGGAGTGATGGTTGTACTTTTGTAAGGCTGTTGTGGGCGAAGATCTTTGTTGATGGAGAGGGGCTTTGAAGATGTATGGATTTTTGGTATGGTTCCGGCACAGTGGGAGGTGAAGGCGCAGAGAAGAAGGCAGAGAAAATAGAAAATAGAAGAGGCAAAGATGGGAAGAAATCAGGAAAATATAACTATATTTTTTATTTATTTATTATTATTTTCTTTTTTGGAGGAAAGGAAAGGAGGTGTAAGATGGAAAGAAATAAAAGGAGAGGCAGGGAAGAACTTGTATTGAAAACAGCAATAAAAGCAAGCAAATTGGCAGTATTTTTTTTCTTATTTGGTAGATTACGGTATCATTGAACACTACCCAAATCAAACCAATCAAGATTTTTTTTTAATATAAATACAAGAAAGCAAAAGAAAAATATAAACAAAAACTAACGCGAATCAGAAATTAAATAAATACTAAAATTCAATCGTTACCTCCCCGACAACGGCGCCAAAAACTTGATCGTTGCTAATCTATGAATTAGAAAAGCGCGACATTTGTAATAAATTCTGCAAGCATATAGGCGTGTAGCATACAGGTCGAACACAAGGAGGTTTAATTAAAAATTATTATTTATTTTTTCTTGGGCGTGTTAGACAAAACTGGAGGTTGATTTTGCAAAACGAAATAAAAAGTGAAACTACAATTAAAAGATGCAATTAAATTTACTGCAGATTCGAATCTAATCGGATCTGTAATAAATTCAACGATTAAAGATAAAATATAACAATGGAAATAAAATTGCAGAACAGAATTAAACGAACAGAAAATAAAAATTAGGATTACCGCTGAATCTAATCAGACGGTCAATCACTAATGAAAAGAAATGCAAAATGCAAAATACAAATAGTGTTCTACCGAATCTAATCGTGTAGACAACACTAATTGCTAAGAAATAGAGAATTGCATAAAAAGAAAAATGAGTTTTATTAATGAAGAAGAGAATAGAATGAGATATATGATAGGATGGTGGCTACAATGCCATTACAAGGGTATATATATGGTAGATAGCCAAACCCTAACCCTAACCCTAATGATAAATGGGCCAGGTCATTACATTACTAGTTAGTTTACAATGAGCAGCATAAATGGGCCTTTGATAAATAAAGCAAATTTGGGCCTTTTCTCTTTTCCTCTTGTTTCCTTGACACTTCTTCATTGATTTGTGATGTGCAAAGCCTTGTTATCAATCCTTTTCTTGTCCAACAGCAACTAGATGTGATATCTTCATCTATAATTCTTCAAAATGCAAATACACAGCAAATTGAACTCTATTTCTCTACATTTCTGGTTGCATGCGGGCTGGGTTGAAATATCTGTAAAAGTAACAAAACAATACCCAAGTAATATTTATTTATATACAGAAGATAAGATATAAGAGCATAAAATAAACACATTTCTATGTCAATCACGCATCAAGGAATGCAAACAAAAATGTAACTTTTTCTACAATGTTTATTATCAATCAACACACAAAATAATATATTTTACATTGAATTGAAAGTTCTAACTCAATTTAATAACATAAACAAAGTGATGTTTTTATTGAATCGACAATTCTAATTCAATTCAATAATATAAACAAAAATGATATTTTTATTGAATTGACAATTCTATTTCAATCCAATAACATAAACAAAAATGATACTTTTCATTGAATTAACAATTCTATTTCAATTCAACAAAGTAAACAAAAATGATACTTTTAATTGAATTGACAATTCTATTTCAATTCAACAATATAAACATAAATGATACTTTTAATTGAATTGACAATTCTGTTTCAATTCAACAATATAAACAAAAATGATAATTTTAATTGAATTGACAATTCTATTTCAATTCAACAATATAAATAAAAATGATACTTTTAATTGAATTGACAATTCTATTTCAATTCAATAATATAAATAAAAATGATACTTCTAATTGAATTGACAATTCTATTTCAATTCAACAAAATAAACAAAAATGATACTTTTAATTGAATTGACAAACAAATTCAATTCAATAAATATGACAATCCATTTTTGTTTAATATAAATTATTCAACAAAATATTGACAAACATGATGTATTTTAATTTAACTAACACATATAGATCTATAATTATTCATCACCAATCACTAGATCAATCATCCAAAATTTTAGAACATAGCAGATCTTAATCATATACATACAATCATTACATAGCGAGTAAAATAATTAAATTGGTTAATTATTTAAAAATTAGAAATCTCATAGTCGGGTTATTCTGCTTTGTTCAAAACTGCAAATTTGTCCAAAATTCAAACAGCTCGGAATCGCTCCTTTTCAGTCTAGAGTCGTAGATCTCGTCTCTACGATCGTACTTGATCTGAAATCGTTAATTTTCGATGTAGTATCAATTAGTTAGGATTTAAACAAGATGGATAATAGTTTTTAAATTAAATTAATATAATATTAAAGGAATTAACCTTCTTCTTCCTCTATATAGTAATTGGCCAAAAGCTTTTCAAAAGGTTCAAAACTAGGTCTCACGTTTTCAATCAACATAGAGGATTAGAAGGCGATCAGATAGCACCACAGCATCGGGCTATAGGCGACGCACCAGGGGTCCCGCTTTGGCTCAGCTCGATGGAGCCTAGGGGGATGGCGGCGGTGGTTTTTGGCGCGGGTTTAGGTGCGTGAATCTCGAAGCTCGGGACATCAGGGATTGATCCAATCGTATAAAAATGAAGAGCAAGAAAATCTCTATAGAAAAGTCTAAAGGAAAAGGGGGTTTTGATGTACGGATCGATGGAATTTAGAGGGGGAAGAGGAGAGCAACGTCGGCCTTGGGAAATGAGGGTGGCGGCGCTAAATATCCTAGGGTTTTGTGAAGATGAGGTGTATTTTTATATTATTTTAATGTAAATTTTACAATTAAATCCATACATCTTAAACCAATCTGATTTCTGTCCAACAGGAGTTAACCGCACCCAATAGCCCCCGTTCCAGATCCCATGGGCTAGGTCTCATCAGCTGAAATGAATGACTGAGGGCTGAAATCTTTAATTTAATATTTAAATCCTTTAATAAATTAATTTGATCGTATATTTAAATCCACTGGGGCCACAAACGAACTCAGAAAATTCCAGAAAAATTATTTCTGGCTTTGTTTTGATGATACGGTCCTAAAAAAATTAATTTCATCGAATTCTGAGACTATTTGTAAAATGGCCATTTTCAAGTCGATTAAATTTGATTGAAATTGACAAAACACATTTTCGTTTGCCACGCTCGCATATTAATTCCAAAAATTCAGGAAAATTAAACTTAGTACTAATTTGGCATTACGGATCTAACAAAAGTGGTTTCATCGAAGATGGAGATCGTTCAAAAAATGACCTTTTATACGGGCTATAAATTATACTATAGCGACCATTTTGAATATTCAACTAGCCATAACTTTTGTTTCCCACTATGAAATTTCAATTTTTGCATTCATTGGAAAGATATTTTCAAATGCATTTAGATATTTTTAGTTTCAATAAAATCCGTTAAATTTTGAATCCGATACCTTCGGTCAAAGTATTGGTTTGACTTTTCAGACTACCGTACTAATTCTAGTTCCTTTAGAAATCAAAATAAATATATTTGCTCTAACCTCGATTAAAATAAATTTTTAATCGTTATTATTTAAAATAAATTATTTTAACTATTCAAAATTTACTGAAATAGCCAAAATAAAAAAATTTAATTGGTTCGGATTTTTCAGGTTGTTACAATCTCCCCCACTTAAAAACTTTTCGTCTTCAAAAAGGAATGGAGCTGAAGGTTGTTTTACTAACCAACTCAACTTTCATTCTTTTAATTGGTTTCTATAATCCTACTAGTTGATTAACTTTTCAAATATATATATAACTTTTATATATTCAAAATCCATATTTTCTAAGATCGAATTATATATATAATCGCAAATACATTAATTATGAACTTATTACTCTCAACTCATTCTAGGGCATTACTAACCCCATCTCTAACAAGTTTTCTCATTCTAGGATGCTATTGATCCTATCTCTATCGAGTATTCTTTAATAGGATATTTCTAATCCTACCTCTTGATGAGTCTTTTGTTCAGTTATAACGAGTCATAGCCCCAAAGATTTGAGCTAACCAGAGCTCTAATACCAACTGTAACGATGCCCAGACCTAATCGATCGCAAGATCGACTAAAACCGTTCAAAACCCGCATACATTAACTTTGGGAAGACAACACATTAGAACAAATAACAGAAGACTTTTATAAACATCGCAATAATGTTACATCAGAGTACATCGAATATAATACAACAGCGAAGGGATAAATTTACAATAGATTTAATACAATGCAGCGGAAATGAATAAACTGATACAGCAGAAGACTATCCATGCAGGTGATCCCCCAAACACCTTGTCTTATGGCTAGCCTCTCGACTGCAATAACCAAACCTAATAAATAAGGGACATGTAGGGGTAAAAGCCCACTGTTCTCCACTAAACAACATGGCGAGAACCCCCTATCATGCGTAACCAGCTCCATAGCCAGCAATAAGGGCTGGTATGAGAAATCTTATTACACTGATAATATGGCTAATCACTGGACCATGCCACTAACGCGGAACAGGTTTACTCCATTGGATTGCCAGTGCATAAGTTTTATAAATTTTTAAGTCAAAAACAAAGCAGTGCTTTTTAGCAAATGAAACCATTATAAGAATCATGTCCCATCGCACAATGCAACGCAAACGGAGGATAGAGTTTTACCTTATAATGATAAAAAATGCTTAATACATAGAAAATAACATTTTTAATATTATTATTAGTGTCTAATATAGTTTTAAAAATACTTCTAAGTAAATGTATCAATCCTAGACGGCATAGTACCCCATCCTACTATGTCTCCATATATAGGTTTACAATCAAAACCATAATGTCGTATTGGAGGTTGGTTTTCCATCATGAGTCAAGGCTAGGGACGATCTCCTAACCGATTCGAGACACTCTAGCAATGTCTCAGGATTCCCCGCAGTGAACCCTTGGATACAGCAGGGCTGGTCCACAAATAACGCTAGTGGATTGGCAATTCCTGAACAGACGCTCCCCGATCCTATTTGACCTATAAATTGGCCATTGGCAACCAATAAAAATACCCGAGGCGCCTCATTCCATCAAACACATAAATAAAAATGTCGGGCCTTACAAAAACCCAAACACCACTTCTAGCTAGAAAGAAATGTGTGCAATCCCTACATTCCCTTGTCCCGTTTTTGACTCTACTGGGTTTGAGGCTCGCGAGGTAACGAAATACACCAAGCTATGCCTAAATAGGATATACTTTGAACATCATCCACAAGGCTTTGGTTTCAACAAAAGCCTCGATCAATTGCATCTTGGCATGTCACATTGACAGTCCATACCATATGATCGATAACTACCAATATATAACCTTCGAGCTCGTGCGTCTCAAAGAAGGGTGTTAAGCAAGAGAATTAATTCTCCGCCACCACAAATATATATTAATAGAAATCAATTTAATTACACAACATGAAATTCAATGTCGGACACACATCCATTTAGGGTCTAAACGGAACCGGAGTCACCTTATTCCTTGTCCCGTATGTCCAATACGGAAGTGAGGTGCTTGCGTATCCGGAGATCAACAAGTACGTCCGCACAACTACCACTTTAACCTTTTATTGGTAGCTAGCCAATGTCAGGCACCCGTAGTTATCCTTTCGATATGAAATCGCCTGTCTTCAATCGCCGTCTTTAAGATCTTCAATCTAGATCATCGTATGACCATTTGAAATGAGATTTTATCTCGGTCTTTTCAAATGATCCTCGCATATATATAATTTAAAATCATTTTATATCGTTAATGTGGTATTAACAATGATAAATCGCTATTTTTATATATACAAAAATAGCCAAATTTATTCAACGACGCTTCGGGTCAATGGGCGGCCCTAACGCTGTTTTTACCAAATTTTGTTTTACACTTATCTTAAAATCTAACCGTTGGATTTTAACAAAATTCACAGTGAAGGAAAGATCTTCCCAAAACGGTCATAAGGGTTTCGGGTTTGAGGAAATCCGACAGTTGGATCTTATGGTATAATCGTTTGAAATTACGATTGCCGAAACGCGAACTACCGCACGCGATTCGTTTTAATTTTAATATATATATATATATATATATATACACACACAAATCATTGGCAGTTTCAACTACTTTCAATCACATGCAAGCCAAATACAATCTATATTCATGTTAGAAATTTTATATATGATTTTCATAATTCTTCTAGCATGACAAAAATGTTGATTTGAAATAAAACCGTGTTTTAATGGCTAATTATTTCCAAGGGTAACTGAATTACATTGAAAGTATATTCATAATGTTCACCCTTTTTTGTTGAAACCAAATGGCAATAAAAAAACGATTCTAAATTCTACTATTTTTATTGTATCTAAATTTATTATAAAAATGTGACATTTAAATATATTCTTTTTATTGTCTCTAAAATGACAATAAAAATGTAACATTAAAACATGTTCTTTTTATTGACTCTAAAATATAAATAAAAATAAAACTTTTTAATTGTATGCTTTTTATTGCCTCTAGTTTGACCATAAAATTATAACATATATTTCTACTCCTTTATTTACAATTAACATGTCAACAAAAATGTCATTTTTGATTTATTCTTTTTATTGTCTCTAATTTGACAATAAAATTATAACATTTAAAACTATACTTTTCATTACAACTAAAATGTGAATAAAGATATAACTTTTAAATTCGATTCTTTTTATTTCCAGCTAACATGTAAATGGAAATGTAACTTTTCCTATGTTTTTATTTGTATCAAAAGTACTAATGAAAAATGGTAGCTTTAATTCTATTCTTTCATTAGCATCTAAAATGCAAATGAAAAATGTAACTTTTTAAATAAGGCTTTTATTTGCATCTAAAATGCAAACAAAAATGTAACCTTTTTAATTCATGTTTTATTTGCATCAAAGAATGCAAATAAAAATTCAACTTTTAATTTCATGTTTTATTTGCATCAAAGAATGAAAATAAAAATTCAACTTTTAATCTCATGTTTTATTTGCATCAAGGAATAAAAATAAAAATGTAACTTTTTATTTCATGTTTTATTTGCGTCAAGTAATGCAAATAAAAATGTAATTTTTTCTATGATGTTTATTATCAATCAACACACAAATTAATATATTTTACATTGAATTGAAAGTTCTAACTCAATTCAATAACATAAACAAAGTGATTTTTTTATTGAATCAACAATTCTAATTCAATTCAATAATATAGAAAAAATGATATTTTTATTGAATTGGCAATTCTATTTCAATCCAATAATATAAACAAAAATGATACTTTTCATCGAAGGAACAATTGTATTTCAATTCAACAAAATAAACAAAAATGATACTTTTAATTGAATTGACAATTCTATTTCAATTCAACAATATAAAAAATTGATATTTTTAATTGAATTGACAATTCTATTTCAATTCAATAATATAAACAAAAATGATACTTTTAACTGAATTAACAATTGTATTTCAAATCAACAAAATAAACAAAAATGATATTTTTAGTTGAATTGAAAAGCAAATTCAATTCAACCAATATAAAAATCCCTTTTTGTTTAATATAAATTATTCAACAAAATAATGACAAACATGATGTATTTTAATTTAACTAACACATACAGATCTATAATTATTCTTCACCAATTAATAGATCAATCATCCGAAATTTCAGAATGTAAAGACCCGAAAATTCTCGCCCTTTGAATCGACCATAAACCATACAGGTCTGAATCAAAAGTTGGAAATCATCGAATACTTTAACTTTGGGGATAAAATACATCAGGACAAATAACAAAAGACTTTTATAAACATTATAATAATGTTGCATCAAAGTACAGAATTTATCAGAGTACATTGATAAATAATACAACGGAAGATTAAATTAAAACAAAACTAATACAATGCAGCGAAATAATTAAATTAATGCAGCGGAAGACCATCAATGCTTTGGACACAACTTTAAGCTTCGATCCAGAATCCTGCTCAGTATATCAGCAAAATAAGCTACTCGACGGCCCGTGTGGAAAGGAGGGCACTCGAGTTTGATAAGTGAAACAAACTACGGGTCAGTCATGGGACTAGTGTGACAAATCTTTACTTAACTTATCTAATAAAGAGGCTAATCACAGGACCACGCCGCTATCGCGAGACAGGTTTACTTCATTGGATTGCCAGTGCATAAATAAAGTAAATCGTTAAAACAATGCAATGCCTTTTAGAAAAATGAAACCATTATAAGACTCAGGTCCCATCACACAATGCAACGCAAGCCGGAGGATAGAGTTTTACCTTATAATGGTAAAAAAACACTTGATCCGATAAAAACGGATTTAATATTATTATTAGTGTATATATGTTTTAAAAAAACATTACAATCATAATGAATTAATCATAGACGGTATAGTACCCCATCCTACTATGTCGCCGTACTAGTTCTACAATCAAAACCGCATGATGTCGTATTGGAAATTGGGTTGCCATCAAGAGTCAAGGCTAAGAACGATCTCCTTACCGATTCAAGACACTCTAGTAATGTCTCAGGATTCGGACGCTTGCGAACCCTTGGATCTTGCAGGGCTAGTCCCCCAATAGTGTGATGGGTTGGATTGGCAATTCCTGAACATACGCTTCCCGATCCTGTTGGACCTATAAATTGGCCATTGCGGCAAATAAAAATCCGAGGCGCCTCAAAATCCATCAACCACATAATTAAAATGCCGGGCCGTGTTAAACCCAAACACCACTTCCAGCTAGAAAGAAACATGTGCACTCCCTGCGTTCCCTTGCTCCGTTTTTGACTTTACCGGGGTGTGAGGACCGCGAGGTCGCAAAATACACAAAGCTATGCCTAGATAGGCTATGCTTTGATCATCATCCAAAAGGCTCTCTTTTCAACAAAAACGCCGATCAACTGCATCTTGGCGTGTCACATTGACAGATCACACCATGTGATCGATAACTACCAATATATAACCTTCGAGCTCGTGCCTCTCAAAGAAGGGTGTTAAGCAAGAGAATAAATCCTCCGCCACCACAGATGTATATTAATAGATATCAATTTAATTACACCGCATGAAATTCAATGTCGGACACACATCCATTTACAAGTCCGTTCTGGGTCTGAACGAATCCGGAGTCACCTAGGTGCTCGCGTATCCGGACAATCAACACGTACGTCCGGACGGCTACCACCGAAGCCCCTTCAGGGTAGCTACTCCTATCATGGGCCTCAGTAGCAACACATCCATTCGATGCGAAGATCGCTGGTCTTCAATCATCGTCTTCAATGTCTTTGACTTTTAATCGTCATAGTAATTATTCAGAATGGGTTAAACCCGGTCTTTCCGAATAACTCGCGTACTTTTTTATAATTAAAAATCAAGTGTTGTAAAGACACATCCAACGCCTCATTCCTACTCAGAATATTCTTTAAATAAAATATTCCTATTATTAGGGAAAGGTTCCCATTAATTTTATCAAAGATAAAAAAAATTTAATTTAATTTTAAATCTTATTTTCAAATATTAATTAAAATTCCCATTTCAGTTTTAATACCCAAAATCATTACTTTACGATTATTCCAATTTAAGAAATAAATCTTATCTTTAATTGGGTTAAAGAATCAATGTCATGTAAAAACATTGTTCACGATAACCCCCAAAATCATTTTCCAATAAATAAATATAAATTGAAATACCAATAATCTTAGTTGAAAGATTTATTCTTTATTTAAAAGAAATTCTTTGTTTAAAAATATTCTGAATCGAAAAGCGACTCAATCATTTACCATATAACTTTGGTTATATGGATTTCATACATCGTATGTAAATGACAACAATTGATAAATAATCATCAAACCATTCATTCAACATCCAGAGTGAAGTTCACGACTGTGTGAGCATTAAAATGAAATAACAACGCTCATCTCAGCCTGTCAATCTATCGATTGACATACATATAAATATTGGGACTAGTGTATATCAATTATCATCCCAATACCCGTGTAGGGTTTTCAGCCAACAACAGTACATATAAATAAATAATTGATTAATGAATTTAACCAATTTTGATACTACCAACATGTTGATAATGATGGACAAAAATGATATTTTATTCCTAATGTCGAAATAAAATATATTTGACTCGCATAATTTCATTATACATTTCTAATATTTAATAGAATGTAATTTGTTTATGTGACATTATTGTGGACGACAAATAAAAGGATAATTTTCATTATACTTAATTTGAATGCAATTATTCTTAACGTAAAAGAAATGATCTCATTTGTATATGTTTCAATGTATAAACTAACACATAAAAATATTTATATTTAAATTGCATACAAATTCTAATGCATGCATTAACATATAAGGATGTCATTTTATCTCACCTATAATTCCTAACCTATGTTTAGACTAAGAATATGACTCTTATATTTGAATATAAATTCTAATGTAAGTTTGCAAATAAGAATGATTTTTATATTTGCATATAAATTCTATGTTGTGTTATGCAAATAAAAAGGGTTATTATATTTGCATGTAAATTCTATCTTTACAAAATGTATAAGAAGAGTGATACATTCATTTGCCAACAATTCTATTTTATCAAAATGCTATTTGTGATTAATTCTTATTTGACAAAAATGTCCTTTTTGGTAACAACCAATATTATTTGACAAAATAAATGTTTGATTCAACTAATATAAATTGACAAAAGTGAATAATTTTGTTTCAACCTGTAACGAACCATAATTTCTGTATATTTAAAATGTAAATTTTAATTAAATAAATCGTATACTATTGGTTAAATTTATATTTATTTATATTTCGAGCCTGAAATGACGCGGTAGTTTGAAAATTCGATTTCAAACTTTGGAAAATTATATAAAATTCATTTTAAATCAGAATTGAATAAAACTGGAAACGTTAGAATCGAATTTATCATATCTTTCCAGAGAATGTAAGAAATTGAAATTTCGCCGGGTAAATTGCAAGTTATGACTAAATCATAATTTTGAAAGGTCGCTATGGAATTTATATAAGGAAATTATAAGCGTTTGAGATTAAAAATTTGAATTCCGGATTGTTAAATTTTAAATAATTATATATGGGAATATAAAATATGTGAATTTGATTTATAAAATTTTATTTAAGTTATAAATTGATTTAAATTGAATTTTAGGGATATTTAATTTGAAAGTTAAGTTAAAGTTGGCATTTTTATTTGTTTATATTTAATATGATATTCAAGTTTGAAATTTGAAAATAATTAAATGTGGAATTTAAAATATATGTGAAATAAATTTGTAAATTTATCTAAATTGTAATTTGGTTTAAATATGAATTTATAAATATTTAAATTTGAATTTAAACAGTTAATTGAATTTGAATATTTTATTTATTTATTTAACTATGAAATTTAACTGTTTTGGCGACTGTCTCGGAATTCGACGAAACTGGCGCCATCAGAACCGGAATGGTGAATTGTTATAGGATTTTAATTTGCGTTACAATCTGACTCACCGTTTGATCGTACGAGAGAAATTGTGAACGAGATCCTTGTAAACTGATAATTGGGTATTTCTCATATTTGGACCTTATAATTATATATAAATAACACCACCTACCCCTTCATCAGCCCATTCTTCACTTATACGTGTACTCTCTTCTTCAAAACTTGCTTTAATGGCTGAATTCATTCTCAAACCCTAGATCTAAAATAAAACCCAACTCAAAAATAAAATCTTCACAAACCCTATCGTATTATATGTCGATTCGAAGCTCTCGACGACACGAACCCGCGGGTAGTCTCAGATTCGACATGCAGCGACAGATATGGCCAGAAATCGCAGTCAAAGGTTCGAATTTTCGAAGTTAGCAAGGTCAATTTGGGGGTTTCTGATCTGGGCTTTAATCGGAGAAATTGATTTGTGGGTATTGTAGTGCTCGACGAATGGAGTCTGTAGGTGGTGGCCGTTCGTTGTATCGTTGAGTAGATCGTCGGGATTTGGTGTTTTAAGGTGCGGTTTGGCGGGTTTTTAGAGCGGCGGCGCGGTCTGTACGGATCACCGGAGGTGGCGGCACTGGTGTCAGAAGGCGCGGGTCTCGAGGAGGCTTCGGATGGTGGTGGTCGCGGGGCGTGGTTCGGCCGGAGGTGGGTGCTTTAGGTGGTCAAAGTTGGTTGATCTATGGGTTCTAACATTCGGGTTTTGAGCAAGGAAAGTCAACGGAAGAGGACGAGCGGGAAGGAGATGATGCTGGTGCTGACGTGGCGCCTCCGGGTTGGGTGAGATATTATTTAATTTATTTTATATATTTTAAATCCGTATAGAAAAACACTGATAACTTCTTCATACGGACTCGGATTGACGAACGGTTTGTTGCGTTGGGATCGCGGCGGAGTTGCGGACGTTTTGACACTAACCTGGCAGCGTTTGAAGACTGTCAAATTTTGGGCCTTTTCTGGACGTTCGATTCAAATTGAAACCTGAAGGTGAGTGATTTTTCCACTCACGAAATACTGAATTACTCCCATATTTATTAAATTAAATTATGAAATGAGTTTGGTTGCATGGTTGTGTTGGATGGTTGTTGTGTTGTTCAGATTGACATGCAAGTGTGTTAACATTCGAATTTAAGTTAATAATCAGTTATTTAATTAAAATTGAATTTCTAGTTGGAAATTCGAACACGCGTTAAATTCTGAAACAGTTTAATGCTGATCAGTTGAATGAATGATTATGATGGATGTTTGGTGAAATTTTATTACTGAATTGATGTTGACACTGTTGATGCCCCATATTCAGTATATTGTATTGCATGTTGATTTTTGACAATGAATCCCAATTTTACCCTTGATGTTACGGGCATTGAATAAACCAAGGATTTATCGATAAAAATGAATTAAGAACACAGAGTGAAATGATACATCTTTGTGACCCTGATTTGGATTGAAATGATAGATCCATCCCTGAATATCGAGAGATAAAAATTAAATCACTTGGCCATAGGATAGCAAATTATATACGGACATCGGTTGGTTAAATAATTTTTAAAATTATTTGAAATATATTCGATGTGAAATATCATTTAAAGGAAATGTATCGATTTTCGACAAATTATTATTTTCTTTTAAATTATGGATTCTCGATGACATTTGAAATGATTAAGGGAAATTTCCAAATTAATTTGGAATTTGAAATTCGGATTTAAATATAATTTGGGATTTATTCCAATGGTTGGACTCAAGTGTAAATAATTCTTTTGAATTAAAATTTTGGAATAAAGGAAATCGTGGATATTCGAATTGTTTAAAACTATATACGAGTATGGTTTTGAATTTCTAGAAATGTAAAAATGGTTGAAGGGGTTTGAAACAAGACTTTGAAATGGTGTA
Organism: Allium sativum; assembly: GCA_030737875.1. Classification (NCBI taxonomy): domain Eukaryota; kingdom Viridiplantae; phylum Streptophyta; class Magnoliopsida; order Asparagales; family Amaryllidaceae; genus Allium; species Allium sativum. Next base: position 477,644,883 of record CM060923.1, on the reverse strand, counting down.
ACTCCATTTGAGGTTGGGATTTGATTCGAGTGCTGAAATTAGGAAGGAGAAATATCTATTTTAAAATTTGTTTTATTTTATTTTATTTTATTTTAAACTATATATCTACCTTATTTCATGTAAAGTTTTATACATTATTATTTAGAAATCATTTAGTAAAAACCTCGTTTATATATATAGTAATTTAAATTTCCTTAGTATACTCTAATAATTTATATCAGTAAGTTTTATATATGGTTTATTTTTAAGTATTTATTTTATAAATTTTTATATAAATTTTAATTCTCCTTCCGAATGGAAAGTGTTTGGGTTTAGATCGTTGGTTCAAATGGAGTCGAAAGAATGTTATATTCTTTTTGAATATGAATTGATTTTAAATCGATTTTATACGGAAAGGTAGATTTTATTCTATGTGAATATGAAAGGTGATTTCAAGAATTGAAATGAATAGATATGGAAATATATATACCCTATTTGAATATGAATGGGTTCAAATGTAAATTGATTTGGAATAACTGAAATCGTTTGGAATGAAGTATATTCTGTATGAATATCTATATATATCGATTTGAAATATAATATAAATATAATATAATGATATGGAAATAAATCGTGGTTTGGAATCTAATCGGTTTGGGAATGATCGAAATTATTTTGATATAAAAAATTATATTCTTTTGAATATAAAATGAGCTCGAATCAAATATGATATTTTGATATGAATGTGAACTGTTGTGAAAATGTAAAAGAACCGACCGATGTGAAAAATGTAAACGTTTGGTTGTTAAGGAGACCGGAGTCGACATAAGGCATACTCTCTGTCAGTGTCGATACCACTTTGACAACTGTGTACGCGGTGGAAGTTCCAGAACCGGAGTAGAATGGTATGGAGGCGATTACTGGATTTGAAGAAAGAGAACGATGATGGACTAGCCTTGACCTTCGGGTCATAATTGAAATGACTAAAACAGGAGCCATACCCGGGTTAATGAGATCGCATCTCTGATCGAACGCGCTCCTTCGATACCATCTCTATTACTGCTGTGATTGATTTGGGTGCACCCTTTGAATATGGGAATGTCGTTCGAGGTGGGCGGTAGTTGCGGCTATGCGTTACCACCGGCCTGGGGGCCGCGAATTCGGTAGAATCCTACCGGGGTATTCCTCAGTGCCTTGTCATAGTATCCTGATCGAGCCCCTACGATTTTGATTTAACGTTGTCGTATCACGGCGCATCCCTATCCACCGACGTACTGGTGTGTTATATGCAAACTGTACGGCAATGGTATAAACGGCGTAAGGGTAACATGGTAATCCCGCTTACGCTATTTTCGATAATTATATTTTACTGAATAAACACTATTGTAATAGCGTATTATACTATGTATGTATTAGTTTAACGGATCCTTGACAGATGGAAAAAAATCCCGTAACATCTCTTGAGTTACTGCACCTTGACCCCGACATTATTCTGTATTTTAATTTGACTAATATGAGATGATTTAGTGCTGATCCGAGTGTTTGTTGTGTTTTCTTTTTATGCAATACGCTCGGGTCAGCAGATGTTGCAGTTAATGAAGATTTTGGCTTTGGAGATCGAAGACGGAGTTTTGGTATTTATATCCACTACATTTTATTCCGCTGCATTACTGAATGTAAGTGTATAACTCTGATGATTTGAATGTTGTAACTCGAATGTATATGTTAAAAATGATTTTAAATATTTATTTGTCTATTATATGTGATCCTTCCGCTGTGAGATTCTGTGATTGTTTTTCTTTTCTGTCTTCTTTTTCCCAATAACTATCCGGATTAGTGATTTGTTTGGGTCGACATGTGTGGTTTATTGTCGATTTAAACGGTCAAAAAAATCTGGGTCGTTACAGTTGGTATCAGAGCGATGGTTAGCGATAACCTTGGCTCTGTTTGGGAATTTACTCATTAGAGATGGGGTTAGTAACGCCCTAGAATGAGTTCGGGTGAATATATGAGAGAGCGTATTTGTATTTTTGGATATAAAATGATTTTATGTTGTGTTGATTGTTCTGTTGAATATTTATAGATTCTGGTCGATATATGGGACGCCATAGAATCGATAGGAATTTCTAAATGATCGGACAGAATGACTTGACATAATATGGTTTTCGATTATATTTTAAAATATATCAAATATACATTATGGTTCAAATATGTATGTATTTGTTTTAGTGGGTGATAATATAAAGTTATTGCCCATTATGATCGATTAAATCATAAATCTAATACGGAAAATTAATGAATTTGGAAAATATTTGGAAATAAAATCTGTTGAATACAATTGGGGCAAAACAATTGCGATTTAAATGAAATGGACTTGAGGGTTTGATTCTGGTGCTTTTGAGATAGTTTTGTCAAATTTTGAAATTATATAGTATTATAAGTCTTTACGAAAGAAATGGTTTAAAGGATTTTAAAAGAACTAAGTGTGTAATCCCTTCTCGGACATCAGAAATTGACTTCGATAATGAGTGCATGCATTATCGACATTTATTATGAAGTGTCTAAGTGGGGGAGACCACTCCGTACTTTCATAACCTGTTTGAAAAGAATTTTGGATCTAAATTTCCATGGGTATGTAAAGTGTATTTTCAAATTTATACAGGACTGAAATTTCTTTGTTTATTAATTAAAGTTGAATTTTAATTTAGGGTATGTTCCTATAGATTTTATAAATACGTATGTATTTTGAACTTAGGTTACAAAACCAGAATCAAGCAATTTAAGTTCGTCCTAATTTGCGACATCAATTCAAGGTTGATACTCTCGGTTCCATAAAATTTTAGACTTTGAAATGTTGGAATGGACTTAAGAACTGAGGGGTCGTCACAGAACTCTTGAAGTTGGAGTGTAAAAATATTTTATCAGATAAAGTATAGCTTTATTTAAGTAGAGGGAATCGAATAATGATAGTTTGAGAATTAAGTATGAATTTGAGTCGTGAACAGTCGTTAATTCAAATCATGACTTGTACGTCGAATAAATAAATTTGGTTAATGGAATAAGGGTCAAGTGAATCCAGTTCGTCGAAAATTTTAAAAGTGAATTCAAGTTTAATCTGGAATATAACACTTGAAGCAAAACCGAAAATTGAATAGAAAGAATATCGAATATAAAGTAAGCAATTGAATGTAGATCCAATTATTGAAAATGAGGTGATAACGACGTTAAGTTTTAAGGATTTACAAAGTATTGGAATCGAAAGGTTGAAATTTCAAATAGAAATAAACCAACGTTATGAGAAAATCCAAAATAGCCGATAAGCTGAAATTAAAATGACTATAACTTTTGATGGGCTGATCGGAATCTGACAACTCCGGACTTTATGGAAACCTTAGAAATTGAGTTAAAGCTTTCGTTAATAGCGCCCGTTGAAATTCTCAGGTTTACTATGCTGAAAATTCAAGTTTTAGACATAGTTGTATGTGCAGGAAATTAAAAACAGAGGTGTACAACGATATTGTTTTGATCATAACTCCCAAACGAAACGTCGGATTTTAGTGTGCGAGTACAATTCGGAAAGGCCAGAGTGTAAGCTAAAACTTTTCCTTAATGTACTAAGTAAAATTTTGAGGTTTAGAGGGCTGAAAACTGACCTGAACAATACAGGCCTGCATTTTCAGTGCCCGGGCTGAAGCGTTCACCTCCAGTAGAACTGCCATAACTTTTAAACCAATTATCCAAATTCGATGAGTCCGGACATTTCGGAAAGCCTGAAACGAGAGCAACAACTTTTTCCTAGTATGCTTTGGTCAAATTCCAACTTTTAATGCGTGATAATCAACGATTTGTTCGCTGGCCTGTTACGGATATGGTGGTTTTGTAGTTGAAATGGCGAAATTTTGATAAGTATGTTGAATGCATTTGCTATATATTGTATATATGTTTGATTCTCATGTATGTGTAAGTATTTGGCAGGTGTACGGAGTGTGCGCTACGACTTTGAAGCTCGCTTGCGCTAAAACGCTAAATGCTAAGGTAAATTATAATGCAAAATATAACGCTAAAAGAGGTACGTACTTGTGGTATATGGTTTTGAGGGTTTTATATTTTGTTTTTCCCCACTTTTGGGATGCCTCATCGTTGGATGAGATGTATATTGAGTCGTATATGTATTGGGATTTTTCCCGGACCTCTCCGTGCAAAGGAGATGCTGCCGAAATTTTCCGTGATTTCGGGAGTTAGAAAATTTACGAGTTTTATAACTATATACTTATTTTGTAAATATTATTTTAGGTATGGATTTGAAATTTATATGCGCTTAATATCGGTTCGTTCTCTTTTCGAGGACGAAAAGATTTTAAGTGGGGGAGAATGTAACGAACCATAATTTCTGTATATTTAAAATGTAAATTTTAATTAAATAAATCGTATACTATTGGTTAAATTTATATTTATTTATATTTCGAGCCTGAAATGACGCGGTAGTTTGAAAATTCGATTTCAAACTTTGGAAAATTATATAAAATTCATTTTAAATCAGAATTGAATAAAACTGGAAACGTTAGAATCGAATTTATCATATCTTTCCAGAGAATGTAAGAAATTGAAATTTCGCCGGGTAAATTGCAAGTTATGACTAAATCATAATTTCGAAAGGTCGCAATGGAATTTATATAAGGAAATTATAAGCGTTTGAGATTAAAAATTTGAATTCCGGATTGTTAAATTTTAAATAATTATATATGGGAATATAAAATATGTGAATTTGATTTATAAAATTTTATTTAAGTTATAAATTGATTTAAATTGAATTTTAGGGATATTTAATTTGAAAGTTAAGTTAAAGTTGGCATTTTTATTTGTTTATATTTAATATGATATTCAAGTTTGAAATTTGAAAATAATTAAATGTGGAATTTAAAATATATGTGAAATAAATTTGTAAATTTATCTAAATTGTAATTTGGTTTAAATATGAATTTATAAATATTTAAATTTGAATTTAAACAGTTAATTGAATTTGAATATTTTATTTATTTATTTATTTAACTGTGAAATTTAACTGTTTTGGCGACTGTCTCGGAATTCGACGAAACTGGCGCCATCAGAACCGGAATGGTGAATTGTTATAGGATTTTAATTTGCGTTACAATCTGACTCACCGTTTGATCGTACGAGAGAAATTGTGAACGAGATCCTTGTAAACTGATAATTGGGTATTTCTCATATTTGGACCTTATAATTATATATAAATAACACCACCTACCCCTTCATCAGCCCATTCTTCACTTATACGTGTACTCTCTTCTTCAAAACTTGCTTTAATGGCTGAATTCATTCTCAAACCCTAGATCTAAAATAAAACCCAACTCAAAAATAAAATCTTCACAAACCCTATCGTATTATATGTCGATTCGAAGCTCTCGACGACACGAACCCGCGGGTAGTCTCAGATTCGACATGCAGCGACAGATATGGCCAGAAATCGCAGTCAAAGGTTCGAATTTTCGAAGTTAGCAAGGTCAATTTGGGGGTTTCTGATCTGGGCTTTAATCGGAGAAATTGATTTGTGGGTATTGTAGTGCTCGACGAATGGAGTCTGTAGGTGGTGGCCGTTCGTTGTATCGTTGAGTAGATCGTCGGGATTTGGTGTTTTAAGGTGCGGTTTGGCGGGTTTTTAGAGCGGTGGCGCGGTCTGTACGGATCACCGGAGGTGGCGGCTCTGGTGTCAGAAGGCGCGGGTCTCGAGGAGGCTTCGGATGGTGGTGGTCGCGGGGCGTGGTTCGGCCGGAGGTGGGTGCCTTAGGTGGTCAAAGTTGGTTGATCTATGGGTTCTAACATTCGGGTTTTGAGCAAGGAAAGTCAACGGAAGAGGACGAGCGGGAAGGAGATGATGCTGGTGCTGACGTGGTGCCTCCGGGTTGGGTGAGATATTATTTAATTTATTTTATATATTTTAAATCCGTATAGAAAAACACTGATAACTTCTTCATACGGACTCGGATTGACGAACGGTTTGTTGCGTTGGGATCGCGGCGGAGTTGCGGACGTTTTGACACTAACCTGGCAGCGTTTGAAGACTGTCAAATTTTGGGCCTTTTCTGGACGTTCGATTCAAATTGAAACCCGAAGGTGAGTGATTTTTCCACTTACGAAATACTGAATTACTCCCATATTTATTAAATTAAATTATGAAATGAGTTTGGTTGCATGGTTGTGTTGGATGGTTGTTGTGTTGTTCAGATTGACATGCAAGTGTGTTAACATTCGAATTTAAGTTAATAATCAGTTATTTAATTAAAATTGAATTTCTAGTTGGAAATTCGAACACGCGTTAAATTCTGAAACAGTTTAATGCTGATCAGTTGAATGAATGATTATGATGGATGTTTGGTTGAATTTTATTACTGAATTGATGTTGACACTGTTGATGCCCCATATTCAGTATATTGTATTGCATGTTGATTTTTGACGATGAATCCCAATTTTACCCTTGATGTTACGGGCATCGAATAAACCAAGGATTTATCGATAAAAATGAATCAAGAACACAGAGTGAAATGATACATCTTTGTGACCCTGATTTGGATTGAAATGATAGATCCATCCCTGAATATCGAGAGATAAAAATTAAATCACTTGGCCATAGGATAGCAAATTATATACGGACATCGGTTGGTTAAATAATTTTTAAAATTATTTGAAATATATTCGATGTGAAATTTCATTTAAAGGAAATGTATCGATTTTCGACAAATTATTATTTTCTTTTAAATTATGGACTCTCGATGACATTTGAAATGATTAAGGGAAATTTCCAAATTAATTTGGAATTTGAAATTCGGATTTAAATATAATTTGGGATTTATTCCAATGGTTGGACTCAAGTGTAAATAATTCTTTTGAATTAAAATTTTGGAATAAAGGAAATCGTGGATATTCGAATTGAACTATATACGAGTATGGTTTTGAATTTCTAGAAATGTAAAAATGGTTGAAGGGGTTTGAAACAAGACTTTGAAATGGTGTAACTCCATTTGAGGTTGGGATTTGATTCGAGTGCTGAAATTAGGAAGGAGAAATATCTATTTTAAAATTTGTTTTATTTTATTTTATTTTATTTTAAACTATATATCTACCTTATTTCATGTAAAGTTTTATACATTATTATTTAGAAATCATTTAGTAAAAACCTCGTTTATATATATATAGTAATTTAAATTTCCTTAGTATACTCTAATAATTTATATCAGTAAGTTTTATATATGGTTTATTTTTAAGTATTTATTTTATAAATTTTTATATAAATTTTAATTCTCCTTCCGAATGGAAAGTGTTTGGGTTTAGATCGTTGGTTCAAATGGAGTCGAAAGAATGTTATATTCTTTTTGAATATGAATTGATTTTAAATCGATTTTATACGGAAAGGTAGATTTTATTCTATGTGAATATGAAAGGTGATTTCAAGAATTGAAATGAATAGATATGGAAATATATATACCCTATTTGAATATGAATGGGTTCAAATGTAAATTGATTTGGAATAACTGAAATCGTTTGGAATGAAGTATATTCTGTATGAATATCTATATATATCGATTTGAGATATAATATAAATATAATATAATGACATGGAAATAAATCGTGGTTTGGAATCTAATCGGTTTGGGAATGATCGAAATTATTTTGATATAAAAAAATTATATTCTTTTGAATATAAAATGAGCTCGAATCAAATATGATATTTTGATACGAATGCGAACTGTTGTGAAAATGTAAAAGAACCGACCGATGTGAAAAATGTAAACGTTTGGTTGTTAAGGAGACCGGAGTCGACATAAGGCATACTCTCTGTCAGTGTCGATACCACTTTGACAACTGTGTACGCGGTGGAAGTTCCAGAACCGGAGTAGAATGGTATGGAGGCGATTACTGGATTTGAAGAAAGAGAACGATGATGGACTAGCCTTGACCTTCGGGTCATAATTGAAATGACTAAAACAGGAGCCATACCCGGGTTAATGAGATCGCATCTCTGATCGAACGCGCTCCTTCGATACCATCTCTATTACTGCTGTGATTGATTTGGGTGCACCCTTTGAATATGGGAATGTCGTTCGAGGTGGGCGGTAGTTGCGGCTATGTGTTACCACTGGCCTGGGGGCCGCGAATTCGGTAGAATCCTACCGGGGTATTCCTCAGTGCCTTGTCATAGTATCCTGATCGAGCCCCTACGATTTTGATTTAACGTTGTCGTATCACGGCGCATCCCTATCCACCGACGTACTGGTGTGTTATATGCAAACTGTACGGCAATGGTATAAACGGCGTAAGGGTAACATGGTAATCCCGCTTACGCTATTTTCGATACTTATATTTTACTGAATAAACACTATTGTAATAGCGTATTATACTATGTATGTATTAGTTTAACGGATCCTTGAGAGATGGAAAAAAATCCCGTAACATCTCTTGAGTTACTGCACCTTGACCCCGACATTATTCTGTATTTTAATTTGACTAATATGAGATGATTTAGTGCTGATCCGAGTGTTTGTTGTGTTTTCTTTTTATGCAATACGCTCGGGTCAGCAGATGTTGCAGTTAATGAAGATTTTGGCTTTGGAGATCGAAGACGGAGTTTTGGTATTTATATCCACTACATTTTATTCCGCTGCATTACTGAATGTAAGTGTATAACTCTGATGATTTGAATGTTGTAACTCGAATGTATATGTTAAAAATGATTTTAAATATTTATTTGTCTATTATATGTGATCCTTCCGCTGTGAGATTCTGTGATTGTTTTTCTTTTCTGTCTTCTTTTTCCCAATAACTATCCGGATTAGTGATTTGTTTGGGTCGACATGTGTGGTTTATTGTCAATTTAAACGGTCAAAAAAATCTGGGTCGTTACAGTTGGTATCAGAGCGATGGTTAGCGATAACCTTGGCTCTGTTTGGGAATTTACTCATTAGAGATGGGGTTAGTAACGCCCTAGAATGAGTTCGGGTGAATATATGAGAGAGCGTATTTGTATTTTTGGATATAAAATGATTTTATGTTGTGTTGATTGTTCTGTTGAATATTTATAGATTCTGGTCGATATATGGGACGCCATAGAATCGATAGGAATTTCTAAATGATCGGACAGAATGACTTGACATAATATGGTTTTCGATTATATTTTAAAATATATCAAATATACATTATGGTTCAAATATGTATGTATTTGTTTTAGTGGGTGATAATATAAAGTTATTGCCCATTATGGTCGATTAAATCATAAATCTAATACGGAAAATTAATGAATTTGGAAAATATTTGGAAATAAAATCTGTTGAATACAATTGGGGCAAAACAATTGCGATTTAAATGAAATGGACTTGAGGGTTTGATTCTGGTGCTTTTGAGATAGTTTTGTCAAATTTTGAAATTATATAGTATTATAAGTCTTTACGAAAGAAATGGTTTAAAGGATTTTAAAAGAACTAAGTGTGTAATCCCTTCTCGGACATCAGAAATTGACTTCGATAATGAGTGCACGCATTATCGACGTTTATTATGAAGTGTCTAAGTGGGGGAGACCACTCCGTACTTTCATAACCTGTTTGAAAAGAATTTTGGATCTAAATTTCCATGGGTATGTAAAGTGTATTTTCAAATTTATACAGGATTGAAATTTCTTTGTTTATTAATTAAAGTTGAATTTTAATTTAGGGTATGTTCCTATAGATTTTATAAATACGTATGTATTTTGAACTTAGGTTACAAAACCAGAATCAAGCAATTTAAGTTCGTCCTAATTTGCGACATCGATTCAAGGTTAATACTCTCGGTTCCATAAAATTTTAGACTTTGAAATGTTGGAATGGACTTAAGAACTGAGGGGTCGTCACAGAACTCTTGAAGTTGGAGTGTAAAAATATTTTATCAGATAAAGTATAGCTTTATTTAAGTAGAGGTAATTGAATAATGATAGTTTGAGAATTAAGTATGAATTTGAGTCGTGAACAGTCGTTAATTCAAATCATGACTTGTACGTCGAATAAATAAATTTGGTTAATGGAATAAGGGTCAAGTGAATCCAGTTCGTCGAAAATTTTAAAAGTGAATTCAAGTTTAATCTGGAATATAACACTTGAAGCAAAACCGGAAATTGAATAGAAAGAATATCGAATATAAAGTAAGCAATTGAATGTAGATCCAATTATTGAAAATGAGGTGATAACGACGTTAAGTTTTAAGGATTTACAAAGTATTGGAATCAAAAGGTTGAAATTTCAAATAGAAATAAACCAACGTTATGAGAAAATCCAAAATAGCCGATAAGCTGAAATTAAAATGACTATAACTTTTGATGGGCTGATCGGAATCTGACAACTCCGGACTTTATGGAAACCTTAGAAATTGAGTTAAAGCTTTCGTTAATAGCGCCCGTTGAAATTCTCAGGTTTACTATGCTGAAAATTCAAGTTTTAGACATAGTTGTATGTGCAGGAAATTAAAAACAGAGGTGTATAACGATATTGTTTTGATCATAACTCCCAAACGAAACGTCAGATTTTAGTGTGCGAGTACAATTCGGAAAGGCCAGAGTGTAAGCTAAAACTTTTCCTTAATGTACTAAGTAAAATTTTGAGGTTTAGAGGGCTGAAAACTGACCTGAACAATACAGGCCTGCATTTTCAGTGCCCGGGCTGAAGCGTTCACCTCCAGTAGAACTGCCATAACTTTTAAACCAATTATCCAAATTCGATGAGTCCGGACATTTCGGAAAGCCTGAAATGAGAGCAACAACTTTTTCCTAGTATGCTTTGGTCAAATTCCAACTTTTAATGCGTGATAATCAACGATTTTCGCTGGCCTGTTACGGATATGGTGGTTTTGTAGTTGAAATGGCGAAATTTTGATAAGTATGTTGAATGCATTTGCTATATATTGTATATATGTTTGATTCTCATGTATGTGTAAGTATTTGGCATGTGTACGGAGTGTGCGCTACGACTTTGAAGCTCGCTTGCGCTAAAACGCTAAATGCTAAGGTAAATTATAATGCAAAATATAACGCTAAAAGAGGTACGTACTTGTGGTATATGGTTTTGAGGGTTTTATATTTTGTTTTTCCCCACTTTTGGGATGCCTCATCGTTGGATGAGATGTATATTGAGTCGTATATGTATTGGGATTTTTCCCGGACCTCTCCGTGCAAAGGAGATGCTGCCGAAATTTTCCGTGATTTCGGGAGTTAGAAAATTTACGAGTTTTATAACTATATACTTATTTTGTAAATATTATTTTAGGTATGGATTTGAAATTTATATGCGCTTAATATCGGTTCGTTCTCTTTTCGAGGACGAAAAGATTTTAAGTGGGGGAGAATGTAACGAACCATAATTTCTGTATATTTAAAATGTAAATTTTAATTAAATAAATCGTATACTATTGGTTAAATTTATATTTATTTATATTTCGAGCCTGAAATGACGCGGTAGTTTGAAAATTCGATTTCAAACTTTGGAAAATTATATAAAATTCATTTTAAATCAGAATTGAATAAAACTGGAAAATTTAGAATCGAATTTATCATATCTTTCCAGAGAATGTAAGAAATTGAAATTTCGCCGGGTAAATTGCAAGTTATGACTAAATCATAATTTCGAAAGGTCACTATGGAATTTATATAAGGAAATTATAAGCGTTTGAGATTAAAAATTTGAATTCCGGATTGTTAAATTTTAAATAATTATATATGGCAATATAAAATATGTGAATTTGATTTATAAAATTTTATTTAAGTTATAAATTGATTTAAATTGAATTTTAGGGATATTTAATTTGAAAGTTAAGTTAAAGTTGGCATTTTTATTTGTTTATATTTAATATGATATTCAAGTTTGAAATTTGAAAATAATTAAATGTGGAATTTAAAATATATGTGAAATAAATTTGTAAATTTATCTAAATTGTAATTTGGTTTAAATATGAATTTATAAATATTTAAATTTGAATTTAAACAGTTAATTGAATTTGAATATTTTATTTATTTATTTATTTAACTGTGAAATTTAACTGTTTTGGCGACTGTCTCGGAATTCGACGAAACTGGCGCCATCAGAACCGGAATGGTGAATTGTTATAGGATTTTAATTTGCGTTACAATCTGACTCACTGTTTGATCGTACGAGAGAAATTGTGAACGAGATCCTTGTAAACTGATAATTGGGTATTTCTCATATTTGGACCTTATAATTATATATAAATAACACCACCTACCCCTTCATCAGCCCATTCTTCACTTATACGTGTACTCTCTTCTTAAAAACTTGCTTTAATGGCTGAATTCATTCTCAAACCCTAGATCTAAAATAAAACCCAACTCAAAAATAAAATCTTCACAAACCCTATCGTATTATATGTCGATTCGAAGCTCTCGACGACACGAACCCGCGGGTAGTCTCAGATTCGACATGCAGCGACAGATATGGCCAGAAATCGCAGTCAAAGGTTCGAATTTTCGAAGTTAGCAAGGTCAATTTGGGGGTTTCTGATCTGGGCTTTAATCGGAGAAATTGATTTGTGGGTATTGTAGTGCTCGACGAATGGAGTCTGTAGGTGGTGGCCGTTCGTTGTATCGTTGAGTAGATCGTCGGGATTTGGTGTTTTAAGGTGCGGTTTGGCGGGTTTTTAGAGCGGCGGCGTGGTCTGTACGGATCACCGGAGGTGGCGGCTCTGGTGTCAGAAGGCGCGGGTCTCGAGGAGGCTTCGGATGGTGGTGGTCGCGGGGCGTGGTTCGGCCGGAGGTGGGTGCTTTAGGTGGTCAAAGTTGGTTGATCTATGGGTTCTAACATTCGGGTTTTGAGCAAGGAAAGTCAACGGAAGAGGACGAGCGGGAAGGAGATGATGCTGGTGCTGACGTGGCGCCTCCGGGTTGGGTGAGATATTATTTAATTTATTTTATATATTTTAAATCCGTATAGAAAAACACTGATAACTTCTTCATACGGACTCGAATTGACGAACGGTTTGTTGCGTTGGGATCGCGGCGGAGTTGCGGACGTTTTGACACTAACCTGGCAGCATTTGAAGACTGTCAAATTTTGGGCCTTTTCTGGACGTTCGATTCAAATTGAAACCCGAAGGTGAGTGATTTTTCCACTCACGAAATACTGAATTACTCCCATATTTATTAAATTAAATTATGAAATGAGTTTGGTTGCATGGTTGTGTTGGATGGTTGTTGTGTTGTTCAGATTGACATGCAAGTGTGTTAACATTCGAATTTAAGTTAATAATCAGTTATTTAATTAAAATTGAATTTCTAGTTGGAAATTCGAACACGCGTTAAATTCTGAAACAGTTTAATGCTGATCAGTTGAATGAATGATTATGATGGATGTTTGGTTGAATTTTATTACTGAATTGATGTTGACACTGTTGATGCCCCATATTCAGTATATTGTATTGCATGTTGATTTTTGACGATGAATCCCAATTTTACCCTTGATGTTACGGGCATCGAATAAACCCAGGATTTATCGATAAAAATGAATTAAGAACACAGAGTGAAATGATACATCTTTGTGACCCTGATTTGGATTGAAATGATAGATCCATCCCTGAATATCGAGAGATAAAAATTAAATCACTTGGCCATAGGATAGCAAATTATATACGGACATCGGTTGGTTAAATAATTTTTAAAATTATTTGAAATATATTCGATGTGAAATTTCATTTAAAGGAAATGTATCAATTTTTGACAAATTATTATTTTCTTTTAAATTATGGATTCTCGATGACATTTGAAATGATTAAGGGAAATTTCAAATTAATTTGGAATTTGAAATTCGGATTTAAATATAATTTGGGATTTATTCCAATGGTTGGACTCAAGTGTAAATAATTCTTTTGAATTAAAATTTTGGAATAAAGGAAATCGTGGATATTCGAATTGTTTAAAACTATATACGAGTATGGTTTTGAATTTCTAGAAATGTAAAAATGGTTGAAGGGGTTTGAAACAAGACTTTGAAATGGTGTAACTCCATTTGAGGTTGGGATTTGATTCGAGTGCTGAAATTAGGAAGGAGAAATATCTATTTTAAAATTTGTTTTATTTTATTTTATTTTATTTTAAACTATATATCTACCTTATTTCATGTAAAGTTTTATACATTATTATTTAGAAATCATTTAGTAAAAACCTCGTTTATATATATAGTAATTTAAATTTCCTTAGTATACTCTAATAATTTATATCAGTAAGTTTTATATATGGTTTATTTTTAAGTATTTATTTTATAAATTTTTATATAAATTTTAATTCTCCTTCCGAATGGAAAGTGTTTGGGTTTAGATTGTTGGTTCAAATGGAGTCGAAAGAATGTTATATTCTTTTTGAATATGAATTGATTTTAAATCGATTTTATACGGAAAGGTAGATTTTATTCTATGTGAATATGAAAGGTGATTTCAAGAATTGAAATGAATAGATATGGAAATATATATACCCTATTTGAATATGAATGGGTTCAAATGTAAATTGATTTGGAATAACTGAAATCGTTTGGAATGAAGTATATTCTGTATGAATATCTATATATATCGATTTGAAATATAATATAAATATAATATAATGATATGGAAATAAATCGTGGTTTGGAATCTAATCGGTTTGGGAATGATCGAAATTATTTTGATATAAAAAAATTATATTCTTTTGAATATAAAATGAGCTCGAATCAAATATGATATTTTGATATGAATGCGAACTGTTGTGAAAATGTAAAAGAACCGACCGATGTGAAAAATGTAAACGTTTGGTTGTTAAGGAGACCGGAGTCGACATAAGGCATACTCTCTGTCAGTGTCGATATGTGAACACCCGCAACTTCCCCGTAAAGGAAAGCGTCGGATAGTTCAAGAACAAACCACAACAGAACGCATACAGAAGAACATTACACTGTATATTACAACAATGCACCAGATTACAAGAATATACAGAGTATAAACGAATATTACACAGAAATATCAGAGATTTAAATT
This sequence comes from Allium sativum, assembly GCA_030737875.1. Lineage (NCBI taxonomy): Eukaryota > Viridiplantae > Streptophyta > Magnoliopsida > Asparagales > Amaryllidaceae > Allium > Allium sativum. The sequence continues at coordinate 477,629,856 of CM060923.1, read as the reverse complement.
ACATTTAAATACATAGCAGCGGAAAATAATACAATACACAAACTAGAATGAGATATACGGATACAAAGCTTTCCGGATATCGTTCCAGCTGTGAACCAGGATCCTGTGAATATAAATCTGCAAAACCCAAAACTACTAGCTGCCCGTGTCAAAATAAGGGCACCCAGAGTTTAGGTTAAAACAATAAACTCCAGGTCAGTCATGTGACTGGTGTGAGAACTAAAACAGTTATTAATCTTTTTTTTAAATCATTAGGTAAATCAAGGGACCACGCCGTATAACACGGAACGGGTTTCCTCCCAAGAATACCAGTGCATAAAACAAACAGCGCAATGCTAAATAAAGAAAAATGAAGCTGTTATAAGACCCAGGTCCCATCACACAATGCAACGCAGTCGAGGATAGGGTTTTCCCTTATAACAGCCAAAGAATGCTTGATACGTTTTAAAACAAATCATTTGATACTATTGTAAGTGCATAGTATATAAAACAATTTCAAATCATAAGTATCAATCATAGGCGGCATGAGCGCCCCATCCCACTATGTCGCCATATATAGGATTACAACTAAAACCGCAAAGTCACGTATTTGGAAATTGGTTTCCATCTATGAACCGAGGCAAAAGATAGTCCTCAACCGATTCGAGACAATCTAGCCTACCATGTCTCAGGAACAGCCGCAACTGCCCCTGGATCGTCAGGGCCGGTCCACCGATGTGGATTATTATGCCTGAACAATACGTCTCCCCGCCCTTTGGGGCGCAAACGAGCCATCAAATGACTCCATCGGTTCGAGAACGACCGATCAATCCGAGGCGTCTCGCAACAGCAACAACCACATAAGTCAAACTCGTCAGGGCGTGTAAAACCACTGACGCCACTTTTAGCTAGAAAGAAACGCAAGTCCTCCCTGAGGTCCGTCTCCCGTTTTTGGTTCATACCTGGTGTGAAACACGCGAGGTAAACGTTACACAAAGCTACGCCACAAAGGCCGTGCTTTGATCATCAACCACAAGACTTTGCTTTTCAACAGAAGCCTTGATTATTTGCATCTTAGCATGCCACATAGGCAAACCATCCTATGCAACCGATATCAGTCACACAGAATGAAATCCGATGTCAGACACACAGTCCATTTACAAGTCCGTTCTGGGTCTGAACGAAACCGGAGGCACCTAGTACCCCGCATATCCATCGATCTCCAAGTACGTCTGGACAATCACTAACTGTTTCCATCTTCTTGGGTGTACAGCCCAATCAAGATCATCAGTTATCACCCAAACGACGTGAAGACCTCCGGTCTTCGACCATCGTCTTCATCTTCGACTTATCGTCGTATCAGTTATTCAGAATGGGACGAACCCGGTCTTTCCGAATAACTCGCGTATATTTTAAATAAGTGTTACACAAACACAACATACGCCTCATTCCAATTCATTAGTCACTAACCGTAAATTAATCAAGAGAATAATTCCCCAAATATTAACCCCGAAGGCCGAAACCAACATCAGATCAATATCCAGAAAACCATTCTGCTTGGCTAACCGACAGTTAGTTTCTAAATTTCACGTTCAAATCTAATTAAAGATTTATCTATCGCCTGGAGCAAAACTGGTGATACTCCATTCTCGATCTTTTCAATCTAATTAAAGATTCATTAAAACTCCACTTAGTTTTAATCATTATCTGGGTTAAAGAATCAGTGTCATTTAAAACACGATTCACGATAAACCCAAAATCACATTCCATTAATTATCGGGTTAAAGAACAAGTGTTATTTAAAACACTGTTCACGATAAACCCAAAAATCAATACCAATTCAATTCCAATTAAATATCATTTAATTGGTACACTTCATTAAATCTAAATAAAAAGATTTAATCTTTTCTCAACTGGGTTCAAGAACAGTGTTAGTGAAGACACCATTCACGACAAACCCAAATCACATTCCATTAATTATCGGGTTAAAGAACAAGTGTTATTTAAAACACTGTTCACGATAAACCCAAAAATCAATACCAATTCAATTCCAATTAAATATCATTTAATTGGTACACTTCATTAAATCTAAATAAAAAGATTTAATCTTTTCTCAACTGGGTTCAAGAACAGTGTTAGTGAAGACACCATTCACGACAAACCCAAATCACATTCGATATTCAATACAAGGCTCTGAATAGAAAATATATCGGCTTATATTCAATATCGAATTCTACGACTAACAAATGTCGTATTGGAAATAACGATACAAATATATATCTTTCAAATTTCCATAACAACACCTGTAATATCACGAATTCCAACATCGAAATATTCCGAAGACAATTTCGATTCAAATCCACTCCAATGCAATCATTGGAAATTTTGGTTATTTTTAAAACCATTTCAAATTCAATTTATTTATTTAAAAATAAATAGAATTATAATTCTAGTTCAAAACTAGTTCATTTCGATAAAAATCTATTTTTATCTTTTCAAATATGGAGTTTTTCATCCCAAACTTTCACAAATCATTTCTTATGATTTTACACAAATTATTACTATTTTTAATAATTTTATCAAGGCCCGTACAGTCGATTTCCATTAACGACCATCGAACTGCACTTACAGCGACCTTTTTCGAATTTGATTTGGACGTATCTCCAAATCCAACCGTTAGATTTCAAATTTCTAACATTCATTAGAAAGCTCTTTTCGATACGAACCCAACGGTTCCGGTTTTAGGAGAATCCGATGGTCGGATCTCCCGCAATGTCCGTTTGAAATAAATGGTCGAAATTCACGAACTGCCGCGGCGCGGCGCGTTCTATTCAGGCCATTATATTATATATATAATATATATATAATATATTCCGTCGATTTCCATTTAAAACGAATTATATAAATAGTTTTAAAAATTCGTTTCAAAAGCAATTTCAACTTCCTTTTCAATTCAAATCAAAATTGAATTCTTCTCTATAAATTCGTTCCTATTCAATTCAAATTTCAATTCAATTTGAATTCATTTCACTTCGAAATCGTTTTCAATTCAATTCATTTCGAAATCGTTTTCAATTCAATTCATTTCGAAATCGTTTTCAATTCAATTCATTTTGAAATCGTTTTCAATTCAATTCATTTTGAAATCGTTTTCAATTCAATTCATATTGAAAATGAATAAAATCGATATAAATATCGTTCACGTCAAAATGGCGTCAATCTAATCAACACGGCTTCATATATTCCTTTATTTTCAAATATTCTATTTCAAATATTTCTTTTTCAAAATATTTCTTTTTAAAACTGGAATGAGGCCCAATCAATTACCATATAAAATTAATTATATGGATTTTCATACAACACATGTATCATAGCATTGAAAAATAATCAACCATCAACCAAAGTGCACTACACTGTATAAGCATCAAATATAAATATCTAACGCTTATAACAGCCTGTCAATCAATCGATCGAAATATTTAATCAATCAGGATGAGTGAACTTCAAATTTCATCCTAACACCCGTGTGGGGTTTCAAACAATCAAACGCACATTTTATTTGTGCAGTTGGGCGATGTGTAAAATTTATCGACCCAATCAATGTCCTTCAAATAGGTGTACATAAACAAACCGTCTGGTTTGTAAATGAATATTTATTTATTCACATTCACGTTAAAAATTATATTTTTAACGATAAAACATTTTATTTCAACATATGAATTTCTATTCAATTCATTCTTTAAATAAAATGATATTTTTATTTTTCTAACATATTTTAGAAAATTTCGACGGCATAACGGCACGATACTAGAAACGGGACAAGGCCTAGCCTTATCCCCGGTCTAGTGAAGGCCCACGCCATTCACACATCAATCAAATTCACCAAACAACCAAATTCAAATCAAACCATATAACTAAGCTATGCAACCAAACAAACAAGTCCATGGTCTGTGGACGATTGTGTCGGGTGCTACTAAGCACCGTCTGCATCCTAGTATATATATATAACTAGAAAATAAATGGAAGAGTGAGAAATTCTCACCTATAGCTATCCAACTTCACGACACTTCTCTTATAGAAATCTTCGCCTTTTGTCGCTTTCGCCCGTATTCTCTACATATGTAAAAATAGAATTTTTACTATGCTATTCAATATATAAAAATATGATTTTTACTTCGACTTTCAACATATAAAAATATGATTTTTACTTCGACTTTCATCATATAAAAATATGATTTTTACTTCGACTTTCATCATATAAAAATATGATTTTTACTTCGACTTTCATCATATAAAAATATGATTTTTACTTCGACTTTCAACATATAAAAATATGATTTTTACTTCGACTTTCAACATATAAAAATATGATTTTTACTTTTAAATTCCTAATCTCCTTCTAGTTTATAAATCATTTTAAAATCAGTTTAAAAATGCTTATAAAATCAGTTTAAAAAAATGCTTTTAAAATCAGTTTAAAAATTCTTTTAAAATCAGTTTAACCTTCTTTTTAAAATCAGTTTAAACCTTCTTTTTATAAAAACAGGTTTTAACTTTCAGTTTTTAAATCTTTTTTAAAAATCAATTCAGTTTTAACTTCTAAAATAAAATCAGTTTTAAATTTTTAAAATTCAGTTTTCTTTAAAAACATAAAACAGTTTTAACTTTAAAACATAAAACAGTTTTAACAGAATAAAATAAAAAAGAAAATAAATTAAATAAATAAAAATAGGGGATGCTCACCGAGGTAGCTGCGAAAAAGGGGGGGGGTTTCTGGTGGCGATCGACGGTTTCGATGGCGCGGTTGCTCGATGGTGTCGGCGGCTTCGAGGGTGGCGCGGCTTCTTCGCAGACGTCGCGACGAGGGTTGGGGGGCGCGGCTCTTCGTCGGCGTCGAGACGAGGGTTGGGGGGCGGCAGCGATTAGATCTAGGTTTTGCTTCTTCTTTTTTTTTTTTTTAATCTGGGGAATGAATATGGAATCGGGGGGGGGGCCAAGCAGAAGAGAAAAGGGGAGGGAAATTAAAAATTACTTTTTTTATTATTATTATTTAATCTGCAAAAGGGTTGACTTTTACATACGACCTCGAAACGAGGCCCACCGCCTGTCGTCCATAGCGTTTCACCCCCATTCCGAACACAATGGGATATGTATCGCAAGCTGATTCAATTGTTACAATCAGTTTCTTTTTGAATTTTCATTTAAATCACTATATTGAATTTTAAACGCACATTTCAAATTACCGGGGTCACATACTAACTAGAAAAATTCCAGAAAAATATTTTCTAGCTTCGTATTGACGATACGGTCCTAACAAAACTAGTTTCGTTGAATTCTGAGACCGTTTGAAAAATGGCCAATTTCCAGTCGATTAAAATCAACTGAAATCGGTCAAACGCGTTTTCCTTTGCCACGCTCACATATTGATTCGAAAAATTATGAAATTTGAAACCTAACAATAACTTGACACTGCGGATCTAACAAAAGTGGTTTCGTCGAAATCCAAGGTCATCTGCAAAATGTCCATTTTTAAGGGCCTGAATTCCATAGCGACTATTCAGAATTTTCAAATGGACATATCTTTTGATTCCCGCTATCAAATTTCGATTGGTCGGATTCGTTAGAAAGATATTATCAATTAGATCCTATCAATTTTGGTTTCACTAAAATCCGGATTGTTTTGCACCCGGTACATTCAATTGAAGTTTGAAATCGAACCATCGAACTACCGCGCCATTTTCAATTCTATTTATAATTATATATATAAATATTTATATTCTAACGACGACGCGTATAATATATACGATCGAATTATATTCAAAATAAATTTCTCGTCGATATTATTTAAAATAATTCATTTTAAATAATCAAAATTCGCTAAAATTGCCAAAATAAAAATTTCAAACTGGCTCGCATTTTACGGGTTGTTACACGATACCACTTTGACAACTGTGTACGCGGTGGAAGTTCCAGAACCGGAGTAGAATGGTATGGAGGCGATTACTGGATTTGAAGAAAGAGAACGATGATGGACTAGCCTTGACCTTCGGGTCATAATTGAAATGACTAAAACAGGAGCCATACCCGGGTTAATGAGATCGCATCTCTGATCGAACGCGCTCCTTCGATACCATCTCTATTACTGCTGTGATTGATTTGGGTGCACCCTTTGAATATGGGAATGTCGTTCGAGGTGGGCGGTAGTTGCGGCTATGCGTTACCACCGGCCTGGGGGCCGCGAATTCGGTAGAATCCTACCGGGGTATTCCTCAGTGCCTTGTCATAGTATCCTGATCGAGCCCCTACGATTTTGATTTAACGTTGTCGTATCACGGCGCATCCCTATCCACCGACGTACTGGTGTGTTATATGCAAACTGTACGGCAATGGTATAAACGGCGTAAGGGTAACATGGTAATCCCGCTTACGCTATTTTCGATAATTATATTTTACTGAATAAACACTATTGTAATAGCGTATTATACTATGTATGTATTAGTTTAACGGATCCTTGAGAGATGGAAAAAAATCCCGTAACATCTCTTGAGTTACTGCACCTTGACCCCGACATTATTCTGTATTTTCATTTGACTAATATGAGATGATTTAGTGCTGATCCGAGTGTTTGTTGTGTTTTCTTTTTATGCAATACGCTCGGGTCAGCAGATGTTGCAGTTAATGAAGATTTTGGCTTTGGAGATCGAAGACGGAGTTTTGGTATTTATATCCACTACATTTTATTCCGCTGCATTACTGAATGTAAGTGTATAACTCTGATGATTTGAATGTTGTAACTCGAATGTATATGTTAAAAATGATTTTAAATATTTATTTGTCTATTATATGTGATCCTTCCGCTGTGAGATTCTGTGATTGTTTTTCTTTTCTGTCTTCTTTTTCCCAATAACTATCCGGATTAGTGATTTGTTTGGGTCGACATGTGTGGTTTATTGTCGATTTAAACGGTCAAAAAAATCTGGGTCGTTACACAACCAATATAAATTGACGAAAGTGATTATTTTGTTTCAACTAATGTAAATTGACAAAAGTGATTATTTTGCTTCAACTAGTTTAAATTGACAAAAGTGATTATTTTGCTTTAACTAGTGTAAATTGACAAAAGTGATTATTTTGCTTCAACTACTGTAAATTGACAAAAGTGAATACATTTTATCATAATCCTCTTTTTCTTTATTTTCTCTTGTTTAAAAGTAAAAATGATATTTTTAATCCTATTCTTTTATTTATATCTAAATTGTAATGAAAGTGTAACATTTTAACTTTTAATTTATTTGCATCAAAGAATGCAATTAAAAATACAACTTTCAATTTCATGTTTCATTTGCATCAAAGAATGCAAATAAAATGCAACTTCTAATTCATTATTTTATTTGCATCTAAAATTGCAAATAAAAATGCAACTTCTAATTCAATATTTTATTTGCATCTAAAATTGCAAATAAAAATGCAATTTCTAATTCAATATTTTATTTGCATCAAGGAATGCAAATAAATGTGCAACTTTTAAATTCAATATTTTATTTGCATCCAAGAATGCAAATAAATATGCAACTTTTAATTTCAATATTTTATTTGCATCAAAGAATAAATATGCAACTTTTAATTTTAATATTTTATTTGCATCAAAGAATGCAAATAAATATGCAGCTTTTAATTTCAGTGTTTTATTTGCATCAAAGAATGAAAATAAAAATTTAACTTTTAACATGGTGGTTTGTTTGCATCAAAGAATGCAAATAAAAACTCAACTTTTAAATACGGTGTTTATTTGCATCAAAGAATGCAAATAAAAATATAATCTTTTACCTACGATGTTTATTTGCATCTAAATAAAAAATATAATCCCCTTTTTTTTGCTTTGTTTGCAATCAAATTTACAAACAAAAATGTAACTCTTTAAATCATATTTTTGTTTCTATCTAAAATACAAATAAAAATGTCATATTCATTCTAGTGTTTTTGTTTTGCATTTATAATTGCAAAAATGTAATTTTAACTCTAATGTTTATTTGCATCTAAAATTGCAAATAAAAATATAGTTTTACTTCTAATGTAAACAATGGAACATTTATTTTATTTTCTATGCATATTTGCATAGAAGGATGCAAATAAAAGAACATTTTTATTTCTATGTATATTTGCATAAAAGAATGCAAATAAAAAATCATTATATATTTCTATCTCAATTCCATGACATGTTCACAATTGTATTGATCATTCTATTAAATCTAATAAAATGAAAAAAATAATATTTTACATTTAATTTACAATTCTATTTCAATTAAATAAAAATGGTGAAATAATGTTTTATGTGGAATTGACAATTCTATTTTAATTAAAATAAAAAAATTGATAAAGTAATGTTTTACATTGAATTGGCAATTTTATTTCAATTAGATAAAATAATCCAAATAATGTTTTTATATTGAATTGACATTCTAATTCATTAAAATGATCAAAATAATGTTTTTTTTAAAGGGAAATTTTAACTCAAACCAATAAATAAACAATATGGTTATTTTTATTGAACACATACAAATCTGTGTTTATACATCACCCACAAACAGATAAATCATCCGCAATATCATCACATAACAGATCAAAATCATACACATTCAATCATCACATAACAAATAAATTAGATAATTAATTAATTAAATAAAAAGAAGAAAACTCACATCGATCGGTTTTTAGAAATCGTTCATGTTCAAATTTGGCTGAATTTTCAAAGTCCTCCATTTCAGATTTAATCGATTCCATGTTGTAGAGCTCGGCAAGACGATTCCAACGCAATTTGGTTTGCGAATTTCTGTTTCCGTTTGACAAAGATACGATAATTTTAATACTTAATACATTAATCAAATAATTAATCACTTTAAAATAATTAATCCATACTTAATCACTTTCTTCTCGTTCCTCTTTACTGGAAATAGCCGAACACAAAGTCGCCACTTTCATCCTCCCATCGCATGCAAACCGAGGCGCTGAACCTCGATCAGACTACACCACCTCGACTGGCTTGCCAATCTCTTCTTGTGCCCCTGGTATGGTGCAACTGGCATCCTTCTCGACCCCTCACGGCGGCCCCAAACCCCACACATTTGGGTGCATGAATCTCTCAATTTGCTTAATGAAAATCGATCACCACAGCACAGATTAAAGCCCTCTGAATACTCTTTAATTTGGTATATATAAATTTGAATTTTGTTGTGTGGATTAGAAGAACAAGGTGAAAGAAATTCGGAGCTTTCTGTCCATCCAATTAGACATGGCGGTGGCTAGGTTAGTGAGACGACCCCAAATCCCGTACTGATGGTGAGAAGGGTAATCTTTGGAATATAACACATAAACAGATAATAGCAGAACAAAATTAAATAAATACACCAGATAATGTACAAATAATCACTAAATAAACATAATCATCAGAGTTATACAGTATACAGGATCATACTTAGTACAAATACAGTTCAGTTATACATAAATGTCTACAGCGGAAAACAAACATAATGTGTACAATAGGAGCTGAACAACATAAAAAGAGATAAATGATAGAATCCATCTCCAGCTCCAGCTATCCAGAAAGAGCCTGCTAAAACCTGAACACAAGGCTGCCCGTGTAGAAAAAGGGGCACCCGAGTTTGCAAGTGAAACAAACAACGAGTCAGTCATGGGACTGGTATGAGAAATCTACTTAACACATTTTATAATATGGCTAATCACAGGACCACGCCACTTTCGCGGAACGGGTTTTCTCCATTGGATTGCCAGTGCTTTAAAACAAGTCAACCTTTTAAACATCGCAGTGCTTTTTATAAAAATGAAGCCATTATAAGACTCAGTTCCCATCACACAATGCAACGCAAACCGGAGGATAGAGTTTTACCTTATAATGGCCAAAATATGCTTGATACGAATAAAACAAAAGCATTTGATATTATTACTAGTGTTTATATGTTTCAAAAACAATTTCAATCATAACTATCAATCACAGACGGCATGGGTACCATATATCATGCTGTCGTATATAGGTATACAATCAAAACCGCAAAGTCATGTATTTGGAAATTGGATTTCCGTCATGAACCAAGGCAAAAGATAGTCCTTACCGACTTCGAGACGCTCTAGCCCGTGTCTCAGGAACAGCTGCAACCGCCCCTTGGATCGTCAGGTCCGGTCCACACGGAATGCATTATAGTGCCTGAACAATACGTTTCCCCGCCCTTTGGGGCGTAAATGAGCCAACGAATGACCCCATCAGTCCCGAATCGACCGATTTATCCGAGGCGCCTCGCAACAGCAACAACCACACAGGTGAAGATAATATAAATGTCAGCCAGTTTAAGCACCGACACCACCTCTAGCTAGAAGGAAACGCATGCCCTCCCTGATGTCCTCTCCCGTTTCTGGTTCATACCGGGTGTGAGGCTCGCGAATTCACATTATACACAAAGCTACGACGCACAGGCGGTGCTTTGATCATCAACCACAAGACTTTGCTTTTCAACAGTAGCCTTGATCACTGCATCTTAGCATGCCACACAGGCAATTCACACCATGCAATTGATGGATGTCAATCACACAGAATGAATTCCCATGTCAGACACATAGTCCATTTGCAAGTACGTTCTAGGTCTGAACGAAACCGGAGGCACTATATACCTCGCATACCCATCGATCTCCACGTACGTCTGGACGATAACCTCTCATTATCCATATTTCGGGATGCCTCCCAATCAGGACATCAATTACCATCCAACCGAGGTGAAGATCTCTGGTCTTCAACCGCCGTCTTCATCTTCGACTTCTTATCGTCCATTCAGTTATTCAGAATGGGATAAACCCGGTCTTTCTGAGCAACTCGCGTATATAATAAAAAGTACTACACAAACACAACATACGCCTCATTTCAATTCACCAGTCACTAACCGTAAATCAGTAAGAGAACAATTTCCCAAATCTTAACCCCGAAGGCCGAAACCAATATCAGATTAAAACCCAGGAAACCATCCGACTTAGCTAACCTTTAGTTAGTTTATAAATTTCGTATTCAATCGTCAAATATTCAATAAACAAGGTAAATTCAGTTTATTTCTATTCCATATCATTTATAATATTTTATAACGATTTATCGCTATTTTTATTTATTTAATAATAGCCAATTTATTCAAACGACGCTTCAGGCCATAACGCGGCCGTGGCGCTGTTTTTCTTCAGATTTTATTTACACATATCTGAAAATCTAACCGTTGGATCTTCACAAATTTTATATCATTAGAAAGATCTTTTCGAAACGAATCCAACGGTTCCCGTTTTGGAAAAATTCGACGGTCGGATCTCCCGGTACACTCGTTTGAAGTTTCGATTTCAAAATACGAACTGTAGCGTCGTTATTCGATTTAATTTAATTATATTTATATATATATATATAATCGATTCTGGCGCTGTTTTTCTTCAGATTTGAATTAAACATTCCAGACAATCCAACCGTTGGATCTTCACAAAGTGGGTGTCGTTGGAAAGATATTTCCAAGGCGAACCCAACGATTTCAGTTTCGGGAAAATCCGATGGTCGGATCTCCCGCACTAATCATTTGAAATCACGGTTTCAAAACACAAACTACAGGTTCGTTATTCGATATATTTCAATTATATTTATATATATATATATAAATATAATCGATTCTTCGATTTCAAAACTATTTTCTTTTCATATATTTGATAAAAATGATATTTTTATCCAACCGACATTTATTTCGACACTTCATTATTTTTAACAATTCATGTATATAATAAAAATGTGATTTTTATTGCAAAACAATTTATTTCAAAACACGACTATTTTATATAGTTCATATAGATGATAAAAATATGATTTTTATTATAAAATAATTTATTTCAAAACACGACTATTTTATATAGTTCATATAGATGATAAAAATATGATTTTTATTATAAAAAAATTTCTTTCAAAACACAACTACCATTCAACACTTGAATCTCTATTCAACGAACGAATTTCTATTCAACACATGAATGTTTTCTATAGTTCGTATATATAAAATAAAAATGTGATTTTTATTGTTAAAACAATTTATTTAAAACACAAATACCATTCAACACATGAATTTCTATTCAACAAATGAATTTCTATTCAATACATGAATGTTTTCTATAGTTCGTATATATAAAATAAAAATGTGATTTTTATTGTTAAAACAATATATTTAAAACACGAATACCATTCAACACATGAATTTTTCAACGAATGAATTTCTATTCAACACATGAATGTTTTCTATAGTTCGTATATATAAAATAGAAATGTGATTTTTATTGTTAAAGCAATTTATTTGAAACACAAATACCATTCAACAGATGAATTTCTATTCAACGAATGAATTTCTACTCAACACATGAATGCGGTTTCAACACATGAAAATAATTATAACACATGAATATTATTCAAAATTTCGGCAGCATAATGGCAGGGTAGTTAAAACCGGGGCCGTCCCTAGTACGGCTCCTCGCTCTACCTTAAAGCCTCGCAGCTTTTGACAATGGGGATTTCATGCATCTAGTTCGCACGCAGGCGGCATGTATATTTTTTTCTTTTCCACAAACTAATCCTATGTGGTTTCAACCATATAATTCTCAATCACAAACGGGTATTTTTGAACCACAATCAATCAATTTCAACCACAAACATTTCTAATCAGCCATTCGCTATCAAGCAATTTTCACACCAATCACAACCAATAAATATCGTCCATGGTTTGTGGACGAGGGACGTATATATATATATATATATATATATATATATATATATATATATATATATATATATATATTTATATATTTATATAAGTATTTCACTTCTATTTCAAAACATATATAATTTTTACAACGCATATATAACTTATACATCGAACGTACAACTTATACAACGCTTATACATGAGGTGTACAATGCTTATATAACTCATACATCAACTATATAATTTATACATCGTCGTTTTCCATATCGTTTATAATTCAGAAATATCACATTGGGTTCCACTCCACCAAAAATAGCAGAAGGCTCAGAAAAATATGCGGTCTCTTCTAGAATGTAGAAGACGTCCACACGAGTCCACTGTCTCTTGTTTCACTGAATTTCATCAAGAAACGAAAAAGATATGATTTTTACAGTGAAATCAAAAACCGTAGCGCTTTATAGTGCTATAATATAGTTTAGAATTAAATCAGCCGTACCTCAGCTGAAGGGATCGAAACTAGGTTTCGATTATTCTTCGAATCCGTGTAGCTATTCGTCGATCAGCCTTTGCAGCGTCGGAGGGGGAGGAGCGGCGCACCCGCGCGTGGCGGTGGAGCCCACTCGGTGGTCGGAGCTGACGGCAGCAGCGGTTGGAAGTTCGAAACTTTCGAGCTCGATTTCTCCCCCAATTCTAAACGAAAAAATACAAACTATATATGGATTTGAAGCTCGTGTGATGCTCTACAAAAACCCCAACAGGAGCTCTTGATTTTAATGAGTGGTTTGATCGGATTTGAAGGGAGAAGGAAAGAAGTGGCGTCCGTCGTTTATCGTGGGGGGAGAGAGAATTCACTGGGAGAGAGAAATTTGAGGTGGACCAAAGAATATTTTTTTTATATAAATTTTAAAAATCTGAAAATACCCTTGTCACACACGAACACCAATCCAAACCCAACGACTGTCATCCCCAGCTAAATACCCCTATTCCGAGCACAATGGGATATGTTTCGAAGGCCCATTCGACTGTTTCAGTCAGTTTTCCTTTAAATTAAAATATAAAACATTCAATATTTAATTTGAACGTACATTTCAATTTGCCGGGGCCACATATTGATTCTAAAAATTCCTGAAAAATAAATCTAGCTATATTTTGATGATACGGTCCCAACAAAACTTGTTTCGTCGAATTCTGAGACCGTTTGAAAAATGACCCTTTTCTAGTCGATCCAATTTAATAGAAATCGACCAAACACAATTTCCCTTGCCGCGCTCACATACTAGCTTCAAAAATTATGAAATTTGAAATCTAGAAATAATTTGATATCCCGGATCCAACAAAAGTGGTTTCGTCGAATTCTGAGGTCGTTTGCAAAATGGCCATTTTCACGAGCTATATAAACTCTATAGCGACCTTTCTGAAAATTCATTTAGTCATAACTTTTGGTTCCCGCTATGAAACTTCGATTTTTCAGATTTGTTAGAAAGGTATTCACTAACAGATTTAAATATTTTTTGGTTTCACTGAAATCCGCTTTGTTTTGCACCCGGTATAGTCAGTCAAAGTTTGAATTCAAATTTTGAAACTACCGCGCCATTTCAGGTCTTGTTTATAATTAGGAATTATTATATTCATTTTCAAACGTCGATTCAAACATACTTTTCATCGTTATTATTTAAAATATTTATTTTAAATATTTTAAATCCACTAAAATATCCAATTTAAATTTTTTAAATTGGTTCAGATTTTCTGGGTTGTTATAGTTAGGTAGATTAGGGTTTTTTGTTTTTGCTTATATTTATAATAAAATAATATTATATTTTCTAATTTATTGATTTTAGCCCATAAGACCTTAGCAGCTTCAATTTTAGCCCAACCAGAGTTATCCCCAGGCAAATACCCACGTCAGCCCAAATGAACATCTTCAGCCTGTTTATTTAATCTAAAATTTAAATCATTTATTTATTTAATTTGATCGTACATTTTAATTTACCGAGGCCACATACGACCTCTAAAAATTCCAGAAAAATTATTTCTAGCTATGTTTTGACGATATGGTTCTAAAAAGGCTAATTTCGTCAAATTCTGAGATTGTTTGGAAAATGGCCATTTTCTAGTCGATCAGATTCGACTAAAACTAACAAATCACATTTTCTTTCGCCACGCTCACATATTAATTCGAAAATTTATGAAAATTAAAACCTAGCAATAATTTGACATTTCGGTTCCAACAAAAGTGGTTTCATCAAAAACGGAGGTCATTTGAAAAATGGCTATTTTTAATATTAAAAAAAAATATTCTATAGCGACTATTCTAAAATTTAAGCTGGACATAACTTTTGATTCCTACTATGAAATTTCAATTTTTCAGGTTCGTTGGATAGATATTTTTAAATAGATTCTAATATTTTTGGTTTCACTAAAATCCGATTAATTTTGCATCCTGTACAGTCGGTCAATCAAATTCAAATTTTCAAACTACCGCGCTATTTCAAACTCCTTTTATAATTAAAATAAATATATTCATTTTAACATCAATTTAGATAAATTTTTCATTGTTATTATTTAAAATAAAGTATTTTAACTATTAATTTTCATTAAAATTTAAATTTCTAAAATAAAAAATTTAAATTGGTTCAGAATTTGCTAGTTGTTACAATCTCCCCCACATAAAATCTTTTCATCCTTGAAAAGGGACGAAGCTAAAAGTCGTTTAATTAACGAACTCAACTTTTAATTTTAATCAATTTTCAGTTTAGTTCAATATTAAGTTTAATTTAGTTAAATTTGTCATTCTTTTATATATTGGTTAAATTAATTATCATTCCAATATTTTAATTGGTTAAACTAATTATCAAACATCACAACCAACAATCAATTAGGTGATTAACTTTTCAAATATATATAACTGTTATATATAGTCAAAAATCATATTTTTGTGCAAATCACAACAATAGACCCTATATAGTTTTGGTTCTCACACCAGTCAATGGAAATATATAGATATACCACTTCCGAAACTTGAACATAAATTCTGATGATGTTTCGAACCACCATCAGAACATCTCCGGGTGACTAAAGTGTGATTCTATATCCATCTAGTATATTTGAGGTTTCGAATACATGCTAGCTAGGCGTATATGCAAAATCTTTATATACTCGATTGTCCAATATAAAATAAAATAATATATTCAAATACGTAAAATGAGATTTTTAAATTTTCAAAACTAAATTTATTTTCATTTTTATTTTTAAAAATTAATACTCTTCACACTCACTCTAGGATACTACTGATCCCATCTCTAACGAGTTATTCTTATTGGATATTACTAATCCAATCTCTGATGAGTCTTTTGTTCAGTTCTAACGAGTTGTACCCTAAAGATTTGAGCTAACCAGAGCTCTGATGTAAAGATCCGAAAATTCCCGCCCTTTGAATCGACCATAAACCATACAGGTCTGGACCAAAAGTTGGAAATCTTCGAATACTTTAACTTTGGGGATACAATACATCAGAACAAATAACAAAAGACTTTTATAAACATTATAATATTGTTACATCAGAGTATAGAATTTATTAGAGTACATTGATAAATAATACAGCGGAAGATTAAATTACAACAAAACTAATACAATGCGGCAGAATAATTAAATTAACATAGCAAAAGACCATCAATGCTCTGGACACAACTTTAAGCTTCGATCTAGAATAATGCTCAGTATATCTGCAAAATAAGCTACTCGACTGCCCGTGAGGAAAGGAGGGCACCCGAGTTTGCAAATGGAAACAAACTACGGGTCAGTCATGGGACTGGTGTGAGAAATCTTTACTTAACTTATCTAATAAGGAGGCTAATCACAGGACTACGCAGCTATCACAGAATGGGTTAAGTCCGTTGGATTGCCAGTGCATAAATAAAGTAAATCATTAAAACAACGCAATGCTTTTTAGAAAAATGAAATCATTATAAGACTCAGGTCCCATCACACAATGCAACGCAAGCCGGAGGATAGAGTTTTACCTTATAATGGTCAAAAATACTTGATACGATAAAAACGGGTTTAATATTATTATTAGTGTATATATGTTTTAAAAAAACCTTACAATCGTAATGTATTAATCATAGACGACATAGTACCCCATCCTACTATGTCGCCGTACTAGTTCTACAATTAAAACCGCATGATGTCATATTGGAAATTGGGTTTCCATCAAGAGTCAATGCTTGGAACGATCTCCTTACTGATTCGAGACACTCTAGCAATGTCTCAGGATTCGGACGCTGGCGAACCCTTGGATCCTGCAGGGCCGGTCCCCCAATAGTGCAATGGGTTGGATTGGCAATTCCTTAACACACGCTTCTCGATCCTATTGGACCTATAAATTGGCCATTGCAGCCAATGAAAATCTGAGGCGCCTCAAAATCCATCAAACACATAAGTAAAATGCTGGGCCATGTTAAACCCAAACACCACTTCCAACAAGAAAGAAACATGTGCACTCCCTGCGTTCCCTTGCTCCGTTTTTGACTCTACTGGGGTGAGAGGCTCGCGAGGTAGCGAAATACACAAAGTTATGCCTAGATAGGCTATGCTTTAATCATTATCCACAGGGCTCTACTTTTGAATGAAAACCCTGATCAATTGCATCTTGGTATGTCACATTGACAGATCACACCATGCGATCGATAACTACCAATATATAACCTTTGAGCTCATGCATCTCAAAGAAGGGTGTTAAGTAAGAGAAAAATCCACCGCCACCACAGATATATATTAATAGATATCAATTTAATTACACCTCAATAAATTTAATGTCGGACACACATCCATTTACAAGTCCGTTCTAGGTCTGAACGAACCCGTAGTCACCTAGGTGCTCGCGTATCCGGGCAATCAACACGTACGTCCGGACGACTACCACCAAAGCCCCTTTAGGGTAGCTACTCCTATCTTGGGCCTCAGTAGCAACACATCCATTCAATGTGAAGATCGTCAGTCTTCAATCACCGTCTTCAATGTCTTTGACTTTTAATCGTCGTAGTAATTTTTCAGAATGGGTTAAACCCGGTCTTTCCGAATAACTCGCGTATTTTTTATAATTAAAAATCAAGTGTTGTAAAAACACATCCAATGCCTCATTCCAATTCATAATATTCTTTAAATAAAATATTCCTATTATTAGGGAAAGGTTTCCATTAATTTTATCAAAGATAATTTTTATAAAATTTAATCTTAGATCTTATTTTAAAAGATTTATTAAAATTCCCATTTCAGTTTTAATACCCAAAATCATTACTTACGATTATTCCAATTTAAGAAATAAATCTTATCTTTCATTGGATTAAAGAATCAATGTCATTTAAAAATATTGTTCACGATAAACCCAAAATCATTCTCTAATAAATAAATATAAATTGAAATGCCAATAATCTTAGTTGAAAGATTTATTCTTTATCTAAAAGAAATTCTTTGTTTAAAAATATTCTGAATCGGAAAGCGACTCAATCATTTACCATATAACTTTGGTTATATGGATTTCATACATCGTATGTAAATGACAATAATTGATAAATAATCATCAAACCATTCATTCAACATCCAGAGTGATGTTCATGACTGTGTGAGCATTAAAATGAAATAATAACGCTCATCGCAGCCTATCAATCTATCGATTGACATACAAATAAATATTGGGACTAGTGTATATCAATTATCATCGCAATACCTATGTGGGGTTTTCAGCCAACAACAGTACATATAAATAAATAATTGATTAATGAATTTAACCAATTTTGATACTACCAACATGTTGATAATGATGGACAAAAATGATATTTTTTTCCTAATGTCGAAATAAAATATATTTGACTCGCATAATTTCATTATACATTTCTAATATTTAATAGAATGTAATTTATTTATGTGACATTATTATGGATGAAAAATAAAAGGATAATTTTCGTTATACTTAATTTGTACGTAATTATTCTTAAGTAAAAGAAATGATCTCATTTGTATATGTTTCAATGTATAAACTAACACATAAAAATATTTATATTTAAACTGCATACAAATTCTAATGTATGCATTAACATATAAGGATGTCATTTTATCTCATCTATAATTCCTAATCTATGTTTAGACTAAGAATATGATTCTTATATTTGAATATAAATTCTAATGTAAGTTTGCAAATAAGAATGATTTTTATATTTGCATATAAATTCTATGCTGTGTTATGCAAATAAAAAGGGTTATTATATTTGCATGTAAATTATATCTCAACAAAATGTATAAGAAGAGTGATACATTCATTTGCCGACAATTCTATTTTATCAAAATGCTATTTATGTTTAATTCTTATTTGAAAAAATGTCCTTTTTGGTAAAAACTAATATAATTCGACAAAATGAATGTTTGGTTCAACTAATATATGAATTGATAAAAGTGAATAATTTTGTTTCAACCAATATAAATTGACGAAAGTGATTAATTTTTGTAACGACCCGGAAACCCGTACCTTTTGAATCGACAATAATCCACACATGTCTAACTCAAAACTGTACGTATTTACAGATTGTTAAATGACGATCCGCATCTTTAACGACTATAGTCAAAAATATAGATAAGCAAGGGGATTAATTTAGAATTAGAAAGAAAGAAGAAAAAAAACAAGCATAGAATCTCGCAACGGAATGAACAAAATATAATAATCAAATAACAGTTCATGAAGCTATTTAAAATAAACGTTTGATCATTTTACAACATTTATCAGAGTTATACAATTTATATACATAACTGATAATACAGAGTAATGCAACAGAATAATAGTGGAATACAATAGTAATAATATTATACCGTCTCCGTCTTCATCCTTCAGAAGATAACCTTTGAAACTAGAATGCTCAAGTCTGACCCGAGCGTAATAGCGTGAAAATAAAACAAGCTCGGATCAGGCAAAAATATTCTCATCTATGTCAAATCAACATCATATGAACATGCACACACATAACTCAAGAGATGTTACGGGGAATTTCATCTCCTAAGGATCCGTCAAACAAGATACATTATAATATGATTTCGCTATTATACTAGTATCAATTCACAAATACTTGTCAGAAAAATAGCATAAGCGGGGTTACATTGATTACCCTTACATAGTTTATAAGCACACGGTCTATGCATGTCCTGTAACACAACCAGTAGAACGTCGATAGTCAGTGAGTCCCCTATAGACCTATGCAAAAAATCAAAATCGTAGTTGTCTCGCATAAGGATAAACGTATGACAAGGCACATGAGGCTATACCCAAAGTAGTATGCTACTAGTTTGCCTGATCCAGACTGGTGGTTACCCCTAACGGCCCACCGTAGACATCCGCCCCATATCGAATCAAAGGGAAATACCTCCCATCAAGGGTGCGCACCAACAAAACAACAACAACAAAATAGTAACAGTATGGACCTGAGGCCCAGGAAAATCGAAGAGCAAATGTCCACTAAGAGGTATTCAAGCCTTATTTGGTCTGGCACGGCTCCTGTTTTAGTCATTTCAAATCGACACAAGTGTCGGGGTCATCCATAATCGTTCACTTTCTTCCAATCCAGTAATCATCGCTAAAATCCAATCACTTATTTCTGGAGTCTCCTCCACGTGCATAGTTGTTAAAGTGGTTCCATTATTGACAGAGAGTAAGTCAATAAGAGGTCCCGGTCTCTTTAACAACATAGTCATGTTACATACCGATTGGCATTTTATATTTCAAAAGTGAATCGTTATGATATCAAAGTATCATATCCATCTAAATAAATTTCACTTTAAAATATCATATTATTTTAATCACTATAATATTTACTTTAAAATTTATTCACTTGAAATAAATTTCAAATTCAATAATTTGTTACAACTTCAATTAACCACATTTCCTCCGAATCATTCAATTTAATTCAAAATTCGTTTTGGATTCATTTATGATTTTTACATCAAAATGATCATAATTAATATTAAATCATAGATTTAAATGTAAATAATTTTCACTTCTAAAACAGTTTGTAAGTTTGAAATAGTTTTGGGGTTTAAATAAATTTCTGATTAGTTGTAAATAATTTTGGGAGATTTGGAATAGCTTGGAAATCAAAACAATTTGAGTGTTGGGAATGGTTTTATTTATATTAAAATATTTTTATAAAATAAACTACTTTTATATATAGAAAGAATATGTTTTTGAAAAACAATTTATATAAAGCACTCCGTATGTCAAAGGAATAAATTTCATAAAATAGTTTATATATAAATTTGTTTATATTGAAATAATTTCAAATCAACTATTACTTTCTATTTCCAATAAATCTGAACCTGAGTTCAAAACTCAAACAAACCAAATCGATTTCCTAAATCTGATCCAAATCGATTCCATAATCAAATTCATTTGAGAATAATCCATTTTAAAGGATAACTTCCCATTCCAAATATTATTTGAATCTATTCGTTTAAAAATCAAATTCGAGTTCAAGTTCATAATAGTTATTTAAGCCATTTAATTCGAATTTTAATTTCAAAGTTTAAATAAGGATTTAAAACTTTGAAATAATTTAAAATATAATCAATTTTAGTTCAAATTTCAAATAACAAATTTTTAGATCATTTCAATTTGAATTTAATTTCAAAGTTTAAATAAAGATTTAAACCTTTGAAATAATTCAAATTATAACCAATTTTAGTTCAAATTTCAAAATAACAATTTTTTTTAGATCATTTCACTTAGAATTTAATTTCAAAGTTTAAATAAAGATTTAAACCTTTGAAAAAATTCAAATTATAATCAATTTTAGTTTAAATTTCAAAATAACAATTTTAAGATCATTTCACTTTGAATTTAATTTCAAAGTTTAAATAAAGATTTAAACCTTTGAAACAATTCAAATTATAATCAGTTTTAGTTCAAATTTCAAAATAACAATTTTAGATCATTTTACTTTGAATTTAATTTCAAAGTTTAAATAAAGATTTAAACCTTTGAAACAATTCAAATTATAATCAATTGTAGTTCAAATTTCAAAATAACAATTTTAGATCATTTCACTATAATTCAATTTCAACATTTCAAATTTATTCAATTTCAACATTTCAATATAATTCAATTTCAACATTTCAAATATATTCAATTTCAAGATTTCAAATGTATTCAATTTCAACATTTCAATATAATTCAATTTCAACATTTCAATATAATTCAATTTCAATATTTCAAATGTATTCAATTTCAACATTTCAGTATAATTCAATTTCAACATTTCAATATAATCCAATTTCAGCCTTTCAATATAATTCAATTTCAACTTTTCAAATTTATTCAATTTCAACATTTCAATATAATTCAATTTCAACATTTCAAATTAATTCACTTTGGAATTTCAGTATATTTCACTTTCGACATTTCAATACAATTCACTTTCGACATTTCAATACAATTCACTTTTAACATTTCAATATAATTCAATTTCAACATTTCAATATAATTCAATTTCAACATTTCAAATTATTCAATTTCAACATTTCAATATAGATCAATTTCAACATTTCAAATTAATTCACTTTGGAATTTCAATATATTTCACTTTCCACATTTCAATATAATTCACTTTTAACATTTCAATATAATTCACTTTGGAATTTCAATATATTTCACTTTTGACATTTCAATATAATTCACTTTTAACATTTCAATATAATTCACTTTGGAATTTCAATATATTTCACTTTCAACATTTCAATATAATTCACTTTGGAATTGATTGTTTATGATGATGCCCGCAACATTCAAGGTGATAACACTGCTATCAAAATATAGACAACATCCATACAGTTTAAATATATCCATAAATAAACATCCATCACAATCATCATCCAAAACAGTTCAATTTGCCATAATTAACTGATTATACATGTTGGGGTTTAACTAGCAATTATATTCAGAAAAATAAACTAACTGTCAAATTAATTTCAAACAGTTCGAATTTTGATGTCCATTTAAAAATAGAAATCAACAACCAAATAATCAAATAAATCGCAAAATTTAATTTCACAAAAATGTGAATATTTTTGCAGTGTGAGAAAACTCACACTGACCGGTTTTGAAATCGTTGAATAACGATTATCTTTAACTGAACTAAACAACGCATTTAATTCAGTCAAAATTTTTAGCTAGCTCCTATCACAGTCTTGTCAGTTCCATCGCGTAGCCTTCGTCGCTGTGAATCCAACGCACTTCGTTTCGCGAAAATCTGATCATGCAGTAAAAAGATATCGTATTTTTAACTTTTAAACAATATATACCAATTTACCACCTAATTAATTAATTAATTAACCACCTAATTAATTTCCCTGATCCATTGTTTACCATTAATCAGTCCCCCAACTTCGTTTACTATCCAGGTTTCATGATGAAACTGAACCCAACTTCACCATCCAACTTCAACTGCGCGTACCCCCTTAAGGCCACAATCGGCCAATCAAGAACCACCATCGCGTAGCCTATCCCATCGCCGACCTCCGTCACCCTCCTCATGGAACTCGCTGCCACCATAGTCCCCCAATTTGACTTCGACCGCTGCCCCTTCTCGTGCGAGTTCATACCAAATCCGCACCGTATAATCGATCACAACCATACGAAATTAAAGCCCTCGATTTTCTCTTGAAGTTTTGTTCAGGAATTTTCAATTTTTATTGCGTGGATTTCATGAAAATTGAGGGGCAAGATCTGAGAAATATCGGCCATAAATTGCCTATACAGCGGCTTTGGGAATGTTGACCACGGGTTGAACAAGTTAGGGTTTGACCTGGGTTATTTATACCCTTTTATATTATTATTTAATTAAATTAAATTCTGAAAAGTGAATTTCACATTCTAACTCTGAATCAAACCCAACTACTATTGCCCCTAGCTAATTACCCTTATTTCGGACATAATGGAATATGTTTTGTAAGCCAATTCGGCTGTTTCGATCAGTTTTCGTCAAAATTAAAATATAAATCAATATATTGAATTTTAAACGTGCATTTAAATTTTACTGGGGCCACATACTAACTCTAAAAATTACAAAAAAATTATTTCTAGCTTCGTATTGACGATACGGTCCTAACAAAACTAATTTCGTCCAATTTGAAGATCGTTTGAAAAATGGTCATTTTCTGGTCGATCCAATTTGACTAAAACTGAACAAACACGTTTTCTTTTGCCATGCTCACATATTAATTTCAAAAATTATGAAAATTGAAACCTAACAATAATTTGACATTATGAATCCAACAAAAGTGGTTTCGTCGAAAACAGAGGTCATTTGCAAAATGGCTATTTCTAAGGGCTATATATTATAATAAAATATATATAAATTCCATAGCGACTTTTCTGATTTTTAAACTGGACATAACTTTCAGTTTATAAAGTGAAATCTCAGTTTGTTACATTCCTTAGAAAGATATGATTAAACAGTTTCAAATATTTCCGGTTTTACTGAAATCCGATTTATTTTGAATCTTTTACATTCATTTGAAATTTAAAATCGAATTTTCAAACTACCGCGCCATTTCAGCCTCGTTATATAATTAAAATAAATTTATATGTTCTAACTTCGATTAAACTAAATTTTTAGTCATTATTATTTAAAATAATCAATTTAAATATTCAAAATTCATTAAAATAACTAAAAAAAAAAAAAAAAATCTGGTTCTGAAAATCAGGGTCATCACAATCTCCCCCACTTAATACTTTTCGTCCTCGAAAAGGAACGAAGCCTAAAGTCGTTTAACCAACCAACTCAACTTTCATTCTGGTTTTCATTCTTCAACTTTTCAGTTTCTAAGAAATTTCAAATTTCTCAAAAATCTGGCTAACACCCTAAATTTTCGAAAAAAATCGCCATAACGTCCTTTGTACGGGGAGCATCGGGAAAATCCCCAAACCGCCACACAGGCCCTCTCATCTCAAAAAGAAATAGAAAAAGCCAAGCGACTAGCCAATCGGCTCATAAAATCATCAAATCCCAATCAATAGAGTAAACATGTACCTATTGGTCGGGCTCACAATTTTATTCCTCTTCTTAGCTTTCATGCTATGACATGTTCAATATATATACATGTATATATGCAATTCTAATAAATTTTCACTTGGTTCAATATTAAATTCGATTTTGGCTAATTTTACCCTTTTTACTCATATTGGTGTTATCATTCCAATATTTTATTAATTGACTTAATAATCACACATCCCAACAAGCAACCAATTTGTTAACTAGCTTTTCAAAACATATAACTTTTGTATATACTCAAAAATCATATTTTTGATGCCAAATCCTAAACATTAACTCTAACTACGTTTTTGTTCTCGCGCTTTGTAAACCAAAGCCTTTCCATTAAATCTTAGTTAAAAGACTAATAAATTTCAAAAGAAATTTTCACTGTTAATCGGGTTTTAAGAACTAATGTCACTTAAAACAATGTTCACAATCAACCCAAAACCAACTTCCACTTAATTCAAATTATATTTATTAACTGGAAAACTTCTTTAAAACTTAGTTAAAAGATTTATTCTTTTCTCACATGGGTTCAAGAACAGTGTTATTTAAGATACCATTCACGACAACCCAAAATCCAATTAATTACTTAAAACTGTTGAATTTTTTTTTATACCACTTTTTTTCAACTATATTAAAATTTTCTATATGCTACCATTTCGTTTTATCGATACTTATTCTCAATCATATTTGAAATTTACATACTCATTTCAACTTCTGTATATGTTAATACTTTAAAATTTACAATAAGCTATTTTCGATGTAAATTTTCTTAAGCTTATCTTGACATTTTATTCAGTTAGAATCTAAGTCCATTTTCCTTTATTCATAACTGACCAAATTTGTAATTTATTGTTAATTCAGTTTATTTCACAACTTATAGACTTTAGTTCCTTTGTCTTTTACGTTACTTTGTAAATTTATTACTATGGAATGACTTGTTACTTAATTTCTTAAGTTTATACATTACTTAAGGCTCGTTTCCTTTTTGATACAATTCTATTCAAGTTTACAATTATTTCAAGAGGTTACAATTTTAGTTATTACCAATCCCTTGCAAATATTCCATCCATTTGTTAATCGTTTCAAAACATTAACAAATAAAAAAATATTATAACCACTTGATTTACCATTATAAACATTTCTTTGGTTCAAATTCAATTTTTGTTCATTATGGATCGTGTTATTCATTTAAATTTCATTGGTAAAATATTTCATTACATATTTATATACTCTTAAACTTTTCATTTAGGTAGGTTTTGTATATATAACAAATGAAATTTAGTATTTCATGACTTTACTCTTTATTATCTAAGTAACATGAGTGTTTTTTTCTATTTTACTTTAACAGTTTCCTTACTTTACGTTTCAATTTTATAATATTATATTATATTTTCATTTATATTTATCTTATTCATTTATCATATTTCTTTATACACCTATTCAAAATTTCATTTGATATTAATATTGATAATTATTTATTTCATTGATAATCAACAAGGAGAGTAATTTGTATCAATGGAGACTTGAGAATCTTAAATACCAATTCCTTTTCAAAACATTTTGAAATACTATATACTGTACATAATTTTTTTTGTATATCAAAACATACTCAAGAATTCAAATTAATATTATTTCCAAAATGAATATGTAGCAATGCTACTAAATGGTCTTCCCCACTTTGAGACTCGAAAATGAAAGTCGATGACTATGATCATCTCATCACCGAAATTTATTTCCCAGTAGCAAAATAGAGTACTTAACCAATTTTTTTATTTGAATATACTTCAAATATTACTACTATATTTTTTATCAAAACCTTGAAAAACATTTACAAACCATCGGAATTTGAAGAACTCACATTCTCTATTTAAATTCATTTGGTTTACATTTAATTATAAATCATATATAAAAGATCGATTTATTGTTATAATCAATAGGTTAAGAGTATTTGACTAATTTACCATCAAATTACAATATCTTACATATATAAAATAATAATGAAAACGATATATTGTGTTAGAATTCCTTGTTCAAGTGTTTAATCCCATTCAATAACGCTTGCAACACGCATCGACTGGAACTCCGAACTCAACTCAATAAGTCAAACAACACAATATAAAACCATTTTTTTTAATATCAAAAGTACAAGTACGATCTCTCGTGTATATATATATATATACACACACGCACTCAGAACTCATTCTAGGGTGTTACTAACCCTATCTCTAATGAGTGAATCCCAATAGAGCCAAGGTTTACTGCTAAACCATAAGCTCTGATACCAACTGTAATGACTCGGATACCCGTACCTTTTGAATCGACAACAATCCACACATGCCTAACTCAAAACTATACATATTTACAGATTGTTAAATGACGATCCCCATCTTTAACCGTAATAGTCAAAAATACAGATAATCAAGGGGATTAATTTAGAATCCGAAAGAAAGAAGAAAAAAACAGGCATAGAATCTCGCAACAGAATGAACAAAATATAATAATCAAATAACAGTTCATGAAGCTGTTTAAAATAAACATTTGATCATTTTACAACATTCATCAGAGTTATACAATTTATATACATAACTGATAATACAGAGTAATGCAACAGAATAGTAGTGGAATACAATAGTAATAATAGTATACTGTCTTCGTCTTCATCCTTCAGAAGATAACCTTTGAAACTGGAATGCTCAAGTCTGACCCGAGCGTAATAGCGTGAAAATAAAACAAGCTCGGATCAGGCAAAAATATTCTCATCTAAGTCAAATCAACATCATATGAACATGCACACACATAACTCAAGAGATGTTACGGGGAATTTCATCTCCTAAGGATCCGTCAAACTAGATACTATATAATATGTTTTCGCTATTATACTAGTGTCTATTCACAAATACTTCTCAAAAAAATAGCGTAAGTGGGGTTACATTGATTACCCTTACACAGTTTATAAGCACACGGTCTATGCAGGTCCTGTAACTCAACCAGTAGAACGTCGGTAGCCAGTGAGTCCCCTATAGACCTATGCAAAAAATCAAAATCGTAGTTGTCTCGCATAAGGATAAATGTATGACAAGGCACATGAGGCTATACCCAAAGTAGTATGCTACTAGTTTGCCTGATCCAGACTGGTGGTTACCCCTAACGGCCCACTGTAGACATCCGTCCCATATCGAATCAAAGGGAAATACCTCCCATCAAGGGTGCGCACCAACAAAACAACAAAATAGTAATAGTATGGACCCGAGGCCTAGGAAAATCGAAGAGCAAATGTCCACTAAGAGGTAGTCAAGCCTCATTTGGTCTGGCACGGCTCCTGTTTTAGTCATTTCAAATTGACACAAGTGTCGGGGTCATCCATTATCGTTCACTTTCTTCAAATCCAATAATCATCGCTAAAATCCAACCACTTCTTTCTGGAGTCTCCTCCACATGCATAGTTGTTAAAATGGTTCCAATATTGATAGAGAGTATGTCAATAAGAGGCCCCGGTCTTTTTAACAACAACGTCATGTTACACAACGATTGGTATTTTATATTTCAAAAGTGAATCGTTATGATATCAAGGTATCATATCCATCTAAACAAATTTCACTTTAAAATATCATATTATTTTAATCACTATAATATTTACTTTAAAATTTATTCACTTGAAATAAATTTCAAATTCAATAATTTGTTACAACTTCAATTAACCACATTTCCTTCGAATCATTCAATTTAATTCAAAATTCGTTTTGGATTCATTTATGATTTTTACATCAAAATGATCATAATTACTTTTAAATCACAGATTTAAATGTAAATAATTTCACTTCTAAAACAGTTTGTAAGTTTGAAATAGTTTTGGGGTTTAAATAAATTTCTGATTTGTTGTAAATAATTTTGGGAGATTTGGAATAGCTTGGAAATCAAAACAGTTTGTGTGTTGGAAATGGTTTTATTTATATTAAAATATTTTTATAAAATAAACTACTTATATATATATATAAAGAATATGTTTTTGAAAAACAATTTATATAAAGCACTACATATATCAAAGGAATAAATTTCATAAAATAGTTTATATATAAATTTGTTTATATTGAAATAATTTCAAATCAACAATTACTTTTTATTTCCAATAAATCTGAACCTGAGTTCAAAACTCAAACAAACCAAATCGATTTGCAAAATCAGATCCAAATCGATTCCACAATCAATTTCATTTGAGAACAATCCATTTTAAAGGATAACTTCCCATTCCAAATATTATTTGAATCTATTCGATTAAAAATCAAATTTGAGTTCAAGTTCAAGTTCATAATATTTATTTAATCCATTTAATTTGAATTTTAATTTCAAAGTTTAAATAAGGATTTAAGCCTTTGAATCAATTTAAATTATAATCAATTTTAGTTTAAATTTCAAATAACAAATTTTTAGATCATTTCAATTTGAATTTAATTTCAAAGTTTAAATAAAGATTTAAACCTTTGAAACAATTCAAATTATAACCAATTTTAGTTCAAATTTCAAATTAACAATTTTTTAGATCATTTCACTTTGAATTTAATTTCAAAGTTTAAATAAAGATTTAAACCTTTGAAACTATTCAAATTATAATCAAGTTTAGTTCAAATTTCAAAATAACAATTTTTAGATCATTTCACTTTGAATCTAATTTCAAAGTTTAAATAAAGATTTAAACCTTTGAAACAATTCAAATTATAATCAATTTTAGTTCAAATTTCAAAATAACAATTTTAGATCATTTCACTTTGAATTTAATTTCAAAGTTTAAATAAAGATTTAAACCTTTGTAACAATTCAAATTATAATCAATTGTAGTTCAAATTTCAAAATAACAATTTTAGATCATTTCACTATAATTCAATTTCAACATTTCGAATTTATTCAATTTCAACATTTCAATATAATTCAATTTCAACGTTTCAAATATATTCAATTTTAACATTTCAAATATATTCAATTTCAACATTTCAATATAATTTAATTTCAACATTTCAATATAATTCAATTTCAACATTTCAAATATATTCAATTTCTACATTTCAATATAATTCAATTTCAACATTTCAATATAATTCAATTTCAACATTTCAATATAATTCAACTTCAACATTTCAAATTTATTCAATTTCAACATTTTAGTAGAATTCAATTTCAAGATATCAAATTAATTCACTTTGGAATTTCAATATATTTCACTTTCGACATTTCAATATAATTCACTTTCGACATTTCAATATAATTCACTTTTAACATTTCAATATAATTCAATTTCAACATTTCAATATAATTCAATTTCAACATTTCAAATTTATTGTAATAACCTGGAAATGCGAGCCAGTTTAAAAATTTTATTTTGGCAATTTTAGTGAAATTTGAATATTTAAAATGAATTATTTTAAATAATATCGACGAGAAATTTATTTTGAATAGAATTCAAACGTATATATTTATATAGAGCGAAGTTAGAATATAAATATTTTATTTTAAATTATAAAAAGAATTGAAAATGGCGTGGTAGTTCGATAATTCGATTTCTAATTTTAAATGAATGTACAGTATTCAAAATAAACCGGATTTTAGCGAAGCCAAAAATATTAGAATCTATTTGAAAATATCTTTCCAACGAATCCGAAAAATCAAAATTTCATAGCGGGAATCAAAAGTTATGCCCAGTTGAAAATTCAGAATAATCGCTATGGAAATTATACATGGCCCAAAAAGTCATATTTTGCATACGGGTGAATTTGGACTCGAAACCACATCCATTGAGTTCAAAATGCTGTTTAAAACTCCGAAAAGTATAAGCTTCGATATATTCCGATATCCGGAAAAGTGGCAATTGGCAGGAGCTTTTCGGTTAGCAAAACATAGCCCTTAAAAAGTGAAAATTTTCATATAAGCTCAGAATTCGACGAGATAAATTTTTCTGGATTCATAATGACAAATCATTGTTGAGTTCCAAAGGGCGCATCGAACGGAGTTAGTATGTGGCCGTGCGAGCTAAAACAGTTCAGGGAAAAACAGGCAGTCATTTTACAAAGGAACGTTATTGATACGACCTCAGAATTCGATTTCGTTTTTTTTTTTGGATTCGTATCGTCTAATAATGGTTAAATCCAAAAGGGCATGATTTTTCGAGTTAGCATGTGAGCGTGTAAGAAGAAATGGTGCGCCAAAATCGCATTTTTAAAGCTTATCAAAACATTTTTGAGAATTTTAATGGACGGTCAAACGAACTCGGAATTTGACGAAACTTGTTTCGTTGGATTCGCCTTCACGTCTACTATCTCGTTCAGAAATCCGCGGCGATTGGAGATCATTAGCGTTCAGGCGATACAGGAGAAACTAGCATATAATCACTTTTCCTTTTTTTCTAATTCATTATTTCCTCCTTCCTCTTTTCTTCATTTTCCTCTTTAATGGCCACCGCCTCCTCCTTGCCGCTGCCGCCCCTCCTTCCGCTGCCGCCGCC
The DNA here is from genome assembly GCA_030737875.1 of Allium sativum. Classification (NCBI taxonomy): domain Eukaryota; kingdom Viridiplantae; phylum Streptophyta; class Magnoliopsida; order Asparagales; family Amaryllidaceae; genus Allium; species Allium sativum. The sequence goes on along the minus strand of CM060923.1, from coordinate 477,598,538 downwards.
CACCGCCGCCGCTCCTCCCCTCCCCTCCGGCCACCCTCCTCTTCTCTCTCCTCTTCTCTTTCTCTCTCTCCCTTCACAAACCTAAACCCTAGGAGCCACCACCACCACGGGCCCCACTACCACTGCCGCTGCCCCTTAGCCATCTCCCAACCTCCAATCAGGTCCAGCGCCGCCCAACCCCCAGCCCAGCTCCGGCCGTGGGCCCCGCTACACCCAAAAATCCCGTTTTGCAAATAACACCCTGTCACTATTTCGCCAATAACTCCCAAACCGTGCATTTTGAGCCAAAACTCCTCTAGACCAAAGTCGAAGAGCACTCTCTTCTCTTCGATTTGGCTATATGGAAGTCATATTTTGGATTGCGGAGCTGTCCAGAAAACGCGTCCAAAGTTGACGGACCTGCTGCTGTTTTTAGCGATTTCCGTCGAATTGGTGCAGTTTTGGAAGGAAGTCTCCTAGACCAAAGTTGTCCGGAATGGGGCGTTTAGGCTAGTGACCAGGTTTGGTGAAGTTTGGAGGCCATATGCAAGTTCTAGAGCCAAAGAGGCGAATTCGAGTGCGGTGAACGACAAAAGCGAGCGCGGCGACTAAGATTTTCTACATTAGAAGAATCATGATGAATTGGTTTAGCTTATGGGTGAGAACTTCACACTCTAAACATCATTTTCTAGTTAAAACATATACTAGGATGCAGACGGTGCTTAGCAGCACCTGACACCCGTCATCTGCAGACCATGGATGACTTGTTTGCTTGTTTGATTTGTTTGATGAGTTGATGGGAATATTGGTTTGTGTTGAAATGGAATTGATAAAAATTGGTATGTGTATGGCGTGGGCCATTATTAGACTGGCGATAAGGTAAGGCCTTGTCCCGTTTCTAGTATCGTGCCATTATGCCGCCGAAACTTTCTAAAATAAGTTAGAAAAATAAAGATATCATTTTATTTAATAAATGAGCTGGATAGAAAGTCATGTTTTGAAATAAAATATTTTATTGTTAAAAATATAATTTTTAAAGTGAATGTGAATAAATAAATATTCATTTACAAACCGGACGGTTTGTTTATGTACACCTATTTGAAGGATATTGATTGGGACGATAAATTTTACACATCGCCCAACTGCACAAATAATATTCTGTGTTTGTTGATTTGAAACCCCACACAGGTGTTGGGATGATATTTGGTGTACACTAATCCCAATTATTTAGTTGTATGTCGATCGATTGGTCGACAGACTGTGTAAGCGTTAATTATTTATATTTGATGCTTATGCACGTTGGATGATGATTGATTATTTATCGTTGATATTATATACATGTGTTGTATGGAATCCATATAATTAACATTATATGGTAATTGATTGGGCCTCATTCCAATTTGGAAAAGAAATATATATTCATGTGTTGAATAGAAGGAATATATATTCATGTGTTGAATAGAAGCAAATATATATTCAGGTGTTGAAAATATTCATGTGTTGAGTAAAATATTTTAACAATAAAATTTACATCTTTATCATATTTAAGATTAGAAACTAACTGGAAACTAGATAAGATGAGCAGTTTCCTGGGTATTGATCTGATGTTGGTTTCGGCCATCGGGGTTAATACTTAGGGAATCATTCTCTTACTACTTTACAGTTAGAGTCTGATTAAAAATCAAACGATAGATACCATAATTTTATAAAATATATTGAGTAGGATAAATAGTCATGTGTTGACGATGCTCATGTATTGAGAATATTCATGTGTTGAAAAAAAAATATAGATTCATGTGTTGAATAGAATAAATACACATTTGTTGAATAGAATAATAAAGTTATTAAAATATATAAAGCCGTGTTGATTAGAGTTGCGCTATTTTGACATGAACGATATTTATATCGATTATATTCGTTTTTATAATGAATAAAGAAAAGGTAATGATTTCAAAATATAACGTTTTGAAAATTTTATCATTTATATAGTAATGATATGAAATATTCAATTTTGATCTAAAACTGAATATAGAGTTGAAAGTGGTTTTGAAAATAACCAGAATTTCAAATATATAAAGTGGAAATGGATTTGAATCGAAATTGTCTTTGGAATATTTCGATGTTGGATTTCGTGATTATACATATATTGTTATGGGAATTGAAAGATATATTTATATCGTTATTTCCAATACGATATTTGTTGGTCGTAGAATTTGATGTTGAATATAAGCCGATATATTTTCTATTCAGAGCTTTGTATTTAATATCAAATGTGATTTGGGTTTGTCGTGAATGGTGTCTTCATTAACACTGTTCTTAAACCCAGTTGAGAAAAAGATTAAATCTTTCTATTTAGATTTAATGAAGTGTACCAATTAAATAATATTTAATTGGAATTGAATTTGAAAGTGATTTTGGGTTTATCGTGAATCGTGTTTTAGGTGACATTGGTTCTTTAACCCAATTAAAGACAGGATATTGATTTGGGGGAAAGATTAAAACGAAGTGGAGTTTTAATGAATCTATAGTTAGATTGAAATGTGAACTGATAATTTAAATTATCAAATCTGAAAAGTGATCGAGCATGGAGTATCACCAGTTTTGCTCCAGAGCGATAGTTAAATTTTTAATTAGATTTGAACATGAAATGGTAATTAATATTTACCGATAACACCGTGGTGTTAGATATGGAGTATTACCAGTTTTTCTCCATAGGATGAATTGGATGGGATTGGGAAATAAAATAAATAATTACTTCGGTGTGGTTCGCGAATCCCGACTAGTTTGGAAACCCATAATATGGTATGAAATGATATCCAAAGGAAGATTAAAGAATAAATTTAGAAGAATTTATCTTTGATAAAATTAATGGGAACCTTTCCCTAAGAATGTGAAAATTTGAATAAAAGAATATTCTGAATTGGAATGAGGCGTATGTTGGGTTTGTGTAACATTTGTTTATTATGTACGTGGGTTATTCGGAAAGGCCGGGTTTATACCCATTCTGAATAACCGATTCGACGATAAGTCGAAGATGAAGACGGTGGTTGAAGACCGGAAGTCTTCACATTTTTTGGGTGATTACTGATGATCTTGATTGGGCTGTACACCCAAGATGAGGGAATCAGTTGGTGATCGTCCAGACGTACTTGAAGATCGATGGATATGCGAGGAAGGTGCCTCCAGTTTCGTTCAGACCTAGAACGAACTTGTAAATGGGCTGTGTGTCTGACATTGGATTTTATTCTGTGTTGATTGATCTCTATTAAATATACATCTGTTTGGCGGCGGAGAATTTATTCTCTTGCTTAACGCCCTTCTCTGAGACATACGAGCTCAGAGGTTGTATATCGATGGACATCAGTCGCATGGCCTAAATTGCCTGTGTGGCACGCCTAAGTGGTAGATAATCAAGGCTTCTGTTGAAAAGCAAAGTCTTGTAGTTGATGATCAAAGCACGACCTGTGTGGCACAGCTTTGTGTATGACGTTAATTAGCGAGCCTCACACCTCGGTATGAGTCAAAAACGAGATAGTGACTGCAGGGAGAGCACGGCGTTTCTTTCTAGCTAGTGGTGGTGTCAGTGCTTAAACTGGCTGACATTTATATACTTTTCACTTGTGTGGTTGTTGTAATGCGAGGCGCCTCAGATATAGGTCTGTTAGGACCGGGAAACGTGTGTTCAGGAATAACTAATCCTCAAAAGTAAGAGAGGACTGGCCCAGAAGATCCAAGGATCATTGTGGGGTCCTGAGACATTTGCTAGAGTGTCTTGAATCGGAGAGGAGCTTGCCCCTTGCCTCGACTCATGATGGAATCCAATTTCCAATACGTGATATTTCGGTTTTATTTGTAGAACCTAGTACGACGACATTGTGGTATGGGTCATTAATGCCATCTATGATTGATATTTACGATTGAAATTGTTTTGGCACTATACATTTATTATAGTATCAAATAATGTGTTTTTAACGTATCAAGCATGCTTTGGCTATTATAAGGTAAAAACCTATCCTCCGGCTTGCGTTGCATTGTGTGATGGGACCTAGGTCTTATAATAGCTTCATTTTTCTTTATTTAGCATTGCGCTATTTATTTTATGCACTAGTATTCTTGGGAGGAAACCCGTTCTGTGTTATACGGCGTAGTCCCTTGAACTACTCTCTTTTAAAGTAAAGCTTTAAATAACTATTTTAGTTCTCACACCAGTCACATGACTGACCTGGAGTTTATTGTTTTAACCTAAACTCTGGGTGCCCCTATTTTCGACACGGGCAGCTAGTAGTTTTGGTTTTGCAGATTTATATTCACAGGATCCTGATTTATAGCTGGAACGATGCTCGGAATGCTCTGTATCCGTGTTTTACTTTCAGTTGTGTTTTGTATTGTTTTTCCACTGCTATGTAATTTATTGTAATCTCTGATATTTTTCGGTTGTATAATATTTATTCATAATCTGTATATTCTTGTAATCTGATGGAATTGTTGTAAATAACCATGAAATGTTCTTCTGTTTGCGTTCGAATGTGTGTTGTTCTCAACTCAATCCATGATTTCCCGTAAGGGGGATTCCGGGTCGTTTCATTTTGGTATCGGAGCTTTGGTTTACGGAGCTCGAGGACAAGACACATTAGAACCATACGAAAGAATTCATTAGATATTGGATTAGTAATATCCAATTAGAATAACTCGTTAGAGATAGGATCAGTAGTATCCTAGAACGAGTGTGAAGAGTATATTTTTCAAATGAAAACAATATTGTTTTGAAAATTTAAATCGTTTTATACGTATTTGAATATTTTATTTATATTGAATTTGGACAATCGAGTATATAAAGATTTTGCATATACGCGTCATGAACGTATATTCAAAGTTTTAATATACTGGATAGATATAGAATCACACTCTAGTCGCCGGAACATGATACTGATGATGGCGCGCCATCACCAATATTTATTTTCGAGTGACGAAGGTGTGATGTCTATATATTTCCATTAGACTAGTGTGAGAACCAAAACTAGATAGATTTATTGTTGTGATTTGGCATCAAAAACATGATTTTCCATATATATATAACAAATTATAAATTTAAAATGTTAATCCACTAATTGATTGATGGTTGGGTTGGTTGATTATTAGTTTGAAATTTTGAACCATTTAGCCTAATTGAACTGAATATTGAACTGTATTGAAAAATAATTACAATTGCATGTATATACGTGTACTTACATTGAACAAGTTATAGCAAGGAGGCTAGAGCAGAGAATAAAAGTGTTTGCCCGACAAATAGGTACATGTTTATTGTATTTCTTTGGGTTTGGATGAATTTATGAGCTGATTGGCTAGCCGCTTGGCTTTTTCTTTTTCTTTTGGATTAAAGAAGGCCATGGGAGGCTATATGAAATATCCCGAAGTCCCCGGTGCAGAGGAGGTTATAGCGAAATTTTTCGGAAATTTAGGGTGTTAGCTGAATTTTTGAAAAATTTGAAAAGTTCTTAGAAACTGAAAAGTTGAAGAACATAAGCCGTAACGAAAATAATGGAAGTTGAGTGGATTAGTAAACAACTTTCGGCTTTGTTCCTTTTCGGGGACAAAAATTTTTAAGTGGGGGAGATTGTAATAACCCAGAAATGCGAGCCAGTTTCAAAATTTTATTTCGGTAATTTTAGTGAAATTTGAATATTTAAAATGAATTATTTTAAATAATATCGACGAGAAATTTATTTTGAATAGAATTCAAACATATATATTTATATAGAGCGTCGTTAGAATATAAATATTTTATTTTAAATTATAAAAGGAACTGAAAATGGCGTGGTAGTTCGATAATTCGATTTATAATTTTAAATGAATGTACAGGATTCAAAATAAACCGGATTTTAGAGAAACCAAAAAAATTAGAATCTATTTGAAAATATCTTTCCAACGAATCCGAAAAATCAAAATTTCATAGCGGGAATCAAAAGTTATGCTCAATTGAAAATTCAGAATAATCGCTATGGAAATTATACATGGCCCAAAAAGTCATATTTTGCATACGGGCGAATTTGGACTCAAAATCACTTCCATTGAGTTAATGCCGTTTAGAACTCCGAAAAGTATAAGCTTCGATATATTCCGATATCCGGAATAGTGGCAATTGACAGGAGCTTTTCGGTTAACAAAACATAGCCCTTAAAAATTGAAATTTTGCATATGAGCTCAGAATTCGATGAGATAAATTTTTCTGGATTCATAATGACAAATCATTGTTGAGTTCCAAAGGGCGCATCGAACGGAGATAGTATGTTGCCGTGCGAGCTAAAACAGTTCAGGGTAAAACAGGTAGTCATTTTACAAAGGAACGTTGTTGATACGACCTCAGAATTCGATTTCGTTTTTTTTGGATTCGTATCGTCTAATAATGGTTAAATCCAAAAGGGCATGATTTTTCGAGTTAGCATGTGAGTGTGCAGAAGAAATGGTGCGCCAAAATCGCATATTTAGAGCTTATCAGAGCATTTTTGAGAATTTTAACGGACCGTCAAATGAACTCGGAATTTGACGAAACTTGGCTCGTTGGACTCGCCTTCACGTCTACTATCTCGTATCCGAAATCCATGGTGATTGGAGATAATTAGCGTTCAGGCGATACGGGGAAACTAGCATATAATCACTTTTCCTCTTTTTCTAATTCATTATTTCCTCCTTCCTCTTTTCTTCATTTTCCTCTTTAATGGCCACCGCCTCCTCCTTGCCGCTGCCGCCCCTCCTCCCGCTGACACCGCCCACCGCCGTCGCTCCTCCTCCCCTCCGGCCACCCTCCTCCTCCTCCTATTCTCTCTTCTCTTCTCTTTATCTCTCTCCCTTCACAAACCTAAACCCTAGAAGCCACCACAACCACCACGGGCCCCAATACCACCGCCGCTGCCCCTTAGCCGCCTCCCCACCTCCAATCAGGTCCGGCGCCGCCCACCCCCCCAGTCCAGCTCCGACCGTGGGCCCCGCTACACCCAAAAATCCATTTTCACCAAAAATCCCATTTTTCAAATAACACCCTGTCACTATTTCGCCAATAACTCCCAAACCGTACATTTTTAGCCAAAACTCCTCTAGACCAAAGTCGAATAGCACTCTCTCCTCTTCGATTTGGCTATATGAAAGTCACATTTTGGATTGCGGAGCTGTCCGGAAAACACTTCCAAAGTTGACGGACCTGCTGCTGTTTTTAGCGATTTCCGGTGAATTGGTGCAGTTTTGGAAGAAAGTCCCCTAGACCAAAGTTGTCCGGAATGGGGCGTTTAGGCTAGTGACCAAGTTTGATGAAGTTTGGAGGCCATATGCAAGTTCTAGAGCCAAAGAGGCAAATTCGAGTGCAGTGAACGACAAAAGCGAGCGTGGCGACAAAGATCAGTGAACGACAAAAGCGAGCGCGGCGACAAAGATTTTCTACATTATAAGAATCACGATGAATGGGTTTAGCTTATGGGTGAGAACTTCACACTCTAAACTTCATTTTCTAGTTAAAACATATACTAGGATGTAGACGGTGCTTAGTGCAGTGAACGACAAAAGCGAGCGCGGCGACAAAGATTTTCTACATTACAAGAATCACGATGAATGGGTTTAGCTTATGGGTGAGAACTTCACACTCTAAACTTCATTTTCTAGTTAAAACATATACTAGGATGTAGACGGTGCTTAGCAGCACCCGACACCCATCATCCGCAGACCATGGATGACTTGTTTGCTTGTTTGATTTGTTTGTTGAGTTGATGGGAATATTGGTTTGTGGTGAAATTGAATTGATAAAAATTGGTATGTGTATGGCGTGGGCCATTATTAGACTGGGGATAAGGCTAGGCCTTGTCCCGTTTCTAGTATCGTGCCGTTATGCCGTCGAAATTTTCTAAAATAAGTTAGAAAAATAAAGTTATCATTTTATTTAATAAATGAGCTGGATAGAAAGTTATGTGTTGAAATAAAATATTTTATCGTTAAAAATATTTTTTTAAAGTGAATGTGAACAAATAAATATTCATTTACAAACCGGACGATTTGTTTATGTACACCTATTTGTAGGATATTGATTGGGACGATAAATTTTACACATCGCCCAACTGCACAAATGATATTATGTGTTTGTTGATTTGAAACCACACACCGGTGTTAGGATGATATTTGGTGTACACTAATCCCAATTATTTAGTCGTATGTCGTTCGATTGGTCGACAGACTGTTTAAGCGTTAATTATTTATATTTGATGCTTATGCAGTTGTGTGGTGCACGTTGGATGATGGTTGATTATTTATTGTTGCTATTATATACATGTGTTGTATGGAATCCATATAATTAACATTATATGGTAATTGATTGGGCCTCATTCAAATTTGGAAAAGAAATATATATTCATGTGTTGAATAGAAGAAATATATATTCATGTGCTGAATAGAAGCAAATATATATTGATGTGCTGAAAATATTCATGTGTTGAGTAAAATATTTTAACAATAAAATTTACATCTTTATCATATTTAAGATTAGAAACTAACTGGAAACTAGATAAGATGAGTGGTTTCCTCGGTATTGATCTGATGTTGTTTTCGGCCATCGGGGTTAATACTTAGGGAATCATTCTCTTACTACTTTACAGTTAGAGTCTAATTAAAAATCAAACGATAGATACCATAATTTTATAAAATATATTGAGTTGGATAAATAGTCATGTGTTGACGATGCTCATGTGTTGAGAATATTCATGTGTTGAATAGAATAAATACTCATTTGTTGAATAGAATAACAAAGTTATTAAAATATATAAAGCCGTGTTGATTAGAGTTGCGCTATTTTGACATGAACGATATTTATATCGATTATATTTGTTTTTATAATGAATATAGAAAAAGTAGTGATTTAAAAATATAACGTTTTGAAAATATTATCATTTATATAGTAATGATATGAAATATTCAATTTTGATTTGAAACTGAATATAGAGTTGAAAGTGGTTTTGAAAATAACCAGAATTTCCAATATGTAAAGTGGAAATGGATTTGAATCGAAATTGTCTTTGGAATATTTCGATGTTGGATTTCATGACTAGACATATATTGTTACGGGAATTTGAAAGATATATTTATATCATTATTTCCAATACGATATTTGTTGGTTGTAGAATTTGATGTTGAATATAAGCCGATATATTTTCTATTCAGAGCCTTGTATTTAATATCAAATGTGATTTGGGTTTGTCGTGAATGATGTCTTCATTAACACTGTTCTTAAACCCAGTTGAGAAAAAGATTAAATCTTTCTATTTAGATTTAATGAAGTGTACCAATTAAATAATATTTAATTGGAATTGAATTTGAAAGTGATTTTGGGTCTATCGTGAAACGTGTTTTAGGTGACATTGGTTCTTTAATCTAATTAAAGACAGGATATTGATTTGGGGGAAAGATTCAAACGAAGTGGAGTTTTAATGAATCTGTAGTTAGATTGAAATGTGAATTGATAATTTAAATTATCAAATCTGAAAAGTAATCGAGCATGTAATATCACCAGTTTTGCTCCAGAGCGATAGTTAAATCTTTAATTAGATTTGAACATGAAATGGTAATTAATATTTACCGATAACACCGTGGTGTCAGATATGGAGTATTACCAGTTTTGCTCCAGGGGATGAATAGGTTAGGATTGTGAAATAAAATAAATAATTACTTCGGTGTGGTTCGCTAATCCCGACTAGTTTGGAAAACCATAATATGGTTTGAAATGATATCCAAAGGAAGATTAAAGAATAAATTTAGAAGAATTTATCTTTGATAAAATTAATGGGAACCTTTCCCTAAGAATGTGAAAATTTGAATAAAAGAATACTCTGAATTGGAATGAGGCGTATGTTGGGTTTGTGTAACATTTGTTTATTATGTACGTGGGTTATTCGGAAAGGCCGGGTTTATACCCATTCTGAATAACCGATTCGACGATAATTTGAAGATGAAGGCGGTGATTGAAGACCAGAAGTCTTCACATCGTTTGGGTGATTACTGATGATCTTGATTGGGCTGTACACCCAAAATGAGGGAATCAGTTGGTGATCGTCCAGATGTACTTGGAGATCGATGGATATGCGAGGAAACTGCCTTCGGTTTCGTTCAGACCCAGAACGAACTTGAAAATGGACTGTGTGTCTGACATTGGATTTTATTCTGTGTTGATTGATCTCTATTAAATATACATCTTTTTGGCGGCGGAGAATTTATTTTCTTGCTTAATGCCCTTCTCTGAGACGTACGAGCTCAGAGGTTGCATATCGATAGACATCAATAGCATGGCATGAATTGCCTGTGTGTCACGCCTAAGTGCCAGATGATCAAGGCTTCTGTTGAAAAGTAAAGTCTTGTGGTTGATGATCAAAGCACAGCCTGTGTAACAACCCGAAAATCTGGGCCAGTTTAAATTTTTTATTTTGGAAATTTTAGCTAATTTTGAACATTCAAAATGAATTATTTTAAATAATAATGACGAGAAATTTAATTTGAATAGAATTCAACGTATATATTATATACGTCGTCGTTAGAATATAATAATTATATATAAATATAAATATAAATAGAATTGAAAATGGCGCGGTAGTTCGATAATTCGATTTCAAACTTCAATTGAATGTACCGGGTGCAAAACAATCCGGATTTTAGTGAAACCAAAAATAATGGAATCTAATTGGGAATTTCTTTCCAACGAATCCGAAAAATTGAAATTTCATAGCGGTAATCAAAAGATATGTCCAGTTGAAAATTCTGAATAGTCGCTATGGAATTCAGGCCCTTAAAAATGGAAATTTTGCAAACGACCTCGGATTTCGACGAAACCACTTTTGTTGGGTCCGTGATGTAAAGTTATTGCTAGGTTTCAAATTTCATAATTTTTCAAATCAATATGTGAGCGTGGCAAAGGAAAACGTGTTTGACCAGTTTCAGTTGATTTTAACCGACTGGAAAATGGCCATTTTTCCAACGGTCTCAGAATTCGACGAAACTAGTTTTGTTAGGACCGTATCGTCAATACGAAGTTAGAAAATATTTTTCTGGGATTTATAGAGTTCGTATGTGACCCCGGTAAATTGAAATGCGCGTTCAAATTCAATATATAGAGTTATATGTTGATTTTGATGAAAACTGATTGTAATGATCGAATCAGCCTACGATACATATCCCATTGTGTTCAGAATGGGGGTAATTAGCTATGGACGACAGGCGGTGGGCCTCGTTTAGAGGTCGTATGAAAAAGTCAACTTTTTGTAAATTAAATAATTAAATAAAAAAAAAAAATATAAAACTTCCTCTCTCCTCTTCCTTTATTCATTCTGGCCCCCCCTTCGTTCTTTCAGATCGACGAATCAAAAAAAGAAAAAGAAAAAAAAGAAAAGGAAGACGGAGAAGGGGGAGGAGCCGCCGCTCCTCCCAGCAGCGCCGTCGCGCGCGTGACGCTTCCCCCCCCCCCTCAGCAACCGCCGCCTCCCTCTCCTCTTCTTCCCCCTAGCTCCTCCTCTCTCGCCTTCATCTCCTCCTTCTTCTTCTGCATAAAACCGCCGCACCCCTTCCCTCCTGAAACCCTAGCCACGCCCCAACCTCCTCCACCCCGCTGGCCCCGCCGACAACCCCGACAGCCCTCCACCGAACGCAAAGACCCCTCCTCTCCGTTTGAAAACAATGTAAGTTTTAAATTCAAATTTTATTTATTTTTCTTAAGTTAAAAACTGTATTTTTTATATGATAGGAATGTTAAAAAAAAAATCGCATGTAAAGGTTGAAAATATAATTTACATATTATATAGATAATAAAAATGTGATCTTTATATAGTAGGATATAAAATAATGATATTTTTATGTAGTGAAAAGGCGAAATATTTAATTTTGAAAAGGCAAAATACTTATTTTTGAAAAGGCGAAATATTTATTTTTGAAAAGGCGAAATTTTTATCTATATAGTAGCGATGTAAAAATAGAATTTTTATCTATACAGTAGCGATGTAAAAATAGAATTTTTATCTATATAGTAGCGATGTAAAAATAGAATTTTTATCTATATAGCAGCGATGTAAAAATAGAATTTTTATCCATATAGTAGCGGTGTAAAAATAGAATTTTTATCCATAAGGAGTAATGATAAAAATATGATTTTTATATACATAGCAACAATATAAAAATGTGATTTTTATATATGTAGTGGCTACGGACAACGAAAGTGACAAAAGGCGAGAACGGCGATGATTCCCTACATTGGAAGTATCGTGGAGTTGGGATAGCTATTGGTGAGAACTCCTCACTCAAAATTCCTTTTTTCTAGTTATATATATATATATATATATATATATATATATATATATATATATACACACACACTAGGATGCAGACGGTGCTTAGCAGCACCCGACACCCGTCATCCACAGACCATGGATGGCTTGTTTGTTTGATTGACGTGTTGTGAAAATTGTTTGTGATGTTAATGTGAAATCGATAATAAATTGTAGATGGTTGAAATAGATTAATTATCATTGAAAATATAATTTTTAACGTGAATGTGAATAAATGAATATTTATAAACAAATCGGCCGATTTGTTTATATACACTGATTTGACTGATATTGATTGGGATGATAAATTTTACACATCGCCCAACTGAACATATAAAAATCTGTGTTGGTTGATTTGAAACTGCACATGGGTGTTGGGATGATATTTGGCGTACACTAATCCCAATTATTTCATTGTATGTCGATCGATTGGTCGACAGGCTGTGTAAGCGTTGATTATTTATATTTGATGCTTATGCAGTTGTGTTGTGCACTTTGGATGATGGTTGATGGTTTATCGTTGCTATTATATACATCTATTGTATGGAATCCATATAATTAACGTTATATGGTAATTGATTGGGCCTCATTCCAATCGGGGAAAATATTCATGTGTTGACGATGTTCATGTGTTGAAACTATTCAAGTGTTGAGTAAAATATTTTAACAATAAAATATTCATTTTTATCATATTTAAAATTAGAACTACTTCATGGTGGAGTCTGATTTTAAAATCAAACGATAGATACCATAATTTTATAAAATATTTTACATAACAAAAATAGTGATGTGTTGACAGTGCTCATGTGTTGAGATTAGTCGTGTATGGGAAGAAATATAGATTCATGTGTTGAATAGAAAAAATATTCATTTGTTGAATAGAGTAACGAATTTTGTAAAGACCCGCAAATTCCCACCCTTTGAATCGACCATAAACCACACAGGTCTGACCCAAAAAGTGAAAATCTACGAATACTTTAACTTTGGGAATACAACATATTAAAACAACAACAGAAGACTTTTATAACATATCATATAATGTTACATCAGATTACAGAATATACATATCAGAGTACATTGGAATATAATTACAGCGGAAGATAAATACAAAAAATGTAATATACTACAACGGAAGAACACAGCGGAAGGCTCTCTATCTCTGGACACAGCTTTAAGCTTCAACCCAGAATCCTGTTTAATATATCTGCAAAAATAGCTACTCGACTGCCCGTGTGGAAAATATGGGCACCCGAGTTTGCCAGTGGACAAACTACAGGTCAGTCATGGGACTGGTGTGAGAATTCTACTTAACCTATAAAATATAATAAGGCTAATCACAGGACCACGCCACTTTCGCGGAACGGGTTTTCTCCTATGGATTGCCAGTGCATGATTAAAGTAAATCGTCAAAATAACGCAATGCTTTTTGAAAAATGAAACCATTATAAGACCCAAGTCCCATCACACAATGCAACGCAAACCGGAGGATAGGGTTTTACCTTATAATGATCAAAAGATGCTTGATACGATAAACACGGTATTATACAATAATAGTGTGCAACCAATTTGAAATACATCAAAGTAAATGTATTAATCCTAGACGGCATGAGTGCCCCATCCCACTATGTCGCCATATATAGGTATACAATCAAAACCGCGTGATGTCGTATTGGAAATTTGGGTTTCCATCTGAGTCAAGGCTAGGGAGGAGATCCTTACCGATTCGAGACATTCTAGCAATGCCCCAGGATTGGTACTCTGTCCAACCCTTGGATCCTGCAGGGCCGGTCCACACTTACTTTTGTGGATTAGAAATGCCTGAACACACGTTCCCCGGTCCTTTTGGACCTATAACACGGCCAGTGGCGACCGCATAAACCGAGGCCTCGAAAAATCCAACAACCACAATGAATAAATGCCAGCGCTGGTAGGTCCCTGGCACCACTCTAGCTAGAAAGAAACGTGTGCACTCCCTGCGTTCCCTTCTCCCGTTTTAGACTCTACCGGGCTGTGAGGCTCGCGAAGTCACGATATACACAAAGCTATGCCTAAATAGACTGTGCTTTGATCATCAACCACAAGGCTCTGCTTTGCAACAATAAGCCTTGATCAAGTGCAACTTGGCATACCACATCAACAACTCATATCATGCGATCGGTAATTATTTAACATACAAAAGGGTGTTAAGCAAGAGAATAAATCCTCCGCCACCATGCATTTATATATTAAATAAAAAAACCAATTTAATTACATGAAATAAATTTCAATGTCAGGCATGCTATCCATTTACAAGTCCGTTCTGGGTCTGAACGAAACAACGTATCCGTCGATCTCCAGTAAGTCTGGAAGATCATCACTTTTTACCTTGCCTTGGGGGATCAGTCCCAATTCAAGATATCGGTCATCATCAACCAAACGATGTGAAGCTCTCCGGTCTTCAGTCGCCGTCTTCATCTTCGACTCTTGATCGTCGTGATGATTATTCAGAATGGGCTAGACCCGGTCTTCCTGAATAACTCGCGTATTCGTAATTAAAATCAACCATACGCCACATTCCAACTTTGAATATCCTTTTAAATAAAAATTATTATTTATGTTAAAAGGTTCTCATTAATTTTATCAAGATAAAATAAATTACATTTTAATCTTTCTAAAAAGATTTATTAATATTCCAACTTTGATTTTTAATACAAAAATCATTATTACAAGATTATTAATTTCAATAAACCAATCTTGTCTTAAATTGGATTAAAGAACTAGTGTCATTTAAAACACAGTTCACGATAAACCCAAAACCAAATGCCAAAAAATGGAATTTCTATAGAAATCAAATCAACAAATAATCGTTATAAATTTCTGTACCTTTTAAATTTATAAAGTAGATTTACAAATTTCAAATAGTAATTTCAGTGTAAATTGGATTAAAGGATAAATGTTATTTAAAACATCGTCCACTGCAAATCCAATCTAATTATCAATCACCAAACATAAATGTTAAGATCTAATGATCTTAAATAAAAGATTTATCCTAAAAATATTTAAAATAATCAATAAAATATTATTTATGTAAAATATTCTATAGAAATACAAAATCTTTTATTATACAAAAATCCTTTTATTATGTAAACATTCTTTATTTAAAAAGAAATTCTGCATTGGAATGCGACTCAACCATGCACCATATAATTTGAGTCATATGGATTTCATACATTTCATGTATAGGGTAATAACAGAAAATAATCCTAAATCCATCCATTAACAACCAAAGTGACAATGTCAACTGTGTGAGCATTAAAATAAAACAATAACGCTCATCGCAGCCTGTTGATCAATCGATAGACATATAATTTAAACATTGGGATTTGTGTCAGTCAAGTATCGTCCCAATACCCGTGTGGGGTTTTCAGCCAACAACAGTTCATATAAATAAATAAATACAGAATTGGTTAATAGGTTTAACCAATTTCAATTTCACCAAACATGTCACTTATATCGAGTAAGAATGTATTTTACTCGTATGATCTCACTATATATTCCTAAAGTTACATAAAGGGCAATTTATTTATATAGCTTTATTGTGGATGACAAATGGGATATAATTTCCATTATTCTTTATTTGTATGAAGTTCCTTAACAATACTTTTCAGTGTATATTTTGACCAACAATACAATTGTATATTAGAATATAAATTCTAATGCAAGTTTTGCAAATAAAAATTGGATTTTATATTTGCGTATAAATTCTACTGTATATTATGCAAATAAAAGTGATTCTTATATTTTCACATAATTTCTGTTTCCTACAAAGATGAGTGAAAGTGATACACTCATTTTGTTAGCAATTCTATTTCAACAAATACAATGTAAATAAAAGTGTGTTTCTAATCTTGTACTTTTATTTAATAAAACAATGGTAAATAAAATGTCTTTTTAATCTTTTACTTTTATTTAACAAAACAATGACAAATAAAAGTATAATTTTCTTTCTATGCTTTATTTGCATCTAAAAATGCAAATAAGAAATATAACTCTCTTTTTATTTTTTCTTTACAATGTAAATAAAATGGTTCACACAATTTTGTTCTTTTTCTTTACAATAGAAAATGTAAATAAAAGGATTCACATTATTTTGTTCTTTTTCATTAAAAAAAAATATAATTTTTATCATACCGTTATAACTCATATATAAATTACATAGAAAAATGTCATTTTTATTATATCGTTCTAATTCACATCTAAATTACATAGAAAAATGTAATCTTTGTTATGCGATGGGAATTCATATTTTAATTACATAGAAAAATGTAATTCCTATCATACGACATAAATTCATATTTAAATTACATCTAAAAATGTAGTTTTTATCCTACAGTGCAAATTCACATTTTAATTACATGTAAAAATGTAATTTTCATTCTACCGTTATTATTCATCTCTAAATTACATTGAAAAATGTAATTTTAATCATGCAATGTAAATTTACATTTTTATATCATAGAAAAATGCAATTTTTGTCATACGGTGCAAATTCATATATAAATTGCATATAAAAATGTAACTTTTGTTATGCAAAGTAAATTCACCTTTTAATTACGTATAAAAATGTAATTTTATTCATACGGTGGAAATTCATTCATAAATAACATATAAAAATGTAATTTATTTCATACGATGAAAAATCATTCATAAATAACATATAAAAATGTGTTTCATTTCATACAATGTAAAAACATCTTCTTTTTTTATGTACAATGCAAAAATATCATCTTTTTATAGTTATAATATATTAGCTTTACTATTTTACGATGTAAAAATATGATCTTTTATATTTTACAAAGTAAAAATATCAACTCTACTATTTTACAATGTAAAAATATAATCTTTTCTATTTTACAATGTAAAAATATTCATTTTCCTATTTTGCAATGTAAAAATATGACTTTTTTCTATTTTACAATGAAAATAATAACTTCTTTATTCATTCTTTCATTACATATAAATGTAATCTTTTCTATTTATTACAATGAATAAAATTTCAATAAAAATGTAATCTTATCTTATGAACTTTTCATTGCAACAAAATGAAAAATAAAAATAAAATCTTTTTATTTTCATCTTTACAGTGAAATCTACATCACATTAAAAATATCATCTTTAATGCAACATCTTTCTATTAAAAACAATGAACACATAAAAATATAATCTTTTACATTGCTTCTTTTATTTGAAATCACTATTCCTTACAAATGAAATTCTTTATATTACTTCTTTAATCAAAAACAATATTTCATTAAAAATGAGATTTTTAATGTTACAGCCTTTATTGAAATCAAAGTGACAAATAGTATGTCATTTTATTGAAATCACTATTATTGAAAACAATAGACAATAAAAATCAAATCTTTAATTTCAATCCTAATATGACAAAAAAAAATGTAATCTTTTAATTTCATTCTTTTTAATGAAACAATTTCATATTGAAAATATATGCTTTTTAATTTACTCTTCTTAATGTAACAAATTTACATTAAGAATATATTCTTCTTAATTCATTCCTTTTAATTTAAACAAATAGAAAATGTATTTTATTCATTGTTCAAATTCTATTGTAAATAAACAAATAAAAATAATATTTTATTTGTCGTTCTAATTCTATTGTTGAATCAATAAATAAAAATAATATTTAATTTATACAAAATAAATTTCAACATCTAGATCTGAATAAATACGATTAAATCTGACATAACTATGTTTTAGATCCAATTCTCTAACTGAAAATAAATTTAATAATATCTGCAATTTCAATGCGAATCCAACACATCGTACACAACAAATCATATCACAAGCACAATCAATAATTCACACAACATAGAATATTTCAGAATTGAATAAATATAATAATACAATTATTTTAACGCGAGAAAACAATTTATAATTGATTAAATAATCAAAATTAGAATTCTCACCTAGATTTTTTTGGCCAAAATTTTACTGTCTCCTTTTCAGCTGCGGTCTGCGCCATCGCGAAGCTCTTAATTTTGTGATTCCAACGCAATTTACGGTTCGTCAAACGGACCTCATATGAAAGAGTTATGAATTTTTAAAGATCGGGTAATTAAATAATTAAATAATAATAATAAAAAAAGAGCGGACCCTTCTTCCTCTTCACGTCGTTCTCTCTTGGCCGAACCCAACTCCCCATTCCAAAGCCAAATTCGCACCCCTCCACATAGCCCCGTTCATCGATCAACCACCTCCATTCGAACCGCCTTGCCACGAGCCACCACCACCCAGAAGCATGTCGAACTCGGCCTCCAATCTCACCCCGAAAGCACCCAAAAACGCAGCCACTTCAGGCCGAAAATCCGCGAAATCCGTGCACTAAAATCCGATCTTAACCGTATAGATTGAAAGGTCTCTGAATTCTCTTCGATTTGGTAGGTCATACGTCGATTTTCGTTGAGCGGATCAAAAGTTATTGAGGTTTGAAAATCGGACAATTCTGGCCATCAAATTCTGGGCGGCGGCTGGCCATTAGAGAATTAGGGTTTCGGATTTTTTTACATTATTTTAATGTTTAATTCCGAATTTCGTGAAATAAAGTGGATTTTTGGACTCTCTCGGATTTGGGCCTGCTTACTGTTGATCTTAACGTTTTGAGGCCTTCTGAACGCGATGGGCTATGTCCCAAAGTCCAATTCTGAAATATACAGCAGTTCTTTTCGGTTTTACTTGAAAATACAATATTAAATTAATTATTTAATTTCTACCGTACATTTAAATACGCCGGGGCCACATACGACCTCTAAAAATTCTAAAAAAAATATTTTTAGCTTTCTTATGACGATACGAATCCAACAAAATTATTTTCGTCGAATTCTGAGACTGTTTGAAAAATGCCTATTTTTAAGTCGTTTAAATTTAACTGAAAATTGACAAAACAGAAATCTTTTTGCCACGGCCACAAATTAATTCTAAAAATTATGAAAAATTAAACTTAACAATATTTTGACATTCCGGATCCAACAAAAGTGGTTTCGTCGAAAACAGAGGTCGTTTGAAAAATGACTATTTTTAAGGCCAATATATTTAATATTAAAAATACATTTTTAAACAAATAAATCCCGAAACTCAAAATATATAAGTGTTTACTGTTTTTCAATGTAGAAACATCATTCTGAACTCAATGGAAGTGGTTTCGAGTTCAAATTCCTTCGTATGCAAAAAGTAGCATTTTGACCTTTATAAATTTCATAGCGACCTTTCTAAATATTGAATTGGCCATAACTTTTGATTTCCGCTATGAAATTTCGATTTTTTGGATTCGTTGGAAAGATATTTTTAAATAGATTCTAATATTTTTGGTTTCACTAAAATTCGTTAAATTTTGCATCCTGTACGGTCAGTCAAAGTTCAAGTTTGACTTTTCAAACTACCGCGTTATTTCTAACTCTTTTGTTAATTAAAATTAAATCATTCATTCTAACTTCGATTTAAATCAAATTTGTGATCATTATTATTTAAATATCAAACTTATTAAAATCACTTAAAAATAAATTTTAAATTGGCCCTGATTTTTGCGGGTTGTTACAATCGCCCCCACTTAAAAACTTTTCGTCCTCGAAAAGGAACGTAGCTAAAAATTGTAAAATTAACTATCTTAATTTTAAATTTTAATGGTAGATTATCTTTTCAAAATATACATAACTTTATATGTATAAAAATCATATTTCAATGAATAGATTATAAATATCAAAAATGCGTTAATTATAAATTCGTAACTCTTAACTCGTTCTAGGGCATTACTAACCCCATCTCTAACGAGTTTACTCATTCTAGGATACTGCTGATCCTATCTCTAACGAGTATTCTTATTGGACATTACTAATCCAATCTCTGATGAGTCTTCTGTTCAGTTCTAATGAGTTGTACCCCAAAGATTTGAGCTAACCAGAGCTCTGATTCCAACTGTAAAGACCCGCAAATTCCCACCCTTTGAATCGACCATAAACCACACAGGTCTGACCCAAAAAGTGAAAATCTACGAATACTTTAACTTTGGGAATACAACATATTAAAACAACAACAGAAGACTTTTATAACATATCATATAATGTTACATCAGATTACAGAATATACATATCAGAGTACATTGGAATATAATTACAGCGGAAGATAAATACAAAAAATGTAATATACTACAACGGAAGAACACAGCGGAAGGCTCTCTATCTCTGGACACAGCTTTAAGCTTCAACCCAGAATCCTGTTTAATATATCTGCAAAAATAGCTACTCGACTGCCCGTATGGAAAATATGGGCACCCGAGTTTGCCAGTGGACCAACTACAGGTCAGTCATGGGACTGGTGTGAGAATTCAACTTAACCTATAAAATATAATAAGGCTAATCACAGGACCACGCCACTTTCGCGGAACGGGTTTTCTCCTATGGATTGCCAGTGCATGACTAAAGTAAATCGTCAAAATAACGCAATGCTTTTTGAAAAATGAAACCATTATAAGACCCAAGTCCCATCACACAATGCAACGCAAACCGGAGGATAGGGTTTTACCTTATAATGATCAAAAGATGCTTGATACGATAAACACGGTATTATACAATAATAGTGTGCAACCAATTTGAAATACATCAAAGTAAATGTATTAATCCTAGACGGCATGAGTGCCCCATCCCACTATGTCGCCATATATAGGTATACAATCAAAACCGCGTGATGTCGTATTGAAAATTTGGGTTTCCATCTGAGTCAAGGCTAGGGAGGAGATCCTTACCGATTCGAGACATTCTAGCAATGCCCCAGGATTGGTACTCTGTCCAACCCTTGGATCCTGCAGGGCCAGTCCACACTTACTTTTGTGGATTAGAAATGCCTGAACACACGTTCACCGGTCCTTTTGGACCTATAACACGGCCAGTGGCGACCGCATAAACCGAGGCCTCGAAAAATCCAACAACCACAATGAATAAATGCCAGCGCTGGTAGGTCCCTGGCACCACTCTAGCTAGAAAGAAACGTATGCACTCCCTGCGTTCCCTTCTCCCGTTTTAGACTCTACCGGGCTGTGAGGCTCGCGAAGTCACGATATACACAAAGTTATGCCTAAATAGACTGTGCTTTGATCATCAACCACAAGGCTCTGCTTTGCAACAATAAGCCTTGATCAAGTGCAACTTGGCATACCACATCAACAACTCATATCATGCGATCGGTAATTATTTAACATACAAAAGGGTGTTAAGCAAGAGAATAAATCCTCCGCCACCATGCATTTATATATTAAATAAAAAAACCAATTTAATTACATGAAATAAATTTCAATGTCAGGCATGCTATCCATTTACAAGTCCGTTCTGGGTCTGAACGAAACAACGTATCCGTCGATCTCCAGTAAGTCTGGAAGATCATCACTTTTTACCTTGCCTTGGGGGATCAGTCCCAATTCAAGATATCGGTCATCATCAACCAAACGATGTGAAGCTCTCCGGTCTTCAGTCACCGTCTTCATCTTCGACTCTTGATCGTCGTGATGATTATTCAGAATGGGCTAGACCTGGTCTTCCTGAATAACTCGCGTATTCGTAATTAAAATCAACCATACGCCACATTCCAACTTTGAATATCCTTTTAAATAAAAATTATTATTTATGTTAAAAGGTTCTCATTAATTTTATCAAGATAAAATAAATTACATTTTAATCTTTCTAAAAAGATTTATTAATATTCCAACTTTGATTTTTAATACAAAAATCATTATTACAAGATTATTAATTTCAATAAACCAATCTTGTCTTAAATTGGATTAAAGAACTAGTGTCATTTAAAACACAGTTCACGATAAACCCAAAACCAAATGCCAAAATATGGAATTTCTATAGAAATCAAATCAACAAATAATCGTTATAAATTTCTGTATCTTTTAAATTTATAAAGTAGATTTACAAATTTCAAATAGTAATTTCAGTGTAAATTGGATTAAAGGATAAATGTTATTTAAAACATCGTCCACTGCAAATCCAATCTAATTATCAATCACCAAACATAAATGTTAAGATCTAATGATCCTAAATAAAAGATTTATCCTAAAAATATTTAAAATAATCAATAAAATATTATTTATGTAAAATATTCTATAGAAATACAAAATCTTTTATTATACAAAAATCCTTTTATTATGTAAACATTCTTTATTTAAAAAGAAATTCTGCATTGGAATGCGACTCAACCATGCACCATATAATTTGAGTCATATGGATTTCATACATTTCATGTATAGGGTAATAACAGAAAATAATCCTCAATCCATCCATTAAAAACCAAAGTGACAATGTCAACTGTGTGAGCATTAAAATAAAACAATAACGCTCATCGCAGCCTGTTGATCAATCGATAGACATATAATTTAAACATTGGGATTTGTGTCAGTCAAGTATCGTCCCAATACCCGTGTGGGGTTTTCAGCCAACAACAGTTCATATAAATAAATAAATACAGAATTGGTTAATAGGTTTAACCAATTTCAATTTCACTAAACATGTCACTTATATCGAGTAAGAATGTATTTTACTCGTATGATCTCACTATATATTCCTAAAGTTACATAAAGGGCAATTTATTTATATAGCTTTATTGTGGATGACAAATGGGATATAATTTCCATTATTCTTTATTTGTATGAAGTTCCTTAACAATACTTTTCAGTGTATATTTTGACCAATAATACAATTGTATATTAGAATATAAATTCTAATGCAAGTTTTGCAAATAAAAATTGGATTTTATATTTGCGTATAAATTCTACTGTATATTATGCAAATAAAAGTGATTCTTATATTTTCACATAATTTCTGTTTCCTACAAAGATGAGTGAAAGTGATACACTCATTTTGTTAGCAATTCTATTTCAACAAATACAATGTAAATAAAAGTGTGTTTCTAATCTTGTACTTTTATTTAATAAAACAATGGTAAATAAAATGTCTTTTTAATCTTTTACTTTTATTTAACAAAACAATGACAAATAAAAGTATAATTTTCTTTCTATGCTTTATTTGCATCTAAAAATGCAAATAAGAAATATAACTCTCTTTTTATTTTTTCTTTACAATGTAAATAAAATGGTTCACACAATTTTGTTCTTTTTCTTTACAATAGAAAATGTAAATAAAAGGATTCACATTATTTTGTTCTTTTTCATTAAAAAAAAAATATAATTTTAATCATACCGTTATAACTCATATATAAATTACATAGAAAAATGTCATTTTTATTATATCGTTCTAATTCACATCTAAATTACATAGAAAAATGTAATCTTTGTTATGCGATGGGAATTCATATTTTAATTACATAGAAAAATGTAATTCCTATCATACGACATAAATTCATATTTAAATTACATCTAAAAATGTAGTTTTTATCCTACAGTGCAAATTCACATTTTAATTACATGTAAAAATGTAATTTTCATTCTACCGTTATTATTCATCTCTAAATTACATTGAAAAATGTAATTTTAATCATGCAATGTAAATTTACATTTTTATATCATAGAAAAATGCAATTTTTGTCATACGGTGCAAATTCATATATAAATTGCATATAAAAATGTAACTTTTGTTATGCAAAGTAAATTCACCTTTTAATTACGTATAAAAATGTAATTTTATTCATACGGTGGAAATTCATTCATAAATAACATATAAAAATGTAATTTATTTCATACGATGAAAAATCATTCATAAATAACATATAAAAATGTGTTTCATTTCATACAATGTAAAAACATCTTCTTTTTTTATGTACAATGCAAAAATATCATCTTTTTATAGTTATAATATATTAGCTTTACTATTTTACGATGTAAAAATATGATCTTTTATATTTTACAAAGTAAAAATATCAACTCTACTATTTTACAATGTAAAAATATAATCTTTTCTATTTTACAATGTAAAAATATTCATTTTCCTATTTTGCAATGTAAAAATATGACTTTTTTCTATTTTACAATGAAAATAATAACTTCTTTATTCATTCTTTCATTACATATAAATGTAATCTTTTCTATTTATTACAATGAATAAAATTTCAATAAAAATGTAATCTTATCTTATGAACTTTTCATTGCAACAAAATGAAAAATAAAAATAAAATCTTTTTATTTTCATCTTTACAGTGAAATCTACATCACATTAAAAATATCATCTTTAATGCAACATCTTTCTATTAAAAACAATGAACACATAAAAATATAATCTTTTACATTGCTTCTTTTATTTGAAATCACTATTCCTTACAAATGAAATTCTTTATATTACTTCTTTAATCAAAAACAATATTTCATTAAAAATGAGATTTTTAATGTTACAGCATTTATTGAAATCAAAGTGACAAATAGTATGTCATTTTATTGAAATCACTATTATTGAAAACAATAGACAATAAAAATCAAATCTTTAATTTCAATCCTAATATGACAAAAAAATGTAATCTTTTAATTTCATTCTTTTTAATGAAACAATTTCATATTGAAAATATATGCTTTTTAATTTACTCTTCTTAATGTAACAAATTTACATTAAGAATATATTCTTCTTAATTCATTCCTTTTAATTTAAACAAATAGAAAATGTATTTTATTCATTGTTCAAATTCTATTGTAAATAAACAAATAAAAATAATATTTTATTTGTCGTTCTAATTCTATTGTTGAATCAATAAATAAAAATAATATTTAATTTATACAAAATAAATTTCAACATCTAGATCTGAATAAATACGATTAAATCTGACATAACTATGTTTTAGATCTAATTCTCTAACTGAAAATAAATTTAATAATATCTGCAATTTCAATGCGAATCCAACACATCGTACACAACAAATCATATCACAAGCACAATCAATAATTCACACAACATAGAATATTTCAGAATTGAATAAATATAATAATACAATTATTTTAACGCGAGAAAACAATTTATAATTGATTAAATAATCAAAATTAGAATTCTCACCTAGATTTTTTTGGCCAAAATTTTACTATCTCCTTTTCAGCTGCGGTCTGCGCCATCGCGAAGCTCTTAATTTTGTGATTCCAACGCAATTTACGGTTCGTCAAACGGACCTCGTATGAAAGAGTTATGAATTTTTAAAGATCGGGTAATTAAATAATTAAATAAAAAAATAATAATAATAAAAAAAGAGCGGACCCTTCTTCCTCTTCACGTCGTTCTCTCTTGGCCGAACCCAACTCCCCATTCCAAAGCCAAATTCGCACCCCTCCACACAGCCCCGTTCATCGATCAACCACCTCCATTCGAACCGCCTTGCCACGAGCCACCACCACCCGGAAGCATGTCGAACTCGGCCTCCAATCTCACCCCGAAAGCACCCAAAAACGCAGCCACTTCAGGCCGAAAATCCGCGAAATCCGTGCACTAAAATCCGATCTTAACCGTATAGATTGAAAGGTCTCTGGATTCTCTTCGATTTGGTAGGTCATACGTCGATTTTCGTTGAGCGGATCAAAAGTTATTGAGGTTTGAAAATCGGACAATTCTGGCCATCAAATTCTGGGCGGCGGCTGGCCATTAGAGAATTAGGGTTTCGGATTTTTTTACATTATTTTAATGTTTAATTCCGAATTTCGTGAAATAAAGTGGATTTTTGGACTTTCTCGGATTTGGGCCTGCTTACTGTTGATCTTAACGTTTTGAGGCCTTCTGAACGCGATGGGCTATGTCCCAAAGTCCAATTCTGAAATATACAGCAGTTCTTTTCGGTTTTACTTGAAAATACAATATTAAATTAATTATTTAATTTCTACCGTACATTTAAATACGCCGGGGCCACATACGACCTCTAAAAATTCTAAAAAAAATATTTTTAGCTTTCTTATGACGATACGAATCCAACAAAATTATTTTCGTCGAATTCTGAGACTGTTTGAAAAATGCCTATTTTTAAGTCGTTTAAATTTAACTGAAAATTGACAAAACAGAAATCTTTTTGCCACGGCCACAAATTAATTCTAAAAATTATGAAAAATTAAACTTAACAATATTTTGACATTCCGGATCCAACAAAAGTGGTTTCGTCGAAAACAGAGGTCGTTTGAAAAATGACTATTTTTAAGGCCAATATATTTAATATTAAAAATACATTTTTAAACAAATAAATCCCGAAACTCAAAATATATAAGTGTTTACTGTTTTTCAATGTAGAAACATCATTCTGAACTCAATGGAAGTGGTTTCGAGTTCAAATTCCTTCGTATGCAAAAAGTAGCATTTTGACCTTTATAAATTTCATAGCGGCCTTTCTAAATATTGAATTGGCCATAACTTTTGATTCCCGCTATGAAATTTCGATTTTTCGGATTCATTGGAAAGATATTTTTAAATAGATTCTAATATTTTTGGTTTCACTAAAATCCGTTAAATTTTGCATCCTGTACGGTCAGTCAAAGTTCAAGTTTGACTTTTCAAACTACCGCGTTATTTCTTACTCTTTTGTTAATTAAAATTAAATCATTCATTCTAACTTCGATTTAAATCAAATTTGTGATCATTATTATTTAAATAAATTATTTAAATATCAAACTTATTAAAATCACTTAAAAATAAATTTTAAATTGGCCCTGATTTTTGCGGGTTGTTACAAATTTATTGAAATATATAAAGCCGTGTTGACTAGAGTTGCGCTATTTTGACGTGAACGATATTTATATCGATTTTATTCGAATACCGAAAAGGAAGTGATTTCAAAATATAACGTTTTGAAAATATTGTCATTTATATAGTAACGATATGAAATATTCAATTTTGATTTGAAATTGAATGTAACGTTGAAATGGTTTTGAAAACGAATTTAAAACGATTTATAAAATACGTTTTAAAAGGAAATCGACGAAATATATATAATATATATAATGGCCCGAATAGAACGCGCCGCGCCGCGGCAGTTCGTGAATTTCGACCATTGACTTCGAATTGACGTTGCGGGAGATCCGATCGTCGTATTCTCCTAAAACCGGAACCGTTGGGTTCGTATCGAAAAGAGCATTCCAATGAATATTAGAAATTTGAAATCTAACGGTTGGATTTGGAATAATGTCCAAATCAAATTTGGAAAAGGTCATTGTAAGTGCAGTTCGATGGCCGTTGATGGAAATTGACTGTACGGGCCTTGATAAAATTATTAAAAATATCTATAATTTGTGTAAAATCATAAGAAATGATTTGGGAAAAATTGGGCTAAAGAATTCCACATTTGAAAAGATAAAAATAGATTTTTATCGAAATGAACTAGTTTTGAACTAGAATTAAAATCAATTTATTTTTGAAATAAATAAATTGAATTTGAAAGTGATTTTAAAAATAATCAATATTCCCGATACGTGGATTGGACTGGAGTTGAATCGAAATTATCTTTGGAATATTTCGATGTTGGATTTCGTGACTATACAGATATTGTTATGGGAATTTGAAAGATATATTTTATATCGTTATTTCCAATACGATATTTGTTGGTTTCAGAATTTGATATTGAATATAAGCCGATATATTTTCTATTCAGAGCCTTGTATTTAATATCAAATGTGATTTGGGTTTATCGTGGATCGTGTTTTAGATGACATTGGTTCTTTAACCCTGTTAAAGAAAGGATATTGATTTTTGAAAAGATTAAAACTAAGTGGAGTTTTAATGAATCTTTAATTAGATTGAAATGTGAATTGATAATTGAAATTATCAAATTTGGAAATTGATCGAGAATGGAGTATCACCAGTTTTGCTCCAAAGCGATAGCCAAATCTTTAATTAGATTTAAACGTGAAATG
The DNA here is from genome assembly GCA_030737875.1 of Allium sativum. Classification (NCBI taxonomy): domain Eukaryota; kingdom Viridiplantae; phylum Streptophyta; class Magnoliopsida; order Asparagales; family Amaryllidaceae; genus Allium; species Allium sativum. Next base: position 477,570,356 of record CM060923.1, on the reverse strand, counting down.
GTAATTAACTTTACCGATAACACCGTGGTGTTAGATATGGAGTATTACCAGTTTTGCTCCATGGGATATATAGGTTGGGAATGGGAAATAAAATAAAACATTACTTCGGTGTGGTTCGCTAATCCCGACTAGTTTGAAATGATATCCAAAGGAAGATTAAAGAATAAATTTTGAAGAACTTATCTTGGATAAAATTAATGGGAACCTCTCCCGAAGAATGTGATTTTGTGAATAAAAGAATATTCTGAATTGGAATGAGGCGTTTGTTGTGTTTGTGTAACATTTGTTTATTACATACATGGGTTATTCAGAAAGGCCGGGTTTATACCCATTCTGAATAACCGATTCGACGAGATGTCGAAGATGAAGACGGTGGTTGAAGACCGGAAGTCTTCTCATCGTTTGGGTGATTACTGATGATCTCGATTGGGCTGTACACCCAAGATGAGGGAAACAGTTGGTGATCATCCAGACGTACTTGGAGATGGATGGATATGCGAGGAAAGTGCCTCCTGTTTCGTTCAGACCCAGAACGAACTTGTAAATGGATTGTGTGTCTGACATTGGATTTTATTCTGTGTTGATTGATCTCTATTAAATATACATCTGTTTGGCGGCGGAGAATTTATTCTCTTGCTTAGCGCCCTTCTCTGAGACGTACGAGCTCAGAAGTTGTATATCGATGAACATCAGTCGCATGGAGTGAATTGCCAGTGTGACACGCCTAAGTGGCAATTGATCAGGGCTTCTGTTGAAAAGCAAAGTCTTGTGGTTGATGTTCAATGCACGGCCTGTGTGGCATAGCTTTGTTTTTAACGTGAATTCGCGAGCCTCACACCTCGGTATGAGTCAAAAACGGGAGACGGACTGCTGGGAGAGCACGACGTTTCTTTCTAGCTAGGGTGGTGTCAGTGACCTACCAGCCATGACATTTATATACTTTTCACCTGTGTGGTTGTTGGAATGCGAGGCGCCTCGGATATAGGTCTGTAAGGACCGGGAAACGTGTGTTCAGGAATAACTAATCCTCAAAAGTAAGAGAGGACCAGCCCAGCCGATTCCAAGGATCAAAGTGGGGTCCTGAGGCTTTTGCTTGAGTGTCTCGAACGCGGAGAGGAGCTTGCCCCTTGCCTCGACTCATGATGGAAATCCAATTTCCAATATGTGATATTGTGGTATTAATTGTAGAACAAGTATGGCGACATGATATATGGTACCCATGCCGTCTATGATTGATATTTACGATTGAAATTGTTTTGATACTATACACTTATAATAGTATCAAATGATTTGTTTTAAACGTATCAAGCATTATTTGGCTATTATAAGGGAAAACCCTATCCTCCGGCTTGCGTTGCATTGTGTGATGGGACCTGGGTCTTATAATAGCTTCATTTTTCCAAAAAGCATTGCGTTGTTTTGTTATATGCACTAGTATTCTTGGGAGGAAACCCGTTCCGTGTTATACGGCGTGGTCCCTTGAATTACTATCTTAACTGTTTTAGTCCTCGCACCAGTCACATGACTGACCTGGAGTTTATTGTTTTGACCTAAACTCTGGGTGCCCTTATTTTCGACATGGGCAGCTAGTAGTTTTGGTTTTGCAGATTTATATTCACAGGGTCCTGATTTATAGCTGGAACGATGCTCGGAAAGCTCTGTATCCGTGTATCACTCCTAGTTGTGCTTTTGTATTATTTTCCGCTGCTATGTAATTTATTGTAATCTCTGATATTTATCGAATGTAATTTATTCATTTATACTCTGTATATTCTTGTATCTGATGGAATTGTTGTAATAACAATGAAATGTTCTTCCGTCTGTGTTCCGATGTGTGTGGTTCTCAAAGTATCCACTCTTTCCTTCACAGGGAAGTTACGGGTTCTTACACTGTGTGGCGCAGCTTTGTGTAAGACGTTAATTCGCGAGCCTAACACCTCGGTATGAGTTAAAAACGGGATAGTGACTGCAGGGAGAGCACGGCGTTTCTTTCTAGCTAGTGGTCAGTGCTTAAACTGGCTGACATTTATATACTTTTCACTTGTGTGGTTGTTGGAATGCGAGGCGCCTCGGATATAGGTCTGTTAGCACCGGGAAACGTGTGTTCAGGGATAACTAATCCTCAAAAGTAAGAGAGGACCGGCCCTGAAGATCCAAGGATCATAGTGGGGTCCTGAGACATTTGCTAGAGTGTCTCGAATTGGAGAGGAGCTTGCATTTTGCCTCGACTCATGATGGAATCCAATTTCCAATACGTGATATTTCGGTTATATTTGTAGAACCTAGTACGGCGACATTGTGGTATGGGTCATTAATGCCATCTATGATTGATATTTACGATTGAAATTGTTTTGACACTATACGTTTATTATAGTATCAAATAATGTGTTTTTAACGTATCAAGCATGCTTTGGCTATTATAAGGTAAAAACCCTATCCTCCGGCTTGCGTTGCATTGTGTGATGGGACCTAGGTCTTATAATAGCTTCATTTTTCTTTATTTAGCATTGCGCTGTTTGTTTTATGCACTAGTATTCTTGGGAGGAAACCCATTCCGTGTTATACGGCGTGGTCCCTTGAACTACTCTCTTTTAAAGTAAAGCTTTAAATAACTGTTTTAGTTCTCACACCAGTCACATGGCTGACCTGGAGTTTATTGTTTTAACTAAACTATGGGTGCCCCTATTTTCGATACGGGCAACTAGTAGTTTTGGTTTTGCAGATTTCTATTCACAGGATCCTGATTTACAGCGGGAACGATGCTCGGAAAGCTCTGTATCCGTGTATTACTTTCAGTTGTGTTTTGTATTGTTTTCCAGCTGCTATGTAATTTATTGTAATCTCTGATATTTTTCTGTTGTATAATATTTATTCATACTCTGTATATTCTTGTAATCTGATGGAATTGTTGTAAATAACTATGAAATGTTCTTCTGTTTGTGTTCGGATGTGTGTTGTTCTCAACTCAATCCGCGATTTCCCGCAAGGGGGATTCCGGATCGTTTCATCGTGGATTTTCAAAACTAATTCAAATTCAATTTATTTATTTCAAAAATAAATTGATTTTAATTCTAATTCAAAACTAGTTCATTTCGATAAAAATCTATTTTTATCTTTTCAAATATGGAATTTTTCATCTCAGTTCTTCACAAATCATTTCTTATGATTTTACACAAATTATTGATATTTTTAATAATTTTATCAAGGCCCGTACAGTCGATTTCCATCAATGGCCATCGAACTGCACTTACAGCGACCTTTTCCAAATTTGATTTGGACATAATTCCAAATCCAACCGTTAGATTTCAAATTTCTAATATTCATTGGAAAACTCTTTTCGATACGAACCCAACGTTTCCGGTTTTTGGAGAATCCGACGGTCAGATCTCCTGTAATGTCCATTCGAAGTTAATGGTCGAAATTCATGAACTACCGCAGCGCGGCGCGTTCTATTCAGGCCATTATATATATAATATATATATGTTATATATATTTTGTCGATTTCCTTTTAAAACATAACTTAGAAATATCATCGATAATTGGCCTACGAAACATATCCCATTGTGTCTGGGATGGGGTTATTTAGCTAGGGACGACAGTCGTTGGGTTTGAATTGGTGCTCGTGTGGAGAAACACTATTTTAAAATTAATAAAACCCACGAGCTAATCAAAATTCTCCATTCATTAAAATAAAAAAATATCACAGAAACCCCGCCCCCCCTCGACATCAATGACGGAAGTGCTCCCAACTTCCCGAGCTTTTTGTCGCCGCCACGTCCACTTTCAGCCCTACCCCCAGTTCAACTTTTTGTTCGCCTGTCCCTCCTCTTTAAATCCATACCTGCCACTCTCCCTATCGTCTTGTATTTCGTGCGAACGACCTCCTCAAAATCGAGAACTTTTTCGTCGCCGTCTCTGATAGACGCCTCCGAGTTCATCGCGACCACCACCCCCTCGAGCGCCTCTCCTAGCTCTTTCTAGTGGTGTAGGCCGATTCTCTTATCGTGCAGCGGTTTATTCGATAAATCAAAAGCTAGTTTGGAACCATCGTGAAAGGTATCGGCTTTATTTTACTTGAATTGAAAATAACACTTTTAAGTGTTGCAAACTTTGAAAAATTATATCTTTGTCGTGTGTTGACGAAATTCGATGAAACAGGACTTGGAAATTACTCCAGAATTAGAAGTCAGAAGAGAGCCATTAAAGAATGTTGGCAAAGAAACTAGAGAGCTAAGGAGCAAAAAGATTCATTTAGTTAAAGTGTAGTGGAGTAGTGATCCTAGAGACTGTACTTGGGTGACTGAGGAGAGCATTAAGCAAGCTTACCCCAAATGCAGAGTGGACATCTCTGACTAACTCCGGTGCAAGGTACCTTTACAATACTTTGCATTTACATTTTTGTTTCCTACTTTACTGTTGTTTCCTTTTCGGGGACGAAAAGTTTTAAGTGGGGGAGATTGTATCAACCTGGAAAATGCGAGCCAATTTAAATTTTTTTAAATTGGCTATTTCAAAGGAATTTGAACAATTGAAATAGAATATTTCAATAAAATAGTGAATTAGAAATAGTAGGACAGTTTGAAAATTTGAATTCAAACTTTGACTGACGTCACCGGGTGCAAAATATAACGGATGTTGGTGGAACCAAAAATATTTAAATCTGTTTATGAATACCTTTCTAACGAATCTGAAAAATAAAAGTTTCATAGCGGAAATCAAAAGTTATGGCCAAATGAATTTTCAGAAAGGTCGTTATATTGAACATATAGCCCTTGAAAATAGATATTTTGCAAAAGACCCCGGAATTCGACGAAACCACTTTTGTTGGATCCGGGATGTCAAACTATTGCTAGGTTTCAAATTTCATAATTTTTGAAGCTAGTATGTGAGCGTGGAAAAAGAAAATCTGTGGTCAATTTCTGTTAAATTGGATCGACCAGAAAATGGCAATTTTTCAAACGATCTCAGAATTCGACGAAACTAGTTTTGTTGGGACCATAGCGTCAAAGCATAGCTAGATTTATTTTTCTAGAATTTTTCGAAAGGCAAACTACGGTTAGTCATGGGACTGGTGTGAGAAACTCTAAACAGTTATAATTAAGTTATTTAAATGATAAGGCAAATCATAGGACCACGCCGCTAACGCGGAACGGGTTTTCCTCATGAATGCCAATGTATAAACAACAATCAGAAATATAGATATGGATCTACTATGCATCAATCAACATGAAATATCCCAATCTACCCATTTAGATTAATCACCACCCTTTGATTTTCCCAATCTAATTCAATTTACAGAAATTATTCCTTTGGCTTTATTTCCCGATTTCTATTTCAATTCATTTTTGAAATACATATCTAACTTTATATCAAAGTAGATTTCACTTTGGAATCTTAAATCAAATCATTTGGAAATATGAATTCCAAATCATAACAATGCATACAAACAAGTATGCAACGAAATATCACGCTCCTCATCGACAAGGCAAAGGGTACGCACCTCGCAACTCGATATATAAATGTGCACCTACCCCACATAGGAGTCGGCTACACTGACGATGCACCTACCCCACACAGGAGTAGGCTATACCGACCTCTCACCCATACTTTTAGTCTCAGGGTTACCCGAATCTTTAGCCACACACTAAATCATTTCATATCACGAAGTAGGGAAAATCATTTCACAATGTAATAATCACAAGTACTTTCAAAATATAGTACTTCACATTAGTAATTCATATATATGATCAGTCACTATTAATCACATAACCTTCGAGCTCGTACAACTAATTCAAAGAAGGGTGTTAAGCAAGAGAATAAATTCTCTGCCACCAAACAGATACATCATCAATAGCAACTAATCGAATATGCGATGAACCACAATGTAACACATAATACGTTTCTAAATCATTTTAGAAATCATCGGGTTTTGGGTCTCGAAATCCTTTCTGTTTTATAAATCATTTTTATAAAACATTCCCTGTCCAAAATCGGGAATACATTTCTTTTCACTTAAGAAAAATATATCATTTCACAATCATTCATTAAATTTGAAATGAACACAACATCGCTAAACAACTTCGTCAAATCGTGAAGTGTTTCACAAGGTGTTAGCTTACCAATATTTCTACCCAACCCAATGCTAAATGTAAAAGCACGATCTGCTTATAAACTGGTCGAGCACCATCCAAACAAACAATCAACCACAATCAGTATCAACAACTAAGTAAATTTGGCTTAATCACACCATGTGTTTTGGTAAATTTATCAACAACTAAGTAAATCTGGCTTAATCACACCACGTGTTTTGGTAAATTTAATCACCATTCATTCATCCAAATCTAATTAAAGATTTATTCAAACCCCAATTGGTTTCATCTCTAAAATAATTTCATATTGATTGTTCTATATTTTGGAAATTAATCGTGCTTTTAGGAGGGTTAAAGAACTAATGTCATTTAAACATAGTTCACGACAAACACCAAATCCAATTTATTTGTTTATAACCATTGGATTATTTTTCTAGTTAATAACTAGTTCATTTCGAAAAAAAAAATATTTATCTTTTCAAATATGGAATTTTTCATCCCAATTCTTTCTAAATCATTTCTTATGATTATACACTAATTATCGATATTTTTGATAATTTTATCAAGGTCCGTACAGTCGGTTTCCAATAACGGCCACCGAACTGCACTTACAACGACCTTTTCCAAATTTGATTTGGACATAATTACAAATACAACTGTTAGAAATCAAATTTCTAATATTCATTGGAAAGCTCTTTTCGATACGAACCCAACGGTTCCTGTTTCAGGAGAATCCGACGGTCGGATCTCCCGTAATGTCTGTTCGAAGTCAATGGTCGAAATTCACGAACTACCGCAGCGCGGCGCATTCTATTCAGGCCATTATATTATATATATATAATATATAATCGTCGATTTCTATTTAAAACGAATTTTATAAATCGTTTTGAATTCGTTTCAAAAACAATTTCAACTTTCATTTCAAATTCAAATCCAAATTGAATGTTTCCTTATAAATTCGTTTTAAATTAATTTCGATTCAATTCAAATTCATTTCAATTCGAATTAATTTTCTATTCAATTTAATTAGAATTCATTTTCTACTCAATTCAATTCGAATTCATTTTCTATTCAATTAAATTCGAATTCATTTTCTATTCAATTCAATTCGAATTCATTTTCTATTCAATTCAATTCGAACTCATTTTCTATTTTATATCAAAATCGAATATTTCATACACATGACAATTTTATACAGTGTATATATATGTTAAAAAATTTATTTTTAACAATCAAATCATTTTCATGTTTCATATATATATATATATATATATATATATATATATATATATATATATATATCGTTTTCATTTCATATATACATCGTCTTCACATTGCATATATATATCGTTTTCATTTCATATATATATCGTTTTTACATTTCAAATATATATCGTTTTCATTTCATATATACATCGTTTTCACATTCCATATATATATCGTTTTCATTTTCAATATATACGAAATTTTCACTTTTAATATATACGATATTTTCACTTTCAATATATACGATATTTTCACTTTCAATATGTACAATATTTTCACTTTCAATATGTATGATATTTTCATACACTTCTAATATATATAATTCATTTCACATCACGATCAATTCTCACACAGAATACAATCAAACAAGTCGTCCATGGTCTGTGGACGACGGGGAGCAGCTCATATATGCAGTTACAAAATAAATAACTGTACAGAAAATTTTAAAGTGAGAGAATTCTCACTGTAGGATCCACTCTATCAGCTTTCTCTGAATTTCTGAACCATTTGGATTTGAATTTTCCTGAAATTCCCACTTGCCCGGAATTGAACGCGGTCAGTCTTGTTGTGAATCTCTCGGAAAGACGATTCCAGTGCATCCTTGTTTTCTTGATCCCATGTTCGTATGAAGGAGACACGATGGTTAATACTTTTGATAGTTTAAACGAGAAATTAATTAATTAATTAATTAACCCCACCCTTAATTCATCTCTTCACTGTTAATCACCGGAGCCCTTCAAAACCCAAATCGACCTTCATCTCAGGCTTGCGCACGACACCGGGGGTCGTTGGTCTCTTACTAATGAATAGAGTGTTCATTAGTAAGAGACCGCGGATTTCCTTGTCGACCTAATGAATAGAGTGTTCAGGGGAGTTCTGAATAAACAATTATAATTAACTTATTTAAATGATAAGGCAAATCATAGGACCTTGTGGACAAGACGAATCAGAACGCAAACAGCGGAACATTTCATTGTTTATTACAACAATTCCATCAGAATACAAGAATATACAGAGTATGAATAAATATATATTCGACAAATATAAGAGATCAATAAATTACATAGCAGCGGAAAAATAATACAACACATAACTGAAAGTAATACACGGATACAGAGCTTTCCGAGTATCGTTCCAGGTGTAAAACATGATCCCGTGAATATAAATCTGCAAAACCAAAACTACTAGCTGCCCATGTGGAAAATAGGGGCACCCAGAGTTTAGGTTAAAACAACAAACTCCAGGTCAGTCATGTGGCTGGTGTGAGAACTAAAACAATTATTAATCTTTATTTTAAAGTTCGGTAAATCAAGGGACCACGCCATATAACACGGAACAGGTTTCCTCCCAAGAATACCAGTGCATAAAAAAAACAGCGCAATGATAAATAAAGAAAAATGAAGCTATTATAAGACCCAGGTCCCATCACACAATGCAACGCAAGCCGGAAGATAGGGTTTTTACCTTATAATAGCCAAAGCATGTTTGATACGTTAAAAACACGTTATTTGATACTATAATAAATGTATAATGTCAAAACAATTTCAATCATAAATATCAATCATAGACGGCATTAATGACCCACACCACTACGTCGCCATACTAGGTTCTACAAATAAAACCGCAATATCACGTATTGGAAATTGGATTTCCATCATGAGTCGAGGCAAGATCCTCTCTGATTCGGGACACTCTAGCAAATGTCTCAGGACCCCACTATGATCCTTGGATCTTCAGGGTCGGTCCTCTCTTACTTTTGAGGATTAGTTATTCCTGAGCACACGTTTCCCGGTCCTAACAAACCTATATCCGAGTCGCCTCGCACTCCAACAACCACACAGGTGAAAAGTATATAAATGTCAGCCAGTTTAAGCACTGACACCACCACTAGCTAGAAAGAAACGTCGTGCTCTCCCTGCAGTCACTATCCCTTTTTTGACTCATACCGAGGTGTGTGGCTCGCGAATTCACGCTATACACAAAGCTGCACCACATAGGCCGTGCTTTGATCATCAACCACAAGACTTTGCTTTTCAACAGAAGCCTTGATCATCTGCCACTTAGGCGTGCCACATAGACAATTCATGTCATGCGACTGATGTCCATCGATATACAACCTCTGAGCTCGTACGTCTGTGACCCCAAAACCCCGTGACACGGTGTTAAGGATAATCATTGGAATATAACACATTAACCATCATTAGCAGATTACAGATAATAGCATAAACAAGAAATAGAATAATTTACACACATATGACAGCGGAATCATATATATATCACCACATCAGACAGCACAGTGCAGGATACAACTTAGTGCATAACAGTACATAATCAGTCTACATCGCCAGTGGCGGAATCATACATAGAGAATACATAAACTAAATATTAGTCTACATCGCCTGTGGCGGAATCATAATACATATACAATAATGGCGGAAAAGTCACAGTCATCACAATGTAGTCAAGCCTCGCCATGCCCAAAAGTGCACCTCTACTGCGGTGCCAAGCCAAAATATGTCAGCTACCTGTAACTAGGCTGCCCGTGTGAACTGTTTATTACAACATGGAAGTTATAATACTACTAGACACCGGGTTTAATAACTGCTTAGAATGCGGGTGCCATTATCTCAAATTGTTTATACATTTATTCAGAACTGCCCCTATTTGTGTTTTTAATGTATCAAGCCAAAATATGTCAGCTACCTGTAACTAGACGCCGGTGCCATTATCTCAAATTGTAAATAATTCGATTTCAAATTTCAAATAGAAATCGACGAAATATATATATTATATATATAATATAATGGCCTGAATAGAACGCACCGCGCTGCGGCAGTTCGTGAATTTTGACCATTGACTTCGAATGGACATTACGGGAGATTCGGCCGTCGGATTCTCCTAAAACCAGAACCGTTGGGTTCGTATCTAAAAGAGCTTTCCAATGAATATTAGAAATTTGAAATCTAACGGTTGGATTTGTAATTATGTCCAAATCAAATTTGAAAAAGGTCGTTGTAAGTGCAGTTCGATGACCGTTTATGGAAATCGACTGTACGGGCCTTAATAATTTTTTTAAAAATATCGATAATTTGTGTAAAATCATAATAAATGATTTGGTAAGAATTGGAATGAAAAATCCTATATTTGAAAAGATAAAAATAGATTTTTATCGAAACGAACTAGTTATTAACTAGAAAAATAATCCAATGGTTATAAATAAATAAATTGGATTTGGGGTTAGTCGTGAACTGTGTTTAAATGACATTAGTTCTTTAACCCGCATAAAAGCAAGATTAATTTCCAAAATGTAGAACAATCAATATGAAATGATTTTAGAGATGAAACCAATTGAGGTTTGAAAAAATCTTTAATTAGATCTGAATGAATGAATGGTAATTAAATTTACCAAAATATGTGATGTGATTAAACCAAATTTACTTAGTTGTTGATATTGATTGATTGTTTGGATAGTGCTCGACCAGTTTATGAGCAGAATATGCTTTTACATTTAGCGTTGGGTTGGGTAAAGATATCTGTGTGCTAACACATTGTGAAACACTTCACGATTTGACGATAAGGTGTTTAGCGATGTTGTGTTCATTCCAAATTTAATGAATGATTGTGAAATTATATTTTTCTTAAGTAAAAAGAAATGTATTCCCAATTTTGGACAGGGAATGTTTTATAAAAATGTTTTATAAAACAGAAAGGATTTCGAGGCCCAAAACCCGATGATTTCTAAAATGATTTAGAATTGTATTATGTGTTACATTGTGGTTCATCGCATATTCGATTAGTTGCTATTGATGATGTTTCTGTTTGGTTCCGGAGAATTTATTCTCTTGCTTAACACCCTTCTTTGAGACGTACGAGCTCAAAGGTTATGTGATTAATAGTGACTGATCATATGTGTGAATTACTGATGTAAAGAACTATATTTTGAAAGTACTTGTGATTATTATGTTGTGAAATGATTTTCACTACTTCGGGATATGAAATGATTTAGTGTGTGGCTAAAGATTCGGGTAACCCTGAGACTAAAAGTATGGATGAGAGGTCGGTGTAGCCTACTCCTGTGTGGGTTAGGTGCATTGTCGGTGTAGCCTGCTCCTATGTGGAGTAGGTGCACATTTATATATCGAGTTGCGAGGTGCGTACCCTTTGCCTTGTGTAACACCCCACCTTCGCTAGGGTCACTCACAAAGGGAATGCACTAGCTTTGGTGGAGCATTATCTAGGTAAACATACACAGAAATATTACAAGACAGAACATATAAAATAGTGGAAAAGGAATCAAATTTCATTGCTTTAAAATCTAGAAAGGTCTAAAGCCTTTTTACGTCAAAATGCTATTAAATCCATTACATCGAAATCTGTCTTGCAATAGTAAAGAAGCATAAATCATTCCCTAAGTAAAACAGCAAAGCAAGCCATAACTAAGAGAAATCCAAGAAGTACATGAAAGTGCCATGGAGCTTGGTAAGATCCGAACTAAGCTGTATTCCCACCCTGCGAACCTTGGGGGGGGGGGGGGGGGGGGAAGAAAGAAAAAGAGGCGAAACAAACTGGGTCAGTCATAAAGACTGAGTAAGTCCTAGTGGCTTTAAGCATAAAAACAGGTGAAGATAATATGGCATTAATAAACTGAAAGTAAACATAAGCATGATGACAAGGTAAGGTACATGCATGATGAATCAAGTATAACATCCAATGCTCCCTATCAAGAGTATCATAACAAGGTTCCTACCAAGTATCACATTGCAAGGTTTCTATTAAGTATAAGATCGCAAGATTTCTAAGCTTCACCATTCCACTATTTTCTTTGATTTCCTAAGTTCTCTACGCCAACTGTACTAGTACCCCAACCCGTATCATCCTTTCTATGTATATGTACAGTCCCTTGCCATATATCGTACAGGTTTCATCACGTATTTCTATACTACTTCAACGTAGTGCCACCATTCTTGAAATTGTTTGGATTGCCACCTTTGTTCTGGCTAGGTTTCCTTATCATGAACTATCGCGTGTTCAACTAGGATTTATGCAACCTAGGACCACTAGGGATTATGCTACCTATTGAACGTTTCCTAGATTCGGTTAGGGTTTATGCCACCTAGGACCACTAGGGATTATGCTACCTAACGAACAACACCATTTTTCCACGTAACGATCTATTAATCGATCGACTCCCTACAAGTCCTAGCTCGTTCATGTGTCTGTGTCATATGGCCCAATCACGAAATGTAGTCACCTGTGCTAGGTCCACCATAGGGTGTATCAAGCCCTAGGGTGCCAACCACCGACACGAATCAAGCATGCATAGTGTAAACCTACCGGTGCCCAATGCTTGCTTTTTCAACTCCGAACAACGTGCACGACCATAGTCCGCTTGAACCTACAATGGCGCACCAACTTAGCCGTCGTTCTGGTTGCTTACAATCATCCCAGTAATCGTGCCCCACCCTGCCTAGTTCGAGGGTACCATGATACATTTAGTGGGTTACTGCTGAAAAGGACCGTGCAACTAGGGTTTCCGTTCAGTAGGTTAAGTGTTGCCATTTGAATTCGAGACTTAACCCCATTAGTCTAGCATGTCAAGTTGGTTAAGTGTTGTCATTCAAGTTCGTGACTTAACCCGCCTGCGTGTCATGTCAAATTGGCTTAGTGTTGTCGTTCAAGTTCATGAGTTAGCCTACGAATCGTCTGTCAAGTTGGTTAAGTATATTCAAGCGGTTCATGACCAAACCCTATCAAATCATCGTGTCAAATTGGTTAAGTATATTCAAGCAGTTCATGACTTAACCCTATCAAATCATCGTGTCAAATTGGTTAAGTATATTCAAGCAGTTCATGACTTAACCCTATCAAGTGGCATTAATTCATCAATGCACCCTAACCTCTCACATCAGACCTGTTGTTGTGGTCACTGGATATGCCGGGCAGTTCCGGGCAGAATTACACCACAGCTCAGTCTGACCTCGGGTTTTCAAGTGCGATATGACCAACTACCCACATTGGATCCTATTGTTTGCAGTAACTGGATTTGCTGGGCGGTTCCGGGCAAAATTACACTACAAACTCAAGCCAACCTCGAGTTGGCCATTTTCAGGTTCATTCTAAGTGTCATGTCCATGTTTCAAGTTTCATGTCGAGTTCCTGTCAAGTTTCAAGGATAAATTTCATGCCCACATCTAGATTCAAGTTATAACAATGTTCATGTTTCAAGTTTTGCCTATTATCAAGTTCATAATTCATGTTCATAACCAATTCATGTTTTTCCTAATCTACACAAATCGTATTCCCATCACACGTGAACGTGAATCGATCTATACTACAAATAAATCCAAATCTCAAAATAAAGGGAATAACATCAAAACTATGATAGGCAAAAGGGACGAGCATAAAGCGATAAAAAGGGTTACAGGACTAGCATGATATAACTTGAGATAATTGGTTACAACACCATTATCATATAGGATTTCAAATCTAGCAAGATAAGGAGATAGTCACGATAAAAGTTGACATAAAAGAATAAGCATGCGAAAGTAAGCCAAATACAAGGATAATGGATGCAATGGTTTTGGTGCACATTATTGCGAATAAACTAAGCAAGTCACACCTTAGGTATACGATCCAACAAAATGCCAATTCGGTGTACAACATGGTTTTCAACTATAGTGTTATGGGCATGAACAATCAACTATAATAGTCTTAGGCAATTAACCCCAGTTTTCATAGTCATGATCATAGGTAGAAATCTCATAGTTGTGAATCATAAGCGATTAATCACAATACTCATGGATAATTATCCAAAATAGTTCTAGGCAAATAGTCATAGGCAATTAACAGTAATAGTTTCAAAGTCATGGTCATAGATAATAGCCTTATGTTCATAATCATAGGTAATAATTCTCGTAGTCAAGGGTCATAGGTGATTAGCCACAATTGTCCTTGTCATAGTCATAGGCAATATCCTTATGTTCACTGTCATAGGCATAGGCATAGTCTTATGTTCACAGTCATAGTCATAGGCAAAATCTTATGTCCACAGTCATAGGCATAGTCATAGTCTTATGTCACTAACAATTATTTCAGCGTCGTAGACAATATTCCCAGTAGTCAAGATCCAAGAATTTATGTTACAATCTAGTGTTTGAATAATAAACTAGGTCCAACAACATGAATAGGCATGATTCAATCGATAAGAAATAACCCAAAATCATAGATTCAGGAAGAGACAAGAACATATCTAAATAGATAATCAAGTTTAGGTCCAATTTCATTTCATTCCATGCCCACATTAAATTTAACAAGTTTAAATCTCAAAGTAACTAGAACTTACAGAGCGTGGATCTAGAATTAGAGTGCAGAGATTTGATTCTGGAAACAGTTATTGCAGATGTTGAATCTCTATTTGTTTAGTCTTGTTCTAGTTGAAAACCCCCAATTTGCAATTCCTAGCTGTTGTCTTGACGAAGAAGAAGTAGTCTCTTTTAATTTAAATATTACCATTTTGATTTTCACAGAGGTAGCGTAAGGACAGAATGAAATGGGGTAGAGAGAATGAAGCTAGGGGCTGTTTATATAGTGTCAGGCAAACGAAACTGGTCACGAAACAAGTCTAAATACATCAGAATGCATCTGGTTCAGGAAATAGGTTCGAGAGGCAGGTCGACCCCCAGGTCGACACTATGATCGACCTGGCCCTTGGGAGGTCGACACTATGGTCGACCCCCAAGTCGACCTGGTCTATGGGCGGGAGTTTTCCTGCCCTGCCTGCTGCGGGGTTTGAATTCGAATTTCGAATTCGAATTTCGAGCTGTTTTTGATTCTAAAAATTCCTGAAACTTCGGAGGGTCATATCTCCCTCATACGGACTCCGATTCTCGCAAACTCGGACTCGTTTACAAGTAGAATTGCCAGATGAACGCAATGGCGTAACCCGTTTCCCCTGATTCTGATTTTAAAATTTAATTCTTCCTTGATTTCTTGTTTTAACATGTTATAAAAAATACGAGTTGTTACATTCTCCCCTCCTTAAAGGATTTCATCCCCGAAATCTTCAAGTTAAGAAGAATATGTCCTACCATCCAATCATCCATCTACTCAATCATCAATCACAGGCATCCATTGTCCTTAAGAGATTTCTAATGCTGTATGAACATATGCAGAAAGTGTGTGTATATGTTCCTTATCTAATGCAAATGATCAGGCCTGATTGATCTTCTCAATGCAAAATATGTTTAGTGCGTCCAACATGTATGCAAATAATCCTAGTCACATAAACACTATATGTGTGCACAAACATCCATCCATATGCATCATCCATATGATAACACATCCAATTTCATCCATAAACAAGTATAAACACTCATGCATAAGCAATATGGAAATGTGTCTGAGCTGATCTAGTGCCTAATGTGTGTTATGCAATCACGAGCAACCACTAGCATCCACTTGCAACCATCAATCATAACATGTCTCAAACACCTGTTTACACCCAATTGTTCCTACCTAAAGGTATAGTCGAGCGATAGAAGCAAGTAAAAACTTTGTGCCCATTAGGCAATGTCAAAACTGGAAATCTATGTCATATATATACTGATTTGGAGAAGAACTCCCTAAGCACCAGCCCCGAAGACCGAAATCAACATCAGGCTAGCACACAAAGAATTAACCAACCAATATATATATATTTCTAGGAAACTAAGCATGATGGACTCCTTTTAGGTCACAAGTAATCCCTTCCTAAGACCAACCCATATCCTATAAAACCCAAAAAGTTTAGTCAACCCAACGGACACCCTTAAACCCCAACATATATCACAACCAGATGAGTCATACTCCTTATGGGGTTTGCAATAGAAATAAGATTGAGAATAGGACCGAGAGGATATACATAAAAGATAGCATGCAAGTAAGCTCTACACGAAAAGAGGGATCAAGGATATACTCTTAAAAAGAGATAAGATGCGCGTATCTAGTCTTCAATCTTCTGAGTCGCATTTCCTCGAGCTTAACTCCATTGTGCTTTGTCCGTCTTTAACTTCATAATTTCTTAATTCTTGCTTCCAAAATATGAGTTGGAACTCATTTCACTATTGTCTCTCATCCCATTTTCCCTTATCCTCCTTCTAGTATACTCGGCTCAAACATAACTGCGTACTCATGGTTTCATGCAAGCTCTCCAAAATTCACTAGTGAATCTTGGATCTCATTCACTTACTAGAAGGTATTCCACATAAATGAATTATCTCTTGAAAATAAACAAATGCCAACCATGTTGCCAAGTCTTACTAAGGTGATTTTCTATAACTCATGCATAAGCGAAATGAACCATCCACCTTAGTGGCGAACACTACTCGAGCGGATCGATAAATGTATCAAGAACGGATCGATAAATGTATCAAGAGATTCTAGGTAATTAAACATGGCAGGACCCTAAGGGTTACACTAGATTTCGAGGGCATTACCAAGGCAAGTCAAGCGTCTAACTACCCTCTTTTCATACTCGAGAATGGTAGTATTTCTGGACAACCACTCCATCCCTAGAATCAACCCATAGCCCAAAAACATAAGATTTACTTCTAAACTCAACACTTAGCATAGACATTCTCAAATCCAAACAAGTCATGAATAAATGAGCCGATTCCCCAATAGGATTTGAGACAAAAATGGGATCCTCTACTACGCTAGTACGAAGGTGCAGAGACTCAACTATCGAGGCAGAATTAAAAGGATGCGATGTATAAAAACAAAGTTCCCACAGTATGATAGAAAAGAGAAGCTAAACTTTTAACAGAAACGTTACCACCTCTCTTAGGTATGCTAGTAGTGAGAGCATACAATTTCCCTCTCGACGATCTTGTTCTTTGCCCTTGTCCTTGTCCTATGATACTTAACTACATGTCCCTTTTTACTATACCAACGATGTTCTTTCTTATCATGGGTTTGATTATTCTTTTACTTTGACCTCTTCCCTTTCACCTTTTCCTCCGTCGTGGATTTCGCCTTATCAACAAGTTTCTTATCCTTAGGCTTGTGTTCTTTATCCTCGTTCTTACTATCCTTATATAGCTTGTTGACAAGTTTCTCAAAAGCTACCCCCATCGCACGGCAACCCTACAAAACTTGAAATAAGATTAGTCGCAGGTAAAACTACTGCGGCTACAGATAGAGGTTGGGCACTCCTTTGCCCTCCGACATGTGTCGCATGCCTACAAATTATGGTGAAAAAGAAAGAGAGAAGAGACTCAAGGAGAGAATCAAAAGATAGTGCATATGGCTTTGGGGAATATGCCTTTCGTAAAACAAAACTTTTCTTTTATAAAAATGCTTCTTTGTAAATGGTTTTGAAAATAATTTCAAAAGGTTTTAAAAACTTTTGCCCAGTCTGGTAACCTTCTGCTCTGATACCAAATGTAACACCCCACCTCCGCTAGGGTCACTCACAAAGGGAATACACTAGCTTTCGTGGAGCATTATCTAGGTAAACATACATAGAAATATTACAAGACAGAACATATAAAACAGCGGAAGAAGAACCAAATTTCGTTTCTTTAAAATCTAGAAAGGTCTAAAGCCTTTTTACATCAAAATGCTATTAAATCCATTACCTCGAAATCTTTCTTGCAATAGTAAAGAAGCATAAAACCATAGTCATAAATCATTCCCCAAGTAAAACAGCAAAGCAAGCCATTGCCAAGAGAAATCCAAGCAGTACATGAAAGAGCCTTGGAGCTTGGTAAGATCTGAACTAAGCTGTATTCCAACCCTGTGAACCTGGGGGGGGGGGAACGAAAGAAAAAGAGGCGAAACAAACTGGGTCAATCATAAAGACTGAGTAAGTCCTAGTGGCTTTCAGCATTAAAAACAGGTAAAGATAATATGGCATGAATAAACTAAAAGTAAACATAAGCATGATGACAAGGTAAGCTATAGGCACGATGAATCAAGTATAACATCCCATGCTCCCTATCAAGAGTATCATCACAAGGTTCCTACCAAGTATCACAATGGAAGGTTTCTATTAAGTATAACATCGCAAGATTTCTAAGCTTCACCATTCCACTATTTTCTTTGATTTCCTAAATTCTCTGCACCAACTGTACTAGTACCCCAACCCGTATCATCCTTTCCAGGTATATGTACAGTCCCTTGCTGTATATCGTATGGGATTCATCACGTATTTCTATACTACTTCAACGTAGTGCCACCATTCTTGAAATCATTTGGATTGCCACCCTTGTTCTGGCTAGGTTTCCTTATCATGAACTATCGCGTGTTCAACTAGGATTTATGCCACCTAGGGCCACTAGGGATTATGCTACCTATTGAACGTTTCCTAGATTCGGTTAGGGTTTATGCCACCCAGGACCACTAGGAATTATGCTACCTAACGAACAACACCCATTTTCCACGTAACGATCTATTAATCGATCGGCTCCCTACAAGTCCTAGCTCGTTCATGTGTTTGTGTCATACGACCCAATCACGAAATGTAGTCACCTGTGCTAGGTCCACCATAGGGTGTATCAAGCCCTAGGGTGCCAACCACCGACACGAATCAAGCACGCACAGTGTAAACCTACCGGTGCCCAATGCTTGCTTTTTCAACTCCGGACTACGTGCACGATCATAGTCCGCCTGAACCTACAATGGCGCACCAACTCAGCCATCGTTCTGGTCGCTTACAATCAGCCTGGTAATCGTGCCCCACCCTGCCTAGTTCCAGGGTACCATGATACATTTAGTGGGTTACTGCTGAAAAGGACCGCGCAACTAGGGTTTCCGTTCAGTAGGTTAAGTGTTGTCATTTGAATTCGAGACTTATCCCGATCAGTCAAGCATGTCAAGTTGGTTAAGTGTTGTCATTCAAGTTCGTGACTTAACCCGCCTACGTGTCATGTCAAATTGGCTTAGTGTTGTCGTTCAAGTTCATGAGTTAGCCTACGAATCATCTGTCAAGTTGGTTAAGTATATTCAAGCGGTTCATGACCTAACCCTATCAAATCATCGTGTCAAATTGGTTAAGTATATTCAAGCGGTTCATGACTTAACCCTATCAAATCATCATGTCAAATTGGTTAAGTATATTCAAGCGGTTCATGACTTAACCCTATCAAGTGGCATTAATTCATTAATGCACCCCAACCTCTCACATCAGACCTGTTGTTGTGGTCACTGGATATGCTGGGCGGTTCCGGGCAGAATTTCACCACAACTCAGTCTGACCTCGGGCTTTCAAGTGCGATATGACCAACTACCCACATTGGATCCTATTGTTTGCAGTAACTGGATTTGTGGGGCAGTTCCGGGAAGAATTACACTGCAAACTCAACCCAACCTCGAGTTGGCCATTTTCAAGTTCATTCTAAGTGTCATGTCCATGTTTCAAGTTTCATGTCGAGTTCGTGTCAAGTTTCAAGGATAAGTTTCATGCCCACATCTAGATTCAAGTTATAACAATGTTCATGTTTTAAGTTTTGCTTATTATCAAGTTCATAATTCATGTTCATAACCAATTCATGTTTTGCCTAATCTACCCAAATCGTATTCCCATCGCACGTGAATGTGAATCGATCTATATTACAAATAAATCCAAATCCCGAAATAAAGGGAATAACATCAAAACTATGATAGGTAAAAGGGACGAGCATAAAGCGTTAAAAAGGGTTACAGGACTAGCATGATATAACTTGAGATAATTGGTTACAACATCATTGTCATATAGGATTTCAAATCTAGCAGGATAAGGCGATAGTCACGATAAAAGTTGACATAAAAGAATAGGCATGCGAAAGCAAGCCAAATACAAGGATAATGGATCCAATGGTTTTGGTGTACATAATTGCGAATAAACTAAGCAAGTCACACCCTAGGTACACGATCCAACAAAATGCCAATTCGGTGTACAACATGGTTTTCAACTATAGTGTTATGGGCATGAACAATCAACTATAATAGTCTTAGGCAATTAACCGCAGTAGTCATAGTCATGGTCATAGGTAGAAATCTCATAGTTGTGAATCATAAGCGATTAATCACAATAGTCATGGATAATTATCCAAAATAGTTCTAGGCAAATAGTCATAGGCAATTTACAGTAATAGTTTCAAAGTCATGATCATAGATAATAGCCTTATGTTCATAATCATAGGTAATAATTCTCATAGTAAAGAGTCATAGGTGATTAACCACAATTGTCCTTGTCATAGTCATAGGCAATAGCCTTATGTTCACTGTCATAGGCATAGACATAGTCTTATGTTCACAGTCATAGTCATAAGCATAGGCAAAATCTTATGTCCATAGTCATAGGCATAGTCATAGTCTTATGTCATTAACAATAGTTTCAGCGTCGTAGACAATATTACCAATAGTCAAGATCCAAGAATTTATGTTACAATCTAGCGTATGAATAATAAACTAGGTCCAACAACATGAATATGCATGATTCAATCGATAAGAAATAACCCAAAATCATAGATTCAGGAAGAGACAAGAACAGATCTAAATAGATAATCAAGCTTAGGTCCAATTTCATTTCATTCCATGCCCACATTAAAGTTAACAAGTTTAAATCTCAAAGTAACTAGAATTTACATAGTGCAGAGATTTGATTCTGGAAACGGTTATTGCGGTTGCTGAATCTCTATTTGTTTAGTCTTGCTCTAGTTGAAAACCCCCAATTTGTAATTCCTAGCTGTTGTCTTGACGAAGAAGAAGTAGTCTCTTTTAATTTAAATATTATCAATTTGATTTTCATAGAGGTAGCATAAGGACAGAATGAAATGGTGTAGAGAGAATGAGGCTAGGGGGGCTGTTTATATAGGGTTAGGCAGACGAATCTGGTCACGAAACAAGTCTAAATACATCAGAATGCATCTGGTTCAGGAAATAGGTTCGGGAGGCAGGTCGACCCCCAGGTCAACACTATGGTCGACCTGGGCCCTGGGAGGTCGACACTATGGTCGACCCCCAGGTCGGCCTGGTCTATGAGCGGGAGTTTTCCCGCCCTGCCTGCTGCGGGGTTAGAATTCGAATTTCGAATTCGAATTTTGAGCTATTTTTGATTCTGAAAATTCCTGAAACTTCAGAGGGTCATATCTCCCTCATACGGACTCCGATTCTCGCAAGCTCGGACTCATTTCCAAGCAGAATTTCGAGACGAACGCATGGCGTAACCCGTTTCCCCTAATTCTGACTTTAAAATTTAATTCTGCCTTGATTTCTTGTTTTAACATGTTATTAAAATACAGGTTGTTACACCTTGTCGATGGGGAGCACGATATTTGGTTGCATACTTGTTTGTATGCATTGTTATGTTTTGAAATTCAAATTTCCAAACGATTTGATTTGAGATCCCGAAGTGAAATCTACTTTGATATAGAAAGTTAGATAGGTATTTCAAATGATTTGAAAAAAGAAATCGGGAATATAATCCAAAGGAATAATTTCTGTAAATTGAATTGGATTGGGAAAATCTAAGTGTAGTGATTAATCTAAGTCGGTAGATTGGGATATTGCATGTTGATTGATGCATAGTAGATCCATATATCTATATTGATTGTTGTTTATACACTGGCATTCATGGGGATAAACACATTTCGCGTTAGCGGCGTGGTCCTGTGATATGCCATATTATTAAATAAGTTAATTATAACTGTTTAGAGTTTCTCACACCAGTCCCATGACTGCCCTGTAGTTTGCTTTTCCCTTGCGAACTCGGGTGCCCCTATTTTCCACATGGGCAGTCGAGTAGTTTTATTTTGCAGAGATATTGAGCAGGATTCTAGATCGAAACTTAAAGCTGTGTCCAGTGCGTTTATCGTCTTCCGCTGTGTAGTTTATATTTCCGCTGTGCATTGAATTACATTTATTGTAAAATCATCTTCCGCTGTATTGATTATATTTCGATATACTCTGATATTCTGTGCTCTGATGTAACATTATTATGATGTTTATAGAAGTCTTCTGTTATTTTTTCAGATGTGTTGTATACCCAGAGTTAGCGTATGCAGGAATGAATATAAATATGCAAAACCAAAACTACTAGCGGCCCGTGTGGAAAATAGGGGCACCCAGAGTTTAGGTTAAAACAATAAACTCAAGGTCAGTCATGTGACAGGTGTGAGAACTAAAACAGTTATTAATCTTTATTTTAAAGTTCGGTAAATCAAGGAACATGCCGTATAACACGAAACGGGTTTCCTCCCAAGAATACCAGTGCATAAAACAAACAACACAATGCTAAATAAAGAAAAATGAAGCTATTATAAGACCCAGGTCCCATCACACAATGCAACGCAAGCCGGAGGATAGGGTTTTTACCATATAATAGCCAAAGCATGCTTGATACGTTAAAAACACATTATTTGATACAATAATAAATGTATAGTGTCAAAACAATTTCAGTCATAAATATTAATCATAGACTGCATTAATGACCCATACCACTATGTCGCCATACTAGGTTCTACAAATGAAACTGCAATATAATGTATTGGAAATTGGATTTCCGTCATCAGTGGAGGCATGGGGCAAGCTCCTCTCCGATTCGAGACACTCTAGCAAATGTCTCAGGACCCCACTATGATCCTTGGATCTTCAGGGCAGGTCCTCTCTTACTTTTGAGGATTAGTTATTCCTGAGCACAAGTTTCCCGGTCCTAACAGACCTATATCCGAGGCGCCTCGCATTCCAACAACCACATAGGTGAAAAGTATATAAATGTCAGCCAGTTTAAGCACTGACACCACCACTAGCTAGAAAGAAACGTCGTGCTCTCCCTGCAGTCACTATCCCGTTTTTGACTCATACCGAGGTGTTAGGCTCGCGAATTCACGCTATACAAAAAGCTATGCCATACAGGCTGTGCTTTGATCATCAACCACAAGACTTTGCTTTTCAACAGAAGCCTTGATCATCTACCACTTAGGCGTGCCACACAGGCAATTCATGCCATGCGACTGATGTCCATCGATATACAACCTCTGAGCTCGTACGTCTTAGAGAAGGGCGTTAAGCAAGAGAATAAATTCTACGCCGCTAAACAGATGTATATTTAATAGAGATCAATCAACACAGAATAAAATCCATTGTCAGACACAGTCCATTTACAAGTTCGTTCTGGGTGTGAACGAAACTGGAGGCACTTTTCTTGCATATCCATCAATCTCCAAGTACGTCTGGATAATCACCAACTGATTCCCTCCTCTTGGGTGTACAACCCAATCAAGATCATCAGTAATCACCCAAACGATGTGAAGACTTCCGGTCATCAACCACCGTCTTCATCTTCGACATATCGTCGAATTGGTTATTCAGAATGGGTATATACCCGGCCTTTCCAAATAACCCGCGTATATAATAAACACGTGTTACAAAAACACAACATACGCCTCATTCCAATTCAAAATATTCTTTTATTCAAATTTTCACATTCTTAGGGAAAGGTTCTCATTAATTTTATCAAAGATAAATTCTTCTAAATTTATTCTTTAATCTTCCTTTGGATATCATTTCAAACCATATTATGGTTTTCCAAACTAGTCGGGATTAGCGAACCACACCGAAGTAATTATTTATTTTATTTCCCAATCCCAACCTATTCATCCCATTGAGCAATATTGGTAATACTCTATATCTAACACCACGGTGTTATCGGTAAAATTAATTAGCATTTCACGTTCAAATCTAATTAAAGGTTTAACTATTGCCCGGAGCAAAACTGGTGATACTCCATTCTCGATCACTTTTCAGATTTGATAGTTTAAATTATCAATTCACTTTCAATCTAATTAAAGATTCATTAAAACTCCACTTAGTTTTAATTGAATACCCGTGAAGGAAAGCACGGATGGCGTTGAGGACAAGACGAATCAGAACACAAACAGCAGAACATTTCATTGTTTATTACAACAATTCCATCAGAATACAAGAATATACAAAGTGTGCATAAATATACATTGGACGTATATCAGAGATTACAATAAATTACATAGCAGCGGAAAAATAATACAACACACAACTGAAAGTAATACACGGATACAGTGCTTTCCGAGTATCGTTCCAACTATAAACCATGATCCTGTGAATATAAATCTGCAAAACCAAAACTACTAGCTGCCCGTGTGGAAAATAGGGGCACCCAGAGTTTAGGTTAAAACAATAAACTCTAGGTCAGTCATGTGACTGGTGTGAGAACTAAAACAGTTATTAATCTTTATTTTAAAGTTCGGTAAATCAAGGAACCACGCCATATAACATGGAACGGCTTTCCTCCCAAGAATACCAGTGCATAAAACAAACAGCATAATGCTAAATAAAGAAAAATAAAGCTATTATAAGACCCAGGTCCCATCACGCAATGCAACGCAAGCCGGAGGATAGGGTTTTTACCTTTTAATAGCCAAAGCATGCTTGATATGTTAAAAACACATTATTTGATACTATAATAAATGTATAGTGTCAAAACAATTTCAATCATAAATATCAATCATAAACGGCATTAATGACCCATACCACTATGTGCCATACTAGGTTCTACAAATAAAACCGCAATATCACGTATTGGAAATTGGATTTCCATCATGAGTCGAGGCAAGGGGCAAGCTCCTCTCCGATTCGAGACACTTTAGCAAATGTCTCAGGACCCCACTATGATCCTTGGATCTTCAAGGTCGGTCCTCTCTTACTTTTGAGGATTAGTTATTCCTGAACACACGTTTCCCGGTCCTAACAGACCTATATCCGAGGCGCCTCGCATTCAACAACCACACATGTGAAAATATATAAATGTTAGCCAGTTTAAGCACTTACACCACCACTAGCTAGAAAGAAACATCGTGCTCTCTCTGTAGTCACTATCTCGTTTTTGACTCATACCGAGGTGTGAGGCTCGCGAATTCATGCTATACACAAAGCTATGCCACACAAGCTATGCTTTTATCAGCAACCACAAGACTTTGCTTTTCAACAGAAGCCTTGATCATCTTCCACTTAGGCGTGCCACACAGGCAATTCATGCCTTGTGACTGATGTCCATCGATATACAACCTCTGAGCTCGTACGTCTCAGAGAAGGGCGTTAAGCAAGAGAATAAATTCTCCACCGCCAAACAGATGTATATTTAATAGAGATCAATCAACACAGAATAAAATCCAATGTTAGACACACAGTCCATTTACAAGTTCGTTCTGGGTCTGAACGAAACCGGAGGCACTTTCCTCGCATATCCATCGATCTCCAAGTATGTCTGGACGATCACCAACTGATTCCCTCCTCTTGGGTATACAACCCAATCAAGATCATCAGTAATCGCTCAAACGATGTGAAGACTTCCGGTCTTCAACCACTGTCTTCATCTTCGACATATCGTCGAATCGGTTATTCATAATGGGTATAAACCCGGCCTTTCCGAATAACCCGCGTATATAATAAACACGTGTTACACAAACACAACATACGCCTCATTCCAATTCAGAATATTCTTTTATTCAAATTTTCACATTCTTAGGGAAAGGTTCCCATTAATTTTATCAAAGATAAATTCTTCTAAATTTGTCTTTAATCTTCCTTTGGATATCATTTCAAACTGTATTATGGTTTTCCAAACTAGTCGGGATTAGCGAACCACACCGAAGTAATTATTTATTTTATTTCCCAATCCTAAACTATTCATCCCCTGGAGAAAAACTGGTAATACTCCATATCTATCACCAAGGTGTTATCGGTAAAATTAATTACCATTTCACGTTCAAATCTAATTAATGATTTAACTTTCGCTTTGGAGCAAAACTGGTGATACTCCATTCTCGATCACTTTTCAAATTTAATAATTTAAATTATCAATTCACATTTCAATCTAATTAAAGATTCATTAAAACTCCACTTTGTTTTAATCTTCCCCCCAAATCAATATCCTGTCTTTAACTGGGTTAAAGAACCAATGTCATCTAAAACACGATTCACGATAAACCCCAAATCACATTTGATATTAAATACAAGGCTCTGAATAGAAAATATACCAGCTTATATTCAATATCAAATTCTGAAACCAACAAATATCATATTGGAAATAACGATATAAATATATCTTTCAAATTCCCATAATAATATCTGTATAATCACGGAATCCAACATCGAAATATTCCAAAGACAATTTCGATTCAAATCCACATCCACTTTATATATATTGGAAATTCTAGTTATTTTCAAAACCAATTCAAATTCAATTTATTTATTTGAAAAATAAATTGATTTTAATTCTAGTTCAAAACTAGTTCATTTCAATAAAAATCTATTTATACCCTTTCAAATGTGGAATTTTTCATCCCAGTTCTTTCCAATTTACATATTATGATTTTACACAAATTATTGATATTTTTAATAATTTTATCAAGGCCCGTACAGTCGATTTCCATCAACGGCCATCAAACTGCACTTACAGCGATCTTTTCCAAATTTGATTTGGACATAATTCCAAATCCAACCATTAGACTTCAAATTTCTAATATTCATTTGAAAGCTCTTCTCGATACGAACCCAACGATTCCGGTTTTAGGAGAATCCGATGGTCGGATCTCCCGTAATGTCAATTCGAAGTCAATGGTCGAAATTTACGAACTGCCGCGGCGCGGCGCGTTCTATTCCGGCCATTAAATTATGTATATAATATATATAATATATACTTCGTCAATTTCCTTTTAAAACGTATTATATAAATCGTTTTAAATTTGTTTTAAAAACGATTTCAACTTTATTTCAAATTCAAATCAAAATTGAATTCAATTTCAGTTCGTTTTCAATTCAATTCAATTTCAATTCGAATTCATTTCTATTCAACTTCAATTCGATTCAAATTCTATTCAATTTCAATTCGATTCGAATTCATTTCTATTCAATTTCAATTCAATTCAAATTCATTTTATTTACAATTCAATTCGAATTCTAATTCGTTTTAATTCAATTCGAATTCTAATTCGTTTTAATTCAATTCGAATTCTAATTCGTTTTAATTCAATTCGATTTTGAAATCATTTTTCAATATTCATTATAAAAACGAATATAATCGATATAAATATCGTACACGTCAAAATGGCGTCAATCTAATAAACACGGCTTTATATATTTCAATAAATTCGTTATTCTATTCAACAAATGAATATTTATTCGTTCACATTCGCTATATTCATATTCACGTTAAAAATTATATTTCTAACGATAATTAATTTATTTCAACACATGAATATATTTTATTATCTATTTCACATCAACATCACAAACAATTTTCACAACACATGAGCATTGTCAACGCATGACTATTTTTGTTATGTAATATATTTTATAAAATTATGGTATCTATCGTTTTATTTTTAATCGGGCTCCAACCGTAAAGTAGTTCCTAATCTTAAATATGATAAAGATGTAAATTTTATTGTTAAAATATTTTGTTGTACGGGCCTTGATAAAATTATTAAAAATATCAATAATTTATGTAAAATCATAAAATGTGAATTGGAAAGAACTGGGATGAAAAATTCCACATTTGAAAGGGTAAAAATAGATTTTTATCGAAATGAACTAGTTTTGAACTAGAATTAAAATCAATTTATTTTTGAAATAAATAAATTGAATTTGAATTGGTTTTGAAAATAACTAGAATTTCCAATATATATAAAGTGGAATTGGATTTGAATCGAAATTGTCTTTGGAATATTTCGATGTTGGATTCCGTGATTATACAGATATTGTTATGGGAATTTGAAAGATATATTTATATCGTTATTTCCAATACGGTTTTTGTTGGTTTCAGAATTTGATATCGAATATAAGCCGGTATATTTTCTATTCTGAGCCTTGTATTTAATATCAAATGTGATTTGGGGTTTATCGTGAATCGTGTTTTAGATGACATTAGTTCTTTAACCCAGTTAAAGACAGGATATTGATTTGGGGGAAAGATTAAAACGAAGTGGAGTTTTAATGAATCTTTAATTAGATTGAAATGTGAGTTGATAATTTAAATTATAAAATTTGAAAAGTAATCGAGAATGGAGTATCACCAGTTTTGCTCTAAAGCGATAGTTAAATCTTTAATTAGATTTGAACGTGAAATGGTAATTAATTTTACGGACAACACCGCGGTGTTAGATATGGAGTATTACCAGGTTTGCTCCAGGGGATGAATAGGTATGGATTGGGAAATAAAATAAATAATTACTTCGGTGTGGTTCGCGAATCCCGACTAGTTTGGAAACCCATAATATGGTATGAAATGATATCCAAAGGAAGATTAAAGAATAAATTTAGAAGAATTTATCTTTGATAAAATTAATGGGAACCTTTCCCTAAGAATGTGAAATTTTGAATAAAAGAATATTCTGAATTGGAATGAGGCGTATGTTGTGTTTGTGTAACACGTGTTTATTATATACGCGGGTTATTCGGAAAGGCCGGGTTTATACCCATTCTGAATAACCGATTCGACGATATGTCGAAGATGAAGACGGTGGTTGAAGACCAGAAGTCTTCACATCATTTGGGCTATTAATGATGATCTTGATTGGGATGTACACCCAAGATGAGGGAATCAGTAGGTGATCATCCATACGTACTTGGAGATCGATGGATATGCAAGGAAAGTGCCTCCGACTTCGTTCAGACCCAGAATGAACTTGTAAATGGACTGTGTGTCTGACATTGGATTTTATTCCGTGTTGATTGATCTCTATTAAATATACATCTGTTTGGCGGCGGAGAATTTATTCTCTTGCTTAACGCCCTTCTCTGAGATGTACGAGCTCATAGGTTGTATATCGATGGACATCAGTCGCATGAAGTGAATTGCCAGTGTGGCACGCCTAAGTGGCAAATGATCAAGGCTTCTGTTGAAAAGCAATGTCTTGTGGTTGATGATCAAAGCACGGCCTGTGTGGCGCAGCTTTGTGTAAAGTGAATTCGTGAGCCTCACACCTCGATATGAGTCAAAAACGGGATAGTGACTGCAGGGAGAGCACGACGTTTCTTTCTAACTAGTTGTGGTGTCAGTGCTTAAACTGGCTGACATTTATATATTTTTCACCTATATGGTTGTTGGAATGCAAGGCACGTCGGAT
Organism: Allium sativum; assembly: GCA_030737875.1. Lineage (NCBI taxonomy): Eukaryota > Viridiplantae > Streptophyta > Magnoliopsida > Asparagales > Amaryllidaceae > Allium > Allium sativum. The sequence continues at coordinate 477,540,880 of CM060923.1, read as the reverse complement.
ATAGATCTGTTAGGACCGCGAAACGTGTGTTCAGGAATAATTAATCCTCAAAAGTAAGAGAGGACCAGCCCTGAAGATCCAAGGATCATAGTGGGGGTCCTAAGACATTTGCTAGAGTGTCTCGAATTGGAGAGGAGCTTGCCCCTTGTCTCGACTCATGACGGAAATCCAATTTCCAATACGTAATATTGTGGTTTTATTTGTAGAACCTTGTATGGCGACATAGTGGTACGGGTCATTCATGCCGCCTATGATTGATATTTATGACTGAAATTGTTTTGACACTATACTACACTTATTGTAATATCAAAATAATGTGTTTTTAGCGTATCAAGCATGCTTTGGCTATTATAAGGTAAAAACCATATCCTCCGGCTTGCGTTTCATTGAGTGATGGGACCTGGGTCTTATAAAAGTTTCGTTTTTCTTTATTTAGCATTGCGCTGTTTGTTTTATGCACTGGTATTCTTGGGAGGAAACCCATTCCGTGTTATACGGCGTGGTCCCTTGATTTACCTAACTTTGAAAATAAAGATTAATAACTGTTTTAGTTCTCACACCAGTCACATGACTGACCTGGAGTTTATCGTTTTAACCTAAACTCTGGGTGCCCCTATTTTCCACACGGGCAGCAAGTAGTTTTGGTTTTGCAGATTTATATTCACAGGATCCTAATTGTTTATTACATTTATATTCACAGGATCCTGGTTTTTGGTTTTCCAAACATGCCAAGCCAAAATATGTCAGCTAGTAATTTTGAGATATGATGGTTTATACATTTATTTACAATTTGAGATAATTGAATATTGATGTTCATCTGCCTCCTTCGCTCATATAGCGTTAGCGGCGCGACCCGTGGATTTCTTTGTCGATCTAATGAATAGAGTGTTCAGGGGAGTTCTGAATAAATTTGTCCTCGTATTCATCGATGATATTTTAATCTACTCCAAATCAAAACCCGAGCATGAAAAACACTTATAACAAGTATTGGAGATTCTGAAAAAGAATGTCTTCAAAGCCAAATTCTCTAAATGTGTCTTCTGGCAAGAAGAAGTGAAGTTCCTTGGCCACGTCGTGTCAAAGGAAGGGATTTCTGTCGATCCGAGCAAAATAACAGCAATTCAAGACTAGAAACAACCTACTACAACCACAGAGGTCAGAAGTTTTATGGGGTTGGCTAGTTATTATCGAAAATTCGTTAAGGATTTCTCGAAGATATCCAGTCCATTAACGAAGCTTACGAAGAAGCATGAGAAATTTAAGTGGACTTCTGACTGTGAGGAAGATTTCCAGGAATTGAAATCGAAATTGACAACTGCTCCAGTGTTAACCATTATCGATGGCAATCAGGATTTGACGGTTTGGACAGATGCTTCTATTAGAGGTCTTGGTGCAGTGTTAATGCAAAGAGGACAAGTAGTCGCTTATGCAAGCCACCAACAGAAACTGCATGAGAAGAATTATGTAACTCGTGATCTTGAGTTGTTAGCTATCGTTTTTGCTTTGAAAATCTGGAGGCATTACTTACTGGGTGAGAAATTCGAACTGTATACAGATCATCAATCATTGAAGTATTTATTCACCCAAAAAGATCTGAATTTGAGACATCAACATTGGCTAGAATTTCTTGCAGCGTATGATCTAAATATCCTGTATACGCCAGGAAAGGCTAACGTTGTAGCAGATGCGCTTAGTAGAAAAACTGTAATCATTGCCAATCTTATAATTACTCCAGGATTGATTGATAAAATATCTGTTCTTCAGAAAAACGACAATTTTGTTAAAGAGATGATTAAAAGGATTCAAAGGGGCGAAGGCTCCAGTTTCCAAGATGATAATGAGGGAGTTCTGAGATTGAATGGAAGAATATGTGTTCCCGACGTCCCTGAGCTCAAAAGAGAGGTACTAGATGAATGCCATAAATCCAAACTTTGCATTCATCCTAGGTTAAGTAAAATGTAAACGATATCAAACGCATTTTTTGGTGGAAGGCAATGAAGCGGGACATTTCTTTATATGTTAGCAGATGCCCTACTTGTCAATTAGTCAAGAGCGACCAACAAAAACTTGCCGGATTGTTGCAACCGTTGGAAGTCCCAGGATGGAAATGGGAACAAATTTCCATGGATTTCATAGATGGTTTGCCCCGAACCAAGAAAGGTAATGACATTATTTGGGTAATCGTAGATCGCTTCACGAAGACTGTCCATTTCATACCTGTCTGATCCAATATAACCGCTCAAAGTCTAGCACAGATATATTTCAAAGAAATTATTAAGCAGCATTGAATTCCCATCAGCATAGTCAGTGATAGAGACCCAATATTTGCTAGCAAATTCTGGGAGGCATTCCAGACAGAATTCGGAACGAAACTGAATATGAGCACCGCTTATCACCCTCAAACAGATGGCCAAACTGAGAGAGTGAATAGAATTTTAGAAGATTTACTACAGGCTTGTATAATTGATTTTGGTGGGTCATGGGAAGATCAATTACATTTGGCAGAATTCTCATATAACAATAGCTATCAAGCAAGTTTGGGGATGTCGCCATTTGAAGCATTATATGGCAGACCGTGCAGATCTCCATCATATTGGGTAGAACCTAGCAATAGACTTGTGTTAGGACCCGATATGATTAGAGAAGCATCTGATAAAGTCGACTTCATCAAGAAGCGATTGAAAACCGCACAAAGCCGACAGAAAAGTTATGCGGATTCTAGTAGAAGAGATTTATCATTTGTCGTGGGTGATTATGTATATTTAAGAGTTTCTCCGATGAGGGGAGTGATCCGATTTGACAAAACTGGGAAGTTGGCACCGAGATTTATTGGTCCCTTTCCTATTCTTGAACGAATTGTAACTCTTGCTTATAGGGTTCAATTACCAGATTGGTTGCCTGGAGTGCATGATGTATTTCACGTATCTCAACTTAGAAGACGTGTGCATGATCCAGATCTTGTTGTAGAAGAGGCAGCGTAACAGGACTTGGAAATTACTCCAGAATTAGCAGTCAAAAGAGAGCCATTAAAGATTGTTGGCAAAGAAACTAGAGAGCTAAGGAGCAAAAAGATTCATTTAGTTAAAGTGCAGTGGAGTAGTGATCCGAGAGACTGTACTTGGGAAACCGAGGAGAGCATTAAGCAAGCTTACCCCAAATGCAGAGTGGACATCTCTGACTAACTCCGGTGCAAGGTACCTTTACAATACTTTGCATTTACATTTTTGTTTCCTACTTTACTGTTGTTTCCTTTTCGGGGATGAAAAGTTTTAAGTGGGGGAGATTGTAACAACCCGGAAAATACGAGCCAATTAATTATTTTTTTAAATTGGTTATTTCAAAGGAATTTGAACAATTGAAATAGAATATTTCAATAAAATAGTGAATTAGAAATAGTAGGGCACTTTGAAAATTTGAATTCAAACTTTGACTGACTGCACCGGGTGCAAAATATAACAGATTTTGGTGAAAGCAAAAATATTTAAATCTGTTTATGAATACCTTTCTAACGAATTTGAAAAATCAAAGTTTCATAGCGGGAATCAAAAGTTATTGCCAAATGAATTTTCAGAAAGGTCGCTATATAGAACATATAGCCCTTGAAAATAGATATTTTGCAAAAGACCTCGTAATTCGATGAAACCACTTTTGTTGGATCCGGAATGTCAAACTATTGCTAGGTTTCAAATTTCGTAATTTTTTAAGCTAGTATGTGAGCGTGGCAAAAGAAAATGTGTTTGGTCAATTTCTGTTAAATTGGATCGACCAGAAAACGGCCATTTTTCAAACGATCACAGAATTCGACGAAACTAGTTTTCTTGGGACCGTAGCGTCAAAACATAGCTAGATTTTTTTTTCTGGAATTTTTCGAATAAGTTTGCAGCCCTGGCAAATAGAAATGTACGTTCAAATTGAATATAAAATGTTTTATACTTTAATTTGAAAAATAACAAACAGTAACAGTCGAATTGGCATACGAAACATATCCCATTGTGTCCGGGATGGGGTTATTTAGCTAGGGACGATAGTCGTTGGGTTTGAATTGGTGTTCGTGTGGAGAAACACTATTTTAAAATTTAATAAAACCTACGGGCCAACCAAAATTCTCCATTCATTAAAAAAAATCACAGAAACCCCGCCCCCCCCCCTCGACATCGACGACGAAGTACTCCTAACTTCCCGAGCTTTTTGCCGCCGCCACGTCCACTTTCAGCCCTACCCCCAGTTCAACTTTTCGTTCGCCTCTCCCTCCTCTTTAAATCCATACCTTCCACTCTCCCTATCATCTTGTATTTCGTGTGAACGACCTCCTCAAAGTCGAGAACTTTTCGCCGCCACCGCCTCTGATAGACGCCGCTAAGTTCACCGCGACCACCACCCCCTGGAGCGCCTCTCCTAGCTCTTTCCAGTGGTGCAGGCCGATTCTCTTATCGTCCAGCGGTTTATTCGATAAATCAAAACCTAGTATTGAACCATCGTAAAAGGTATCGGCTTTATTTTATTTCAATTGAAAATAACAATTTTAAGTGTTGCAAACTTTGAAAAATTATATCTTTGTCGTGTGTTGACGAAATTCGATGAAATAGGAAACATCGTGACCGCAAAGAGGCTCTCTACCACAAGAAGAGACCTCGGATTTTTTCTGAGCTCGCTAGGATTTTTAGCACCTCGACAACCAAAGTGAAATTTCTAAATTGAAAATGTGAATGGAAATGTCATGTATAAATTATATAAGCGAAATATAAATTATACACATGTCGTATACTTCATGTACATGCTTTGCGTAAGCTATATGAGCGAAGTATGAATTATACATGCATTGTATAAATGATATGTGTGTTGAAATGCAAGTGAAATATAGAAATAATATATATATACTCCCCTCGTCCACAAACCATGGACAATATTTATTGTTTGTGAATTGGTGTGAAAATTTTGGTGAATAATGCGAATGGTTGAATAATTGTTTTTGGTTGACATTGATGGGTTGTGGTTGAAAAATACCCATGGGTGATTGAAACAAATTGGAAACAATTGTGGAAATAAAAATAAAACATGCCGCCTGCGTGCGAACTAGATGCATGAAATCCCTATTGTCAAAAACCGCGAGGTTTTAAGGTAGAGCGAGGAGCCGTACTCGGGACGGTGCCGGTTTTAACTACCCTGCCGTTATGCTATCGAAATTTGGAATAATATTCATGTGTTAGAATTATTTTCATATGGTGAAATTATTTTCATGCGTTGATACTAAAGTCATGTGTTAAAACTATATCCATGTGTGGAAATGCTCATGTGTTGAGAAGTGATGTGTGAATTAAATTCATGTGTGAATGGATAAGGTGTTTAAACAATAAAAATCACATTTTGATAATATATATGAAGTATGTAAAATATTCGCCTTACAAATAACTAGTTTCAACAGCAAAAATTTCATCTTCCTTATATGAACAAACTATATAAAATATCCATGTGTGGAAATGCTCATGTGTTGAGAAGCGTGTGTGTTGGAAAGGTTCATGTGTTGAATAAAAGATCAAACAATAAAAATTACATTTTTATTGAAATTATGATGTGTTAAAAACATTCATGTGTTGAATAAATATTTTAGATGATAAAAATACATTTTTATCATATATGTGATTTGCTAAAAATATGCGAGTGTTGAAATAAATATTTGTGAAAGGAATATTATTTTTAACATGCATAGGAACTAAATAAAATAGTCATGTGTTGAAATATATTTTAGTTTGCCAAAAATATCATTTTTGAAATGTGAAGATTAAAAATAACCACTTGTTCAAATAAATATGCATGAGTTGAAATATTCGTTAATTAGCCAATGATATGATTTTTGCTTGTGTATGCAACATTGGAATGAATGGTGTCTTTAAACCAAATTGAATCAAATATGAAGTTGAATGGAAAATGATAAGTGATAAGAATTGCACATATGTACATGCATATTTATTGAACATGTTATAGCAAAAAGGCTAGAGAAGAGGATTAAAATTGTTTGCCCGAAAATTAGGTACATGTTTACTGTTTTGCTTGGGTGATGATTTTATGAGCCTGTTGGCTTTTTCTTTTTGAGATGAGACGCCCGTGTGGCTATTTGGGAATTTTCCCAGCCCCACCCGTACAAAGGAGGTTATGGCGAAATTTTCCAAAATTTAAAGGCGTTAGTAAAATATTTGAAGCGAAAACGATATAGAAATCTTCGAATGAACTATATTTATATAAATAAAAATAAAATTAAAACGAGTCGTGGCCGTGCAGTTCGTGTTTTGAAATCGTGATTTCAAACGACTAGTGCGGGAAACCCGACCATCGGATTTTCCCGAAACCGCAACCGTTGGGATCGCCTTGGAAATATCTTTCCAACGGCACCAACTTTGTAAAGATCCGACAGTTGGATTCTCTGGAATGTTTAATTCAAATTTGAAGAAAAACAGCACCAGAATCGATTATTTTTATATATAAATATAAATATAATTAAATTATATCGTATAACACGCTGCAGTTCATATTTTGAAATCGTAACTTCAAACGACTATTGTGGGAAATCCAACCGTCGGATTTTCCTAAAAGGGAAACCGTTGGATTCGTTTTGAAAAGATCTTTCTAATGGAATAAAATTTGTGAAAATCCAACAGCTAGATTTTCAGATATGTGTAAAACAAATTTAGTGAAAAACAGCGCCAGTGCCTCGGCACGACCTGAAACGTCGTTTATTTAGATATGGCCGTTTTTAAATAAACAAAAATGGCGATATATCGTTATAAAATATTATAAACGATATAGAGTGGAAATAAACCAATTTTGCTGTGTTTGCTTGATATGTGATGGTTGAATGTATTTAACATGAAAATTTTACTAAGGAACTAAAATGTGAATGTTGAGTAATTTAACCATGCGAAGAATTGATTTGAAAATCTAAATATACGTGGATTATTTGAAAAGGCCGAGTTAATTCTCATTTCAAATAATCGATCGACGGTGAGAAGTCGAAGAGATGAAGACGGTTCAAGACCGACGATCTTCACATTGGATGGATGGGCGCTACTGATGCTCGTGATTGGAGTAGCTACCTTGAAGGAGCTGAAGTAGTAGCCGTCCGGACGAATTGTTGATTGTGCGGATATGCGAGGAATTTGGTGCCTCCGGTTTCGTTCAAACCCAGAACGAACTTGTAAATGGATTGTGTGTCTAACATTGGATTTTGTTCTATGCAGATTGATCTCTATTAAATATATATCGGTTTGGCGGTGGAGAATTTATTCTCTTGCTTAACGCCCTTCTCTGAGACGTACAGCTCAGAGGTTATATATTGATAGAAATCAGTCGCATGGAGTGGATTGCCTGTGTGGCACGCCTAAGTGGCATATGATCAAAGCTTCTGTTGCACAACAAAGTCTTGTGGTTGATGATCAAAGCATGGTCTGTGTGACGTAGCTATGTGTATAACGTGGATTCGCGAGCCTCACACCTTGGTACGAGTCAAAACGGGATAGTGACTGCAGGGAGAGCACGACATTTCTTTCTAGCTATGGTGGTGTTAGTGACCTACCAACCCTAACATTTAAATCTACTTTTCACATGTGTGGTTGTTGGAATGGGAGGCGCCTCGATTACAGGTCTGTAAGGACCTGGAAACGTGTGTTCAGGAATAACTGATCCTCAAAAGTAAGAGAGGACCAGCCCTGAAGATCCAGGGATTGTTGTGTGCGGTCCTGAGGCATTTGCTAGAGTGTCTCGAACGTAGAGGGGCTTGCCCCTTGCCTCGACTCATGATGGAATCCAATTTCCGATACGAAATTGCGGATGTGATTGTATTACTAGTATGGCGACATAGTGGTATGGGTCATTGATGCCTTCTATGATTGATATTTATGATTGAAATCACTTTTGAAACATATATGCACTAGTAATAATATCAAACACTTTTGTTTTATACGTATGAAGCATTTTTGGCCATTATAAGGTAAAACTCTATCCTCCGGTTTGCGTTGCATTGTGTGATGGGACCTAGGTCTTATAATGGCTTCATTTTTATAAAAAGCATTGCGATGATTTAATCATTTACTTTATTTCATGCACTAGCACTCATTGGAGTAAACCCGTTCCGCGAAAGTGGCGTGGTCCTTTGATTTGCCGTATTATTGTTGTTTAATAAGTTAAGTAGATTTCTCATACCAGTCTCATGACTGGCTCGTAGTTTGTTTCACCTTGCAAACTCGGGTGCCCTTATTTTCACACGGGTAGCCTAGTTATAGGTAGCTGACATATTTTGGCTTGGCACCGCAGTAGAGGTGCACTTCTGGGCATGGCGAGGCTTGACTACATTGTGATGACTGTGAATTTTATAGGGGAAGCTAGTAGTTTTGGTTTTGCAAATTTATATTCATAGGATCCTGGTTTACAGCTGGAACGATACTCGGAAAGCTCTGTATCCGTGTATTACTTTCAGTTGTTTGTTGTATTATTTTTCCGCTGCTATGTAATTTATTGTAATCTTTGATATTTGTCGAATGTATATTTATTCATACTCTGTATATTCTCGTATTCTGATGGAATTGTTGTGATAAACAATGACATGTTCTGCTGTTTGCGTACTAAACGCCATCCGTGCTTTCCATCACGGGGAAGTTCGGGTCGTGTCATTTATTCAATTTCAACATTTCAATATAATTCAATTTCAACATTTCAAATTAATTCACTTTGGAATTTCAATATATTTCACTTTCGACATTTCAATATAATTCACTTTTAACATTTCAATATAATTCACTTTGGAATTTCAATATATTTCACTTTCAACATTTCAATATAATTCACTTCTAACATTTCAATATAATTCACTTTGGAATTTCAATATATTTCAGTTTCGACATTTCAATATAATTCACTTTGGAATTGATTGTTTATGATGATGCCCGCAACATTCAAGGTGATAACACTGATATCAAAATATAGACAACATCCATACAGTTCAGGTATATCCATAAACAAACATCCATCACAATCATCATCCAAAACAGTTCAATTTGCCATAATTAACTTATTATACATGTCGGGGTTAAACTAGCAATTATATTCAGAAAATAAACTAACTGTCAAATTAATTTCTAACAATTCGAATTTTGATGTCCATTTAAAAATAGAAATCAACAAACAAATAATCAAATAAATCACAGAATTTAATTTCACAAAAATGTGAATATTTTTGCATTGTGAGAAAACTCACATTGACCGGTTTTGAAATCGTTGAATAACGATTATCTTTAACTGAAGTAAACAATGCATTTAATTCAGTCAAAATTTTTGGCTAGCTCCTATCACAGTCCTGTTAGTTCCATCGCGTAGCCTTCGTCGCTACGAATCCAACGCACTTCGTTTCGCGAAAATCTGATCACGGAGTAAAAAGATATCATATTTTAAACTTTTAAACAATATATACCAATTTACCACCTAATTAATTAATTAATTAATTAACCACCTAATTAATTTCCCTGATCCATCGTTTACCATTAATCAGTCCCCCATCTTCGTTTACTATCCAGGTTTCATGATGAAACTGAACCCAACTTCACCATCCAACTTCAACGGCGCGCAACCCCTTCAGGCCACAATCGGCCGATCAAGAACCACCATCGCGTAGCCCATCCCATCGCCGACCTCCGTCACCCTCCTTATGGAACTCGCTGTCACCATAGCCCTCCAATTTGACTTCGACCGCCGCCCCTTCTCGTGCGAGCTCAAACCAAATCCGCACCCTATAATCGATCACAACCATACGAAATTAAAGCCCTCGATTTTCTCTTGAAGTTTTGTTCAGGAATTTTCAATTTTTATTGCATGGATTTCATGAAAATTGAGGGGCAAGATCTGAGAAATATCGGCCTAAATCGCTTGTACAGCAGCTTTGGGAAGGTTGACCACGGGTTAAACAAGTTAGGGTTTGACCTGGGTTATTTATACCCTTTTATATTATTATTTAATTAAATTAAATTCTGAAAAGTGAATTTCACATTCTAACTTCGAATCAAACCCAACTACTGTTGCCCCTAGCTAATTACCCTTATTTCAGACACAATGGAATATGTTCTGTAAGCCAATTCGACTGTTTCGATCAGTTTTCATCAAAATTAAAATATAAATCAATATATTGAATTTTAAACGTGCATTTAAATTTTACCAGGGCTACATACTAACTCTAAAAATTACAGAAAAATTATTTCTAGCTTCGTATTGACGATACAGTCCTAACAAAACTAATTTCGTTCAATTTGAAGACCGTTTGAAAAATGGTCATTTTCTGGTCGATCCAATTTGACTAAAACTGAACAAACACGTTTTCTTTTGCCATGCTCACATATTAATTTCAAAAATTATGAAAATTGAAACCTAGCAATAATTTGACATTCTGAATCCAACAAAAGTGGTTTCGTTGAAAACAGAGGTCATTTGAAAATGGCTATTTCTAAGGGCTATATATTATATTAAAATATATATAAATTCCATAGCGACTTTTCTGAATTTTAAACTAGACATAACTTTCAGTTTATAAAGTGAAATCTCAGTTTGTTACATTCATTAGAAAGATATGATTAAATAGATTCATATATTTCTGATTTTACTGAAATCCGATTTATTTTGAATCCTTTACATTCATTTGAAATTTAAATTCGAATTTTCAAACTACCGCGCCATTTCAGGCTCATTATATAATTAAAATAAATTTATACGTTCTAACTTCGATTAAACTAAATTTTTAGTTGTTATTGTTTAAAATAATCATTTTAAATATTAATAATTCATTAAAATAACTAAAATAAAAAAATTTAAACTGGTTCTGAAAATCAGGGTCGTCACAATTTTTTTCAACTAATGTAAATTGACAAAAGTGGTTATTTTGCTTCAATTAATGTAAATTGACAAAAGTGATTATTTTGCTTCAACTAGTGTAAATTGACAAAAGTGATTATTTTGCTTCAACTAATGTAAATTGACAAAAAGTGATTATTTTGCTTCAACTAGTGTAAATTGAAAAAAGTGAATACATTTTATCATAATCCTCTTTTTCTTTATTTACTCTAGTTTAAAAGTAAAAATGATATTTTTAATCCTATTCTTTTATTTATATCTAAATTGTAATGAAAGTATAACATTTTAACTTATAATTTATTTGCATCAAAGAATGCAATTAAAAATACAACTTTCAATTTCATGTTTCATTCGCATCAAAGAATGCAAATAAAATGCGACTTCTAATTCAATGTTTTATTTGCATCTAAAATTGCAAATAAAAATGCAACTTCTACTTCAACATTTTATTTGCATCAAGGAATGCAAATAAATGTGCAACTTCTAATTTTAATATTTTATTTGCATCAAAGAATGCAAATAAATATGCAACTTTTAATTTCAATATTTTATTTGCATCAAAGAATGCAAATAAATATGCAACTTTTAATTTCAATATTTTATTTGCATCAAAGAATGCAAATATATATGCAACTTTTAATTTTAATATTTTATTTGCATCAAAGAATGTAAATAAAAATTCAACTTTTAATACGATGGTTTGTTTGCATCAAAGAATGCAAATAAAAATTCGACTTTTAAATACGGTGTTTATTTGCATCAAAGAATGCAAATAAAAATATAATCTTTTACCTACGACGTTTATTTGCATCTAAATAAAAAATATAATCCCTTTTTTTATGCTTTGTTTGCTACTAAATTTACAAACAAAAATGTAACTCTTTAAATCATATTTTTAATTCTATCTAAAATACAAAATAAAAATGTCATATTCATTCTAGTGTTTTTGTTTGCGTTTATAATTGCGAAAATGTAATTTTAACTCTAATGTTTATTTGCATCTAAAATTGCATATAAAAATATAGTTTTAGTTCTAATGTAAGTAAAGGAACATTTTTTTTCTATGCATATTTGCATAGAAGGATGCAAATAAAAGAACATTTTTATTTCTTTGTATATTTGCATAAAAGAATGCAAATAAAAGATCATTTTATATTTCTATCTCAATTCCATGGCATGTTCACAATTGTGTTGATCATTCTATTAAATCTAATAAAATGAAAAAAATAATATTTTACATTGAATTTACAATTCTATTTCAATTAAATAAAAATGGTGAAATAATGTTTTATGTGGAATTGACAATTCTATTTTAATTAAAATAAAAAAAATGATGAAGTAATGTTTTACATTGAATTGGAAATTCTATTTCAATTAGATAAAATAATCCAAATAATGTTTTTATATTGAATTGACAATCTAGTTCAATAAAATGATCAAAATAATGTTTTTATTTTTTTATTAAAGGGAAATTTTAACCCAACCCAATAAATAAACAATATGGTTATTTTTATTGAACACATACAGATCTATGTTTATACATCACTCACCAACAGATAAATCATCCACAATATCATTACATAACAGATCGGAATCATACACATTCAATCGTCACCTAACAAATAAATTAGATAATTAGTCAATTAAATAAAAAGAAGAAATCTCACATCGATCGGTTTTCAAAAATCGTTCATGTTCAAATTTGGCTGAATTTTCAAAGTCCTCCATTTCAGATTTAATCGATTCCATGTTGTAGAGCTCAGCAAGACGATTTCAACGCAATTTGGTTCGCGAATTTCTGTTTTCGTTTGACAAAGATATGATAATTTAAATACTAAATACATTAATCAAATAATTAATCACTTTAAAATAATTAATCCATACTTAATCACTTCCTTACTCGTTCCTCTTTACTGGAAATAGCCGAACCCAAAGTCGCCACTTTCATTCTCTCATCGCACGCAAACTGAGGCGCTGAACCTCGATCAGACTACACCCCCTTGACTGGCTTGCCAATCTCTTCCTGTGCCCCTAGTATGGTGCAACTCGCACCCTTCTCGACCACTCACGGCGGCCCCAAACCCCCCACGTTTGTGTGTAGAAATCTCTCAATTTGCTAAGTGAAAATCGATCACCACTGCACGGATTGAAGCCCTCTGAAAGCTCTTTAATTTGGTATATAGAAATTTGAATTTTGTTGTGTGGATTAGAAGAACAAGGTGAAAGAAATTCAGATCTTTCTGTCCATCCAATTAGACAAGGCATCGGCTAGGTTAGCTAGATTAGGGTTTTGTGTTTTTGCTTATATTTATAATAAAATAATATTATATTTTCTAATTTGTTGATTTTAGCCCATAAGACCTTAACAGCTTCAATTTTAGCCCAACTAGAGTTGTCCCCAGGCAAATACCCATGTTCCAAACGCAAGGGCTAGGTCCCGTCAGCCTAAACGAATGTCTTTAGCCTGTTTTATTTAATTTAATATTTAAATCATTTATTTATTTAATTTGATCGTACATTTTAATTTACCGGGGCCACATACGACCTCTAAAAATTCCAGAAAAATTATTTCTCACTATGTTTTGACGATACGGTTCTAGTAATGCTAATTTCGTCAAATTCTGAGACTGTTTGAAAAAATGGCCATTTTTGGTCGATCAGATTTGACTAAAACTGACAAATCACATTTTCTTTTGCCACACTCACATATTAATTCGAAAAATTATTAAACTTGAAACCTAGCAATAATTTGACATTCCGGTTCCAACAAAAGTGGTTTCGTCGAAAACGGAGGTCATTTGAAAAATGTCTATTTTTAATATTAAAATATGTATATAAATTCTACCAAGACTATTCTAAAATTTAAGCTGCACGAAACTTTTGATTCCCGCTATGAAATTTTAATTTTTCAGATTCGTTGGAAAGATATTTTTAAATAGATTCTAATATTTTTGGTTCAACTAAAATCTGATTAATTTTGCATTTTGTACAGTCAGTCAAAGTTCAAATTCAAATTTTCAAACTACCGCGCTATTTCAAACTCCTTTTATAATTAAAATAAATATATTCGGTTTAACTTCAATTTAAAATAAATTATTTTAACAATTAATTTTCATTACAATTTCTAAAATAAAAATTTTAAATTGGTTCAGAATTTGCGGGTTGTTACACATAACATAGCAAATCTAAATCATATACATACAATCATTCCATAGCGAGTAAAATAATTAAATCGATTAATTATTTAAAAGTTAGAAATCTCATAGTCGAGTTATTCTGCTTTGTTCAGAACTGCAAATTTGTCGAAAATTCAAACAACTCGGAATCACTCCTTTTCAGTCTAGAGTCATAGATCCCGTCTCTACGATCACATAGGATTTGAAATCTTTAATTTTCGATGTCGTGTGAATTAGTTAGGATTTAAACAAGATAAATAATAGTTTTTAAATTAAATTAATAAAATATTAAAGGTATTAACCATCTTCTTCCTCTATACAGTAATCGGCCGTAACCTTTTCAAAAGATTCAAAACTAGGTCTCACGTTCTCGATCAACATAGAGGGCTAAAAGGCGATCAGGCGGCACCACAGCGTTGGGCTATAGGAGGCGCACCAGGGGCCCCGCTTTGGCTCAGCTTGATCGAGCCTAGAGGTATGGAGGCGGTGGTTTTTGGCGCGGGTTTAGGTGCGTGAATCTCGAAGTTCGGGCCACCAGCGACTGATCCAACCATATAGAAATAAAGAGCAAGAAAATCTCTACAGAATGTTCTAAAGGGGAAGGGGGTTTTGATGTACGGATCGACAGAATTTAGAGGGGGAAGAGGAGAGCAATGTCGGTTATGGGAAATGCAACACCCCATAATTTTAAATATTAAAATAAACAAATTTAAGAATACTTAATTATTAATATGAGAATTAAGGGAAACGGGTTACGCCATTGCGTTCGTCTTGAAATTCTTCTTGGAATAGAGTCCAAGTTTTCGAAAATCGGACTTTGTATGAAGGAGTTATGGCTCTCAGAAGTTTCAGAAATTTGTATAAAACAATTAAGAAAATTAAATACCAAGGCGGGTCGACCTGCAGGTCGACCTACCCCAAGCCAGGTTGACCTGGGGGTCGACCTCCCTATACAGGTCGACCTGGGGGTCGACTACCCCCTTGGGAAGATCTGAAATGTGACGATTTCTGACTCTTTGTTGAGTCATTAGGGCTGACGTGGCTGTTCTAGATAACTCTATCTAGTCTGGATGGTTGGGATTGCGCCTATGTTAATCTAACGGCTTAGATTGATTCAAACTTCTATAAAAGAGTTCCTAGACTAAACTCTAAACCTAAACTAAATTTGTTTCTTGGCCACCATGCTGCTGCTAGGATAGTTCTTCTTCCTAAAGCCTAGGATTTAGCAAGTCAGAATTCTAATTCAAAAGACGAACAAACCATTCTCTTCTCTAACCTATCTTTGTGAGTACTATTTCTTTCACAATATAATTAATAAATTAATTATGATGAGTTATAATTGGATTATGAGAAGATGTCTATTGAATTACGTGATGTTGTTTAACTTTGTTCTCTTATGTTGGTAGATATATTTCATATATCCAATTATACATGTTTAACTTGATTCATTTTATGCAAGTTTGGGATGTAAGTCATATGCTAGTTCGTATGTGAAACCTTATGCATGTTTGGGATGTTAAATCATATGCTAGTTTGAATGTGAATCTTATGCAAGTCCGTTTTTACATATGTTAATTCATATGTGAATCTTATGCAAGTTGGGATGTTAAATCATATGCTAATTCGTATGTGAATTTTATGCAAGTTTGGGATGTTAAATCATATGCTAGTTTGAATATGAATCTTATGCAAGTCTATATGTGAATTGTACACAAGTTTATATGTGAATCAAGTATATACATATGCTAGTTTATATGCAAAAACATGTGACAATTTCATATGCAAGTTGTAGGAATCCATATGCAAGTTTAGGTAAAAAACTATATTCACATTTTTAGGTGAAAATTATATTCACATATGCAAGTTTAAGTGAGACCCATAATTCATATATCCAAATTCACAATTTCATGTTTTAGATTTATATTTAGATCCATGGTAGTTTATGCAAGTTTATGTTCTATATGCCTATACAAGTTATTGGCTATGCAAATTTATGTTATAATTCCTATTTGCAAGTTAGATCTATTTTATGTTTTATGCAAGTTGTGATGTTTGTTTTCTTTTTATAAGTTAGACTATTTGTGAGTCTAACATATCTCATTTTAGAACGTACAAATAACATGGGGACAAAGGGAAAATATTAATTATGCAAATTGTGAATTAGCATAAAATAGCTTTAAAGGCTTATAATTAAATTGAGACATTAATTGGCATAATTTATATACCTAAAAAGTATGGACATAATTTAGGTGACAATTATGGACATAGATTAATTTGGAAGTTATTGACAATTTGAAATAGGGATATTAACTCAAATTGGGGTTGAATAAATTAAGTGCATAATAAATGCCTAAGACACGACGTTAGACTCGTTTGTGGTATAAGACTGCCCGGAACCACCAAGCACATCCAACAACCACAAACGATAGCTTAATGTGAGAGGTCAAAGGCATAAATTAAATAAGTAATGAATGCCTAAGACACGAGTTAGACTCGTTTGTGGTACAAGACTGCCCGGACACCCCCGACACATCCAGCAACCACAAATGGTAGTCTAATGTGAGAGGTCGTTGGCATAATTAAAAGATGTCTAGACACGAATTTTAGTCTGGCTTATGGTGGAAGTCTGCCCGGAACCGCTGGCATATCAAGCAGCCACAAGTAATCGACTTAATGTGAGAGGTCTGTGCATTAATAACTATTTAATGTTGTTCAAAGACAAATAAGAATGACAAACAGAAGTTTGGTTGAGTCGAGTAATTCTCTGAGTACCAATCTGATGTTGATTTCGATCTTTGGGGTTGGTACTTAGGGAGTTATTCTCTTAACCAGTGTATTTGTGAACTAAGATGTACTAAATCATAAATTAAGCAAAACATGTTATACGATATATATACATATATATATATTAGTGGATAAGGTTAAGACCAGCTTAACCAATAATATACTAATCTGATAAGTGGATAGGGTTATGGCAAACTTAACCAGTAATATATATTAATCTGATAAGTTGATAGGGTTAAGATAAACTTAACCAATAATACATATTGATCTGATAAGTGGATAGGGTTAATATAAACTTAAACAATAATACATATTGATCTGTTAAGTGGATAGGGTTAAGACCAGCTTAACTAATAATATATAAGTGGATAGGGTTAAGACCAACTTAACCAATAATATATAAGTGGATAGGGTTAAGACCAGCTTAACCAAATGTATATATATGGATCGGATAAGCGGATAAGGTTAAGATAAGCTTAACCAATAACATAGTTGATTTGATAAGTGGGTAACATGGGTGACATGTGGGATATAATTATAAACACTTAACCAAGTTGAAACATGTAAGAAGACATAAATAAGAAGGGGTTAAGTGGGAAATCCTAGTGGGGACTAAGCATTGGTGGAAAACTTGTGTCTAGTGTGGGGACCCTTTTCAACCAGTAACCCATTTGGTTTCTAAGTGAGCTCGATCTAGATCGAGGACTGGACACACTTACTGGGTTTGATTGTAAGAGGTAAAAACAGGTTAGCGGTGGCAACGCAAGTCCAAGAGGTTCATGTGCGTGCGTTGGCCCAGGCTGGTAGGTAAGATGTTGTTGCATCGTGTAGGCATAAGCTGTGCATCTTTAGTAGTATCGGGTTGCCACTTTGGGGAGTGATACACCTCACTGTGGGACCAGCACGGATATCTACGAGTTAGGGAGCCGATCGAATGGGGAAGGTAGTGGGTACGACTAGCGGAGATAGGAGCAGGCGAAACCTATGAAGACAGTTGGGAGTCCAACTACCATATTATGAATAAATGCTATAATTAGAATAGGGAGGGTAGTGGGTACAACTAGTGGAGATAGGGGCAGGCGGCACCTATGAAGACAGCTAGGGGTACACGAAACTACCATTATGATTATTATGTTCAGTAGGCGGGATCAACTTTTAGGGTAACTAGTAATGGTGCAGTATATTAATTATCCTTTAGTGATTAGGAGCGAGATTAATGCCAGAATATTCCTCTTGTTTGTTTTGTCTTGCCCACTTGTTTCACAACCGTTCCTTGTTTTACCAGCTTATGCCTTATCCTAATTACTTTAATAATTATATTGTTAAAGTTATGTTACTCGCCAGACTTTATGTCTGACCCCCTTTGTTTTCGACTCTTTTCTTCCTCCCCACCCCCAGGTTCTCAGGGTGGGACTAGTGCTAGTGGAGCTTGATTCAGATCTTTCTCTCTCTTTGGAAGTGCTTGGATTGCTGAAAGTAAAGTTGTAACGACCCGTATTCTACACATCATAGGATTGTAGAATATTTATTTCTTTCCCGTATGAAGTTGTATGGTCATGTAACTTTGGGAAACATCCATTAGAGTCATTTCCCATGTTCATGATTTTTGTCGATTTTTAAATGACCATTTTGCCGCTAGTTGGTACTGTTTTGGCCATAACTTTTGATTGGAAAGGAATTTTGACCTGAAACCACTTCCATTTGATTCCTTTGATGGTTTACCTTTCCGTAGAGTGGTCATAATAGCCAAACGGACTTAACGTTTGGGAGATATGGCTGAAACAAGGTTTGGAGGGTGAAAACTGCTTAACCGGGCCAAATCGGGTGATTAGTGAGTAGGCCCATAACCCATTTCGGGATTAGGGTTATGGGAGGGCTGAAATGAGATGGAGAATCATTCCATTTCAGTTTTCTAGCCTCCACTTATCACCAAGGAACCCTAAAAATGGCCTCCAACCTCTAAATCACCTCCAAATCATCTTTTGGTCAAGGATTTGGCTTAACAACCCCTAATCAAGGAAGATCTTCACCAAAACAACTAAGGAGCTGCTGTTTGGCATTAAGATTCACATCAAATCAGATAATTATTTCAGATCTTAGTTTATTTTGTGGCTAAGGTGAGTGATTTGCATAGTTTTGCACTAATTATGGCTAATTAGGGGTGATTAGTGTTAATTAGCGAATTTAAACATGATAAAATTCTGGAAAAATGTTTATAAAATTCGGAATGAAGTTTTAGACCTCTGATATGAATTTGGGTTAGTTTGGTTAAGTTTTGTTAATCCTATCATTAGTTTCACCTAAACATGCTTAAGGGGAAAATATGGGATTTTGGGTATGTTTGATCCATTTCTACTTATCATATTGATGTTTTGATGTTTGTGGTTGATTATGTATGTTGCTATGACTGTATGGTATGCTTTGTGATTGATTAGAATAGTTAGAATGGTCGAAAACGCCGTCGAATGGCGTAAACAACTCGTTGGACAAGGTGCAGGGATTCGGATCGCATAGGGGATTGAGGGACGATCGGATCGCCCTATGGGATCGTGGGACATCCCCACGAGTCGAGTCGTCCCCTCCGAACCGAACCATCTGCGCAAGGCCCACGAGCAACAATCGTGAACTGCTACCCGATCCGATCCACTCGTGCTTCATATCACGATCCGAACAAGAGGAAAGCAGCATCCACGATCTGATGCACAGCGAGACGACGATCCGAACCAGGAGAGAACCACGAGCTGGAGGGGCGCGATCCGATCCGTATGGGGTATCACGATCCGAACCAAGGAGGGGAGCACGATCCGAGGCAAATAGAAAGGGGACCGCAATGACGATCCGATCACCTGGAGGATCACGACCCGATCCGATGCATGAGGTGCGACCCGATCTGAATGCCTAAGGCCGATCCGATCCGATGAAGAATGTGAAGGCTGATCCGATCCGATTCGATGGTGATGACAAAAGGTAGTCCATATGAGAGTTAGAGCTCAGGATCCCGGAACCAGTTGGGAACCAATGAGTTCACTTCATGGTTGGACTTTGCTGCGGGACGTGTGCTAAGGAGTTGTCGACGTTCATAACTTCGATTCACCACTAAGAATGAATGATGGGCTACTTATCAGTGCAGTAGGGTCATTATGACCTGAGGGGCAAAGTGATGGTAGCAAGACTACGTTATCAGTGCAGTAGGGTCATTATGACCCGAGGGGCAAGGTGATGCGTAGTAAGACTATGAGCCAGTGCAGTGGGGTTCTTGTGACTCCATGGGGCAGAGTGGACATAGTAAGGATTAGTAAGGCTATGAGCCAGTGCAGTGGGGTTCTTGAGACTCCATGGGGCAAAGTGGACATAGCGAAGGATTTGTGGCTACGTTATCAGTGCAGTGAAGCCATTTATGACTTCATGGGGCAATGTGATCGTAGCAAGGTATGTTGGGTGATCGAAGTGGTGAATATCGTATACTTTACGCACTGAGTGAGAGATGTGAGGATGGATGCTATGCTTTATTGTTTGCCATCATTATGACATGCACACCTCCCCCACCTCCGTATCTTTATATTAATTGATATGATACCTTAGAGTGTTGTACAGTATGTAGTGCTAACTCTTTGGTTGTAGGTCCAGGTTCAGGTATGTTTTAGTCTACCTGTTATTGTTCACTTAGATGCTTATCGCTCATACCAGGCTTTATGTCTGACCCAGAGTTTTATGTCTCCTCTTATTACTCTGGGTGCTCACATGAGCAGACTAGAGACAGGTTAGCTGGTGGTGCGCGAGTAGCTGATTCGGAGGCGGGCAGGAGGCTTCAACGTACTATATATATATATATATATATATATATATATATATATATATATATATATATATACACACACACACATTCTCCCTGTGTCGTTGGTGGTCGCTACTTGGGCATTAGTAGTGTGCCTCATTTATCTTGCTTTTGCTTTGAGACAGTTTGAAAGTTGTAATAAGCTGTATTTTTGGATTTCCGCTGCTATGATGTTTAGTTCTGATTTTCAGCTTATGCACTGTCTCTCCTGTTTTATGTCAAGTATGTTATTATTATATTTTGTTCTATGCGCTGTGAGACATTCTACAGGTTCTTTGTATGTTCATTTCCTTCTTCCTTTTCCTTCTGATGACCCGTTCCGTGCTAACTGGACATGTGTACAGCGCACTTTTGGAGTAAATGTCGGTTGGTGCGGGGCGGGCCGTCACACTTGGTATCAGAGCTCTAGGTTGCGTAGTTAACCTAGGGAAAGACACTAGGGAGAGTTAGCACATATATGAGAGCGCGTATTTGTGATTACTTTGGTTTTCAAAAGCTATGTATATATATATACTATTAGTAGTATAAGAATGAAGTTGCACTGCACTAGTACCACTATGGGGTCGTTAATCGTTTCCCTTTTACAGATTGACGATGAGCCGATATGTTAGAGGTACCGGTAGAGGGGCCAATAATGGGAATGCCGCTGACATGAGGGCGATGTTTACCAACCTCATGAGAGACATGCTTAGAGAAGTGCAAGGGGCAGTTCCCAATCCCGGAGTTGGTGTTGGCCCAGTAGTGCAGGCGCCTAGGGTCGATTTCGCCAAGTTGTGCAAGGATTACACTAATCTTGGTAGGAAGCCGTTCCACGGAACGGAGTCGGCCACAGATGTTCAAGATTGGATGGATAGCTGCGACCATATCTTCGATGACTTGGGTCTTGAGATTGTGATGAAGAGAAGGCTAGTGTCTCGTCAGCTGCAAGGGCGAGCAATGAATTGGTGGAATGCTATTAGAACAGCTACTCCAGAGGACCAGGTTACTTGGGTTCAGTTCAAGGCTCGCTTTAGCGAGAAGTTCATTCTAGCTGCCCAGAAGTCAGTGTTGTTCAAGAGGTTCTTGGAACTCAAGCAGAATGGGAGGGCAGTTTTCGATTATATTGCTGAGTTCGACACTTTGTCGAAGTATGGACTGTCTCTCATTGATACTCCTGAAAAGAAGAATGAGAAGTTCATTACTGGTTTGGATGGATACTTGGGGGAAAGGCTTATCAACCACATCGATGAGACTTTTGAATCGATCGTGGGGAAAGCTTTGATATCAGAAAGTCTTTACCCTAAGTCAAAGACTGAGGCTGCATCTGCAGAAGGGCCAAAGCCGCAAGCAGGCGGTGGAGGCAAGAGAATAATTCTCAGAATAAGAGGAAGCAGGACCAATCTAAGAGTGGCCAGAAAAAGAGCAAGAAGGATGTTGAGTGCTTCAGCTGTGGAAAGAAAGGCCATTATGCTAAAGAATGTCGGGCCAAGCCAGCGGAAAGGAAGTTCTACAACTGTGGTCAAGTGGGACATCAGAAAGATAAGTGTCCGCAACCTCTTAAGGAGAAGCAGATTGTGAAAGCATATGCTATTGATGCTGTTCCTTCTTCGTCGAATGCCCCAACTGCGGTAGAGAAAGGAAAGAATGTTGTTATTTAAGGTATGCTTTCTATTTATGATGTACCAGTTCGAGTTTTGTTTGATACTGGGGCTTCCCGTTCCTTCATATCTAGTGACCTGGTAGATAGGTTGGGACTGGAACCCGAGATAGTTGATAGACCATTGATTGTGACGAACCCGATTGGTGGTTCGACTAGCCTTAGTATGATTTGCAGGAATTTGGTCTTATCGAGTCATGGATGTATGTTTGTATGTGATTTCTTTGTTTTGGGCTTTACTGGGTATGGCATTATATTGGGAGTCGATTGGCTCCAAAGATACGAGGTGGTGGTAGACTGTGAGGGCTTTTTGGTGATAGTGAGGGCGGATGATGGGCGGAGGGTAGTGTTTGGTAGTCTACCTAGTGATGGGGTTATGGCTAGTTTTGTAAATTCCCTCGACATCCCGCAGGATGAGTTGTCAGATGTGCCCGTGGTTGGCCAGTATCCGGACGTCTTTGAGGAGGTGACCGGGCTTCCACCACACCGAGACATTGAGTTCCGTATTGATTTAGTGAAAGATGCCAGACCTATAGTGATGCCACTTCGTCATATGGCACCAAGGGAGCAGCGAGAGCTCGGGGTGCAAGTCAGCAATCTTTTGAAGAAGGGATTGATTAGAAGGAGTGTCTCCGAGTGGGGAGCACCAGTTGTGTTTGCCACTAAGGCAGATGGTTCCCTTCGTTTGTGTGTGGACTATCGCGAGTTGAATAAGGTGACGAGGAAGAATAAGTATCCTCTACCGCGTATAGATGATTTGTTTGATTAGCTGGAAGGAGCTAGAGTGTTCTCCCAGTTGGACCTCGCGACAGGATTTCATCAGCTTCGAGTAGCAGATGAGAGTGTTCCGAAAACGGCATTTAGGACGCCGTCTGGATTTTATGAGTGGTTGGTCATGCCGTTTGGGTTAACTAATGCACCAGCCTATTTTGTGGATCTTATGAATCGAGTATTCAGAGATCAGTTGAATAAGTTTGTTCTTGTGTTCGTGGAAGATATCCTTGTTTATTCAAGGACAGAGGAGGAACACAAGGGGCACTTGAGGATAGTGATGGAGGTGTTGAGGAAACACCAATTGAAAGCGAAATTCTCTAAGTGTCATTTTTGGAGAAGGGAAGTAAGATTCTTGGGTCATGTTGTTTCAGAGTGTGGTATTGCCGTGGACCCTGCGAAGGTGGCTACGGTACAGGATTGGCCTACGCCCAAGAATGCTACAGATGTAAGAAGTTTCTTGGGATTAGCCGGATATTATCGTAAGTTTATCCAGGACTTCTCCAAGATTGCAGCACCGTTGACTCAGTTGACTAAGAAGAATCAGTCCTTCGTCTGGGACGGAGTGTGTGAAAAGGCATTCATGAGTCTAAAGGAAAGGTTGACGCGTGCACCAGTGCTAGTCATTCCTAAGGGGAATGAAGAGATGACGGTATACACGGATGCTTGTGGTACCGGACTGGGTGTTGTATTGATGCAAGGAGGTAGGGTTTTAGCTTATGCTAGTCGACAGCTAAAGCCGCATGAGAAGAAGTATCCTACCCATGATTTGGAATTGGCAGCGATTGTATTTGCGCTGAAGATGTGGAGACACTATCTATTGGGAGAAAGATTTGAGCTGTTAACCGATCATAAATCGTTAAAGTATCTCTTCTCTCAGAAAGATCTGAATCTCCGTCAGCGGAGATGGTTAGAGTTCTTGGCTTCGTATGATTTTGACATCGCATACACACCTGGGAAAGGTAATGCAGTAGCCGATGCCTTGAGTAGGAGACATGCCAGCTTAGGGGAAATGTTTCTTGAATGGAAGCAACTGGAATATATCGCGGGGTTTGATTTCAGACCAAAGTGCGAGTTGGATCCAGTTATGCTAGCTAGTTTGACGATCAGACCCACTTTGATAGAGCGGATTGGTTCTAGCCAGAGGGACGATCCTAATCTATTAGAAATCATCTCCAAGTTAGAGATGAACGTCGGCGGTGAGGAGATGTATGTGTATGGGCTTGATCGAGATGGATGGCTTCGGAAGAATGGAAGACTAGTTGTGCCCAACGTGAATGGTTTGAGAGATGAAGTGCTTAGATAATGTCATCACTCAAAACTAACTATACATCCCGGTGGTAATAAGATGTATCGAGACATGAGACAGACCTACTACTGGGAAGGGATGAAAAGAGACGTTGGGAAGTTTATATCCAAATGCATGAATTGCCAGCTAGTTAAAGCCGAGCAAAAGAAGCCTAGTGGGTTGTTGCAACCATTAGAAATTCCCGAATGGAAATGGGAGCATGTCTCGATGGATTTCATCGATGGTTTACCAAGGACTACATCGGGACATGATAGCATTTGGGTAATTGTGGATCGATTGACTAAGAGTGCAAGATTTATACCAGTCAAATCGACCAGAACAGCAACCAAGTTGGCAGAATTATATATGAAGTGGATAGTGAGATTTCATGGAGTACCCAAAAGCATTGTGAGTGACCGAGACCCGTTGTTCACTATTGGGTTTTGGAAGAGCTTACAAGAGGCTCTAGGGTCAGGATTACATCTCAGTACCGCATATCATCCTCAGACTGACGGTCAGACGGAGAGGGTGAATCGTATATTGGAAGATCTCTTGAGAGCGTGTATATTGGATTTTGGTGGATCATGGGATGACCATTTGCATCTAGTAGAGTTTGCATATAATAATAGCTACCAATCCAGTATTGGTATGGCTCCATATGAAGCTTTGTACGGAAGACCGTGCAACTCACCATCATGTTGGATAGAGACTGGCGAGAAGTTTGTGCTTGGACCAGATGTGGTGAGAGAAACTTCAGATAAGATTAAGATCATTCAGCAACGAATGAAAGCTGCCCAAGATAGGCAGAAGAGTTATGCTGATAGGAGGAGAAGAGATTTGAAATTCTCCGTTGGTGACTTGGTGTTTGTTAAGATCTCTCCGTTGAAGAGCGTGATACGATTTGGCAGGAGAGGCAAGTTGGCACCAAGATTTGTTGGCCCGTTCCCCGTTCTTGAATTAGTCGGGAATTTGGCGTATAGAGTTGGCTTACCAGAGAAAATGGCGGGAGTTCACGATGTATTTCATGTTTCCCAACTAAGGAAGTTCGTTCACGACTCAGATGTGACTATTTCACCTGATCAGTTAGAGGACTTCGAAGTAGAACCCGAGGCGGTTGGGAACCGCAAGCCGATTCGTATTGTGGGGCACGATACAAAGCAACTTCGAATGAAGTCGGTGAAGCTAGTGAAGGTTCAGTGGGGCGAGGACGAGAATGATTGTACTTGGGAGACAGAGGAGAGCATTAGGAAGGCACATCCAGAACTCTTTGCCTGGTAAGATTTACTTTGCGATTTAGTTTTCCGCATGCTAGGGTAGACTTGTTTTGCTTGTTTTGCATGTTGATTGTTGTTTTATGATTGATAGGCAAGCGGGACCTTTGTGTGTGTTTGGATTAGGGAATTTCGGGGGCGAAATTTCTTAAGGGGGGGAGAGTGTAACGACCCGTATTCTACACATCATAGGATTGTAGAATATTTATTTCTTTCCCGTATGAAGTTGTATGGTCATGTAACTTTGGGAAACATCCATTAGAGTCATTTCCCATGTTCATGATTTTTGTCGATTTTTAAATGACCATTTTACCCCTAGTTGGTACTGTTTTGGCCATAACTTTTAATTGGAAAGGAATTTTGACTTGAAACCATTTCCATTTGATTCGTTTGGTGGTTTACCTTTCCGTAGAGTGGTCATAATAGCCAAACGGACTTACCGTTTGGGAGATATGGCTGAAACAAGGTTTGGAGGGTGAAAAACTGCTTAACCGGGCCAAATCGGGTGATTAGTGAGTAGGCCCATAACCCATTTCGGGAATAGGGTTATGGGAGGGCTGAAATGAGATGGAGAATCATTCCATTTCAGTTTTCTAGCCTCCACTTATCACCAAGGATCCCTAAAAATGGCCTCCAACCTCTAAATCACCTCCAAATCATCTTTTGGTCAAGGATTTGGCTTAGCAACCCCTAATCAAGGAAGATCTTCACCAAAGCAACTAAGGAGCTGCTGTTTGGCATTAAGATTCACATCAAATCAGAGAATTATTTCAGATCTTAGTTTATTTTGTGGCTAAGGTTAGTGATTTGCATAGTTTTGCACTAATTATGGCTAATTAGGGGTGATTAGTGTTAATTAGCGAATTTAAACATGATAAAATTCTGGAAAAATGTTTATAAAATTCGGAATGATGTTTTAGACCTCTGATATGAATTTGGGTTAATTTGGTTAAGTTTTGTTAATCATATCATTAGTTTCACCTAAACATGCTTAAGAGGAAAATATGGGATTTTGGGTATGTTTGATCCATTTCTACTTATCATATTGATGTTTTGATGTTTGTGGTTGATTATGTATGTTGCTATGACTGTATGGTATGCTTTGTGATTGATTAGAATAGTTAGAATGGTCGAAAACGCCATCGAATGGCGTAAACAGCTCGTTGGACAAGGTGCAGGGATTCAGATCGCATAGGGGATTGAGGGACGATCGGATCGCCCTATGGGATCGTGGGACATCCCCACGAGTCGAGTCATCCCCTCCGATCCGAACCATCTACGCAAGGCCCACGAGCAACAATCGTGAACTGCTACCCGATCCGATCCACTCGTGCTTCATATCACGATCCGAACAAGAGGAAAGCAACATCCACGATCTGATGCACAGCGAGACGACGATCCGAACCCGGAGAGAACCACGAGCTGGAGGGGCGCGATCCGATCCGTATGGGGTATCACGATCCGAACCAAGGAGGGGAGCACGATCCGAGGCAAATAGAAAGGGGACCGCAATGACGATCCGATCACCTGGAGGATCACGACCCGATCCGATGCATGAGGTGCGACCCGATCCGAATGCCTAAGGCCGATCCGATCCGATGAAGAATGTGAAGGCTGATCCGATCCGATTCGATGGTGATGACCAATAACCCGAGATGCAAAGGTAGTCCATATGGGAGTTAGAGCTCAGGATCCCGGAATCAGTTGGGAACCAATGAGTTCACTTCATGGTTGGACTTTGCTGCGGGACGTGTGCTAAGGAGTTGTCGATGTTCATAACTTCGATTCACCACTAAGAATGAATGATGGGCTACTTATCAGTGCAGTAGGGTCAGTATGACCTGAGGGGCAAAGTGATGGTAGCAAGACTACGTTATCAGTGCAGTAGGGTCATTATGACCCGAGGGGCAAGGTGATGCGTAGTAAGACTATGAGCCAGTGCAGTGGGGTTCTTGTGACTCCATGGGGCAGAGTGGACATAATAAGGATTAGTAAGGCTATGAGCCAGTGCAGTGGGGTTCTTGAGACTCCATGGGGCAAAGTGGACATAGCGAAGGATTTGTGGCTACGTTATCAGTGCAGTGAAGCCATTTATGACTTCATGGGGCAAAGTGATCGTAGCAAGGTATGTTGGGTGATCGAAGTGGTGAATATCGTATACTTTACGCACTGAGTGAGAGATGTGAGGATGGATGCTATGCTTGATTGTTTGCCATCATTATGACATGCACACCTCCCCCACCTCCGTATCTTTATATTGATTGATATGATACCTTAGAGTGTTGTACAGTATGTAGTGCTAACTCTTTGGTTGTAGGTCTAGGTTCAGGTATGTTTTAGTCTACCTGTTATTGTTCACTTAGATGCTTATCGCTCATACCAGGCTTTATGTCTGACCCAGAGTTTTATGTCTCGTCTTATTACTCTGGGTGCTCACACGAGCAGACTAGAGACAGGTTAGCTGGTGGTGCGCGATTAGCTAATTCGGAGGCGGGTAGGAGGCTTCCACGTATTATATATATATATACACACACATTCTCCCTGTGTCGTTGGTGGTCGCTACTTTGGCATTAGTAGTGTGCCTCATTTATCTTGCTTTTGCTTTGAGACAGTTTGAAAGTTGTAATAAGCTGTATTTTTGGATTTCCGCTGCTATGATGTTTAGTTCTGATTTTCAGCTTATGCACTGTCTCTCCTGTTTTATGTCAAGTATGTTATTATTATATTTTGTTCTATGCGCTGTGAGACATTCTACAGGTTCTTTGTATGTTCATTTCCTTCTTCCTTTTCCTTCTGACGACCCGTTCCGTGCTAACTGGACATGTGTACAGCGCACTTTTGGAGTAAATGTCGGTTGGTGCGGGGCGGGCCGTCACAAAAGTTCAAATCATCTCTTTTATGGCTACTTATGTTGGGGTTATATTTTTTACTTTATGTACACAGAAAACAATCTGTTAAGATGGTTACTAAGTGTACTTGGTTTTACTGTTGGTTTATGATTTTGTTGCAATCAAACTACTTCTCCGCTGCAATAAAAGTTGTTTTGAAAATTTTCACGTACCAATATATGTATCTGTCTTGTTATATTCTGTTCTATTCACCAACAATACTCCATGAAAGTTAATGCATTCCCTTTCGGAGTAACATTAATGGACGTGGGGATTGTTACACGTGGTATCAGAGCTGAAGGTTACAAGACAAGATAAGAGATTTTAAAAAACTATTTTTCAAAAGCATTTTATAAAAAAATACATTCGAAAGTATGTTTTAAGGAGAGTATTTTCAAGAGGAAAGTTTATTTTGAAAAACATAACCCCCAAGATCCATGTATCTTTCCTTCGATTCTCCGTTTTAGATCTCTTTCCTTTTTGAATTTCTTCCTCCACGTATAGACGTTTTTCTAAGATATGTAAGAACTTCTATACGATGGGCGGAAAACCGCTTCATGGGACTGGGACGTTTCTCAAAGCTAGAAGGAAGTGGAGGGCTTGTTGGTACCTTTAAGATAGACAATGGGAGGAAGGTTCAATCAGTTGCTTGGTTAATAAAGGACGAAGCCTCATTTTGGTGGGAAGTCACGAATGGAGAATGTACAGAAGAGACATGTATAGGACACACGATAAGAAAGTAGATCCAAAGAAAGGTGGTAAGGATAACAAGGGGCCAAGAGAAAAGGAAGGGCTGCTTGTGAAATACCTGACTACTTAAATAAATACGTTAGAAAGAAGAAGAAGACTAGTTGTTATCGTTACGGAGAAACTGGACATCTTATTAGGATCGTCTAAAGAAGCAAAAGGCAAAGGTAAGGACGAAGTACATGATATTCTGGAGGGCAGTCGCATTCCCTCATGGCTGACATACCTGAAAGAGGTAGGAATATCTTGGTTGGAAGTTTGGTTTTTCTTTTTGATCATCCTGTTCTAACCTTGTTTGAATTCTAGCGCTTAACACTCATTTATATCTGCTTCGATAGTTGAAACACTACACCTAAATACTAGTCTAGTTACGGATCTCATAGAAGTCTCAAATCCTATTGGTGGTTTGGCACATCTTTTGATGATTTTTCGAGATTTGAGAGTGTCTATTTTGGTTGTTGGGTTTGAATGCAATGCCTTTGTTCTTGGCTTCATGGGCTATGGCTTGATTCTAGGCATGGATTGGCTAGCCAAATACAGTGCCATCCTAGACTGTGAATGTAACGACCCGGAATTTTGGGGCCAATTTAAATTTTTTATTTTAGAAATTTTAATGGATTTTAATACTTAGAATAATTTATTTTAAATAAGAACGACTAAAAATTTATTTTAAAACGAATAAATTTAATGTAATTATAAAAGGAGTTTAAAACAGCGCTGCAGTTTGAAATTTTGGATTTGAACTTTGACTGACTGTACAGGATTCAAAATAAATCAGAATTGAGTGAAACAAGAAGTATTCAAATCTGTTTAATCATATCTTTCTAATGAATCTGAAAAACTGAAAATTCACTTTATAAATAATAAGTTATGTCCAGTTTAAAATTTAGAAAAGTCGCTGTAGAATTTATATATATATTTTAATATACTATATGGCCCTTAAAAATAGCCATTTTCCAAACGACCTCTGTTTTCGACGAAACTACTTTTGTTGGAACCGGAATGTCAAATTATTGATAAGTTTCAATTTTCATAATTTTTCGAATTAATATGTGAGCGTGGTAAAAGAAAATGTGTTTTGTTAGTTTCAGTCAAATTTAATCGACTAGAAATTGGCCATTTTTCTAACAGTCTCGGAATTCGACGAAATTAGTTTTGTTAAGATCGTATCGTCAAAACATAACTAGAAACAATTTTTCTGTAATTTTTAGGGTCCGTATGTGGCCCCGGTAAATTTAAATGTACGTTCAAATTAAATAAATAAATGATTTATATTTTAAATTAAAGAAAAGAGGGCCAAGACGTTGAAACAGGCAGACGGGACCTAGTCCATTGTGTCTGGGACAGGGGTATTTGCTTAGGGACAACTCTCGTTGGACTAAATTTGGAGATCCTGAAAACATACGGGTTTATTTGCAAACCAAAGAATTTAATATTATAAATATAATAAAAAATTATCTTAACCCTAATGTCCAAATTACCAGCCGCCACAAACCAAGTTCAATAGATGAAATCTTCCAAATTAAATCCAGTTCATTCTCCAGATCGGTGAAGTAATATGCAAAGTTCTTAAGACAATATTAAAGAGGATGCTGAGAACTACATTATCAACGGTTGTGATCGTTTGAAGAGGAGTTAATCGGCCGGAATTGGGCCCCAAACCCGCCGCCGTCGAACTGAAGTGCGGAGGCCATGGGGCGTACGAGTTGGCCCACCTTCCGGGCGCTAGGAGGAGTCAACGCGAGCTTCGATGGGGGCATGATCAGATCTGGGTTACGGCGAACGATGGTAGTGCAAATTTGAACCCTAATCCCTTGGTGTTAGGTTCGTTGAGTAAGACGATGTACAATGTGGAATAAGAGTATTAAGAAATGGATTAATAGAATTAATTATATTTTAATAAACTTAAATTGTAATCAATATTTAAACTGCCATATTTTCTTCATATGAAATCAAAATCGCACAAACCAAGTTGCGTTGAGATCACAAAAATGAGAGCTTCATGATGGAATTGACCAGGACCAAAACTAAGCACTTTGAAAATTCATCCAAATTTGAACACGAACAACTTCTGAAAACCGATCAATGTGAGATTTCTTTTTTTTTAAATAATTAAGATTTAAATATCTTTTGTGATTTCAATTCCATATGTGTATGTTAATTAAATTCAATTCTGTGATATATGATATTGTAATTGTCGTTGGTTGATGATGGTTGATCGGTGTTTGTGATGGATAGGTATAGATCCATATGTACTAGTCAAATAGTATGTTATCACTTTTATTTTAATTGAATTGATCTAGTATATGAATTCATTATAGAAATATGATTTGTCACTTTTTACGTTATCACTTTTTATTTGAATTGATCTAGATTATCAATTCATTATGAAAATATGATTGGTCATTTTATAGGAATTGATTTAGTTTATCAATTTAACATCCAAAATAAAATATGATTTAAAAGAGTATATTTCTACTTGCATCCTCCATTGCAAATAAACATGAAATAAAAAAAAGAGTATCTTTCTATTTGCATCCTCTATTGCTAATAAAACATGAAAGTAAAATTGGTTCTTTTATTTGCATTCACAAATGCAAATATTCATTAAAAATAAAATTTGTTCTTTTATTTGCATTCACTAATGTAAATATACATTGAAAATAAGTTTGTTCTTTTTACAAATGTAAATAATGTGAGGGAAAGGATGCGCGCGCTAATCGACCACCCCCAGAGCCTGGAAAGCCGTGAGAATAGTACCAGATGAGAGACTGTCTAGGAAGTCCTCACGCTTGAGTACAGAAGCCTTCGGCACTGGGTATCCACCTTTTTTTTTCATTCACTCAAATATACATTGAAATTAAAAAGTTACATGTTTGTTTTATTTGCATTCCGTGTTACAAATAAAACTCGAAATAAAAAGTTACAATTTTATTTACATTCCTTGATGTAAATAAACATGAAATAAAAAGTTAAATCTTTATTTGCATTCCTTGTTGTAGATAAAGCAAGAAATAAAAAGTTATATTTTTATTTGTATTCCTGTTGAAAATAAAACATGAAATGAGAAATACGCATTTTTTTTTAAAAGAACAGGGTTTAGACAAAATTCACATTTTTGTCTAAATAAAAGTATTGAAATAAAAGATAACATTTTGGTGAAAATAAAAGACTTGAAAATTACATTTTTGTCAAAACTTGATTATTGAATTGAAAATAACATTTTTGTCAAAACTTGATCATTGAAATGAAAGTAACATTTTTGTCAAAACAAGATCATTGAAAAAAAAAGGAAAAAATTGTTCTTTTGTTTGCATTTCACAAATGCAAATACACATGGAAAATAAAGTTTGCAAGCAAAACATAAAAATAAATATTAGAGTTGCAAGACATCATTTCTAGGTAATATTGTTTACATACAAAATATTAGAATTAAAAAGTACATTTTTATTTATAAAATGTTACCTGTCACAAAAAATGCAATTTTGTCTTAAAATGTAATATTAGATAAAAAGTACATTTGTTATAAAATGTTTCATTGGTGACAAAAATAACATTTGTCATAAAATGTTATCTTTGTAGTAAAAATACATTTTTATTTTAAAATGTAATATTACATTAAAATACATTGTGACATAGAAATGTAACATTAGTATAAAAAGACCGCTTTGTTAGCAAATATGATATTAGAATAAAAAGATGTCATTTTTAGTCAAATAATACAAAATGTCATTTTTGATTACATTTTGGAATGTCATATTTCACCGTCATTTTAGAATCATTAAAAGATGGAATTAGGAATGAACATTTTTGTGTCATTAAAAAGATTGAATTAGAAATGAATATTTTGTATACATTAAAGAGGATTAAACAAAAATTATCATTTTGTTTACATTAAAGAGGATTAAACAAAAATTATCATTTTGTTTACATTAAAGAGGATTAGACAAAAAATTATCATTTTGTTTACATTAAAGAGGATTATACAAAAATTCATATTTTGTTTACATTAAAAGAATTAGAAAAATTTATCATTTTTGTAAATAAAAAGGAATGAAAGAAAATTATACATTTTTGTCAAATGTAAAGAATGAGATAAGAACATTCTTTTTATCATTTAAAAAGAGTTTAACCAAAATAGCATTTTGGTCATTAAAAAGAGTTTAACCAAAATATACCATTTTGGTCATTAAAAAGAGTTACACCAAAATTACGTTTTGGTCATTAAAAGGGATTACACAAAAAGATTAGAAATAAAAGTTAGTATCTTTATCGTCAATTAGTTATAATAAAAAGATCATATATTATAAATATGAGATTAGCAATGGCTTGAAATTTATGTCTATGATGTTGAAATGTCTGATGTGTTGAAAATATTGTTAGTATATTCAAACTGAATACTACACTTCCGTTTACAATTCATCCGACTTGTTTATGTGATTGGGTCGATAATTTTTAAACATCGCCCAAGTGCTCAAATAATTTACTATTTGACTGTTAGATGAAACCCAGACGGGTGTTGGGATGATATTTGATCTACACCAGTCCCAATATTTAGTGTTAAATCTGCTCTGGTTGATTAATTGGATGTTTGATAATTATTCATCACGATTGTTGATTACATGCAATATATGGTTTATGATTGAGTCACATTCCAATAAAGAATATTCTAGAAAAAGAATATTTTAGAAAAGAATATATTTTAGAAAAATATATTTTATTTGAAATGAACTAGTTGTCAACCAGAATAAATCATTGAATTAAGATTTAATGAAGTTTTCCAATTTGTTAAAATTTAATTGAAGTTAAATTAAATAAATTGGATTTCGGGTTTGTCCTGAATAGTGTCTTAAATAACACTGTTCTTAAACCCCTTATGAAAAGAATAATCTTTTAATTTAGATTATTAAAGTTTTCGATTATATTTAGTAATAGAAATAAGACGAAATGTGAGTTAGGTTTATGGTGAACCATGTTTTTAAGTGACATGTGTTCTTTAACCCGACTGACAGTGAAAATATGATTTGGAATTTATAAATCTTTTATTAAGATTTAAATGGGAATTTTCCAAAAGTAAAGTTTTCCAATTTAATATATTAAATTTGAGTTGAATGGATTTTGAATTAAAAATAACCGAGATAAGCTTCTGTAAAAGAAGACCGATACAACATATAGAATTTGAAAGGCTTTGCCGTTATTCCATTTATATTATTGGTCGGATACAGAAATTTATAACGATTATATATTGATTTCATTTCTGTGAAGATTCCATATTTTATGGAAGATGATTTTGGGTTTACCGTGAATGGTGTTTTAAAATGACATTAATTCTTTAACCCAGTTAAAGATAAGATTAATTTCTTAAATT
The DNA here is from genome assembly GCA_030737875.1 of Allium sativum. Classification (NCBI taxonomy): domain Eukaryota; kingdom Viridiplantae; phylum Streptophyta; class Magnoliopsida; order Asparagales; family Amaryllidaceae; genus Allium; species Allium sativum. Next base: position 477,506,232 of record CM060923.1, on the reverse strand, counting down.
TAGTTAATCATTGTATAATGATTTGTGATATTTAAAACCAAATTGGGTTCTTAATAAATCTTTAAAAGTAAGATTTAAGAATAATTTAAAGTGTTTATCTTTGATAAAATATTGCGAATATTTTATTAGAAGAATATTCTGAATTGGAATGAGGCGTTGGATGTGTTTTTATAGTACTTGATTTTTAATTATAAAATACGTGAGTTATTTGGAAAGACCGGGTTTAACCCATTACGAATAATTACAACGACGATGAAGAGTCAAAGATGAAGATGGTGGTTGAAGACAGATGATCTTCACATGGAATGGATGTGTTGCTACAGAGACCCTTGATGGGAGTAGCTACCTTGAAGGGGCTTCAGTGGTGGTCGTCCGAACTATTGTTGATTGTTCGTATTTGGTTTTCGCTCTGACCCAGAGCATAAGCTAGTAAATGGATGCGTATCTGACATTGGATTTCATTCCATGTGAGTTAAATTGATATTTATTAATGTATATCTGTTTGGTGGTGGAGGATTTATTCTCTACTTAATACCCTGGTATATATTAATAGTGATTGATCGCATGGCGTGAATTGTCAATGTGGTATGCCAAGATGCAAATGATCAAGGCTTTTTTTGAAAAGCAGGGCCTTGTGGGATGATCAAAGCATAGCCTATTACGACATAGCTTTGTGTATAGCGTGACTTCGTGAGCCTCACACCCTGGTATGAGTCAAAATCGGGATATGGACCGTAGGGAGTGCACACGTTTCTTTCTATCTAGTTGTAGTGTCAATGCTTAAACTGGCTGGCATTTTACTTATGTGGATGATGGATTTTGAGGTGACTCGGATTTTTTATAGGTCGTTAGTGGTCATACTATAGTTTCAAATGAACCGGGAAACGTGTGTTCAGGCATAACCAATCCACTGCCGATAGGCGGGGACCGGCCCTACCGCTCCAAGGGTTCACTGCGGTGGATCCTGAGGCATTTCCTAGAGTGTCTCGAATCGGAGAGGAGCTTACCCCTAGCCTCGACTCATGATGGAAATCCAATTTCCAATACGACCTTGCGGTTTTGATTGTAGAACTAGTATGGCGACATAGTAGGATGGGGTACTATGTCGTCTATGATTAATACATTATGATTGAAAGTGTTTTTGAAATATATATATACCCATAGATATACACACTAATATTAAATCCGTTCTATCGTATCAAGCATCTTTTGACCATTATAAGGTAAAACCCTATCCTCCGGTTTGCTTTGCATTGTGTGATGGGACTTGGGTCTTATAATGGTTTCATTTTTCTAAAAAGCATTGTGTGGTTTAACGATTTACTTTATTTTATGCACTGGCAATCCAATGGAGTAAACCCATTCCGCGTTAGCGGCGTGGTCCTGTGATTAGCCTTATTATTAGATAAGTTAAGTAAAGATTTCTCATACCAGTCCCATGACTGACCTGTAGTTTCTTTCACTGGCAAACTCGGGTGCCCTTATTTTCCACACGGGCAATCGAGTAGCTTTTTTTGCAGATATACTTATAGGATCCTGGCTTACAGCTGAAGCGGTATTCGGAAAGCTCTGTATCCGTGTATTCCTTTCAGTTGTATATTTGTAATATTTTCCGCTGCTATTTAAATGTAATTTAAATCTCTGATATCCTTATATTTCTATTGTGTAATAAATATTCATACTCTGTTCTATTCTTGTACTCTGATGTAATTGTTGTAATCAGCAATAAAATGTTCTTAAGTTTGTGTTCTGATGTGTGTTGTTCTCAAAGCAATCTAAGTTTTCCTTTATGGGGAAGTTTGAGTCGTCACATGTGGTATCAGAGCTTTGGTTTACAGAGCTCGAGAACAAGACACATTAGAACTGAACGAAAGAATTCATCAGAGATTGGATTAGTAATATCCAATAAGAATAACTCGTTAGAGATAGGATCAGTAACATCCTAGAACGAGTGTGAAGAGTATTATTTTCTTCAAAATTAAAGATGAAAACAAATTTAGTTTTGAATTTTTTTTTACCCTAAAATAAGTATTTGAGTATATTATTATATGTTAATGTGAACAATCGAGTATATAAAGGTTTGAATATACGAGTAATTAACGGATATTCGAAATTTTAATATACTGGATAGATATAGAGTCACACTCTAGTCGCCCGGAGATGACTCTGATGATGGAGCTCCATCATCAGTATTTATGTTTGAGTTTCGAAAAGTGGTATATCTATATATTTCCATCGACTGGTATGAGAACCAAAACTTAGTTAGTACACATTGCTGTGATTTGCACTAAAAATATGATTTTTAATTATATAAAAAAGTTATATATATTTGAAAAATTAATCACCTAATTGATTGTTGGTTGTGATGTCCGATTATTAATTTAACTAATGAAATAATTGAAACCAGAAAAAAAAATGAAAGTTGAGTTGGTAAAATTAAACAACTTTTAGCTACATTCCTTTTCATGGACGAAAAGATTTTAAGTGGGGGCGATTGTAACGACCCGGAATTTTGGGGCCAATTTAAAATTTTAATGTTAGAAATTTTAATGGATTTTAATACTTAGAATAATTTATTTTAAATAAGAAAGACTAAAAATTTATTTTAAAATGAATAAATTTAGTTTAATTATAAAAGGAGTTTAAAACAGCGCTGCAGTTTGAAAATTTGGATTTGAACTTTGACTAACTGTACAGAATTCAAAATAAATCAGAATTGAGTGAAACAAGAAATATTCAAATCTGTTTAATCATATCTTTCTAATGAATCTGAAAAACTGAAATTTCACTTTATAAATAATAAGTTATGTCTAGTTTAAAATTTAGAAAAGTCGCTGTAGAATATATATATATATATATATATATATATATATATATATATATATATATATATATATATTAATATAATATACAGCCCTTAAAAATAGCCGTTTTCCAAACGACCTCTGTTTTCGACGAAACCAATTTTGTTGGAACCGGAATGTCAAATTATTGCTAAGTTTCAATTTTCATAATTTTTCGAATTAATATATGAGCGTGGTAAAAGAGAATGTGTTTTGTCAGTTTTTGTCAAATTTAATCGACTAGAAAATGGCCATTTTTCTAACATTCTCGGAATTCAACGAAATTAGTTTTTTTAAGACCGTTTCGTCAAAACATAACTAGAAATAATTTTTCTGTAATTTTTAGGGTCCGTATGTGGCCCCGGTAAATTTAAATGTACGTTCAAATTAAATAAATAAATGATTTATATTTTAAATTAAAGAAAAGAGGGCCAAGACATTGAAACAGGCAGACGGGACCTAGTCCATTGGGTCCGGGACAGGGGTATTTGCTTAGGGACAACTCTCGTTGGACTAAATTTGGAGATCCTGAAAACATATGGGTTTATTTGTAAACCAAAAGAATTTAATATTATAAATATAATAAAAAAAATATCTTAACCCTAATGTCCAAATTACCAGCCGCCACAAACCATGTTCAATGGCCAAAATCTTCCAAATTAAATCCAGTTCATTCTCCAAATCGATGAAGTAATGCAAAGTTCTTAAGACAATATTAAAGAGGATGCTGAGAACTACATTATCAACGGTTGTGATCGTCTGAAGAGGAGTTAATCGGCTGGAATTGGGCCCCATACCCGCCGCCGTCGAACTGAAGTGCGGAGGCCATGGGGCGTACGAGTTGGCCCACCTTCCGGGCGCTAGGAGGAGTCAACACGAGCTTCGATGGGGGCATGATCAGATCTGGGTTACGGCGAACGATGGTAGTGCAAATTTGAACCCTAATCCCTTGGTGTTAGGTTCGTTGAGTAAGACGATGTACAATGTGGAAGAAGAGTATTAAGAAATGGATTAATAGAATTAATTATATTTTAATAAACTTAAATTGTAATCAATATTTAAACTGCCATATTTTCTTCATATGAAATCAAAATCGCACAAACCAAGTTGCGTTGAGATCACAAAAATGAGAGCTTCATAATGGAATTGACCAGGACTAAAACTGAGCACTTTGAAAATTCAGCCAAATTTGAACACGAACAACTTCTGAAAAACCGATCAATGTGAGATTTTTTTTTTTTAAATAATTAAAATTTAATTATCTTTTGTGATTTCAATTCCATATGTGTATGTTAATTAAATTCAATTCTGTGATATATGATATTGCATTCGTCGTTGGTTGATGATGGTTGATCGGTGTTTGTGATGTATAGTTATAGATCCATATGTACTAGTCAAATAGTATGTTATCACTTTTATTTTATTTTAATTGAATTGATCTAGTATATCAATTCATTATAGAAATATGATTTGTCACTTTTTACGTTATCACTTTTTATTTGAATTGATCTAGAGTATCAATTCATTATGAAAATATGATTGGTCATTTTATAGGAATTGATTTAGTTTATCAATTCAACATCCAAAATAAAATATGATTTTAAAGAGTATATTTCTACTTGCATCCTCCATTGCAAATAAACATGAAATAAAAAAAGGAGTATATTTCTATTTGCATCCTCTATTGCAAATAAAACATGAAAGTAAAATTGGTTCATTTATTTGCATTCACAAATGCAAATATTCATTAAAAATAAAATTTGTTCTTTTATTTGCATTCACTAATGTAAATATACATTGAAAATAAGTCTGTTCTTTTTTTTTTCATTCACTCAAATATACATTGAAATTAAAAAGTTACATGTTTCTTTTATTTGCATTCCGTGTTGCAAATAAAACTCGAAATAAAAAGTTACTATTTTATTTACATTCCTTGATGTAAATAAACATGAAATAAAAAGTTAAATCTTTATTTGCATTCCTTGTTGTAGATAAAGCATGAAATAAAAAGTTATATTTTTATTTGTATTCCTGTTGAAAATAAAACATGAAATGAGAAATATGCATTTTTGTTAAAAGAACAGGGTTTAGACAAAATTCACATTTTTGTCTAAATAGAAGTATTGAAATAAAAGATTACATTTTGGTGAAAATAAAAGTCTTGAAAATAACATTTTTGTCAAAACTTGATTATTGAATTGAAAATAACATTTTTGTCAAAACTTGATTATTGAATTGAAAATAACATTTTTGTCAAAACTTGATCATTGAAATGGAAGTAACATTTTTGTCAAAACAAGATCATTGAAAAAAAAATGTTCTTTTGTTGGCATTTCACAAATGCAAATACACATGGAAAATAAAGTTTGCAAGCAAAACATAAAAATAAATATTAGAGTTGCAAGACATCATTTCTAGGTAATATTGTTTACATACAAAATATTAGAATTAAAAAGTACATTTTTATTTATAAAATGTTACCCGTCACAAAAAATGCAATTTTGTTTTAAAATGTAATATTAGATAAAAAGTACATTTGTTATAAAATGTTTCATTGGTGACAAAAATAACATTTGTTATAAAATGTTATCTTTGTAGTAAAAATACATTTGTCTTTTAAAATGTAATATTACATTAAAATACATTGTGACATAGAAATGTAACAGTAGTATAAAAAGACCGCTTTGTTAGGTAATATGATAATAGAATAAAAAGATGTCATTTTTAGTCAAATAATACAAAATGTCATTTTTGATTACATTTTGGAATGTCATATTTCACCGTCATTTTTGAATCATTAAAAAGATGGAATTAGGAATGAACATTTTTGTGTCATTAAAAAGATTGAATTAGAAATGAATAGTTTGTATACATTAAAGAGGATTAAACAAAAATTATCATTTTGTTTACATTAAAGAGGATTAAACAAAAATTATCATTTTGTTTACATTAAAGAGGATTAGACAAAAAATTATCATTTTGTTTACATTAAAGAGTATTAAACAAAAATTCATATTTTGTTTACATTAAAAGAATTAAACAAATTTATCATTTTTGTAAGTAAAAAGGAATGAAAGAAAATTATACATTTTTGTCAAATGTAAAGAATGAGATAAGAACATTCTTTTTATCATTTAAAAAGAGTTTAACCAAAATAGCATTTTGGTCATTAAAAAGAGTTTGACCAAAATATACCCTTTTGGTCATTAAAAAGAGTTACACCAAAATTACGTTTTGGTCATTAAAAGGGATTACATAAAAAGATTAAGTACAAAAGTTAGTATCTTTATCGTCGATTCGTTATAATAAAAAGATCATATATTATAAATATGAGATTAGCAATGGCTTGAAATTTATGTCTATGATGTTGAAATGTCTGATGTGTTAAATATATTGTTAGTATATTCAAACTGAATACTACACTTCCATTTACAAGTCATCCGACTTGTTTATGTGTTTGGATCGATAATTTTTACACATCGCCCAAGTGCACAAATAATTTACTATTTGACTATTGGATGAAACCCAAACGGGTGTTGGGATGATATTTGATCTACACTAGTCCCAATATTTAGTGTAAAATCCACTCTGGTTGATTAATTGGATGTTAGATCATTATTCATCATGATTGTTGATTACATGCAATATATGGTTTATGATTGAGTCACATTCCAATAAAGAATATTCTAGAAAAAGAATATTTTAGAAAAGAATATATTTTAGAAAATAATATTTTATTTGAAATGAACTAGTTATCAACCAGAATAAATCATTGAATTAAGATTTAATGAAGTTTTCCAATTTGTTAATTTAATTGAAGTTAAATTAAATAAATTGGATTTTGGGTTTGTCGTGAATAGTGTCTTAAATAACACTGTTCTTAAACCCCTTATGAAAAGAATAATCTTTTAATTTAGATTATTAAAGTTTTCGATTATATTTAGTAATTGAAATAAGACGAAACGTGAGTTGGGTTTATTATGAACCATGTTTTTAAGTGACAAGTGTTCTTTAACCTGACTGACAGTGAAAATATGATTTGGAATTTATAAATCTTTTATTAAGCTTTAAATGGGAATTTTCCAAAAGTAAAGTTTTCCAATTTAATATATTAAATTGGAGTTGAATGGAATTTGAATTAATAATAACCGAGATAAGCTTCTGTAAAAGAAGACCGATACTACATATGCAATTTGAAAGGCTTTGCCGTTATTCCATTTATATTATTGGTCGGATACAGAAATTTATAACGATTATATATTGATTTGATTTCTGTGAAGATTCCATATTTTATGGAAGATGATTTTGGGTTTACCGTGAACGGTGTTTTAAAATGACTTTAGTTCTTTAACCCAGTTAAAGATAAGATTAATTTCTTAAATTTAATTAATCATTGAATAATGATTTGTGATATTTAAAACCAAATTGGGTTCTTAATAAATCTTTAAAAGTAATATTTAAGAATAATTTAAAGAGTTTATCTTTGATAAAATATTGTGAATATTTTATTAGAAGAATATTCTAAATTGGAATGAGGCGTTGGATGTGTTTTTATAGTACTTGATTTTTAATTATAAAATATGTGGGTTATTTGGAAAGATCGGGTTTAACCCATTCCGAATAATTACTACGACGATGAAGAGTCGAAGATGAAGACGGTAGTTGAAGACCGACGATCTTCACATGGAATTGATGTGTTACTACAGAGACCCTTGATGGGAGTAGCTACCTTGAAGGGGCTTCAGTGGTGGCCATACAGACTATTGTTGATTGTTCGGATTTGGTTTTCGCCCAGACCCAGAGCATAAGCTAGTAAATGGATGCGTGTCTGACATTAGATTTCGTTCCATGTGAATTAAATTGATATTTATTAATGTATATCTGTTTGGTGGTGGAGGATTTATTCTCTACTTAACACCCTGGTATATATTAATAGTGATTGATCGCATGGCGTGAATTGTCAATGTGGTACGCCAAGATGCAAATGATCAAGGCTTTTGTTGAAAAGAAGGGCCTTGTGGGATGATCAAAGCATAGCCTATGACGGCATAGCTTTGTGTATAGCGTGACTTCGCGAGCCTCACACCCCGATATGAGTCCAAAACGGGATATGGACCGTAGGGAGTGCACACGTTTCTTTCTAGCTAGTGGTAGTGTCAGTGTTTAAACTGGCTGGCATTTTACTTATGTGGATGATGGATTTTGAGGCACCTCGGATTTTTTATAGGCCGTTAGTGCTCATAATATAGGTTCAAAGGATCCGGGAAACGTGTGTTCAGGCATAACCAATCCGCTGCCGATAGGCGGGGACCGACCTTACCGCTCCAAGGGTTCACTGCGGGGGATCCTGAGGCATTTGCTAGAGTGTCTCGAATCAGAGAGGAGCTTACCCCTAGCCTCGACTCATGATGGAAATCCAATTTCCAATACGACCTTGCGGTTTTGATTGTAGAACTAGCATGGCGACATAGTAGGATGGGGTACTATGCCGTCTATGATTAATACATTATGATTGAAAGTGTTTTTGAAATATATATATACCCATAGATATACACACTAATATTAAATCCGTTCTATCGTATCAAGCATCTTTTGACCATTATAAGGTAAAACCCTATCCTCCGGTTTGCGTTGCATTGTGTGATGGGACTTGGGTCTTATAATGGTTTCATTTTTCTAAAAAGCATTGTGTGGTTTAACGATTTACTTTATTTTATGCACTGGCAATCCAATGGAGTAAACCCATTCCGCGTTAGCGGCGTGGTCCTGTGATTAGCCTTATTATTAGATAAGTTAAGTAAAGATTTCTCATACCAGTCCCATGACTGACCTGTAGTTTGTTTCACTGGCAAACTCGAGTGCCCTTATTTTCCACATGGGCAGTCAAGTAGCTTTTTTTGCAGATATATTTACAGGATCCTGGCTTACAGCTGAAGCGGTATTCGGAAAGCTCTGTATCCGTGTATTCCTTTCAGTTGTATATTTGTAATATTTTTCCACTGCTATTTAAATGTAATTTAAATCTCTGATATCCTTATATTTCTATTGTGTAATAAATATTCATACTCTGTTATATTCTTGTACTCTGATGTAATTGTTGTAATCAGCAATAAAATGTTCTTCAGTTTGTGTTCTGATGTGTGTTGTTCTCAAAGCAATCTAGGCTTTCCTGTATGGGGATGTTTGAGTCGTCACAGTGAAAGAAGGGCAGTTAAATTGTTGAATCGTTGTGGAAAGACCCTTGATATTTTTTGTGACCCTAGTGGTCCGGTGATGCTTAGCTACCTAGAATCTCTTAACGCGTCCAACGATCATTTGGAATCTGTTCGTGTGGTCCATGAATATGGTGACGTCTTCGATGAAGTTTGGAGTTTACCCCCAAGGCGCGAGATAGGCTTTCGTATATACCTAGTAGATAATGCAAAGCCAGTTGCATTACCAGTGCACTACATGGCTCCGAGAGAGAGAAGGGAACTCAGTAAGCAAGGGAAAGAGTTGCTTGAGAAGGGTTTCATAAGAAGAAGCATTTCTGAATGGGGTGCTCCAGCTGTTTTTGCTACAAAGGCTGATGGTTCACTTAGATTGTGCATGGGCTATTGAGAGCTGAATAAGCTCGCGAAGAAGGACAGACACCCACTGCCGAGGATAGACGATTTGTTCGATCAGTTGGTTGGTGCTTCAATTTTCTCACAGTTGGATTTAGCTACATGATTTCATCAGCTAAGAGTGGCTGAAGATAGCATTGATAAGACTGCATTTAGAACTCCTGACGGTGTCTTCGATTGTCTCGTCATACCTTTTGGTTTGAAGAGTGCACCCGCATACTTCATCGACTTAATGAGTACGGTGTTTAGGGAGTTTAAAAACAATTTTGTGGTAGTCTTTGTGGATGATATCTTGATTTTCTCTAGAAACGAAAAGAGAACGCCCTACATTTTGGAAAGTCTTAGAAACCCTACGAGCGCATCAACTCAAAGCTAAGTTCTCCAAATGCCATTTTTTTAAGAAAAGAAGTGAGGCCCTTAGGACACGTGGTCTCTAAGGAGGGGATAGCTGTGAATCCCGCAAAGGTGGTGGAAATCCAAGACTGGAGGATTCCTAAGAATGCAACAGAAGTAAGAAGATTTTTAGGGCTGGCTGGTTATTATAGGAAGTGCAATAAGGACTTCGCGAAGATATCAGCCCCACCTACTCGGTTAACAAAGAAGAACTTGACTTTTTCTTGGGATGTTGACTGTGACGATGCTTTCAACGTTTAAAGAGGGCTTTGGTGACAGCTCCAGTTTTAGTTTTGCCAGATGGAAGTAAGCCATTCACAATAAAATACGGTGCTTGCAGGACAAGGCTTGGAGCAGTTTTCGATGCAAAAGGAAAAGGTGATATGGAAAAGGCAGCAAGTACGAGCATCGCTTATCATCCACAGACGGATGGATGGACAGAAAGGGGTGAATAGAATCCTTGAAGATATTTTAAGGTTATGTATCCTAGATTTCGGAGGGACATTAGAAGAGGCAATGAGCTTAGTGGTGTTCAGGACGTGTTTTAAGTTTTTCATTTACGTAAGTGTTTACATGATACGGCGGAAGTGGTGGAGCGAGCACGCTCAAAGAAGTGGAAGTAGAGCGAAATGCCACGGTTAGACGAGCTCCTACAACCATCCTCGGATCGGAGGTCAAAACGCTATGCAATAAAGAGCTGAAGTTGGTCAAAGTGCAATTGGGAGATGATCAAGGAGACGCGACTTGGGAGAGGGGAGACGAGATGCGTACGTTGTACCGTTTCCTTTTTGAGAGAATGTTTTTAACTTCTCCTTTTCTACCACTTTGTTTATGCTTGTCCTATCGTTTAGTATGTCTTCGCGATTGTATCTTCGATCTTTAGTTACGAAAAACCCTATGGTTGTAAACATGTGTTTGAGACATGTTATGTTTGGTGGATGCAAGTGGTTGCTAGTGGTTGCCCGTGGATGCATGTACACACACATTAGGCACTAGATCGGCTCAGTCACTATCATATTGCCTATAAATATATGTGCATATTTAAATTAATGGATGTATAATGGTTGTGTTATCATATGGATGCTGCATTTAGATGAATGGTCGTGCACGCATGTAGAAATAATATGTATCATTAGGATTCTTTTGCATACATAATGGACGCATGGCACTATCATGATTTACATTAGGGAGGTTAACTGAATCAGTAGACCGCCTGACTTTGCATTAGATAAGGAACACATACACACACTTTGCATATGTTCATATGGCATTAGAAGTCTTTTAAGTACAACAGATTCCTGTGTTTTTTGATTGAATAGATGGATGATTGGATGGTAGGATATACATTCTCCTTAACTTGGAGATTTCAGGGGCAAAATCCTTTAAGGAGGGGAGAATGTAACACCCCGTTGTTTTAAATATTAAAATTAACAAATTTAAGAATACATAATTGTTAAAGTGATAATTAAGGGAAACGAGTTACACCATTGCGTTCGTCTCGAAATTCTGCTTGGAATAGAGTCTAAGTTTTCGAAAGTCGGACTTGTATGAAGGAGTTATGGCAACCGGAAATTTATATAAAACAATTCAGAAAATTAAATACCAGGGCAGGTCGACCTGGAGGTCGACCTACCCTAGGGTAGGTTGACCAGGGGGTCGATCTCCCTATATAGGTTGACCTGGGGGTCAACCTACCCCCTCGGGCAAATCTGAAATGTGACGATTTTTGACTCTTTGTTGAGCCATTAGGGCTGATGTGGCTGTTCCAGATAACTCTATCTAGTCTGGATGGTTGGGATTACTCCTATGATAATCTAACGGCTTAGGTTGATTCAAACTTCTATAAAAGATTGCCTATACTCAAACCCTAAACCTAAACTAAATTTGTTTCTTGGCCACCATGTTGCTGCTAGGATGTTCTTCTTCCTAAAGCTTAGGATTTAGCAAGACAGAATTCTAATTCAAAAGATGAATGAACCATTCTCTTCTCTAACCTATCTTTGTGAGTACTATTTCTTTCACAATATAATAAATAAATAAATTATGATGAGTTATAATTGGATTATGAGAACATGTCTGTTGAATCACGTGATGTTGTTTAACTTTGTTTTCTTATGTTGGTAGATCTATTTCATATGCCCAATTATACATGTTTAACTTGATTCATTTTATGCAAGTTTGGGATGTAAATCATATGCTAGTTCGTATGTGAAACCGTATGCAAGCTTGGGATGTTAAATAATGTAACGTCCCGTATTTTTCCGAGTAATTATTTAATTTATTTTATTATTTAAAATGTTGATTCAAATTTAAATAATTTAATTTAAGCATTTTATTTTTGAATATCGTTGTGACTTGGGATCCAACCTGGGTTAATTTTACTTTGAAGGTGTATGAAGCTCTGCTCAAAGATAGCTGATAATAACAACTTATTATTATATCATTGTTATATCGAGATGTTTTAAAATCGATTTAAATCATTGATTATAAACTTATATTTTTTCACATGTTCGAATAAAATCTTGAAATTTTGTTCTCGTATGTTTAAAATAACAGTTAAAGCTAGAAGGCGTCAGTTGCGGTGTTTTGATCTGTTTTACGTATCATGGGATATTGTACAACGATCGCTTCCTGTCGTCGTTAAAATCTTATCCTAATCTTTGAAAGAAAGAAAAAAAAACACCGGCATAAGTTTTAACAGGTCTTGCGAAGTCAGCATAAAATCTGGACTAAAGCTTTAAAAAGAAAATATCAGTACATGATATATGCATGTTCTCTTTCCACAAATTCGGCTGAAAGGGGCAATAGACTTTGAGAGCTCCGTTCGTTTTCCACGAAAACTCAGCTACGCCTATGCAAATCTTCATCGTTCACATCAAATTTCAACATAACCATGTGACGCTCTATTTTAAAATATGACAGCATCTTATCGATACCCAGCATATCACTTTTAAAAATCTTATAAATCCGCAATCTTTATTCTTGCCCAATCACACCATGTCAATGCTCGCCAATTTCAAATTTTGCAGACTCTTATAATCCAAGCAAATCTCTGCATTTGTTTCCAGACAGCTTCGAATGACAGCATGTTATTTTCCAAAACCCCATGAAATCTATACATCACATACGCTGTCTGTTTCATATATCAGGGCACATGGGTATTGAAATTTTTGACTATTAACATACATTTTTACATTGAAAAAAATAAATGCCAAATCCTTATCAATTGTTATACGTCCTTTCCAAACCCCAACAGGTCATGTTACTTGGTGTACGTATGCCAATGAATTCGGCTGTTCAGCAGCTGTAAAGTAATCTAAATAAAATATAACCTACCCTAAGTGACCCATAAAACCGATTCAATTCGTACAGACAAATTCGGAATGCGCAGTACTTTATGTATTTTCTATCAGTAAAATGTAAAACCTTGCCGACAAAGTTTCTTCAGTTGAAAGTGCCATTTCAATAGCTTGCCACGCACACTTCTCCCCTTATAAATATCAACGCCCCTTCGTTGTTTTAAATTATTTTTCCTCTAGCTTTAAAGAGAAAACCGCAGCATCTCATCTTAACGTCCCGAACTTCACAAATATTTTAAAAATCGAATTCACAACGAAATTCTTCAAACTTAAATCCGTTGAACTCGAACAATCCTCCTCTACCCATTTGCGATCCTCGTCTTGGGCCCGGCATAGGTACCAGGAAGCTGAAATCCTTACAGCGTGACCAAAAAGAAAGAAGAAAGGGGGCCAGCGTGTTGTTTCCGAGTTCGGGGGTTGGCCAAAGTGAAGGCGAAGCGTTGAAGTGCGGTTTCGTTCTGGGGGGTGTTGCATCCGTCCCTTCAGAAGGTGGAAAACGCGTTTTATTGTGGGGCGTCGGGTCTGAGGGGTGGTATTCGTTGTTCGAATGGTGGCAGGACGTGCGTGGTAGTCTTCATGCATGGAGGTTGAGTTGGGTACCATACATGTAGAAGATGGCACAAGGGAAGTTATGGGAAGGAGTGAAGTTCTGGAGTATTGTTTTAACGTGGAAGAGAAAGTGAAGCATGGAAAGTGGAAGGTGCGGTGCATGAAGAGGTGAGGGAGATGAGTGAAAATGTATATACTGATGCATTAAAGAACGGAGGAGGAAGAAAGGTTTGAGTTGAAGTTTGGGTTCGTTGGGGAAGAAGAGAAAAAGGAAGGAGGACACTACTGTAGGCATGCGTTTTAACAAGGAGCGTGGCGTGTAAACTGAAGGGAAGATCATTGGCAAGACTTTTGCATGGTGGTGGATCACAGTAACAATAAAGATGCAGGAGTTGGTTACAAGAAGAAGAGTATTTGAGTGTTTGCATGGAAACAGAGATGGAGTGAGCAGCAAGAAGGTAAATAATGCGGTAGCATGTTTATATGATACAAAGGGGAAAGGGCGTATGAATTTGCTTTCATGGATTAGCATTAATAGGTAATTTAAGGTATGCTTTATTTTATAATTAATGAATCCATTAATGACCTATTTAAATAATTTATGTTTGTACAGATTTTATGTTGTTCAAAACTTGTTCGAAGCCCAGGGAAAAACAAACGGGGGGCGTTACAGTGTAAACATGATCAGAGAACTGATAAATCCTTAATAACGGTAACTAAGGTAATATGTTAGTTAGTTATTTAATTTAAATTATATTAAAACTAGTTTAAACCTTAAACGATCGTAACGTGTTGGCACGATGTCAAAATTCAGCAAAATAGGATTCATTGCAATCGTGGCGACGAGCACTACGTGTACAAACTGGTTGGGTTGCAAACGGAGACAGCTGGAATTTCATGTGATTTTAAACGTCCATTTAAAATTATGTGAAACAAACGCATCAACCGTCAACCGTATTTATTGGTGAGTTAATTCTCACACTTTTCTGGATTACTATGAGGTGATAAATCCGCATAATTAAAATATATATATATTGGTTGATTGGTTGCTTTGGTTGCTTGTGGTTGATTAAATGGTTGCAGTTGGTTATTTTATCGTCGTTAACTTATTTAAAATTATATGTCATCATAAAGTGTTATAATCATCTGTGATGCAGAGAAAGACAGGTTGAAGGGATCCGACCGGATTCCTCAAAATATCATGTGTGTTATTTATTTTTATACTGTGTACACATGAACTGATTACACCCCAAATTGACATCAAAACCTGTTGACTGTTGATGGTTGAATGGACGTGATTATTGTTGTGATTTTAATCAATCGACTGTATTGATTAAGTGATTGGCAGTGAGGGCCTAAAATCTATTGTTTTCAAGGCATCGTTTTTCAGTCAAGCGAATTGACGTTGTTTACAAGTTATAAAATTTATTTTAGAACTAAATTAGCGGTTTGAGTTGATTTTATTTAAGTAATGAAAATAAGTTTATCGAAATATTTATATGTTTAAAATCATGTCTTCAATAGAAACTATTAAATATTCTTTAATAAGTATTTAATGACATTAATGAGATTTATGAACCGTATTCAGAAAACTAACCTACAAGTTAGTGAAAATGAGATAATTGTTTTTATAAAACAATTAACTGATGTTTTAAATTAATTAAGTTATTTAATTAATTTAAGGAGCGAATGGTAATGGAAGTCAGTTAAACAGTTAACTGATATGTACAGTTGGCAAAGATCAACCGTTTGATTTGAAATTAACGATTGCATTAAATTTGATTTGAATTAATCCAACCAAGGGTTTTCAAATATTCGTTAACTTAACGAATGTTGTATAAGTTAGTTAATCATTGATTAACTAAGGTTGTAAGTGATTATCAAAGGTTTATTTATTTATTTAAGTAAATTGTTATTTAATAACTTTTTTTTAAAAGGAATCAACTATGTTAGTTTTGGCTAATCGGAAAGATAATAACAACTTGTAATTAATTATAACTAAAGCGAGTACTTTTCAAATTGGAATTCTTTCTTAGACAAAATAAAGTTATATGATAGATTAGTATGGAAAAGGATTTGAAGTTCAATTCGAATCATTTAAACAAAGTTATAAAAGGGGTTTTTACCCAAGACGATGATTTTGAAAATAAGCGCTCACATAAGAGCGGAATTAAATGAAATGGCTTAGTCAAAATAAGGGAAAGATTTTGATAACTAATCATATGTCGTTTGATTAAATAGAAATATAACGATACGCCCAAATGGTAAGGGAAATAAAAGGTGAGTTTATAAAACCATAGCAATATTTTCAAATATAAGAAAACATGAATAGGATTTCGAGACTATATAAAACGGTGTTTCCCAATATAAAGGAAAATAAAAGATGTTGGTAAAGAATATGGAAATAGTTCCATACAAAGGAAATAAAAAGAGAAGTTGATAAAAGAGTGTTGAGAAATGGTTTCAAAATAACGAAACCAGAGAGTTTGATAAGTTAAAAGCTATGTTATCAATTGCAAGACATAGATAAAATGGTTTAATGAAATATTTCATATAAAGGACCCGAGCTGCCAATACACTGAAATACACTATTATGATTTGATAGTTAAACAACCGACTATCAAAGTATGGCCTTTTATCGATTGTTGGTACGGAAAGACCCGGATCGAATTTATATTCGAAAACCATTCCGACCAGCAAATACGTAACGATAAAGATATCAGAAGATGGTCGAGAGGGAGCATTGAAGACCGTTGATCTTCATAAGCGGAAGAACTACTCGTTAAATTTCTCTGGCTAGCTACCAGAGTTATGATGACTTGTGATTCTGTCGTGATTGAAATCTTCGGATTTGCAAGGACTTCTCGCTATTGATCTATAGGGTGATACCTTGGATGCGGTAGGATGGTGCCTTCGGTTCATCCTGTTCCTGGATGACTTGTATGGATGAATGTCTGACAGAGTATTTCCAGAAAGGTCACGTACGTTGATTTCTTCAACCGTACCAAGAGTGGAAGCGGAGAAGGAAACTTCTTTAGCTAACACGTAATGTATTGTTGTAGACGTCAATTAGTGATTTTTGATGGATCTGACAATGTGGCATTCGAAGTGTATCTGATGTGATGATAAAGCGTAGCCTCAAGCCTCATCAACCGGGAAATGACAAAAATCGGGCAGGCAGCATGGCTATGTGGGTCGCTCCCATTAGGATGTATAATCACCTATCTAGAGAAATTCCTTTTGTTTCTTTAATCTGTCGATGCTGTCCCTTTTACGGGAGACGGTGGTTTGAGCCCAACCGTCGGTGATATACATTCGATACACTCAAGCGAAATGAGTGGTCGGTCATGTGAGGGCCGGGTTGCAAGACGTTCTTGTTGAACCCAGTGTATTCGCCTCTAGAGATACACGTTCGGAAGGTGGACCCATACCTTGTCATGGTTGGAATCCAATACCCAATAAGCACCCGCGATTTTGGTTTGTATACTATATATGGGGAGCGTGAGATGCAAGCGTTCCTCTAGATTGATATTTACTTGTATTTAGACATTATGATAATATCAGATCAAAGTATGATTTCGAAAATGTTTTGGGTTATAGTAAGGTAAAAACCGTCCGTGTTTATGTGTGGACTGGTCTTACTATTACCCTTTTGTTTCGAAAAGGATTTCCAAAGTTAAACAAGTTGTGTGTGTGCTGTGAACTTATCACTGATGGTATTCCAGACTGACCCGGTGTATTTTGTTTTAAATCAAATGTGCTCGGGTCAGACCGAGTATGTTCCAGGTTAGGGTTCGCTTGGAGTTTCAGGAGCTCGAAGCAGGCGGCTTCACCGCTAGTTATATGGAGTTATTTTCCGCTGTGTCTGATATATGTTTACTCTGATGATTGGTATGTATATACAGTTTCTTCTGTATAAAGGTATTTGATATTATATTTTATTCGTTCCGCTGTGAGATTCTGATGTGTTCTTCTTCTTTCTTCTATTCTAATACTTCTTTCTTTCTATTCTCACCCTCTAAATTTCTTTCTCATGACAATCTGGGGGTTCGATACTTGGGTTTTGGGCAAGCGATACGGGTTTATGTATTGTTGTCGAAGACTCGAGCGTCGACCTTTCCCCGGGTCGTTACAAATCATATGCTAGTTTGAATATGAATCTTATGCAAGTCCGTTTTTACATATGTTAATTCGTTTGTAAATCTTATGCAAGTTTGGGATGTTAAATCATATGCTAATTTGTATGTGAATTTTATGCAAGTTTGGGATGTTAAATCGTATGCTAGTTTGAATATAAATCTTATGCAAGTCTATATGTGAATTATACACAAGTTTATATGTGAATCAAGTATATACATATGCTAGTTTATATGCAAAAACATGTGATAAATTCATATGCAAGTTGTAGGAATCCATATGCAAGTTTAAGTGAAAAATTATATTCATATTTTTAGGTGAAAATTATATTCACATACGCAAGTTTAAGTGAGACCCATAATTCATATATGCAAGTTCACAATTTCAAGTTTTAGATCTATATTTAGATCCATGGTAGTTTATGCAAGTTTATGTTCTATATGCCTATGCAAGTTATTGGCTATGCAAATTTATGTTATAATTCCTATTTGCAAGTTAGATCTATTTTATGTGTTATGCAAGTTGTGATGTTTCTTTTCTTTTTATAAGTTAGACTATTTGTGTAACGACCCGCATTTTTCAGCGATATAATTAATTTATTTAATTATTTAAATAATGGTTTGGTTATTTAAAATGACCAAAATTAAATAATATTGAATATTTAATGAAAATAAATAATATAAAAATATATTTAATTTCTGAAATAGTCAGAAATAGTGGGATTCACAAAATAGTGTCAATTGGATCATCTGTGATATTTAATTCAGTTTAGGATTTGAATTAGAATAACGAATATATTATTTTAATGGTAGTTTGAACGTATAATTAAAATATAATTATAATCGAGCTTGAAATGGCGCGGCAGTTCACTATTTGGCGATTTGAACTTCAACTGAATGTACAGGATTCGTTTTAAATCGTATTTCTGTGAAACAAGAAATGCTAGGAGCTAAAGAAGAATATTTTTCTAGTGGGAGAGAAAAATCAAGATTTCGTCATGTAGATTTTTATTTATGTCCAAATAAAATTTTATAAAAGTCGCTATGGAATTCCTTTATAATTTATATCGATTTATTTATATTTTAAAATGGATTTTTAAATATAAATCGAATATCGATGTAACACTGGATTTGAAATATCGAGTTATAAATTCCAGTGTAACAGTGTGATATTCGATTGTGAATATATATGATAATATTTATTTTTAAATATTAAATTTAAATGTTTTTAAATATATTTATATATTTAAAAGTGTTATTTAGAGCTTTAAAAATAGCCAGTTTTTCAAACGACCTCAGAATTCGACGAAATTAATTTTGTTGGGTCCGCAATATTAAATTATTGCTAGATTTCAGCTTTCGTGATTTTTGAAGTCAGTATGTGGTCGTACGGGATTTTAATGTGAGAAACAGTCGATATTTTGACGGTTAAAAATACACTATGTGAGCATACGGAGTCGAAATTCGACGAAACCAGTTCTGTTGGGACCGTAATGTCGAACTATAGCTGCATGTCCAGTTTCGTTATTTTTGAGTGGCGTATGTGATCATAGGAATTTTTGAGGATGAAAGTAAACAGCGATTGCTTAAAAATAAAAAAATAATTGACTAAAAAAAATATTATTTCTATCCTATATAATACCTTTAACTTTTCTAAACCTAATTTCTTACATCCATCAATCAACAACAAATTCCGTTGTCGTTTCTTCCTCAAAACAATTGTTCGAAACTTTGAAAAATCAAAATAATTCAAAAGAAATTTCTTAAAATTTGAAACACTTTCTATGATTCTCTTCATTCCTATACTAGTCTTGTGTTGTGCGACAAAATTTCCGTGGGTGCTCGAAATGTACAGCAAAACTAGGATTCGATCTACAGGGGATTTGGAGCATCGATTGATGGATTGGTGATTATATTCGGGATCCTCATAGAAAACCGCGCCAGTATGCAATGTATGGTGGTATACGGTGATTAAGGGGTTCGATGTTCTGAGTTTTTCATGAGCTTGGGGATGGGGGGGGGTTCGACGCAGATGAAAAAGCTAGACCGAGTTGGGATCGGAGGGGATGACGAGGAGGAGTTTGGGAAGGGAAGTTTAATGATATTCTCGGTTTGTTAAATGGTGAAGCAAGGTGGAAGTTTGGTGGAGGGGAAGGTCGACTAATGGCCATTTGAAAGAGACGAAACGCAGCTGTAAATTTTGGGTTTGAGAAGATAGGAGGGAAGCAGTTTGAGAAGTTGGAGCTGACTGGAAGTAGATTCGAGCTCGTTACAATTTATGGCAAAATAAATTGTTTGATCAGAATCAACTAATGCAAATCGTTATTTTACGGTTAACGCGAAAGGTGAGTAAATCTCACTAACTCTGCTTAGCTTATATTTTTATAATGTATTTTTATAATCTATAAATATTGGTTGTCTTCTGTGTGTTGACTGTTTGGTTGAACTGCTAGTCAGTTGATTGAAAATATAGATCACGATATAGATATAAATCGTTAATCAAATCTTGATTCTGTTTTGCAGAATATTTATAGTAAGATGAAATTGATGTTAGTATTATTGTTTAACATCTGTGGATGCAGGGAAACAGGTCAGAGGGACCCAACTGAGTTCCTTAACAATTATTTTACTAATCTTCATATATCGTGTTATATGATGTGATATGAACCCTGTTGTTGATTTTGTATGGTTGAATGATACTGATCATTGTTATATGGTATGTCAAATACCATAGGGAATATTAGAATGTAAAAAAGGAAATTTTCAATGTTATATTGAAAAATAAATATTTATAAAATCAAAAGATTTTACAAAAAGGAAAATATTAATTTATAGAACAGAGAGATTAAAAAGGAATATCTATTTGTTAATCAAATAGATATAATTGAAAAAAAAGAAATATTTGTAAACTATTTACAAATAGAATTGAAAAGGGATATTTATCTAAAATAAATAGAATAAAAAAGGAAAATATGTGTAAAACAAATAGAAAAAGGAATAGTTAGATTATAAAAGGAATTACTTATAAAATCAATAGATTTTATAAATAGGAAATATTTTATAGAATAAATAGAATTATCAAAAGGGGATTTATTTAGAAAATAAATAGATTTTAAAAGGAAATACATGAAAAGTGACTAGAATTGTATAAAAGGGAAATTTTACATTTGAAAGATTTAAACCCGTGCTTCGCACACGGGTATAACATGATATGGTTTTAAAGCAAAGTTTTTAAATAGAATATATTCTAACAGATAGATTGAGAAGATAAATTTTTAAATGATATTTTATAAATGAAATGAAATGTTTATCGTTGGATAAATAGAATATATAAGTCAAGAGTTATGTAGAGAAACAAGAATCGATTTCAACATCGATATTTGAAACTGAATAATCAGTTAGAGTTAGTCGAATTAGAATTAATTGAATATTAGTTATTCAATTAGAATTGATCGAATATAGTTATTGGAGATAGAGTTAGTCAAACGTAGTTATTTAGGATGTGTTGCCATTTCATACGACTGCTAGCGTAATTCGCTGGGCTGCAGACAGCCTATGGTGGTCGGATGTTTCCTGAGGGAATCAGGCGTAACCATTGTGATCGGTGCAATCTAGAGTCAAGCGAATGGAGTCAAATCAAACATTAGTTAATCGATAGAAGTAATTAAGTCGAGTTAATCAGTTAGAATTAATCGGTTAGAGTTAACCAGTTAGAGTTAACCAGTTAGAATTAACCAGTTAGAGTTAATCAGTTAGAGTTAACCAGTTATGGTAAAAAATTGAATTAGGGTTATTCAAATGGAATTAATCAACTTCAAGTTAGTCGAGTATTAGTAGATTAAATAAGGTTAGTCAAAAAGGAATTTATCAAATATCACTTATTCGAAGTAGAGTTATCGAATATAGTTTACTCAAGAAGAGTAATCGAATATAATTCATTCGAAGTGAGTTAAATCGAAAATAGTTATTCGAAGGAGAGAATTATCGAATATGGTTTATTCGAAGAGGGGTTATCGAATATATTATTCGAAGAAAAAGATTAACAAATATTAGTTATTCAGACAGAAGAATCGAATATAGTTTATTCGAAAGAGAGTTATAGGATAGTGGTTATTCGAGAATGAATTATACATTGGAATTCGATTATTCGAATTAAGGAAAGTAAGGTTTACTTTCTGTTTCAAATCAAGTTTTACTTATTTGTTAATAAATTAGTGGTTTGTTTATTTATCCAAGTTAACATATAAAAGGTATATTTAAGTTAATATATTTTGAAAGCATGGAATTATAACATTTAAGTTATAATCAAATGATTTGTAAAGGAAGTGGATTTGTAAATAGAATCCGAGAGTTTTGCAAGGAAGTTTCTTAAAGATTTAAAGTTTGAACATTGTCTATTTCGAGGTTAGAAATGTCATTCACTAAGGTCTGAGAGGTAATTATACCCCAACTTGATTGACTTCGTTTTTAACTAAGGAATGGTTAAAGTTCGGTAGTGAAGATTGGTTAAGTGAGTTGAGCCAATGAGTGAAATGGTTTGAATTGGCTCAGTGATGTTTTATTTAGACATCAGTTTAAATCAAATGAAGGAGTTTGGGAACGTTTTCCAAATAAGGATCAGAAATATCTCCCAATATAGAAAATAAGAAATAGAAGTAAATATGGTGATGTGGTCCAAATGATTTATAAAGTATGTTTTTCCCAAACTTAGAAATTAAGAATTTATGAATATACTGAAAGGGAAAATGGATAAATTAAAGATAATTTTATAGAAAGAGATAAATGTGGAATGTTGATTGATCGATATATTTTCCTTCTTGAAATAATATTGTTGGTTGCGCACCTGTTTTTCTTTGATAGTTAAATCACCGACTATCAAAGTTTTTGACCATTTATCCTCGTCAATATAGAGAGACCGGGATCAGATATATTATCTAAAAACACTCTGTATGGAGTTAGCGTTGCGATCAAATATGATAAATTAAAGACGGGGTTATGCACGGGCTATCATGTTTACAGAATAGTACCTTCGGTTTGTCCAGTCCCAGGACAAATGTGAGTGGACGAATGTCTGACAGAGCATATCTAACGGACCGCGTAAGTTGATCTCTTCAAACGTACTTACGTTTGGTGGCGGAGGAATTTGTTTCTCTTAGCTTTATACCCATGGTATTTTTGGAGAAATCAATATGTGATTTGACGGGTATGACGATGTGGCATTCAAAGTGAATGGTGGTCAAGTGTTTCGAAAGATATGTAATTGCCTCAAGCCTCATCAACCGGGAAATGAAAGAAATCGGGCAGGCAGCATGGCTAAGTGGGTCTCTCCCATTAGGATGTATATCACCTATCTAGAGAAAATCCATTTCATTCTTTTATCTATTATCGATGTTGTCCTTTTTCGGGAAGACGGTGGGTAGCTCCCAACCGTTTGTGATATACATTCGATACATTCAAGCGAAATGAGTGGTCGGTCATGTGTGGGTCGGGTTACAAGATGTTCTTGTTGAACCCAGTGTATTTGCCTCTAGAGATACGCTATCGGCAGGTGGTCCCATACCTTGTCATAGTTGGAATCCAATCTCCAATAAGTTCCCACAGTTTTGTTTGTATACTATATATGTGGAACGTGAGATGCAAGCGCTCTGCAAGATTGTTAATTACTTGTGATTAGACATTATTATAATATCAGAGAAGTATTGATTTCCAAAACTGTTTTGGGTTATCGTAAGGTAAAAGCCTTCCGTGTTTATGTGTGGATGGGTCTTACGATTATCTTTTCTTTTGATAAGGATTTTGAAAAGTTAAACCAAATGATTTGAGTTTACTCACACCAGTCCCATGACTAACCTAGAGTTTATTTTGGTTTGTTTTTCCCTAAACTTTTGGGTGCCCAAATTTGTACGGGCAGTCAAGTAGTTCAGGTCTTACAGAAATACTTGGAGGAGCTTGAAGTAGGAGGCTTCAGGATTATATAGATATTGTTATTTCCGCTGTGTGTAAGTGTTGTACTCTGATAATGTTATTGTATTATACTTTTGTTTCAAAGTTATGTTATATATTATATTTTGTTCGTTCCGCTGTGAGATTCATATTACTCTGATTCTGTTCTATGGTGATTCTCTTCTTCTTCTATTCGAATTTTATGTCTTATCTATTCTCACCCTGGAAACTTCTTTCTATTAATGATCAGGTATTTCCGATGCCTGAATAATTAACATGGGTTTAATGTTGATTTTCGGAGTCGAAAATCCCGGTAAGTTACAGTGGTATCAGAGCTGAAGGTTAAGTGATTACCTTGGCTCTGTGGCGTGACTCAGTAGAGAAGGGGTTAGTAACACCCTAGATTGAGTTTAAGTGTATATATACGGGAGAACGTATTTGTAGATTTTATAAAATTGTTTTATATTGTGGAAATTTATTGATTGAGTTGTTTATGAATTTTGGTCGATTAGTTTGATCCACTATATCGATAGGAGTTTCTAAACACTTAAATATGATAAACCGACACAGTATGTTTTAAATGAGGGTAAATGAGATAATTTTACCCAAAATATATTTTGATATAAAAGAAAGGTATATCTTGGAATTATTATCATCTATTGGATGTGTTGGTTGATTAAAATTGAAATGGTTGAATAAATAACCAATTTGAGTTCGTATAATATAAAAGCAGATTAATTAATTCGGAATTAAATCAGAATTTGGAATTAAAATTCTAAAAACAGGGTAAAGCGTTCATAAATGGATTTGAGTTAAATATAAGGAAATTTTAAGATCCTGGGAAATTTTAAATTGCTTTACAAGTATCATGAATGATATTTTGAAAAAGATTTCAAAATGAAAGTGTTTAATATGATTTTGAAAGTGATAAATTATTGAACTTACTTCGATCACTAAAAAATAACTCTGATGATACTGGCCACATCATTAGTGTTCATTTTCGGGTCCTAAGTGACGGATTACTACCAAGATTTTGTGTTGAATTGTTTTGAGGAAAACAAGTTGTTTTGAATCTCGAAAGGGAAATATTTGATTTTTGTGTGAAAAGCAAAGTTATTTATAACTCCCAGGAAAAGATTGTCTGAATTAAAAACAAATTAAAGTAGAAATGTGTGAAAGCAAATATGAATTGAATTGAAACCAATTAACTAGAAGTTGAATTAGAATATAATATATCAAGTGGAATTAGATTTTGAGTTGTGGGACAAGAATCTGGAATGGTAGTGGATTGGTGAGTTAGGAGTTCGGAATCGAGAATGAAACTTGTGTTTGAAATGATAATTAGCTTGTTTAAGCGAATAGCTGTGTTGAGAATAAATTGATCAGATATTGATTGGGATGACTTTGGTAAATGCCGAGTTGGCAGCAAAATAAAAGTATTTAATGATATTCCTGACAAAAAGGTACACGTTTATTTTTATGGATTTGGTGATTTATGGGCCGATTTGGCAAGCCGCTTGGCTGTTGGATTTTCTTTTGATTTGGAAAAGGCCTAGAGAGGCGAGTTGGAGTTTGAACTGTTGACCGGTACAAAGGAGGTGCTGGCGAAATTTTTCGGAAATTTCGGGTGTTGGAATATTTTCAGGATTTTTGAAAATTTTCGTTGATAAGTATTAATTAATATTTTAATTGAAATAAAATTGGTTCAGTTGAAACTGAAGTTAAAAGTGAACGAACCAGTTAATAGGATCTGTCTTCTACCTTTAGCAATTTCGAGGACGAAATTATTTTAAGGGGGGAAGAATGTAACGACCTGCATTTTTCAGTGGTATAATTAATTTATTTAATTATTTAAATAATGGTTTTGTAACGACCCGCAAATCTGAGCTATCTGAGTTGACTAAATACACCACACGTCCAACCCAAATAACACAGAAATACGAACCATTAATAGAAAGAAGATAGAGGGTGAGAATAGATAAGATAGAAAACTTAGAATAGAAGAAAAACGAAGATCACAACTCACAGCGGAACGAATAGAATATATTATATAACATAACTTTTGAAATACAAATCAGTAACTTTATATACATACCATCATCAGAGCACAACAGTCATTTCTGGAACAGTTATAAACTCCTGTTTCCAGATACAAACAAGGTCCACAGCGGAATTACGATAATCTACAGCTAACTGGTGAAGCCTCCTGCTTCCAGCTCCTCCAATCGAATCTGTGAAATCCCGACTACTTGACTGCCCGTACAAATTTGGGCACCCAAGGGTTTAGGGAAAACAAAACAAAATAAACTCTGGGTCAGTCATGGGACTGGTGTGAGTAAACTCCAACCACTTGTTTAACTTTAAAAATCCTTTCAAAAGAAAAGATAATAGTAAGACCAGCCCACACATAAACATGGACGGTTTTTACCTTACTATAACCCAAAACACTTTGATATCAAATCCAATGATATTATAATAATGTCTACATCAAGTAAATAACCAAATAGTAGAACGCTTGCATCTCACGCTCCACATATATATTATAAAATCAAAAACCGCATGGCGCTTATTGGAGATTGGATTTCCAACATGACAAGGTATGGAACCACCTTCCGATGATGTATCTCTAGAGGCGAATACACCTGGGTTCAACAAGAACGTCTTGCAACCCGGCCCACACATGACCGACCACTCATTTCGCTTGAGTGTATCGAATGTATATCACCAACGGTTGGACTCAAACCACCGTTTCCCGAATGGGCAGAATCGATAGATTTAGAAACAAAAGGAATTTCTCTAGATAGGTGATTATACACCCTAATGGGTGCGACCCACATAGCCATGCTGCCTGCCCGATTTTTGTCCTTCCCTGGTTGTTGAGGCCTGAGGCTACGAATACTTACCATTCATTGATAGCGCAATCACTTTGAATGCCACATCGTCAGATCCGTTAATCACTAGTTGAGTTTGCACAAATATTCTGGATATTATGCTAAGGGATAAATCCGTTGCAACCATATATATTCATACCGACCAACCCATTTGATCATTGGAAATACTTTGTCAGACATTCGTCCATTTACGTTCGTTCTGGGATTGAACGAAACCGAAGGCACTATTTCTATAAATAGAAAAGCCCTTGCACTTTACTCCGTCTTCAATATATTCAGCATACTTGGTTCGCAACGCTTATGCCGATACGGAGTGGTTCTTCGGATAATAATCCAACCGGTCTCTCCATATTGACAACGATGGTCAAAAACTTCGATAGTCTGTGATTTAACCATCGAATAAAAACAAGTGTTCATCCAAACATATCAAACAAATCACTGGGCTCTTTAATTAATATTTCATTAATTAAATCTCTTCTCCATTTCCTTATCAATATTTGTTATCCAAATATTTTCAACAATCATCTCGGCCTCTTATGCCATTTGGAAAACGTTTCCAAATGTCAACTTCTTTTATTTTCTATATATTAGAAAATATCTCTATTTGCAATTGGGAACAATTCCAATCACTTATCTCTATCCCGACTATTTTAATTATACTCAGGAAATATTCATTTGTTATATTTCCAAAATTTCCATCACTTGGGTTTAAAACGAATGCTGTGTAAAGCATCGTTACAACAACCCAAAATATGTTATTCAACTAATTCTTTTTCAAACACTTCTCTTCGAGGCTGGATCTCGCTATTTATCCATTAAAAATGAAATCAATCAAGTTGGGGTAAAATTACCTCTCAGACCTTAACTGAAAACATCCTCAACTTCAAAACGGCAAAATCACTTACCTCGAATAAATACACTATGCAATCCAATTGTTCATTTTAAAACATGTGTATGGTTTGCTTTCTATTTCTAATTTATAGATTTCCCTTTTTGTTTACAATATTCGATTTTTGATTCGTTTCCTTATCGAATTCTATATATATCGATATATAGATTTCTAATTGTCAAATTTTCTTAAAAATATTCTAACTCATTAAATTCCCGGAAAAATTCGCCATAACCTCCCCTGTATCGGGAGCATCGGGAAATTTCAAATAGCTTCCCGGTATCTTCCTCAATCAAAAGAAAAAGAAAAAGCCAAGCGGCTTGCCGATACGGCGCATAAAATCTCATATACGAATTAAACATGTACCTTTTTGTCGAGCACATAAATTTAAATCTTCATATACTTCATATCAAACCTGCTTACACATGCTCACCTGTTTTCAATTCAATTCAATACCATCTAATCGTTTGAATTCAGTTTTCGCCCATTTATTCTTTAAATAGTCATTTTGCCTATTTCACTTCTTTGTTGAACATAACAGGTTCAAGCAAAATATTTAACTCGTTCATAACCAAATTGAATTTCAATTTCAATTCTAGTTCTCTTTTCTATTTCGAATATAAATTTTCAAATCGAATTCACTTATTTAAGGCCCAATATCAATTCAACATTTCATTTACTAATTACTATTCGAATTAGTTAATTCTATTCAATAATCAGAGATCTGATTTCTGTCTCAAAAATCAATTCATTACTCCACCTGAGTCCACATATATTTTATAACTCAAAATCTGAAATTTTCTAAATAGAAATTCGGATTTTATTTGCTTAAAATCCTTTTATAAAATGAAATAAACCGTTATGGTTTTTAAATAGTTCTGGCGCTGTTTTTCTGAAAATTTGATTTTGACATAACTCAAAATCTATACGACGAAATTCATATTTTTCTCTTTCATTAGAAAACTATTATCAAACCGGTCCTGACGTTTCTTGTTTCAAAGAATTCCGACTTCAATTGAGTTCTGTGTATTCAATTGAAGTTCGAATCGCTATTTTCCGAACTGCAACGCTGCGGCGAGCTCGTTTTATTTATATTTATATATATGAACTTTGTTTAAATAAAATTCAACTCCCTTTCTGATATATATATATATATATATATATATATATCATATATTCAAATCCATAATTTAAATTCCATTTGAATTCTATATTCAAATCTATTTTCATTTGAATTCTATATTCAAATCTATTTTCATTTCACATCCCATATTAAACTTCACTTTGAATTCAAATGCCATATTTAATTTTCTCTTGAATTCAATATTTATATCTCTTTGTATTCAAATTCTATTTTGTATCTCTTGAATCCCAATTCGGGATTTAAACTCCATTTTTCAAATCCGTTTGCAATCCCTATATTTAAAGTCTATTTGAATTCTCGAATATCCCAACTCCATCTTAATTCTATTTGAAATTCAAATATTCAAACTCCATTTAAATTCTATTTAAAATTTAAATATTTCAAATTCCATTTTCTCTTATTTGAAATTCCCAATATTTCAAATTACATTTTTCTTTTATTTGAAATTCCCTTTTTGAATTTCCTTTATTCCAACCCCATTTGAATTCCTTCACTCAAATCCATTTGAATTCCGTTGGATTCAAATTCCATTTCAAAACCATTTGGATTTCCTATTTCGAAATCCTATTTGAATTTCTATTTCCAATTCTACTTTGAAAATCCTATTTCAAAGTTTATTTCAAATTCTATTTTGAAATCCAATATTCAAATCTCTATTTGAATTTTCTATTCAAATTCTATTTCAATTCTCTTATTCAAATTCCATTTTGAACTCTCTTATTCAAATGCTGTTTGAATCTCTTATTCAAAATCTATATTTAAAATTCCATTTGAACTTCCATATTCAAATTTCTATATTTGAATTTCATTCGAATTCTATATCTAAATCTCTATTTGAATTTTCCTTTATTTGAATTCCTTCGAATTCAAATTCCTTTGAATTCAAATTCTATTTTTCATTCTAATTTCGTCTATTCAAATTCTATTTGAACTTCTATTTGAATTTCTAATATTCAATCTCCTTTTTCTCTTATTTAAAATTCAAATATTTAAACTCCTTTTCTAATTCTACTATTCAAATGTTATACTCAAATTTCATTTGAGATATATATTTAAAAATTTCATTTCAAATCCTATTTTGAAATCTCATTTCAAATTCCTATTTCACACTTGTATTTCTATTTCTGAATTATCAAATGATAATTCTTTTCACTTCATTTATAACTTCGTTATAAAAGAACTATTTATAAACTTCGTTTATAAAGAAACTACTTGTTTTATTTTCAAAAACAAGTTTATATTTTTATTCCATTTAAAAATTCAAATTCTATTTAAAAATAAAATTTTTTCCTTTTAAAATCTCAAATATCCTTTCACGATATTTTAGCCCAGTGATATTTAAACAATCAAATCATCCAATTTTCAATCATTTGATTTTTAACACGTCATATATGAAAAATATATATGAAATCAAACAAACAAACAAACAGATAATATATTTTTGAGGAATCCAGTTGGATTCCTCCAACCTGTTTTCCTGCATCCACAGATGTTAGCACATAAATAATACCCATTCTGCTTCGTGGCAGAATATCGCGGTATAGAAGGTCATCCACTAATCATAGCGTGGGGCGTATAGGGTAATCATCCGCTATGAAACTGCGGGCATCCGCTAATGAGACTGCGGGAATCCAACCAATCAATCAACCCAATATATATATATATATATATATATATATAGCCTAAATAACTAATATATATATAAGAAAACCAGAAAGCATTCACACAGACAACAAACAATTATTTTTAATGAAATAAAAATAATTCTAAAGGTGAGTGAGATTTACTCACCGTGATTTAGATTCGCGATCCACTCCTGTTTCTTTTCAATTTAACGGTTACTAATCTTCTCGAATGAATTCGCACCTGCGATAATTTTAATTAAATTTACCGATTAAACGTTTATTTATTTAAATTAACTATTTAAATAAATAAATAACTTTCCTATATTTTCTCTTCTTTTAATGGTTGCTAAATTAATTCTAATTTAACCAATTTAAACAAACCTATGTATTGTTAAAACATTTAAACTAATTAAGATATTTTCTTTAAACTTTAAACTAATTAAGGTATTTAATTTAAATTACCTCAATCTCATTTCCATGTCTACAGACAAAGAACCAAGCGGATCCTCCTTTTCTTCTACTTCGAATTGTTCTCGTTCGAATCCGTTAATCCACGGCTTTATCCACTTCCTTATACCTTGCACTTCCTCGACCAAAACCAGCTTAAACGAAGATTCTTCACTTTGGCATTTCACCGGACATCACACAATCGCTTTCCATTCCCTTTTAAATCCCTCACAATAATCGCATTCCCTTTTACAAATCCTAATTCACACTGTCGAACTCACCTTCAGCAATCCGTCCATTGAATGACCATTCAGCTCGAACACCGTTTGAGATCCGTCGCAGCCCCTTGTTGATGCTACTGGCATCGTCAAAATTCCAACGGAAGTATCCAAAATCTGCTACCCCCTATTAATCCCTTCCAGTCACCACCTGTCGAACTCGCACGTTGCCACATCGAGATCCAACATCGCCACTTCATCCACGCCGAACCAAACCCTGATGTCGCGACCCCCCTCTGACCAAGAACACGATCCCAAATCCCTAGCACGAAATCGAACTGTCCTAACTTGGCGTGCTCCAGTTCGAACCTCCTTCTGACGACTTTGCGCACCCAAAAATCGTGCCTTCGATCCTCCCTTGAACCCACCATCGCACTATTTCGCGAGCGCCTAGCTCGAATCGAGCTTTGTGGAAATCGCGATTTGCGATTTCAATTTCCCCTCTTTCGGTTTTTGATTTGTGAATGATGGCAAAGGAAATGAGAGGAATAAATAAATAGGACCTGAGTTTTTTTTTTCTTTTTCTTAGGCTTTGTAATTTTTCGTTGGTTTAGGATGAATGAAAATTGTAGCAGAAGGACGCGATTTATAAAAGGAGGATTACTTGGGTATCAAGGAGTTCAGAGTAGGTGGTTTACCGAGTAGGATTTACCTGAGGTAGCTTTTAACAGGGTAGGTTCTTCCTTTTATTTTATTTATTTTATATTTTGGGGTCCTGTAATTTAAGTCACGAACCGCTATTCTAGTGTGCCGACCGATATTCGAATATAATAACCCTATTCTGAACTCAACAGTAAATATTTTGAAATTAAATTCCAACACGTATACCATATTAAATTAATATAATATTAATTAAATTCGAAACCCACCCATTCTTTTGAAAATAAATTATTATCTATTATCGTATATCAAATAAATATTCAAATATTTAAAATTAAACAACCAAAATCCTGGGTCGTTACATTCTTCCCCCCTTAAAATAATTTCGTCCTCGAAACTGCTAAGGTAGGAAAAATGGTACAAATCTATTACTTTTCAAAATCTCACTTATGTTGAAACTCAACTCCGCATATTTCAACAATTTAGTTTTACCAAAACATTTGGTTTCTCATTCACATGCATTCAAATTGATTCTAAATCAATTCATTCACTTGATTTATTTAACTTGTTTTAAGTTAAATTTTAATTCCAGAATTCAAACCCCCAGATTTTAATTCAAATCCTTCTGAAGTCACATAAATATATATACATATATTTATTTCTATTTTAAATTCAAAACATTTGAATTTTTCCAAAACAACTTGTTTTCTTTCAAACAAATTTCCATCAAAAAATTTCTAAGGTAGCAATTCACCACTTAGAAACTCGGAAATGAACATTGATGATGTTGCAATCATCATCAGAATAATTTCCCAGCCACTGAGGTGAGTTCAGTGCCTTATTATTTCAAAATCCATGATTTTCTTTAAAACAAATCTATATTATTTTAATATACTTTGAAAAATATTTTTCAACTTCCCAGGATTTAAATTCCAATTCTGGTTTGAATTAAATTCTAATTCATCTCATTTGTATATTTAATTTCTATACAAATTCTATTTTGGTTATAAATAACCATTCTAAGTTTATAATCTCATTTTATTATAAAATCAACATCCAACACATCCATATAATAATAATTCTAGAAAATTATTCTTTCTATATCAAAATAGAAATTTTGGGTTAAATTATTTAATTTACCCACTTTAAAACAATATTATGTCGATTCTTCTGTCTAAGTGTTTACAAACTCCTATCGACTTCGTGGCGTCCCACGATTCGACCAGAATTCACAAACCACTCAACAGACTAGCCAACACAATATAAAACAATTTTTATATCAACTAACAAATACGCTCTCTCGTATCTATATACTCAACTCATTCTAGGGTACTACTGACCCTATCTCTAATGAGCACATGCCACACAAGCCTAGGTGTTCGCTCAACCTGGCTCTGATACCAACTGTAACGACCCGCAAATCTGAGCTATCTGAGTTGACTAAATACACCACACGTCCAACCCAAATAACACAGAAATACGAACCATTAATAGAAAGAAGATAGAGGGTGAGAATAGATAAGATAGAAAACTTAGAATAGAAGAAAAACGAAGATCACAACTCACAGCGGAACGAATAGAATATATTATATAACATAACTTTTGAAATACAAATCAGTAACTTTATATACATATCATCATCAGAGCACAACAGTCATTTCTGGAACAGTTATAAACTCCTGTTTCCAGATACAAACAAGGTCCACAGCGGAATTACGATAATCTACAGCTAACTGGTGAAGCCTCCTGCTTCCAGCTCCTCCAATCGAATCTGTGAAATCCCGACTACTTGACTGCCCGTACAAATTTGGGCACCCAAGGGTTTAGGGAAAACAAAACAAAATAAACTCTGGGTCAGTCATGGGACTGGTGTGAGTAAACTCCAACCACTTGTTTAACTTTAAAAATCCTTTCAAAAGAAAAGATAATAGTAAGACCAGCCCACACATAAACATGGACGGTTTTTACCTTACTATAACCCAAAACACTTTGATATCAAATCCAATGATATTATAATAATGTCTACATCAAGTAAATAACCAAATAGCAGAACGCTTTCATCTCACGCTCCACATATATATTATAAAATCAAAAACC
Organism: Allium sativum; assembly: GCA_030737875.1. Classification (NCBI taxonomy): domain Eukaryota; kingdom Viridiplantae; phylum Streptophyta; class Magnoliopsida; order Asparagales; family Amaryllidaceae; genus Allium; species Allium sativum. Next base: position 477,472,433 of record CM060923.1, on the reverse strand, counting down.
GCATGGCGCTTATTGGAGATTGGATTTCCAACATGACAAGGTATGGAACCACCTTCCGATGATGTATCTCTAGAGGCGAATACACCTGGGTTCAACAAGAACGTCTTGCAACCCGGCCCACACATGACCGACCACTCATTTCGCTTGAGTGTATCGAATGTATATCACCAACGGTTGGACTCAAACCACCGTTTCCCGAATGGGCAGAATCGATAGATTTAGAAACAAAAGGAATTTCTCTAGATAGGTGATTATACACCCTAATGGGTGCGACCCACATAGCCATGCTGCCTGCCCGATTTTTGTCCTTCCCTGGTTGTTGAGGCCTGAGGCTACGAATACTTACCATTCATTGATAGCACAATCACTTTGAATGCCACATCGTCAGATCCGTTAATCACTAGTTGAGTTTGCACAAATATTCTGGATATTATGCTAAGGGATAAATCCGTTGCAACCATATATATTCATACCGACCAACCCATTTGATCATTGGAAATACTTTGTCAGACATTCGTCCATTTACGTTCGTTCTAGGATTGAACGAAACCGAAGGCACTATTTCTATAAATAGAAAAGCCCTTGCACTTTACTCCGTCTTCAATATATTCAGCATACTTGGTTCGCAACGCTTATGCCGATACGGAGTGGTTCTTCGGATAATAATCCAACCGGTCTCTCCATATTGACAACGATGGTCAAAAACTTCGATAGTCTGTGATTTAACCATCGAATAAAAACAAGTGTTCATCCAAACATATCAAACAAATCACTGGGCTCTTTAATTAATATTTCATTAATTAAATCTCTTCTCCATTTCCTTATCAATATTTGTTATCCAAATATTTTCAACAATCATCTCGGCCTCTTATGCCATTTGGAAAACGTTTCCAAATGTCAACTTCTTTTATTTTCTATATATTAGAAAATATCTCTATTTGCAATTGGGAACAATTCCAATCACTTATCTCTATCCCGACTATTTTAATTATACTCAGGAAATATTCATTTGTTATATTTCCAAAATTTCCATCACTTGGGTTTAAAACGAATGCTGTGTAAAGCATCGTTACAACAACCCAAAATATGTTATTCAACTAATTCTTTTTCAAACACTTCTCTTCGAGGCTGGATCTCGCTATTTATCCATTAAAAATATATATTAAAAATATAAATGTTTTAACACGTCATATATGAAAAATATATATGAAATCAAACAAACAAACAAACAGATAATATATTTTTGAGGAATCCAGTTGGATTCCTCCAACCTGTTTTCCTGCATCCACAGATGTTAGCACATAAATAATACCCATTCTGCTTCGTGGCAGAATATCGCGGTATAGAAGGTCATCCACTAATCATAGCGTGGGGCGTATAGGGTAATCATCCGCTATGAAACTGCGGGCATCCGCTAATGAGACTGCGGGAATCCAACCAATCAATCAACCCAATATATATATATATAGCCTAAATAACTAATATATATAAGAAAACCAGAAAGCATTCACACAGACAACAAACAATTATTTTTAATGAAATAAAAATAATTCTAAAGGTGAGTGAGATTTACTCACCGTGATTTAGATTCGCGATCCACTCCTGTTTCTTTTCAATTTAACGGTTACTAATCTTCTCGAATGAATTCGCACCTGCGATAATTTTAATTAAATTTACCGATTAAACGTTTATTTATTTAAATTAACTATTTAAATAAATAAATAACTTTCCTATATTTTCTCTTCTTTTAATGGTTGCTAAATTAATTCTAATTTAACCAATTTAAACAAACCTATGTATTGTTAAAACATTTAAACTAATTAAGATATTTTCTTTAAACTTTAAACTAATTAAGGTATTTAATTTAAATTACCTCAATCTCATTTCCATGTCTACAGACAAAGAACCAAGCGGATCCTCCTTTTCTTCTACTTCGAATTGTTCTCGTTCGAATCCGTTAATCCACGGCTTTATCCACTTCCTTATACCTTGCACTTCCTCGACCAAAACCAGCTTAAACGAAGATTCTTCACTTTGGCATTTCACCGGACATCACACAATCGCTTTCCATTCCCTTTTAAATCCCTCACAATAATCGCATTCCCTTTTACAAATCCTAATTCACACTGTCGAACTCACCTTCAGCAATCCGTCCATTGAATGACCATTCAGCTCGAACACCGTTTGAGATCCGTCGCAGCTCCTTGTTGATGCTACTGGCATCGTCAAAATTCCAACGGAAGTATCCAAAATCTGCTACCCCCTATTAATCCCTTCCAGTCACCACCTGTCGAACTCGCACGTTGCCACATCGAGATCCAACATCGCCACTTCATCCACGCCGAACCAAACCCTGATGTCGCGACCCCCCTCTGACCAAGAACACGATCCCAAATCCCTAGCACGAAATCGAACTGTCCTAACTTGGCGTGCTCCAGTTCGAACCTCCTTCTGACGACTTTGCGCACCCAAAAATCGTGCCTTCGATCCTCCCTTGAACCCACCATCGCACTATTTCGCGAGCGCCTAGCTCGAATCGAGCTTTGTGGAAATCGCGATTTGCGATTTCAATTTCCCCTCTTTCGGTTTTTGATTTGTGAATGATGGCAAAGGAAATGAGAGGAATAAATAAATAGGACCTGAGTTTTTTTTCTTTTTTTCTTAGGCTTTGTAATTTTTCGTTGGTTTAGGATGAATGAAAATTATAGCAGAAGGACGCGATTTATAAAAGGAGGATTACTTGGGTATCAAGGAGTTCAGAGTAGGTGGTTTACCTAGTAGGATTTACCTGAGGTAGCTTTTAACAGGGTAGGTTCTTCCTTTTATTTTATTTATTTTATATTTTGGGGTCCTGTAATTTAAGTCACGAACCGCTATTCTAGCATGCCGACCGATATTCGAATATAATAACCCTATTCTGAACTCAACAGTAAATATTTTGAAATTAAATTCCAACACGTATACCATATTAAATTAATATAATATTAATTAAATTCGAAACCCACCCATTCTTTTGAAAATAAATTATTATCTATTATCGTATATCAAATAAATATTCAAATATTTAAAATTAAACAACCAAAATCCTGGGTCGTTACAGGTTTGGTTATATAAAATGACCAGAATTAAATAATATTGAATATTTAATGAAAACAAATAATATAAAAATATATTTAATTTCTGAAATAGTCAGAAATAGTGGGATTCACAAAATAGTGTGAAATTGATCGTCTGTGATATTTAATTCAGTTTAGGATTTGAATTAGAATAACGAATATAATATTTTAATGGCAGTTTGAATGTATAATTATAATAGAATTATAATCGAGCTCGAAATGGCGTGGCAGTTCGCTATTTGGCGATTTGAACTTCAACTGAATGTACATGATTCGTTTTAAATCAGATTTCTGTGAAACAAGAAACGCTAGGAGATGGTTAAGTATATTTTTCTAGTGGAAGAGAAAAATCAAGATTTCATCATGTAGATTTTTATTTATGTCCAAATCAAATTGTAGAAAATTCGCTATGGAGTTCCTTTATAATTTATATCGATTTATTTATATTTTAAAATGGATTTTTATAAATAAATCGAATATCGATGAAACACTGGATTTGAAATATCGAGTTATAAATTCCAGTGTAACATGTGATATATATTGTGAATATATATGATAATATTTATTTTTAAATATTAAATTTAAATGTTTTTAAATATATTTATATATTTAAAAGGGCTATTTAGAGCTTTAAAAATAGCCAGTTTTTCAAACGACCTCAGAATCCGACGAAATTAATTTTGTTGGGTCCGTAATATTAAATTATTGCTAGATGTCAGTTTTCGTGATTTTTGAAGTCAGTATGTGGTCGTATGGGATTTTAATGTGAGAAACAATCGTTATTTTGACGGTTAAAAATACGCTGTATGAGCATACAGTGTCGAAATTCGATGAAACCAGTTCCGTTGGGACCGTAATGTCGAACTATGGGTGCATGTCCAGTTTCGTAATTTTTGAGTGGCTTATGTGATCATAGGAATTTTAGAGAATGAATGTAAACAGAGATTGCTTAAAAATAAATAAAATAATTGATTAAAAAAATATTATTTCTATCCTACATAATACCTTTAATTTTTCTAAACCTAATTTCTTATATCCTACAGTCAACAACAAATTCCGCCGTCGTTTCTTCCTCAAAATAATTGTTCGAAACTTTGAAAAAAGAAAAGAATTCAAAAGAAATTTCTTAAAATTTGAAACACTTCATATAAGGAATCCTTATATGATTCTCTTTAATCCTATACTGGTCTTGTGTTGTGCGACGAAATTTCCGTGGGTGCTCGGAATGTACAACAGACCTAGGGTTCGATCTATAGGGGATTTGGAGCATCGATTGATGGATTGGTGATTATATTCGGGATTCTCATAGAAAACCACGCTTGTATGCAATGTATGGTGGTATACGATGATTAAGGGATTCGATGTTCTGAGTGTTGCGTGAGCTTGGGGGGGTTCGACGCAGATGAAAAAGCTGGACCAAGTTGGGATCGGAGGGGATGACGAGGAGGAGTTTGGGAAGGGAAGTTTAATGGTATTCTCGGTTTGTTAAATAGTGAAGCAAAGTGGATGTTTGGTGGAGGGGAAGGTCAACTAATGGCCATTTGAAAGGGAGGAAACGCTGCTATAAATTCTGGGTTTGGAGAAGATAGGAGGGAAGCAGTTGGGCTGATGTAGGTAGGGGAAAATTGGCTGGTGTATATTGGGTCAAGCCCGATAACTAAAGTCCTAAATTTTAAAACTATTTAAGTAATGTATAATGTTGTAATTGCAGTATCTTCCTCATACGTGATCAAAATTGAGCGAAACAAGATCCGTTGGGATTGTATGGGCAAACGCAACCCAATGGAGCTGACTGGAAGTAGATTCGAGCTCGTTACAATTTATGGCAAAATAAATTGTCTGATCAGAATCAACTAACGCAAATCATTATTTAACGGTTAATGTGAAAGGTGAGTAAATCTCACTAACTATGCTTAGCTTATATTTTTATAACGTATTTTTATAATCTATAAATATTGGTTGTCTGCTGTGTGTTGACTATTTGGTTGAACTGCTAGTCAGTTGATTGAAAATAAAGATAACGATATAGATATAAATCATTAATCAAATATTGATTCTGTTTAGCAGAATATTTATAGTAAGATGAAATTGATGTTAATATTATTGTTTAACATCTGTGGATGCAGGGAAACAGGTCGGAGGGACCCAACTGGGTTCCTCAACAATTATTTTACTATTTTTCTTATATCGTGTTATATGATGTGATATGAAATCTGTTGTTGATTTTGTATGGTTGAATGATACTAATCATTGTTATATGGTACGTCAAATACCATAGGGAATACTAGAATGTTAAAAAGGAAATTTGCAATGTTTTATTGAAAAAGAATATTTATAAAATCAAAAGATTTTATAAAAAAGAAAATATTTATTTATAGAATATAGAGATTAAAAAGGAATATTTATTTGTTAATCAAATAGATAAAATTGAAAAAAAGAAATATTTGTAAACTATTTACAAATAGAATTGAAAAGGGATATTTATCTAAAATAAATAGAATAGAAAGGGAAAATATGTGTAAAACAAATAGAAAAAGGAATAGTTAAATTATAAAAGGAATTACTTATAAAATCAATAGATTTTATAAATAGGAAATATTTTATATAATAAATAGAATTATCGAAAGGGGATTTATTTAGAAAATAAATAGATTTTAAAAGGAAATGCTTGAAAAGTGACTAGAATTGTATAAAAGGGAAATTTTACATTTGAAAGATTTAAAGCTGTGCTTCGCACACGGGTATTACATGGTATGGTTTTAAAGAAAAGGTTTTAAATAGAATCTATTCTAACAGATAGATTGAGAAGATAAATTTTTAAATGATATTTTATAAATCAAATGAAATGTTTATCGTTGGATAAATAGAATATATAAGTCAAGAGTTATATAGAGAAATAAGAATCGATTTCAACATCGATATTTAAAACTGAATAATCAGTTAGAGTTAGTCGAATTAGAATTAATTGAATATTAATTATTCAATTAGAACTGGTCGAATATAGTTATTGGAGATAGAGTTAGTCAAACGTTGTTATTTAGGATGTGTTGCCATTTCGTACGACTGCTAGCGTAATTCGCAGTGCTGCAGATAGCCTAAGGCGGTCGGATGTTTCCTGAGGGAATCAGGCGTAACAATTGTGATCGCTGCGATCTAGAGTCAAGCGAATGGAGTCAAATCAAACAATAGTTAATCGATAGAAGTAATTAAGTCGAGTTAATCAGTTAGAATTACTCAGTTAGAGTTAACCAGTTAGAGTTAACCAGTTAGAGTTAATCAGTTAGAGTTAACTAGTTAGAGTTAATCAGTTAGAGTTAACCAGTTATGGTGAATCGAATTAGGGTTTTTCAAATGGAATTAATCAACTTCAAGTTAGTCGAGTATTAGTAGATTAAATAAGGTTAGTCAAAAAGGAATTTATCGAATATCACTTATTCGAAGTACAGTTATCGTATATAGTTTACTCAAGAAGAGTAATCGAATATAGTTCATTCGAAGTGAGTTAAATCGAATATAGTTATTCAAAGGAGAGAGTTATCGAATATGGTTTATTCGAAGAGGGGTTATCGAATATATTATTCGAAGAAAAGGATTATCGAATATTAGTTATTCGAACAGAGGAATCGAATATAGTTTATTCGAAAGAGAGTTATAGGATAGTGGTTATTCGAGAATGAATTATACATTGGAATTAGATTATATCGAATTAAGGAAAGTAATGTTTACTTTCTGGTTCAAATCAAGTTTTACTTATTTGTCAATAAATTAGTGGTTTGTTTATTTATCCAAGTTAAGATATAAAAGGTATATTTAAGTTAATATATTTTGAAAGCATGGAATTATAACATTTTAGTTATAATCAAATGATTTGTAAAGGAAGTGGATTCGTAAATAGAATCCGAGAGTTTCGCAAGGAAGTTTCTTAAAGATTTAAAGTTTGAACTTTTTCTATTTCGAGGTTAGAAATGTCATTCAGTAAGGTCTGAGAGGTAATTATCCCCCAACTTGATTGACTTCGTTTTTAACCAAGGAATGGTTAAAGTTCGGTAGTGAAGATTGGTTAAGTGAGTTGAGCCAATGAGTGAAATGGTTTGAATTGGCTCAGTGATGTTTTCTTTAAACATCGGTTTAAATCAAATGAAGGAGTTTGGGAACATTTTCCAAATATGGATCAGAAATATCTTCCAATATAGGAAATAAGAAATAGAAGTAATTATGGTGATGTGGTCCAAATGATTTATAAAGTATATTTTTCCCAAACTTAGAAATTAAGAATTTATGAATATATAGAAAGGGAAAATGGATAAATTAAAGATAATTTTATAGAAAGAGATAAATGTTGAATGTTGATTGATCGACAGAGTTTCCATTTGGAAATAATATCGTTGGTTGCACGCCTGTTTTTCTTTGATAGTTAAATCACCGACTATCGAAGTTTTTGACCATTTATCGTCGTCAATATAGAGAGACAGGGATCAGATATATTATCTGAAACCCACTATGTATGGACGTTAGCATTGCGATCAAATATGATAAATTGAAGACGGAGTTATGCAAGGGCTATCCTGTTTACAGAATAGTGCCTTCGGTTTATCCAGTCCCAGGACAAATGTGCATGGATGAATGTCTGACAGAGTATATCTAACGGATCGCGTAAGTTGATCTCTTCAAACGTACTTACGTTTGGTGGTGGAGGAATTCGTTTCTCTTAGCTTTATACCCATGGTATTTTTGTAGAAATCAATTTGTGATTTGATGGGTATGACGATGTGGCATTCAAAGTGAATGGTGGTCAAGTGTTTCGAAAGATACGTAACGACCTCAAGCCTCATCAACCGGGAAATGACAGAAATCGGGCAGGCAGCATGGCTAAGTGGGTCGCTCCTATTAGGGTGTATATCACCTATATAGAGAAAATCCATTTCATTCTTTTATCTATTATCGATGCTGTCCCTTTTCTGGAAGACGGTGGATAGCTCCCAACCATTGGTGATATACATTCGATACACTCAAGCGAAATGAGTGGTCGGCCATGTGTGGGCCGGGTTACAAGATGTTCTTGTTGAACCCAGTGTATTTGCCTCTAGAGATACACTATCGGCAGGTGGTCCCATATGTAACAACCCGGAAAATGTGAACCAATTTTAAAATTTTAAAATTGGTTATTGTCAAAGAATTTAAACAATTGAAATAGAATATTTTAATAAAATAATGAATTGGAAATAGTGAGGCAGTTTGAAAATTTGAATACAAACTTTGTCTGACTGTACCGGGTGGAAAATATAACAGATTTTAGTGAAACCAAAAATATTTAAATCTGTTTATGTATACCTTTCTAACGAATATGAAAAATCGAAGTTTCATAGCAGAAATCAAAAGTTATGGCCAAATGAATTTTCAGAAAGGTCGCTATATAGAATGTATAGCCCTTGAAAATAGACATTTTGCATACGATCTCAGAATTCGACGAAACTAGTTTTGTTGGGACCGTATCGTCAAAACATAGCTAGATTTATTTTTCAGGAATTTTCGTTTCAGTTTGTGGCCCTGGCAAATTGAAATGTACGTTCAAATTGAATATTAAATGTTTTATACTTTAATTTGAAAAATAACTGACTGTAACAGATTAATTGGCCAACGAAACATATCCCGTTGTGTCCGGAATGGGGGTATTTAGCTGGAGGCGACAGTCGTTGGATTGAAATTGGTGTTCGTTTGTTCAAATGGATATTTTTGGAATTTTAAATTTTAAATATAATAGGTCAAACCCCTATTTTCTCTCTCTTCTGAAAATTGGTCAAACCCCCTACCACGAATGACGGAAACCCATTCAGAGCTTTCAGGCCCGATCGCCTCCGCAACGAGCGTTTTCACCGCCCCCTCCAGTTAGCTTTTCCGTTCATCTTCCCCTCCTCTTTCAATCCATCCAACCCTCGTCAGAAGTAGTTTGGTATTTGCATCGAATTCCAGCGAGGAAGTCATCGTCTTTGGAGCGCCGCCGAGCATCATAGGGACCAATGATTTGAGTGCCACCACTGGCGCTGCAGACCCTGTTCGAAGCTCTTCGACGTTGCAACATCTGATCGTGATAATACTTCACGGATCGATTGTAAAATTTAAACCTAGTTTCGAAGGTTTGGTAAAGGTATCAGCTTTGAAACTTCTAAAATGAAAATAACACTTTTAAGTGTTGCAAAACTTTGAAAAATCATATCTTTTTAGTGTGTTGACGAAATTCGATGAAACGGGAAACATCGGGACCACAAGGAGGCTCTCCACCATCTAGCAGAGGCCGCGGATTTTTCTGGTCTACCTACGATTTTTAGCACTTCAAAAACCAATGTGAGGAATCTAAATTAAATTTTATGAATGGAATCGTGTTGTATAAATTATATAAGCGAAGTGTAAATTATATACGCATAGTATACCTCATGTACATGTGTTGTATAAGTTATATTAGCGATGTATAAATTATACAAGCGTTGTATGAACATATATGCTTTGAATTGTGTTGAAATGCAAGTGAAACATAGAAATAATATATATATATATATATATATGTATGTATGTATGTATACTCCCCTCGTCCACAGACCATGGACGATATTTATTGCTTGTGATTGGCGTGAAATTATATAGTATGAAGAATGGTTGGAAATAATTGTTTGTGGTTGATATTGTGGTTGAAAAATACCATTGTGGTTGAAAGATACCCTCTTGTGGTTGAAACAAATTAGAATAGGATTGTGGAAATGAAAATAAAACATGTCGCCTGCGTGCGAACTAGATGCATGATTCCCTATTGTCAAAAACCGCGAGGTTTTAAGGTAGAGCGAGGAACCGTATTAGGGACGGTCCTGTTTTAACTACCCTGCCGTTATGCTGGCGAAATTTTCTGAAATATTCATGTGTTAGAATAATTTTCATTTATTGAAATTATTTTCATATGTTGAAACTAATATTCATGTGTTGAATTGAAATTCATTCGTTGAATTGAAATTCATATGTTGAATGTTATTCGAATTTTAAATAAATAGCTTTAACGATAAAAATCACATTTTTTATATATATACAAACTATACAAAATATTCATGTGTTGAATTGAAATTCATTCGTTGAATTGAAATTCATGTGTTGAATGTTATTCGAATTTTAAATAAATAGCTTTAACGATAAAAATCACATTTTATATATATATACAAATTATACAGGATATTCATGTGTTGAATTGAAATTCATTCGTTGAATTGAAATTCATGTGTTGAATGTTATTCGAATTTTAAATAAATAACTTTAACAATAAAAATCACATTTTTTATATATATACAAACTATACAGAATATTCCTGTGTTGAATTGAAATTCATTCATTGAATTGAAATTCATGTGTTGAATGTTATTCGAATTTTAAATAAATAGCTTTAACGGTAAAAATCACATTTTTCTATATATACAAGCTATACATAATATTCATGTGTTGGATTGAAATTCATTCGTTGAATCGAAATTCATGTGTTGAATGTTATTCGTATTTTAAAATAAATTGATTAGACAATAAAAATTATAATTTATTGTGAATATGAAATCTGAAAAACATCCACTTGTTGAATAAATATTTTTGATGATAAAAACATTACTTTTATCATGTATACGCTTTGATAAAAATACACACGTGTTGAAATAAATATTAGTTCGTTAGAAATATTATTATTAGCTTTGTTCTGCATATATATACATGTGTCGAACAGGGAAAATGGATTAGCTATAGAGTAAAGAAATTATTTGCGTGCCCGACAAATAGGTAAGCCTTGATGAGTTGGCTGCGCAATTTTATTTTTATATCAAATCATGTGAATGCCATTGGATGCGGAGTGCTGGTTATTCTGTGTGTAATAATAAACATCGCCATAGGATAGTAACAATTAATTTTGAACTACACTACATGGCATACTTCTTGACGATAGGCATACTTCATCATATTCCACATAAGCATTTGGAGCATGTGTGATGTAACACCCTGTATTTTCTGTGAACATAAAAATAAAAAAATCAAGGTATAATTAATTTTTAGAAAAATAATTATGTGAAACGGGTTGCGTCGTTGCGTTCGTCTCGGAATTCTGCTTGAGATAGAGTCCGAGTTTGCGTAAATTGGACTCCGTATGAAAAAGATATCCTTAAATTAAATATTGCAGCAAAACATGGAAAAAGAGGAATGAGAAAAGAATAATGTTTAGCATTGTTCTAAGAATTGTAAGCAAAAGACATAATAGCTCATTTGGTTGGATCATGTGACTTGCATACAAGAGGTGCAGAGTTCGATCCTCGCCAACGCCATATTTTTGTTTTAGGGGAATGGCTAAAAAGCGGCTTAGTGTGAACGCGGTTCAAAAAAATTAAATATATATATATATATATTGAATATATATATGTATATATATATGTATATATATAATTGAGAAGATAAATACAGTCAATTTATTTGGAGGGAAAGATTTATGCATAAGTAGATATGTATGTATGTAGGTAACTTCATTATGCATTGATTTTGCATGTTGCAAGGAAAGTAGAGAAGAAAAAAAAGGGGAAATTAAATTATATGCTCGATTTCCTTTTTTTTTCAGGCAAGCAATTAATTTGCATTATTGGAATTCATGAATAGGTGCGTGTGTATATATATATATATATTTATATATATGGGCAGTTAATGTAAACATGAATAGAAGTTTATTAATTTGCTGAGTGTTTGCTGAGTCACTTCTGACTCATTGCTGAGTCAATAAGATAAACCCCATCTTGTCTGAACGGCTGCGGTTATTTCTAGGTTAAATCTAATGGCCTAAATGAATCCTAAATTCTATAAATAAGTGGGTAGTCTCTCATTCTAATTCATATGAAAAATTAGAGAAGCCGCCGTCATGCCGTCGCCATGGAACTCCGAGTAGCCGCCGCAAATCAAAGTAGAAGAAAGCTAATCTAATCCAATTCTAATCAATTCTAAAAGCAATCGAGACTCTCTCTTTCTTCTTAAATTGTGAGTATGATGATTCTCACAAGATTATTAGCAAACTAATTTGATTAAGATGTAAATGGAACATAAGAAAATGATGTGAATTGTCATATATGTTATTGTAAAATCTTATGTTATCATGTATGTTCTAAATGTTTTGTTACGCTATGATGAAAATCATGCTATGCTATGTTATGCTATCATGCCATGCTATGATGAAAATCATGCTATGCTATGTTATGCTATCATGCTATGCTATGTGTAAATCATGCTATGTTATGTCATAAATCTTATATATGTTGTAGATCTCATGTTAACACATATGTTGGAAATCCATAAGTTATATGATTATGATATCATGTTAAGTTGTGTTGAATCGTACAAGTTGTAAAATCATGATGTTGTTATTTATGCAAATTGGATCATGTTTTAAAGTTTATGTTTTTTTTTCTAAAAATTAAATGGATCATGATTATGGGAATTTGCCTATTAAGTTAGGTGTACCCATATGCATGAATCTATGACTAAATGAATTTTTATTATGGGAATTTGTCTATTAAGTTAGATGTACCCATATACATGAACCTATGTTATTAAGTTAGATGATGATATGTTGTAAATGATGTCACATATGTTACATAGTCATGATGTTAGTATCCATGTTGGTTAGTTCATGTTAGTCAAATCATGATGTTATATATGTTTGGGCTATGATGATTCATACATGTACCTATGCAAGTTTTGGCACTGATTAATAAAAATTGTGTAGGTTTCATGACACTTATTTTAGATCTAAAATTAGATCCATGACATGTGTGAGTTCTATACTAGTTCACACCACCATTATGTTGCAAGTTTATACATGAATTTGGGTTATATTATGTAGACTGTGACATTTAACCAAACAAGTTGACACCTTTAACATGTGTAGCTTATGCAAGTTATAGTCTTAGCCTATGCAAGTTTAAGTGTTGGACCTCTATCACATATGCAAGTTTCACCCCTTTTTATGAGTAGATCTATTTTAGTCATATACATATATGTTGTTGTTGTGATAATTTATCTTTGTGCTATGAGTTAGACTATTCGAGTCTAACGTATATTTTACGTTTAACGTATGAACGTACAACGTGGGATAGGGGTGATATTAAAAGAATTAATATTGAGAATTTGCACGAAATAGCCTTAAAAAGGCATATAACAAATTTGAGATATGTGAATTGCCTTAAAAGGCGAAAAATGGAATTAAGACATTAATTGGAAAATTAATGTGTAGAAATGGTCATAAGTTAATTATGGATTAATTTGAATTTGAATAGGGATTGAGAAATTGGTATAAAATATCTTTAATGGCATATAATGAATTTGTGGTGAAAAAGGGTATGATTTATCATACCTTAAATAGATGGACATAATTGAGTCAATTATGGACATCATTAAATTTTGAATAAATTATTAATTTGGATAGGGAAGTTAATTCAAATTTGGGAAAGATTAATTAATTAATTAATCACTTAAGATAATTAACATTCTTTCTATCTACATATACCAGAAGGTTCTAGGGTGACAGAGAGGATAGTGTCTAGGCTTGGGTTTGGAAAACAAGTTTCATGCCCTCCCTGGCTATCCCTAACTGACCCAATGAACGGGATGGTCTTGAATTTAGAAAGAAAACATGTGGTGGGACATAGGAATCTAGTGGGTGCTTTGGGTGGCATGAGGAATCTAGTGGTTTCCTTTAGTGGCATTTGAAATACGATTAGTAAGACTTAACCAAACACACATGCAAATGAACATGACTAAGAAGAGGGTTAAGTAGGTGCCTTGGGTAGCATGAGAAAATACGATTAGTAACACTTAACCAAATTAAATATGTAAGTGGGACATAAGGGTTAAGTGGGTGCCTTGGGTGGCATGTGGAATTACTAATAGAAACCCTTAACCAAATTTAAAACATGTAAGTGGACATGAAGGGGGTTAAGTGGAATGTGTTAGAGGGGACCAAGCCTAGGTGGGAAGCTTGGTGGGAGGCCCATTTCAACCAGTATCCCAAACGTATCTTTGTGAGCTCGACCCAAGTCGAGGACGGGACACGCATACTGGGCTTGACTATAAGAGGCCAAAACGGGTTAGCGGTGGCAACGCAAGTCCAACGGGTTCATATGCGTGAGTGGACCCGGGCTGGTAGGTAAGACGTTGTTGCATCGTGTAGGTATAAGCCGTGCATCCTTAAGTTGTATCGGTTTGCCACTTTAGGGGAGTGATACACCCCACTGTGGGGCCAGCACGGGTATCTACGAGTTAGGGAGCCGATCGAATGGGGCAGGGTAATGGGTACACCTAGTAGTACACGAAGCTACCATTATTAATTAAGTATTAAAATGGAACACCTAGTGGAGATAGGGGCAGACGGCACCTATGACGTCAGCTAGGAGTACGTGGAATTACCATTATTAAGGGGGTACGTCTAGTAGGGATAGGTACACGTTGGGTACCTAGGATAGCAACTAGAGATACACAGTCAAACGTGGAGGATAGTGGGTACATCTAGTAGTACACGAAGCTATCATCATTCTATTTAGGGATCAAAGTGACTAGTAGGGGTGCAGTTAGTGCTAGTACAGTACAACACGGTACAGTACGGTAGAGTATAGTAATTATCCTATATTGATTAGGAAGCGTCATTAACGTTAGTGATTAGTAACGGGTGTGGTGCAGCGTAGTAATTATTCTTTAGTAGGTATGCCTTTAATGTTACCTTGGTTAACCTCATTTCCTTTGCATGATCTGTCACACCCAATAGTTCATAGGCATTTCCTTATTCTCCAGCTTATGCCTTAGTCTGATTACTTTGAAAATAGTATTGTTAGAATTGTCATACTCGCCAGACTTTATGTCTGACCCCCGCTATTTCTATCTTTTTCCCCCTCCAGGTCCTCAGGTTGGGCCCAGCTCTAGTGGTGTTTGATTGGATTGCTTATCTCCTTTTGGAAAGCTTGGACTGCTGAAGTAAAGTCCAGCTTGTTATCTTTTGTTTAATGGCTATTTATGATAATGGGATTATGTATTTTGTTTTATCAAGATGGATATTGTACTTGACTCTGATTTATGGTATTATGATGTAATCAAACATGTTTTGACTTCTGCTGCAATGAAATAAAGTTTTAAATTTCCAAGTACTATTTTATATCTGTCTTGTTGTAATTTTACTGTTCTATACTCACTTAAAACCTCCATGGAAGTTAATGCATTCCCTTTGTGAGTGACATTAATGGACGTGGGGTGTTACATGTGACGAGGTTGAAGATTTACCATACGAGCGAGAGGCTTGTATGGTGATGATTATATATTACAGGTTGAACTGATGACTGATATGGACTATATAAAATATAACGATAAATTGCCAGATAAATAAAACCCCACACGGGTCTGGAGTTGACAATAATCACGTCTCTCTAGTCATTAGATATGGCACATGGACTATTTATTCCCATACGGGACGAGGTGACGAGGATTTATCCTCTGGAGCAATTAAAAATACACGCTCCCTCATGCTTGACAGGATGACGAGAATTTATTCTCTGGAGTTATTATCTATGCACGCTCCGCTGTAAACACCAGAATATATCACTATAAATATGTGGATGCTTTATAGGATTAATTGGGTACCTAACACGGCCTAATAAATTTCCAAACCCCTTCCCGTACAAAGGAGGTAATGGCGAAATTTTTCGAAATATAAAGGCGTTAGTGAAATATTTGAAGTGAAAACGATGTTGAAATTAAAGAATGAACTATATTTGAAATTAAAGAATGAACTATATTTATATTTATATATATATATATAAATAGAATTGAAAGGAATCGAAGCCGTGCGGTTCGTGTTTTGAAATCGTAATTTGAATCGATTAGTACGAGAGATCCGACCATCGGATTTTCCCTAAACCGCAACCGTTGGGTTCGCCTTGGAAATATCTTTCCAACGGCACCAACTTTGTAAAAATCCAACGGTTGGATTGTCTGGAATGTTTAATTCAAATCTAAATAAAAACAGCACCATAATCGTTTATATTTATATATAAATATAAATATAATTAAATTAAATCGAATAACGACGCTGCAGTTCGAATTTTGAAACCTTAACTTCAAACGACTAGTGTGGAAGATCCGACCGTCGGATTTTCACGAAACTGGAACCGTTGGATCCGCTTTGGGAATATCTTCCCAGTGGTAGAGACTTGGTAGAAATCCAACGGTTAGGTTTTCTGATATATGTAAAACAAATTAGGGGGAAAACAACGTCAGTGCCACGGCACGACCTGAAACGTCGTTTAATTAAATATGGCCATTTTTAAATAAATAAAAATGGTGAAAAATCGTTATAAAATATTATAAGCAACATGGATTGGAAATAAACCAATTGGCTTGATCTGCTTGATATTTGATGGTTGTAGGTGTTTGACACGAAAATTATACTAAAGAACTGAAATATGAATGTCGAATAATATAACCATGGAAAGAATTGATTTGAATTCTAATTATACGTGAATTATTTGGAAAGGCCGAGCTAACCCTCATTTCAAATAATTGATCGAATGATTCGAAGGTGAAAATACAAAGACGATTCAAGACCGACGATCTTCGTATCGGTTGGATGGGCGCTGCTGAGGTTCCTGATTGGAGTAGCTACCGTGAAGGAACGGAAGTAGTAGCCGTCTGAACGTATGTGTTGATTGTACGGTTATACGAGGAATTTGGTGCCTCCGGTTTCATTCAGACCCAGAATAGACTTGTAAATGGACTGTGTGTCTGACATTGGATTTTGTTCTATACTGATTGATCTCTATTAAATATATATCTGTTTGGCGGTGGAGAATTTATTTTTTTGCTTAACGCCCTTCTCTGAGACGTACGAGCTCAGGGGTTATACATCGATAGAAATCAGTCGTATGGAGTGGATTGCCTATGTGGCTTGCCAAGATGCAGTGATCAAGCCTTTTGTTGCAAAGAAAAGTCTTGTGTTCGATGATCAAAGCACGGCCTACGTGGCCTGGCTTTGTGTATAGCGTGGATTCGCGAGCCTCACACCTCGGTATGAGTTAAAAACGGGATAAGGACTACGGGGAGAGCACGACGTTTCTTTATAGCTTTGGTGGTGTCAGTGACCTACCAGCCCTGACATTTATATCTAATTTTCACCTATGTGGTTGTTGGAATTCGAGACGCCTCGATTTTAGGTCTGTCAAGACCGGGAAACGTGTGTTCAAGAATACTAATCCACTAACGTAAGTGTGGACCGGCCCTGAAGATCCAAGGGTTACCCAGAGTGTGTAGTCCTGAGGCATTTGCTAGAGTGTCTCGAAGCGGAGAGGAGCTTGTCCCTTGCCTCGACTCATGACGGAAATCCAATTTCCAATACGAAATAACGGATTTGATTGTAGAAATAGTATGGCGACATAGTGGTATGGGGCACTTATGCCATCTATGATTGATATTTATGATGATATTCATTTTTGAAACATATATGCACTAGTAATAATATCAAATGATTTTGCTTTACACGTATTTAGCATATTTGGCCATTATAAGGTAAACTCTATCCTTCGGCTTGCGTTGCATTGTATGATGGGACTTGAGTCTTATAATGGCTACATTCTTTTTAAAAGCATTGCGTTGTTTTAAAGAATTTACTTTGTTTTAAATGCACCAGCAATCACTGGAGTAAACCCATTCCGCGAAAGTGGCGTGGTCCTATGATTTGCTTATTACTGTTGTTTAAACTGTTAAGTAGATTTCTCATACCAGTCCCCATGACTGACTCATTGTTTGTTTCATTTTGCAAACTTGGGTGCCCTTATTTTCACACGGGCAGCCTAGTTCACAGATGATAGGTTGTTTTGGCTCAGCACTGTAGTATGGAGTGCACTTTTGGCTTATGGTGAGGCTGACTTCACCGAGATGACTTTGACATTTTTCGCCATTATTGTATATGTATTATGATTCCGCCTATGGCGATGCTGACTGTTTTACTTCCAGTATTTATTATCGTATGTATATGTACCGCCTCCGGCGATGTAGACTGATACACTTAGTATGTCTCACTGTATGTATATATTCCGCCTATGGCGATGGTGACTGATCATTCCCCTTTTATCTACTAAGTTATATCCTACGTTGTGCTATTCTGATGTTGTTACATGTTATGATTCCGCTGCCATAACTGTGTAAAATTATTTTATTTATTGTTTTTGCTATTATCTGTACTCTGCTATGATGATTGATGTGTTATATTCCAATGATTATCCTTAACACCGTCACACGGATATTGGGATCGTCACAGTTGGTATCAGAGCTTTGGTTAACCTTAGTTCCAGAATCTAACACATTAAACACCTCGTCAGAATAGAATCAGTAGTGTTCTAAGGCGAGTAGCTTATTAGAGATAGGATTAGTGATGTCCTAGAATGAGCTAAGCAGAATAGCAAAACAATTTGATCAGTACATCATTACCTTTCCTTATGTTCTCCTGCTTTATCATATATGAAAGTTATCATTTCTGTGAGCTTGACTCTTTTCTTGCTTGTACAGTACTTTATCTGATGGCTACACGAGCAGCTGCAGCCAGAGGTGGCCGAGGAGGCCGAGCAGGCAGAGCAGGAGGACGGGGGAGTATCCCCGTAGCAGAGGAGGGTCCTATTATACAGCCACCAGCACCCCAGGACTTCGAGCTTGACAGAGTAGCAAAGAGATACAGGAACTTGGGAGGCAAACCCTTTTCTGGCCTTGGTACCGTGACAGAGGCTATTGCATGGTTGAAGACTTATGAAAAGATTTTTGAGGGCATGGAACTGGGGACCCACAACAAGGCACGTCTAGGCATTTGGCTCTTACAGGAGGAGGCCGAGTTGTGGTGGGATGCCATCACCTTCGGAGATGAGGAGGGTACTGTTAGGACCTGGGAACAATTCAAGACCATGTTCAAGGAGAAGTTCATACCTGAGCAGGCCTTAGAGCGGATGCATCATCAGTTTGCTAATCTCCAGCAGGGAGACCTCTCTATCCAAGACTACCTCAACAAATTCACTCAGCTATCACGCTATGCTCTAGAGCTTATTTTGACAACCAAAGCTAAGAATAAGAGGTTTATATTTGGGCTACGGCGCAAGTACCAGGACAAGGCCATGAGCAACATCAAACTCCCATTCTCAGAATTGGTAGATATGGCCTGCAACTACGAAGATCTGGATGAGAGAAACTCCAACCTAGACCGCGCCAAAAGCCAAGCTGGAAATAAGCACAAAGCTTCAGGAGATCAGCCAGAGTCCAGCATTGCAGCAGCCGCTACTCAGCAATCTGGAAAGATACCCAAAGGAAGCTGCTACAACTGCGGAAAGAAAGGACATTTTTCGAATTTGTGCAAAGCCCCAAAGAAACTAAAGGCAAATCCATACCGCAGCTTAGCCGAAAGCTACAACTACCATTAGAAAGGGCATTATAGCAGGAATTGTCCTTTGAAGAAGAATGCACAAGTGGCTCATGTTTATGACGGGGAGACCCCGCCAGCTATCACTGATGGATCAGGTAAACCCGACGTCTTGGGAGGTACCCTTACCATTAAAAATATTTCTGTTTCTATACTTTTTGATATTGTTGCATCACGTAGCTTCATTTCTAGTAACACTGTTCACAAGTTAAAATTGAATCAAAGGAAGCTTAAAGAACCAATTAAAGTTCAAAACCCGATAGGAGGTTCTATTGTTCTCAGTTCATATTGCAGAGTGCCCATCTCCTATTCTTTCTACAAATTTCCCCTTAGGTTATCGTCATGAATCTCTCTGAATTCGATGTTATTCTCGGTTTGGAATGGTTAACAAAATATAAGGCCGAAGTTAGATGTGCCGAAAGAATCATGAAAGTTAAAACAAAACTTGGGCATATCACTATACCACGTCTCGGTTCTGATCCGAATAGAAAAGAATTTTGGTATTCTTTGGAAGTTATTGCCACTGCATTAGAAAAGATACCGGTCGTTAAAAACTATGCGGATGTGTTTAAAGAAATCGAAAACTTACCTCCACAAAGAGAAATTGAATTCAGAATAGATCTAATTCCGAACGCCCGACCAGTAGTACACCCAATTAGAAGGATAGCCCCGAAAGATAAGGAAGAGTTAGGCAGCCAAACTAGAGAATTGCTTTGGAAAGGTCTGATCAGACCAAGCTTTTCAGGTTGGGGAGCAGCAATAGTGTTTGTCCCGAAATCAGACGGTACTCTACGACTTTGTGTTGATTACCGAGATCTCAATAAGCAGACACTGAAGAACAAATATCCCTTGCCACGTATAGATGATCTGTTGGATCAATTAAATGGGGCGACAGTATTCTCCAGAATGGACCTAACTACAGTTTCCACAATTACGTAAAGCCGAAGACTGTGTTCCTTTGACAGCCTTTAGGGGTCCCGATTTATTCTACGAATGGTTAGTAATGCCGTTCGGCCTGTGTAACGCTCCAGCATACTTCGTCGATCTTATGAACAGAGTGTTCTGTGGTGTTTTGAATAAGTTTGTTCTGGTCTTCATCGATGATATTTTAATCTACTCCAAGTCGGAAGGCGAGCATGCAAAACATTTAGAACAAGTGTTGATAATTCTGAGGAGAAATGTTTTGAAAGCTAAATTTTCTAAGTGTATCTTCTGGCAGGATGAAGTTATGTTCCTTGGCCATGTCGTATCAAAAGAAGGGAATGCTATAGATCCCAGCAAAATTACAGCGATTCAGGACTGGAAACAGCCTACTACCCCCACAGAAGTTCGAAGTTTCCTTGGATTGGCTAGTTACTATCGGAAATTCGTTAATGATTTTTCAAAAATATCTGGTGTATTAACAAAGCTTACAAAGAAGCATGAGAAATTCAAATGGACTCCCGAATGTGAAGAAGCATTCCAGGAGCTGAAACTGAAATTAACAACTGCTCCAGTTTTGACAATTATAGAAGGCAACCAGGACTTGACTGTATGGATAGATGCTTCTATTAAAGGGCTTGGCGCAGTATTAATACAAAAGGGCCAAGTGGTCGCTTATGCCAGCCGTCAGCTGAAGCCACATGAAAGGAACTATGCAACTTATGATCTTGAGTTGTTAGCTATCATGTTTGCTTTGAGAATCTGGAGGCATTATTTATTGGGCGAGAAGTTCGAACTATTTACTGATCATCAATCATTGAAGTATCTATTCACTCAGAAAGATCTAAACTTGAGACAACAGCGATGGTTAGAATTCCTTGCAGCATATGATTTTGAGATTCTATACACTCCAGGGAAAGCCAATGTTGTAGCAGATGCGCTCAGCAGAAAGAATGAAATCATCGCCAGTTTTATCATTACGTCTTCATTAATTGATAGGATCTTGACCATTCAGAAAGAAGATAATTTTGCTAAGGAGATGGTCAAAAGAATCAAAGAAGGCATAGACTCCAGCTTCCAAGTGGATAGTGAGGGAGTTCTGAGATTAAAAGGAAGAATTTTTGTTCCTGACATCTCCGAGCTAAAAAGGGAAGTGCTTGATGAATGTCACAGGTCCAAACTCAGTATCCATCTCGGTGTGAGCAAAATGTATAACGACCTCAAACGCACATTTTGGTGGAAGGTGATGAAAAGAGATATTTCATTATATGTTAGCATATGCTCCACTTGTCAGCTAGTTAAAGAGCGATCAGCAGAAATTGGCTGGATTATTACAACCATTAGATATCCCAGGATGGATGTGGGAGCAAATTTCGATGGACTTCATTGATGGTTTTCCTCGAACAAAGAAAGGAAACGACAGTATTTGGGTGATCGTAGATCGCTTCACGAAGACTGCCCATTTCATACCTGTCAGATCCAACAGAACGGCTCAAAGTTTAGCACAGATTTACTTCAAAGAGATAGTTAAACTACATGGAGTGCCGCTCAATATAGTCAATGATAGAGATCCCCTATTTACTAGCAAATTCTGGGAAGCATTCCGGACTAACTTAGGAACTAAATTGAATCTAAGCACCTCTTACCACCCTCAGACAGATGGCCAAACTGAGCGGGTGAATAGAATTCTAAAAGATTTACTACGGGCTTGCATTATTGATTTTGGCGGGTCATGGGAAGATCACTTACATTTAGCCGAATTCTCCTATAACAATAGCTATCAAGCAAGTTTGGGAATGTCTCCATTTGAAGCGTTATACGGTAGACCGTGCAGATCTCCTGCATGTTGGGTAGAACCTGGCAACAGACTTGTGTTGGGGCCCGATATGATTCGAGAAGCATCTGATAAAGTTGATTTCATCAAGAAGCGATTGAAAACCGCACAAAGCCGACAGAAAAGTTACGCTGATGCGAGAAGAAGAGATTTATCATTTGTCGTTGGTGATTATGTTTATTTAAGAGTTTCTCCGATGAGGGGAATAATCAGATTTGGCAAAACTGGGAAGTTGGCACCGAGATTTATTGGTCCCTTTCCTATACTTGAACGGCTTGGTACTCTAGCATATAGGGTTTCATTACCTGATTGGTTTCCTGGAGTGCATGATGTGTTCCACGTGTCTCAACTAAAAAAACATATGCATGATCCGGATCTTGTTGTAGAAGAAGCAGCACAACAGGACTTGGAAATTACTCTAGAATTAGCAGTCAGAAGAGAGCCATTGAAGATCGTTGGTAAAGAAACTAGAGAGCTAAGGAGCAAGAAGATTCATTTAGTTAAAGTGCAGTGGAGTAGTGATCCTAGAGACTGTACTTGGGAGACAGAGGAAAGCATTAAACAAGCCTACCCCAAATGCAGAGTGGACATCTCTGACTAACTCCGGTGCAAGGTACCTTTACAATACTTGGCATTTACATTTTGTTTCCTACTTTGCTGTTGTTTCCTTTTTGGGGACGAAAAGTTTTAAGTGGGGGAGATTGTAAAAACCCGGAAAATGTGAACAAATTTAAAATTTTTAAAATTGGTTATTGTCAAAGAATTTAAACAATTGAAATAGAATATTTCAATAAAATAATGAATTGGAAATAGTGAGGCAGTTTGAAAATTTGAATACAAACTTTGTCTGACTGTACCGGGTGGAAAATATAACAGATTTTAGTGAAACCAAAAATATTTAAATCTGTTTATGAATACCTTTCTAACGAATCTGAAAAATTGAAGTTTCATAGCAGAAATCAAAAGTTATGGCCAAATGAATTTTCAGAAAGGTCGCTATATAGAATGTATAACCCTTGAAAATAGACATTTTGCATACGATCTCAGATTTCGACGAAACTAGTTTGGTTGGCACCGTATCATCAAAACATAGCTAGATTTATTTTTCAGGTATTTTTCGTTTCAGTTTGTGGCCCTGGCAAATTGAAATGTACGTTCAAATTTAATATTAAATGTTTTATACTTTAATTTGAAAAATAACTGACTGTAACAGTCGAATTGGCCAACGAAACATATCCCATTGTGTCCGAAATGGGGGTATTTAGCTGGGGGCGACAATCGTTGGGTTGAAATTGGTGTTCGTTTGTTCAAAAGGATATTTTTGGAATTTAAAATTTTAAATATAATAGGTCAAACCCCTATTTTCTCTCTCTTCTGAAAATTGGTCAAACCCCCTACCACGAACAACGGAAACCCATTCAGAGCTTCCAGGCCCGATCGCCGCCGCCACAAGCGTTTTCACCGCCCCCTCCAGTTAGCTTTTCCGTTCATCTTCCCCTCCTCTTTCAATCCATCCAACCCTCGTCAGAAGTAGTTTGGTATTTGCATTGAATTCCAGTGAGGAAGTCATCGTCTTTGGAGTGCCGCCGAGCATCAGAGGGACCACCGAGTTGAGTGCCACCACTGGTGCTGCAGACCCTGTTCGAAGCTCTTCGACGTTGCAGCATCTGATCGTGATAATACTTCACGGATCGATCATAAAATTTAAACCTAGTTTCGAAGGTTTGGCAAAGGTATCAACTTTGAAACTTCTGAAATGAAAATAACACTTTTAAGTGTTGCAAAACTTTGAAAAATCATATCTTTTTAGTGTGTTAACGAAATTCGATGAAACAGGAAACATCAGGACCGCAAGGAGGCTATCTATCATCTAGCAGAGTTCGTGAATTTTTCTGGTCTACCTACGATTTTTAGCACTTCAAAAACCAATGCGAGGAATCTAAATTAAATTGTGTGAATGGAATCGTGTTGTATAAATTATATAAGCGAAGTGTAAATTATATACGCATAGTATACCTCATGTACATGTGTTGTATAAGTTATATTAGCGATGTATAAATTATACAAGCGTTGTATGAAACATATATGCTTTGAATTGTGTTGAAATGCAAGTGAAATATTGAAATAATATATATATATATATATATATATATATATATATATATATATATATATATATATATATATATATACACACACACACACTCCCCTCGTCCAAAGACCATGGATGATATTTATTGCTTTTGATTGGCGTGAAATTATATAGTATGACGAATGGTTGGAAATAATTGTTTGAGGTTGATATTGTAGTTGAAAAATAACTTTGTGGTTGAAATATACCCTCTTGTGGTTGAAACAAATTAGAAAAGGATTGTGGAAATGAAAATAAAACATGCTGCCTGCGTGCGAACTAGATGCATGATTCCCCATTGTCAAAAACCGCGAGGTTTTAAGGTAGAGCGAGGAGCCGTACTAGGGACGGTCCCGGTTTTAACTTCCCTGCCGTTATGCTGCCGAAATTTTATGAAATATTCATGTGTTAGAATAATTTTCATTTGTTGAAATTATTTTCATATGTTGAAACTAATATTCATGTGTTGAATTTAAATTCATTCGTTGAATTGAAATTCATACGTTGAATGTTATTCGAACTTTAAATAAATAGCTTTAACGATAAAAATCACATTTTTTATATATATACAAACTATACAGAATATTCATGTGTTGAATTGAAATTCATTCGTTGAATTGAAATTCATGTGTTGAATGTTATTCGAATTTTAAATAAATAGCTTTAACGATAAAAATCACATCTTTTATATATATACAAACTATACAGAATATTCATGTGTTGAATTAAAATTCATTTGTTGAATTGAAATTCATGTGTTGAACGTTATTCGAATTTTAAATAAATAGTTTTAACGATAAAAATCACATTTTTTATATATATACAAACTATACAGAATATTCATGTATTGAATTGAAATTCATTCGTTGAATTGAAATTCATGTGTTGAATGTTATTCGAATTTTAAATAAATAGCTTTAACGATAAAAATCACATTTTTATATATATACAAGCTATACAGAATATTCATGTGTTGGATTGAAATTCATTCGTTGAATTGAAATTCATGTGTTGAATGTTATTCGTATTTTAAAATAAATTGATTAGACAATAAAAATTATAATTTATTGTGAATATGAAGTGTTAAAAACATCCACGTGTTGAATAAATATTTTTGATGATAAAAACATTACTTTTATCATGTATACGCTTTGATAAAAATACACACGTGTTGAAATAAATATTAGTCCGTTAGAAATATTATTATTAGCTTTGTTCTGCATATATATACATGTGTCGAACAGGGAAAATGGATTAGCTGTAGAGTAAAGAAATTATTTGTGTGCCCGACAAATAGGTACCCTTGATGAGTTGGCTGCGCAATTTTATTTTTATATCAACTCCTGTGAATGCCATTGGATGCGGAATGCTGGTTATTCTGTGTGTAATAATAAACATCGCCATAGGATAGTAACAATTAATTTTGAACTACACTACATGGCATACTTCTTGACGATAGGCATACTTCATCATATTCCACATAAGCATTTGGAGCTTGTGTAACGAGGTTGAAGATTTACCATACGAGCGAGAGGCTTGTATGGCGATCATTATATATTACAGGTTGAAATGATGACTGATACGGACTGTATAAAATATAACGATAAATTGCCAGATAAATAAAACCCTACACGGGTCTGGAGTTGACAATAATCACGTCTCTCTAGTCATTAGATACGGCACATGGACTATTTATTCCCACACGGGACGAGGTGACGAGGATTTATCCTCTGGAGTAATTAAAAATACACGCACCCTAAGGCTTGACAGGGTGACGAGAATTTATTCTCTGGAGTTATTATCTATACATGCTCCCCTGTAAACACCAGAATATATCACTATAAATATGTGGATGCTTTATAGGATTTATTGGGTACCTAACACGGCCCAATAAATTTCCAAACCCCTTCCTGTACAAAGGAGGTTATGGCGAAATTTTTCGAAATATAAAGGCATTAGTGAAATATTTGAAGTGAAAACGATGTTGAAATTAAAGAATGAACTATATTTGAAATTAAAGAATGAACTATATTTATATATATAAATATAAATAGAATTGAAAGAAATCGAAGCCGTGCAGTTCGTGTTTTGAAATCGTAATTTGAATCGATTAGTACGAGAGATCTGACCATTGGATTTTCCTGAAACCGCAACCGTTGGGTTCGCCTTGGAAATATCTTTCCAACGGCACCAACTTTGTAAAAATCCAACGGTTGGATTGTCTGGAATGTTTAATTCAAATTTGAAGAAAAACAGTGCCAGAATCGTTTATATTTATATATAAATATAAATATAATTAAATTAAATCGAATAACGACGTTGCAGTTCGAATTTTGAAACTGTAACTTCAAACGACTAGTGTGGAAGATCTGACTTTCGGATTTTCACGAAACTGGAACCGTTGGATCCGCATTGGGAATATCTTCCTAGTGGTATAGACTTTGTAGAAATCCAACGGTTAGGTTTTCCGATATGTGTAAAACAAATTAGGGGAAAAACAGCGCCAGTGCCACGGCACGACCTGAAACGTCGTTTAATTAAATATGGCCATTTTTAAATAAATAAAAATGGTGAAAAATCCTTATAAAATATTATAAGCAACATGGATTGGAAATAAACCAGTTGGCTTGATCTGCTTGATATTTGATGGTTGTATGTGTTTGACACGAAAATTATACTAAAGAACTGAAATATGAATGTTGAATGATATAACCATGGAAAGAATTGATTTGAATTCTAATTATACGTGAATTATTTGAAAAGGCCGAGCTAACCCTCATTTCAAATAATTGATCGAACGATTCGAAGGCGAAAATACAAAGACGATTCAAGACCGACGATCTTCGTATCGGTTGGATGGGCGCTGCTGAGGTTCCTGATTGGAGTAGCTACTGTAAAGGAACGGAAGTAGTAGCCGTCTGAACGTATGTGTTGATTGTACGGATATACGAGGAATTTGGTGCCTCCGGTTTCGTTCAGACCCAGAATGGACTTGTAAATGGACTGTGTGTCTGACATTGGATTTTGTTCTATATTGATTGACCTCTGCTAAATGTATATCTGTTTGGCGGCGAAGAATTTATTCTTTTGCTTAACGCCCTTCTCTGAGACGTATGAGCTCATGGGTTATATATCGATAGAAATCAGTCTTATGGAGTGGATTGCCTATGTAGCATGCCAAGATGAAGTGATCAAGGCTTTTGTTACAAAGCAAAGTCTTGTGTTCGATGATCAAAGCACGACCTACGTGGCCTGGCTTTGTGTATATCATGGATTCGCGAGCCTCACACCTCGGTATGAGTTAAAAACGGGATAAGGACTGCGGGGAGAGCACGACGTTTCTTTCTAGCTATGGTGGTGTGAGTGACCTACCAGCCCTGACATTTATATCTACTTTTCACCTATGTGGTTGTTGGAATGTGAGGCGCCTTAATTTTAGGTCTGTAAGGACCGGGAATCGTGTGTTCAAGAATACTAATCCACTAACGTAAGTGTGGACCGGCCCTGAAGATCCAAGGGTTACCCAGAGTGTGTAGTCCTGAAGCATTTGCTAGAGTGTCTCGAAGCGGAGAGGAGCTTGCCCCTTGCCTCGACTCATGACGGAAATCCAATTTCCAATACGAAATAACGGATTTGATTGTAGAACTAGTTTGGAGACATAGTGGTATGGGGCACTTATGCCGTCTATGATTGATATTTATGATGATATTCGTTTTTGAAACATATATGCACTAGTAATAATGTCAAATGATTTTGCTTTACACGTATTAAGCATATTTGGCCATTATAAGGTAAAACTCTATCCTCCGGCTTGCGTTGATTGTATGATGGGACTTGAGACTTACAATGGCTACATTCTTTTTAAAAGCATTGTGTTGTTTTAAAGAATTTACTTTGTTTTAAATGCACCAGCAATCACTGGAGTAAACCCGTTCCGCGAAAGTGGCGTGGTCCTATGATTTGCTTATTACTGTTGTTTAAACTGTTAAGTAGATTTCTCATACCAGTCCCCATGACTGACTCGTTGTTTATTTCACTTTGCAAATTCGGGTGCCCTTATTTTCACACGGGCAGCCTAGTTCACAGATGATAGGTTGTTTTGGCTCAGCACTGTAGTATGGAGTGCACTTTTGGCTTATGGCTAGGCTGACTTCACTGAGATGACTTTGACATTTTCCGCCATTATTGTATATGTATTATGATTCCGCCTATGGCGATGCAGACTGTTTTACTTCCAGTATTTATTATCGTATGTATATGTACCGCCTCCGGCGATGTAGACTGGTACACTTAGTATGTCTCACTGTATGTATATATTCCGCCTATGGCGATGGTGACTGACCATTCCCATTTTATCTACTAAGTTATATCCTACGTTGTGCTATTCTGATGTTGTCACATGTTATGATTCCGCTGCCATAAATGTGTAAAATTATTCTATTTATTGTTTTTGCTATTATCTGTACTCTGCTATGATGATTGATGTGTTATATTCCAATGATTATCCTTAACACCGTCACATGGATTTTGGGATCGTCACACCACACCTTGTCATAGTTGGAATCCAATCTCCAATAAGTGCCCGCGGTTTCGTTTGTATACTATATATGTCGAATGTGAGATGCATGCGCTCTTCTAGATTGTTTATTACTTGTGATTAGACATTATTATAATATCAGAGAAGTATTGATTTCCAAAACTGTTTTGGGTTATCGTAAGGTAAAAGCCGTCCGTGTTTATGTGTGGATCGGTCTTACGATTATCTTTTTTTAGAAAAGGATTTTGAAAAGTTAAACCAAATGATTTGAGTTTACTCACACCAGTCCCATGACTGACCCAGAGTTTATTTTGTTTTGTTTTTCCCTAAACTCTTGGGTGCCCAAATTTGTACGGGCAGTCAAGTAGTTCAGGTCTTACAGATATACTTGGAGGAGCTTGAAGCAGGAGGCTTCAGGATTATATAGATATTGTTATTTCCGTCGTGTGTAAGTGTTGTACTCTGATAATGTTATTGTATTATACTGTTTTATTTCAAAGTTATGTTATATATTATATTTTATTCGTTCGGCTGTGAGATTCGTATTACTTTGATTCTGTTCTGTGGTGATCTTCTTCTTCTTCTATTCTAATTTTCTATCTTATCAATTCTCACCCTCTAAACTTCTTTCTATTAATGATCAGGTATTTCCGATGCCTGAGTAATTAACATGGGTTTTATGTTGATTTTCGGAGTCGAAAACCCGGTTCGTTACAATTTGCGAGTCTAACATATCTCATATTAGAACATACAAATAGCGTGGGAACAAAGGGAAAATATTAATTATGCAAATCATGAATTGGCATAAAATAGATTTAAAGGCTTATTATTAAATTGAGACATTAATTGGTATAATTTATATACCTAAAAAGTATGGACATAATTTAGGTGATAATTATGGACATAGATTAATTTGGAATTTATTGACAATTTGAAATAGGGATATTAATTCAAATTGGGGTTGAATAAATTTAGTGCATAATAAATGCCTAAGACACGAGGTTAGACTCGTTTGTGGTATAAGACTGCCCGGAACCTCCAGGCACATCTAGCAACCACAAACGGTAGTCTAATGTGAGAGGTCAAAGGCATAAATTAAATAAGTAATAAATGCCTAAGACATGAGGTTAGACTCGTTTGGGGTATAAGACTTCCCGGACCCACCCAACACATCCAGCAACCACAAACGGCAGTCTAATGTGAGAGGTTGTAGGCATAATTAAAAGATGCCTAGACACGAGGTTAAGTCTGGCTTGTGGTGGAAGTCTTCCCGGGACCGCCCATCATATCCAGCAGCCACAAGTAATCGACTTAATGTGAGAGGTCTGTGCATTAATAATTAATTAATGTTGTTCAAAGACAAATAAGAATGACAAACAGAAGTTTGGTTGAGTTGAGTAAGTCTCTGCGTGCCAATCTGATGTTGATTTCGCTCTTCGGGGTTGGTACTTACGGAGTTATTCTCTTAATCAGTGTATCTGTGAACTAAGATGTACTTAATCATAAATTAAGTAAAACATGTTATACGATATATATATATATATAACTAGATAGGGTTAAGACCAGCTTAACCAATAATATTCTAATCTGATAAGTGGATAGGGCTAAGGAAAACTTAACCAGTAATACATATTAATCTAATAAGTGGATAGGGTTAAGATAAACTTAACCAATAATACATATTGATCTGATAAGTGGATAGGGTTAAGAAAAACTTAACCAATAATACATATTGATCTGATAAGTGGGTAGGGTTAAGACCAGCTTAACCAATAATATATAAGTGGATAGGGTTAAGACCAACTTAACCAATAATATATAAGTGGATAGGATTTAGACCAGCTTAACCAAATGTATATATATGGATTTGATAAGCAAATAAGGTTAAGATAAGCTTAACCAATAACACATGTTGATTTGATAAGTGGGTAACATGGGTACATGTGGGATATAATTATAAACACTTAACCAAGTTGAAACATGTAAGAAGACATGAATAAGAGCGAGTTAAGTGGGAAATCCTAGTGGGGACCAAGCATAAGTGGAGAACTTGTGTCAAGTGTAGGGACCCTTTTCAACCAGTAACCCATTTGGTATCTAAGTGAGCTCAATCTAGATCGAGGACGGGACACGCTTATTGGGTTTGATTGTAAGAGGTCAAAACGGGTTAGCGGTGGCAACGCAAGTCCAATGGAGTCATGTGTGTGCGTGGGCCCGGGCTAGTAGGTAAGACGTTGTTGCATCATGTAGGTATAAGCCGTGCATCTTTAGTGGTATCGGGTTGCCACTTTGGGGAGTGATACACCTCACTATGGGACCAGCACGGATATCTACGAGTTAAGGAGCCGATCGAATGGGGAAGGTAGTGGGTACGACTAGCGGAGATAGGAGCAGGCGACACCTATGAAGACAGCTAGGAGTCCAACTACCATATTATGAATAAATGCTAAAATTAGAATGGGGAGGGTAGTGGGTACAACTAGTGGAGATAGGGGAAGGCGACACCTATGAAGACATCTAGGGGTACATGAAACTACCATTATGATTATTATGTTCAGTAGGTGGGATCAAATTTTAGGGAAACTAGTAATGTTGCATTATAGTAATTATCCTATAGCGATTAGGAGCAAGATTAACGCTAGAATATTCCTCTTGTTTATTTTGTCTTGCCCACTTGTTTCACAGTCATTCCTTGTTTTACCAGTTTATGCCTTATCCTAAATACTTTAATAATTATATTGTTAAAGTTATGGTACTCGTCAGACTTTATGTCTGACCCCCTTTGTTTTCGCCTCTTTCCTTCCTTCCCCCTCCCCCTCCCCCCCCCCCCCCCCACCCCCGTTCTCAGGGTAGGACTAGTGCTAATGGAGCTTGATTAAAATCCTTCTCTCTCTTTGGAAGTGCTTGGATTGCTGAAAGTAAATGTGACGAGAAGGAATTTCGCTCGGTCCGAACCAGTCGCTAAACCGATCCAGGCCGTTCGAAACGCCCTATCGTTTGAGAACAGGACAAAACAGAACTCATACAGAAGAACATTTCACTGTATATAACAACAATGCATCAGATTACAAGAATATACAGAGTATACATGAATAAATATTACACAGAAATATCAGAGATTTAAATTACATTTAAATACATAGCAGCGGAAAATAATACAATACACAACTAGAAAGAGATATACGGATACAAAGCTTTCCGGATATCGTTCCAGCTGTAAACCAGGATCCTGTGAATATAAATCTGCAAAACCGAAACTACTAGCTGCCCGTGTCAAAATAGGGGCACCCAGAGTTTAGGTTAAAACAATAAACTCCAGGTCAGTCATGTGACTGGTGTGAGAACTAAAACAGTTATTAATCTTTATTTTAAAGTTAGGTAAATCAAGGGACCACGCCGTATAACACGGAACGGGTTTCCTCCCAAGAATACCAGTGCATAAAACAAACAGCGCAATGCTAAATAAAGAAAAATGAAGCTGTTATAAGACCCAGGTCCTATCACACAATGCAATCGCAAGCCGGGGGATAGGGTTTTCCCTTATAACAGCTAAAGAATGCTTGATACGTTTAAAACAAATCATTTGATACTATTATAAGTGCATAGAGTATAAAACAACTTCAAATCATAAGTATCAATCATAGGCGGCATGAATGCCCCATACCACTATGTCGCCATATATAGGTTTACAAATAAAACCGCAAATGGCACGTATTGGAAGTTGGGTTATCATTTATGGTATGAACCGAGGCTAGGGATCGTCCTCCACCGATTCGTGACTCTCTAGCCCGAGCCACAGGCAAGCGCGCAGGCAAGCCTTGGAGCGACAGGGCCGGTCCACCGATGTGGATTATTATGCCTGAACACTACGTTTCCCCACCCTATGGGGTGTA
This sequence comes from Allium sativum, assembly GCA_030737875.1. Classification (NCBI taxonomy): domain Eukaryota; kingdom Viridiplantae; phylum Streptophyta; class Magnoliopsida; order Asparagales; family Amaryllidaceae; genus Allium; species Allium sativum. Next base: position 477,439,509 of record CM060923.1, on the reverse strand, counting down.
AGTCTGGTCCGTCAGCCGACCAGAAGCATCGGCCGAAACCGATATAACCGAGGCGCCTCGCAACAGCAACAACCACATAAGTCAAACTCGTCAGGGCGTGTAAAACCACTGACGCCACTTCTAACTAGAAAGAAACGCAAGTCCTCCCTGAGGTCCGTCTCCCGTTTTTGATTCATACCGGGTGTGATACTCGCGAATCAACGTTACACAAAGCTGTGCCACACAGGCTGTGCTTTGATCATCACCACAAGACTTTGCTTTTCAACAGAAGCCTTGATCACTTGCCACTTAGGCATGCCACACAGGCAATTCACTCCATGCGATTGATATCCATCAATATATAACCCCTGAGCTCGTACGTCTCAGAGAAGGGCGTTAAGCAAGAGAATAAATTCTCTGCCGCCAAACAGATATATATTTAATAGAGATCAATCACACAGACTAAAATCCAATGTCAGACACACAGTCCATTTACAAGTCCGTTCTGGGTCTGAACGAAACCGGAGGCACCTAGTACCTCGCATATCCATCGATCTCCAAGTACGTCTGGACGATCACCAACTGTTTCCATCTTCTTGGGTGTACAGCCCAATCAAGATCATCAGTTATCACCCAAACGACGTGAAGACTTCCGGTCTTCGACCACCGTCTTCATCTTCGACACCACGTCGAATCAGTTATTCAGAATGGGATAAACCCGGTCTTTCCGAATAACTCGCGTATATTTTAAATAAGTGTTACACAAACACAACATACGCCTCATTCCAATTCAGAATATTCTTTTATTCACAAAAGCACATTCTTAGGGAAATGTTCCCATTAATTTTATCCAAGATAAATTCTTCTAAATTTATTCTTTAATCTCCTTTGAATATCAATTCAAACTAGTCGGGATTAGCGAACCACACCGAAGAAATCATTTATTTTATTTCCCAATCCCAACCTATTCATCCCATGAAGTAAAACTGGTTATACTTCATATCTAACACCACGGTGTTATCGGTAAATTCAATTACCATTTCACGTTCAAATCTAATTAAAGATTTAACTATCGCCTGGAGCAAAACTGGTGATACTCCATTTTCGATCATTTCAATCTAATTAAAGATTCATTAAAACTCCACTTAGTTTTAATCTTTAACTGGGTTAAAGAATCAGTGTCATTTAAAACACGGTTCACGATAAACCCAAAATCACATTCCATTAATTATCGGGTTAAAGAACAAAAACACTGTTCACGATAAACCCAAAAATCAATACCAATTCAATTTCAATTAAATATCGTTTAATTGGTACACTTCATTAAATCTATATAAAAAGATTTAATCTTTTCTCAACTGGGTTCAAGAACAGTGTTAGTGAAGACACCATTCACGACAAACCCAAATCACATTCGATATTCAATACAAGGCTCTGAATAGAAAATATATCGGCTTATATTCAATATCAAATCCTACGACTAACAAATGTCGTATTGGAAATAACGATATAAATATATATCTTTCAAATTTCCATAACAACATCTGTATAATCACGAATTTCAACATCGAAATATTCCGAAGACAATTTCGATTCAAATCCACTCCAATGCAATCATTGGAAATTTTGGTTATTTTCAAAACCCTTTTCAAATTCAATTTATTTATTTAAAAATAAATAGAATTATAATTCTAGTTCAAAACTAGTTCATTTCGATAAAAATCTATTTTTATCTTTTCAAATATGGAGTTTTTCATCCCAAATCTTCACAAATCATTTCTTATGATTTTACACAAATTATTACTATTTTTAATAATTTTATCAAGGCCCGTACAGTCGATTTCCACCAATGGCCATCGAACTGCACTTACAGCGACCTTTTTCCAATTTGATTTGGACATAATTCCAAATCCAACCGTTAGATTTCTAATCTATCACATTCGTTAGAAAGCTCTTTTCGATACGAACCCAACGGTTCCGGTTTTAGGAGAATCCGACGGTCGGATCTCCCGTAATGTCCGTTTGAAATGAATGGTCGAAATTCACGAACTGCCGCGGCGCGGCGCGTTCTATTCAGGCCATTATATTATATATATAATATATATAATATATATTTCGTCGATTGCTATTTAAAACGAATTATATAAATAGTTTTAAAATTTGTTTCAAAATCTATTTCAACTTCCATTTCAATTCAAAGCAAAATTGAATTCTTCTTTATAAATTCGTTTCAAAATTCATTTCTATTCAATTCAAATTTCAATTCAATTTGAATTCATTTTCAATTCAATTCAATTCATTTCGAAATCGTTTTCAATTCAATTCATTTCGAAATCGTTTTCAATTCAATTCACTTTGAATTCGTTTTCAATTCAATTCATTTTGAATTCGTTTTCAATTCAATTCATTTTGAATTCGTTTTCAATTCAATTCATTTCGAAATCGTTTTCAATTCAATTCACTTTGAATTCGTTTTCAATTCAATTCATTTTGAATTCGTTTTCAATTCAATTCATTTTGAATTCGTTTTCAATTCAATTCATTTCGAAATCACTTTCAATTCAATTCACTTCGAAATCACTTTCAATTTAATTCACTTCGAAATCACTTTCAATTTAATTCACTTCGAAATCACTTTCAATTTAATTCACTTCGAAATCACTTTCAATTTAATTCACTTCGAAATCACTTTCAATTTAATTCACTTCGAAATCACTTTCAATTTAATTCACTTCGAAATCACTTTCAATTTAATTCACTTCGAAATCACTTTCAATTCAATTCACTTTGAATTCGTTTTCATTTCAATTCATTTCGAAATCACTTTCAATTTAATTCACTTCGAAATCACTTTCAATTTAATTCACTTCGAAATCACTTTCAATTTAATTCACTTCGAAATCACTTTCAATTTAATTCGAATTCGTTTTCAATTCAATTCATTTCGAAATCGTTTAAAATCGATATAAATATCGTTCACGTCAAAATGGCGTCAAACTAATCAACACGACTTCATAAATTTCTATTTTCAAATATTCTATTTCAAATATTTCTATTTCAAATATTTCTATTTCTAAACTGGAATGAGGCCCAATCAATTACCATATAAAGTTAATTATATGGATTTTCATACAACACATGTATAATAGCATTGAAAAATAATCAACCATCAACCAAAGTGCACTACACTGTATAAGCATCAAATATAGATATCTAACGCTTATAACAGCCTGTCAATCAATCGATCGACATATTTAATCAATCAGGATGAGTGAACTTCAAATTTCATCCCAACACCCGTGTGGGGTTTCAAACAATCAAACACAGATTTTATTTGTGCTATTGGGCGATGTGTAAAATTTATCGTCCCAATCAATGTCATTCAAATAGGTGTACATAAACAAACCGTGCGGTTTATAAATGAATATTTTATTCACTTCACGTTAAAAATTATATTTTTAACGATAAAATATTTTATCTCAACATATGAATTCCTATTCAATTCATTTATTCAATAAAATGATATTTTTATTTTTCTAACATATTTTAGAAAATTTCGGCGGCATAACGGCACGATACTAGAAACGGGACAAGGCCTAGCCTTATCCCCGGTCTAGTGAAGGCCCACGCCATTCACACATCAATCAAATCAATTCGTTATGCAAACCACAAAATTTGGAGTAAGGGTCTAACCTAGCCTTACTCCTTCGCCTTATAACGGCGCACGTCTAATCCTAACCAATTTATCGATTCGATTTTTCACACCACAAACCACATTCAAACCAATATCGCAATCAATCACCAAACAGTCAAACAAACAAGTCCATGGTCTGTGGACGATTGTGTCGGGTGCTACTAAGCACCGTCTGCATCCTAGTATATATATATAACTAGAAAAGAAATTGAAAGGTGAGAAATTCTCACATATAGCTATCCTAGCTCCACGGCACTTCATTGATAGAAATCTTCATCGCTATCGCATCTTCGTCGTCTTCGTTGCCCATAGCCACTACATATGTAAAAATCACATTTTTACTTCGCTATTCAATATATATAAAAATCGAATTTTTAGTTCGCTATTCAATATATAAAAATCGAATTTTTAGTTTGCTATTCAATATATAAAAATCGAATTTTTAGTTCGCTATTCAATATATAAAAATCGAATTTTTAGTTCGCTATTCAATATATAAAAATCGAATTTTTAGTTCGCTATTCAATATATAAAAATCGAATTTTTAGTTCGCTATTCAATATATAAAAATCGAATTTTTATTTCTATATCACTTCATATGAAAAGTTCAATCTTCTCTGTCGCTTCATATATAAAATAAAAATCTAATCTTTTTATTCTCTACCTATAAAAATCATAGCTTTTTAAATTAAAATAAACAAGTTTTATGTTTAAAATAAATATGTTTTCAGTTTTTAAAATCAAACAATTATCGGTTTTAAAATCAAACAATAATCAGTTTTTTTTTCCTTTTTATAAAATCAGTTTAAAAATCTTTTACAAAAATCAGTTTTATTACTAATTAAAAAATCAGTTTTATTCTTTTTTTTAAAATCCAGTTTAAATCTTTAACAAAATCAAAAGTAAAATAAATAAGCAAAAAGTATAAAGGGACTCACAGTTTAAAGTGGGAACGGGGAAGAATGGAGAAGCCGGAGTGCTGTAGGAGGGGGGGGTCGGAGCGCCGTCGTCGGTGGCGGAGCAGGGCAGTCGGGGTAGGTGGGCGGCGAGCTGAGCTTAAGGGCGATTGGTTTTTTTGGGGGTTTAGGGCTAGGGGATTCGTGGAGAACGAGAGGAGCGAGGACGGCGGGTAGGACGGAGGAAATAGGAAGAGGAGGAGAAGAGAGGGGGGTGCTCGGTGGTCGGCGCGCCACCTGGGGGCGATGGCGGTGGAGCTTGGAGGAGCGGTCGCGGCGCTGGCGGCTGCTACTGCTTCCTTCTTTTTTTTTTCTTTTTTTTTTGTTTTCGATTTTATGAAATCGGGGGGGGGGGGGGGGGCAGGCAGAAGAAAAGGGGGGAAAAGAATATTTTTTTTTTTTTTTATTTATTTATTTATAAAGGTTGACTTTAACATCCGACCTCGAAACGAGGCCCACCGCCTGCCGCCCATAGCGTTTTACCCCCATTCTGAACACAATGGGATATGTACCGCAAGCTGAATCGACCGTTTCGATCAGTTTCCGTTGCATTTACATTTAAATCATTCTATTGAATTTTAAACGTACATTTTAAATTACCGGGGCCTCATACGAATTCTAAAAATGGCAGAAAAATATTTTCTAGCTTCGTATTGACGATACGGTCCTAACAAAACTAGTTTCGTCGAATTCTGAGACCGTTGGAAAAATGGCCAATTTCCAGTCGATTAAAATCAACTGAAACTGGTCAAACGCGTTTTCCTTTGCCACGCTCACATATTGATTCGAAAAATTATGAAATTTGGAATCTAGCAATAACTCGACATCACGGACCCAACAAAACTGGTTTCGTCGAAATCCGAGGTCGTTTGCAAAATGTCCATTTTTAAGGGCCTGAATTCCATAGCGACTATTCAGAATTTTCAACTGGACATATCTTATCATTTCTAAGATGAAATCTCAGTTTGTTAACTTCGTTACAAAGATATAGTTATACAGATTCAAATATTTCTTGTTTCGTTCAATTCTGACTTATATTGAATTCTGTATATTCATTTGAAATTAGAAATCGAATTTTCGAACTACCGCGCCATTTTCAATTCTATTTATAATTATATATAAATATTTATATTCTAACGACGACGTATATAAATATATACGTCGAATTCTATTCAAAATAAATTTTCTCGTCGATATTATTTAAAATAATTCATTTTAAATAATCAAAATTCGCTAAAAATTGCCAATTTAAAATTTTCAAACTGGCTCGCATTTTACGGGTTGTTACAATCTCCCCCACTTAAAACTTTTCGTCCCCGAAAAGGAACAAAGTCGAAAGTGGTTTGATTAATCAACTCTACGATCGATCAGGCTTCCATTCTCCAATTTTTTTGTTTTTGAGAATTTTCAAAATTTCAAAAATTTGGCTAACACCCTAAATTTTCGAAAAATTTCGCCATAACCTCCCCTGCACCGGGAGCATCGGGGAATTTCAAATAGCTTCCCCGGTCCTTCAGATCTCAAAAAGAAAAAGAAAAAGCCAAGCGGCTAGCCAATAGGCTCATAAAATCATCATCACCCAAACAAAACAGGAAATTATGTAGTAAACATGTACCTATTTGTCGGGCAAACAAATTTTATTCTCTGGCTCTAGCCTCCTTGCTATGACCTGTTCAAGGATATACATGTATATGCAAGCAGATGCGACCAATTTTCAATACAATTCAATATTTGATTCAATTAGGCATAATAGTTCAAAATTATCAAACAATTTAAACAAACAACACAATCATCAATCAATTAGTGAATTAGAGTTTCAAATTCATAATTTTGATACATATACAAAAATCAAATTTTGATGCCAAATCACAACAATGTATTCTAACTATATTAGTTTTGGTTCTCACACCAGTCTAGTGGAAATATATAGAAATCACACCTTCGTCACTCGAAAATAAATGCTGATGATGTTTCGAACCACCATCAGAACATTGTCGGGCTACTAGAGTTCGGTTCTATATCTACCCGGTATATTAAAACTTCGAATATACGCGGATCAGACGTATACGCAAAATCTATATATACTGGATTGTCCAAATCAATATAAATAAATAATCAACTACGAATAATTGATTTAAATTTTCAAAACAAAAATTTGTTTTCATTTGAAAAATATACTCTTCACACTCGTTCTAGGATACTACTGATCCCATCTCTAACGAGTCATTCTCATTGGATATTACTAATCCAATATCTGATGAATTCTTTCGTATGGTTCTAATGTGTCTTGTTCTCTAGCTTTGTAAACCAAAGCTCTGATACCAAATGTGACGAGAAGGAATTTCGCTCGGTCCGAACCAGTCGCTAAACCGATCCAGGCCGTTCGAAACGCCCTATCGTTTGAGAACAGGACAAAACAGAACTCATACAGAAGAACATTTCACTGTATATAACAACAATGCATCAGATTACAAGAATATACAGAGTATACATGAATAAATATTACACAGAAATATCAGAGATTTAAATTACATTTAAATACATAGCAGCGGAAAATAATACAATACACAACTAGAAAGAGATATACGGATACAAAGCTTTCCGGATATCGTTCCAGCTGTAAACCAGGATCCTGTGAATATAAATCTGCAAAACCGAAACTACTAGCTGCCCGTGTCAAAATAGGGGCACCCAGAGTTTAGGTTAAAACAATAAACTCCAGGTCAGTCATGTGACTGGTGTGAGAACTAAAACAGTTATTAATCTTTATTTTAAAGTTAGGTAAATCAAGGGACCACGCCGTATAACACGGAACGGGTTTCCTCCCAAGAATACCAGTGCATAAAACAAACAGCGCAATGCTAAATAAAGAAAAATGAAGCTGTTATAAGACCCAGGTCCTATCACACAATGCAATCGCAAGCCGGGGGATAGGGTTTTCCCTTATAACAGCTAAAGAATGCTTGATACGTTTAAAACAAATCATTTGATACTATTATAAGTGCATAGAGTATAAAACAACTTCAAATCATAAGTATCAATCATAGGCGGCATGAATGCCCCATACCACTATGTCGCCATATATAGGTTTACAAATAAAACCGCAAATGGCACGTATTGGAAGTTGGGTTATCATTTATGGTATGAACCGAGGCTAGGGATCGTCCTCCACCGATTCGTGACTCTCTAGCCCGAGCCACAGGCAAGCGCGCAGGCAAGCCTTGGAGCGACAGGGCCGGTCCACCGATGTGGATTATTATGCCTGAACACTACGTTTCCCCACCCTATGGGGTGTAAGTCTGGTCCGTCAGCCGACCAGAAGCATCGGCCGAAACCGATATAACCGAGGCGCCTCGCAACAGCAACAACCACATAAGTCAAACTCGTCAGGGCGTGTAAAACCACTGACGCCACTTCTAACTAGAAAGAAACGCAAGTCCTCCCTGAGGTCCGTCTCCCGTTTTTGATTCATACCGGGTGTGATACTCGCGAATCAACGTTACACAAAGCTGTGCCACACAGGCTGTGCTTTGATCATCACCACAAGACTTTGCTTTTCAACAGAAGCCTTGATCACTTGCCACTTAGGCATGCCACACAGGCAATTCACTCCATGCGATTGATATCCATCAATATATAACCCCTGAGCTCGTACGTCTCAGAGAAGGGCGTTAAGCAAGAGAATAAATTCTCTGCCGCCAAACAGATATATATTTAATAGAGATCAATCACACAGACTAAAATCCAATGTCAGACACACAGTCCATTTACAAGTCCGTTCTGGGTCTGAACGAAACCGGAGGCACCTAGTACCTCGCATATCCATCGATCTCCAAGTACGTCTGGACGATCACCAACTGTTTCCATCTTCTTGGGTGTACAGCCCAATCAAGATCATCAGTTATCACCCAAACGACGTGAAGACTTCCGGTCTTCGACCACCGTCTTCATCTTCGACACCACGTCGAATCAGTTATTCAGAATGGGATAAACCCGGTCTTTCCGAATAACTCGCGTATATTTTAAATAAGTGTTACACAAACACAACATACGCCTCATTCCAATTCAGAATATTCTTTTATTCACAAAAGCACATTCTTAGGGAAATGTTCCCATTAATTTTATCCAAGATAAATTCTTCTAAATTTATTCTTTAATCTCCTTTGAATATCAATTCAAACTAGTCGGGATTAGCGAACCACACCGAAGAAATCATTTATTTTATTTCCCAATCCCAACCTATTCATCCCATGAAGTAAAACTGGTTATACTTCATATCTAACACCACGGTGTTATCGGTAAATTCAATTACCATTTCACGTTCAAATCTAATTAAAGATTTAACTATCGCCTGGAGCAAAACTGGTGATACTCCATTTTCGATCATTTCAATCTAATTAAAGATTCATTAAAACTCCACTTAGTTTTAATCTTTAACTGGGTTAAAGAATCAGTGTCATTTAAAACACGGTTCACGATAAACCCAAAATCACATTCCATTAATTATCGGGTTAAAGAACAAAAACACTGTTCACGATAAACTCAAAAATCAATACCAATTCAATTTCAATTAAATATCGTTTAATTGGTACACTTCATTAAATCTATATAAAAAGATTTAATCTTTTCTCAACTGGGTTCAAGAACAGTGTTAGTGAAGACACCATTCACGACAAACCCAAATCACATTCGATATTCAATACAAGGCTCTGAATAGAAAATATATCGGCTTATATTCAATATCAAATCCTACGACTAACAAATGTCGTATTGGAAATAACGATATAAATATATATCTTTCAAATTTCCATAACAACATCTGTATAATCACGAATTTCAACATCGAAATATTCCGAAGACAATTTCGATTCAAATCCACTCCAATGCAATCATTGGAAATTTTGGTTATTTTCAAAACCCTTTTCAAATTCAATTTATTTATTTAAAAATAAATAGAATTATAATTCTAGTTCAAAACTAGTTCATTTCGATAAAAATCTATTTTTATCTTTTCAAATATGGAGTTTTTCATCCCAAATCTTCACAAATCATTTCTTATGATTTTACACAAATTATTACTATTTTTAATAATTTTATCAAGGCCCGTACAGTCGATTTCCACCAATGGCCATCGAACTGCACTTACAGCGACCTTTTTCCAATTTGATTTGGACATAATTCCAAATCCAACCGTTAGATTTCTAATCTATCACATTCGTTAGAAAGCTCTTTTCGATACGAACCCAACGGTTCCGGTTTTAGGAGAATCCGACGGTCGGATCTCCCGTAATGTCCGTTTGAAATGAATGGTCGAAATTCACGAACTGCCGCGGCGCGGCGCGTTCTATTCAGGCCATTATATTATATATATAATATATATAATATATATTTCGTCGATTGCTATTTAAAACGAATTATATAAATAGTTTTAAAATTTGTTTCAAAATCTATTTCAACTTCCATTTCAATTCAAAGCAAAATTGAATTCTTCTTTATAAATTCGTTTCAAAATTCATTTCTATTCAATTCAAATTTCAATTCAATTTGAATTCATTTTCAATTCAATTCAATTCATTTCGAAATCGTTTTCAATTCAATTCATTTTGAAATCGTTTTCAATTCAATTCACTTTGAATTCGTTTTCAATTCAATTCATTTTGAATTCGTTTTCAATTCAATTCACTTTGAATTCGTTTTCAATTCAATTCATTTCGAAATCGTTTTCAATTCAATTCACTTTGAATTCGTTTTCAATTCAATTCATTTTGAATTCGTTTTCAATTCAATTCATTTTGAATTCGTTTTCAATTCAATTCATTTCGAAATCACTTTCAATTCAATTCACTTCGAAATCACTTTCAATTTAATTCACTTCGAAATCACTTTCAATTTAATTCACTTCGAAATCACTTTCAATTTAATTCACTTCGAAATCACTTTCAATTTAATTCACTTCGAAATCACTTTCAATTTAATTCACTTCGAAATCACTTTCAATTTAATTCACTTCGAAATCACTTTCAATTTAATTCACTTCGAAATCACTTTCAATTCAATTCACTTTGAATTCGTTTTCATTTCAATTCATTTCGAAATCACTTTCAATTTAATTCACTTCGAAATCACTTTCAATTTAATTCACTTCGAAATCACTTTCAATTTAATTCACTTTGAAATCACTTTCAATTTAATTCGAATTCGTTTTCAATTCAATTCATTTCGAAATCGTTTAAAATCGATATAAATATCGTTCACGTCAAAATGGCGTCAAACTAATCAACACGACTTCATAAATTTCTATTTTCAAATATTCTATTTCAAATATTTCTATTTCAAATATTTCTATTTCTAAACTGGAATGAGGCCCAATCAATTACCATATAAAGTTAATTATATGGATTTTCATACAACACATGTATAATAGCATTGAAAAATAATCAACCATCAACCATCAACCAAAGTGCACTACACTGTATAAGCATCAAATATAGATATCTAACGCTTATAACAGCCTGTCAATCAATCGATCGACATATTTAATCAATCAGGATGAGTGAACTTCAAATTTCATCCCAACACCCGTGTGGGGTTTCAAACAATCAAACACAGATTTTATTTGTGCTATTGGGCGATGTGTAAAATTTATCGTCCCAATCAATGTCATTCAAATAGGTGTACATAAACAAACCGTGCGGTTTATAAATGAATATTTTATTCACTTCACGTTAAAAATTATATTTTTAACGATAAAATATTTTATCTCAACATATGAATTCCTATTCAATTCATTTATTCAATAAAATGATATTTTTATTTTTCTAACATATTTTAGAAAATTTCGGCGGCATAACGGCACGATACTAGAAACGGGACAAGGCCTAGCCTTATCCCCGGTCTAGTGAAGGCCCACGCCATTCACACATCAATCAAATCAATTCGTTATGCAAACCACAAAATTTGGAGTAAGGGTCTAACCTAGCCTTACTCCTTCGCCTTATAACGGCGCACGTCTAATCCTAACCAATTTATCGATTCGATTTTTCACACCACAAACCACATTCAAACCAATATCGCAATCAATCACCAAACAGTCAAACAAACAAGTCCATGGTCTGTGGACGATTGTGTCGGGTGCTACTAAGCACCGTCTGCATCCTAGTATATATATATAACTAGAAAAGAAATTGAAAGGTGAGAAATTCTCACATATAGCTATCCTAGCTCCACGGCACTTCATTGATAGAAATCTTCATCGCTATCGCATCTTCGTCGTCTTCGTTGCCCATAGCCACTACATATGTAAAAATCACATTTTTACTTCGCTATTCAATATATATAAAAATCGAATTTTTAGTTCGCTATTCAATATATAAAAATCGAATTTTTAGTTTGCTATTCAATATATAAAAATCGAATTTTTAGTTCGCTATTCAATATATAAAAATCGAATTTTTAGTTCGCTATTCAATATATAAAAATCGAATTTTTAGTTCGCTATTCAATATATAAAAATCGAATTTTTAGTTCGCTATTCAATATATAAAAATCGAATTTTTATTTCTATATCACTTCATATGAAAAGTTCAATCTTCTCTGTCGCTTCATATATAAAATAAAAATCTAATCTTTTTATTCTCTACCTATAAAAATCATAGCTTTTTAAATTAAAATAAACAAGTTTTATGTTTAAAATAAATATGTTTTCAGTTTTTAAAATCAAACAATTATCGGTTTTAAAATCAAACAATAATCAGTTTTTTTTTCCTTTTTATAAAATCAGTTTAAAAATCTTTTACAAAAATCAGTTTTATTACTAATTAAAAAATCAGTTTTATTCTTTTTTTTAAAATCCAGTTTAAATCTTTAACAAAATCAAAAGTAAAATAAATAAGCAAAAAGTATAAAGGGACTCACAGTTTAAAGTGGGAACGGGGAAGAATGGAGAAGCCGGAGTGCTGTAGGAGGGGGGGGGGGGTCGGAGCGCCGTCGTCGGTGGCGGAGCAGGGCAGTCGGGGTAGGTGGGCGGCGAGCTGAGCTTAAGGGCGATTGCTTTTTTTGGGGGTTTAGGGCTAGGGGATTCGTGGAGAACGAGAGGAGCGAGGACGGCGGGTAGGACGGAGGAAATAGGAAGAGGAGGAGAAGAGAGGGGGGTGCTCGGTGGTCGGCGCGCCACCTGGGGGCGATGGCGGTGGAGCTTGGAGGAGCGGTCGCGGCGCTGGCGGCTGCTACTGCTTCCTTCTTTTTTTTTCTTTTTTTTTTGTTTTCGATTTTATGAAATCGGGGGGGGGGGGGGGGGGCCAGGCAGAAGAAAAGGGGGGAAAAGAATATATTTTTTTTTTTTATTTATTTATTTATAAAGGTTGACTTTAACATCCGACCTCGAAACGAGGCCCACCGCCTGCCGCCCATAGCGTTTTACCCCCATTCTGAACACAATGGGATATGTACCGCAAGCTGAATCGACCGTTTCGATCAGTTTCCGTTGCATTTACATTTAAATCATTCTATTGAATTTTAAACGTACATTTTAAATTACCGGGGCCTCATACGAATTCTAAAAATGGCAGAAAAATATTTTCTAGCTTCGTATTGACGATACGGTCCTAACAAAACTAGTTTCGTCGAATTCTGAGACCGTTGGAAAAATGGCCAATTTCCAGTCGATTAAAATCAACTGAAACTGGTCAAACGCGTTTTCCTTTGCCACGCTCACATATTGATTCGAAAAATTATGAAATTTGGAATCTAGCAATAACTCGACATCACGGACCCAACAAAACTGGTTTCGTCGAAATCCGAGGTCGTTTGCAAAATGTCCATTTTTAAGGGCCTGAATTCCATAGCGACTATTCAGAATTTTCAACTGGACATATCTTATCATTTCTAAGATGAAATCTCAGTTTGTTAACTTCGTTACAAAGATATAGTTATACAGATTCAAATATTTCTTGTTTCGTTCAATTCTGACTTATATTGAATTCTGTATATTCATTTGAAATTAGAAATCGAATTTTCGAACTACCGCGCCATTTTCAATTCTATTTATAATTATATATAAATATTTATATTCTAACGACGACGTATATAAATATATACGTCGAATTCTATTCAAAATAAATTTTCTCGTCGATATTATTTAAAATAATTCATTTTAAATAATCAAAATTCGCTAAAAATTGCCAATTTAAAATTTTCAAACTGGCTCGCATTTTACGGGTTGTTACAGTAAAGTTCAACTCATCTCTTTTATTGCTACTTATGTTGGGGTTATGCTTTTTACTTTATGTACTTAGAAAACAATTTGTTAAGATGGTTACTAAGTGTACTTGGTTTTACTGTTGGTTTATGATGTTGTTGTAATCAAACTATTTCTCCGCTGCAATAAAAGTTGTTTTGAAAATTTTCAAGTACCAATATATGTATCTGTCTTGTTATATTCTGTTCTTTTCACCAATAATACTCCATGAAAGTTAATGCATTCCCTTTGGGAGTGACATTAATGGACTTGGGGTGTTACAGGAATCGAGGGTGGCGGCACTGAATAGCCTAAGTTTTGTGAAGATGAGGTGTATTTTTATATTAATTTAATGTAAATTTTACAATTAAATCCATACATCTTAAACCAATCCGATTTCAGTCTAACAGGAGTTGACGCTACCCAATAGCCCCTGTTTCGGATCCAATGGGCTAGGTCTCGTCCGCCCAAATGATTAACTGAGGGCTAAATTCTATAATTTAATATTTAAATCCTTTAATAAATTAATATGTTCGTATATTTAAACCCACCGAGCCACATACGACCTCAGAAAATTCCAAAAAAAAATATTTCTAGCTTTTTATTTGATGACACGGTCCTAACAAAATTAATTTCGTTGAATTCTGAGACTGTTTGAAAAATGATTATTTTCAAGTCGATTAAATTTGACTAAAATTGAAAAAACACATTTTCGTTTGCCACGCTCACATATTAATTCCAAAAATTCAGGAAAATTAAACTTAGTAATAATTTGACATTCCGGATCCAACAAAAGTGGTTTCGTTGAAAACGGAGGTCGTTTGAAAAATGGCCTTTTATACGGGTTATAAATTATACTATAGCAACCATTCTGAATATTCAACTGGCCATAACTTTGATTCCTGCTATGAAATTTCGATTTTTAGGATTCATTGGAAAGATATTTTCAAACAAATTTAGATATTTTTGGTTTCACTAAAATCCATTAAATTTTGAATCCGGTACATTCGGTCAAAGTACAGGTTTGACTTTTCAAACTACCGTACTAATTCTAATTCCTTTAGAAATCAAAATAAATATATTTGCTATAACCTCGATTAAAATAAATTTTTAATCGTTATTATTTAAAATAAATTATTTTAAGTATTCAAAATTTATTGAAATAGCCAAAATAAAAAATTTAAATTGGTTCAGATTTTTCGGGTTGTTACAAATTTTTTTCTTGGCTTATACTCTGATTTATATGATCACCTCCAATCCATGCTGTCATCTCAAGATATTTTGCCTTCATTAAATATGGCATTTCAAACAATTTCTCAAGGGGAATGTGTTCAAAGAATTGCTCACATCAGAGAGGAGACACCTCCGATTCATCATTCGTACTTGCGAAGGGAGGGCTTGTGGTGAGTCTGACAAGCCAGTTTGTGACAAGTGCAAGAAGCCTTGTAACATGACCTCTCGTTGTTGGTATAATAAAATAAGTGGCCATTTTAAAAAAGGGATCATGAGGAGTGTCGCTACTATGACGGGTTTCTAGAGAGGCGGATAGACAACAGAAGGAAAAAACCTTTAGATGGGCATGACTGAGGTTCTGTGAGGTCCAATGCAACATCAGATAGCAGTTGTGGTTCTAGTTCGAATGATAGAATCACTTCTTGTCTTGGTCAATTATTCATAAGTGAATGATGGAACGGGCTTTTTGGGTACCAAATTTGCTGAATGTAACTTGAACGAATTTCACGAAGGAGCTGATTGGAATGGGAACTAGGAGGGACGGATTGTCCAGGATCTATGAGCAAGTTTTAAATTTCTGGTCTCATGTTCCAATTCCAAGTCTCCCCATTACATTTTTTAACATCTTCATAATTGGCGGATATTTCTACTGAAGCACTTGGTAAGTCATAGTTTGATTTTCTTCTTTCCAAATTGGGCATTTTGCCACTCTATGCTACAACATGAGAGGGTTGATACCGATATATTTTGGCAAGATATTTAAGAATATTAGATAGGTTTGATTTATGGTTATTGATATTACTTTTGATAACTTTTAGTTATTTCCTAAAAATAAACAATTTGCCAAGATATTTGAGAATATTAGATTTGATTGATTGATATATTTTCTATTTATGGCCACCTGATTTATTGACATATTTCTTTCCTATCTTATTGTAGGTTTAGGGATCTTGATTGATTACCTAACAACTTGTATATATATTGCCTTGTTGAATCAATAAAAGATATAACATTCAGCTTATCTTTTCAATAGTTCATGTACGAGGTTAAAATGTTAGGCAATGACGTGATACTCTAAAAAATAAATCCAAAAAAGGCATTTTAGCCCAATTAATTATATTAAAATTTATAAGCTACTCATTTGTCTCTTAGTTTAAAGAATTTTAGAATAAAATATGCCAATATAACCTTAAGTTATTGTTGACTTAGGAGACAAATCATCATTATAACAGATAATTTATTGTAAGTCGCATGAATGAGTATAACCGATCGTCATTAAAGAGAGGCATGAAAAACAATAGCATATCGAGTCTTTGCATCCTTGCTAGATTACGTACAGTAACAACTAGCATGGTGTACTGTAACTAATATTTTATATTGCTAAACTATATTCTTCCTAAATCAGTATTTTAGAAATTATAGGAGTAAATAAAAAAAGAGACCAATTGGTAATCCAAATGCAACCATATTGTTTTATCTCTAAATATGTTCAAGAATACCCTAAAAGTTCAAAATCTACTGATTTCGGCGATAAGAAATTGAATGCACATATGAAAATGAATAACACCCCTTACCATAAGGTATTGTTTCGTTTTCAACAAAGTAATATTATATTATATATCTTTTAGAATATTTAACAAGTGTCTTGTCATGCCCTACCCAAAAAAAAGTGCTTTATCATTATATCCATAAAAATAAACATATTAAATACATAAACTACATTTTACTGTTGTACTACTTGTACTTTGTATATTTATAGTAACGTTAATAAAAACCAGTTAAATCGAGTTTTGTCTTTACTGTTTTCAATACTTTTAAATGTTTTTATCTTTACTGTTTTCAATACTTTAAAATGCACAGAAGAAGAAAGTGATTGAAAACGGACGACATCATGGTTGGCGGACAGGGGATAGGATAAAATATGATAACATTTTTTTGTTTTGAAATTTATTATATAATATTAGAAACTAACATCTTCATTCAATTCCTTTATCTCACATAATTTCATACAAAAATTAAAATATTGTTTTCAAACAAAAATCTAGCATTGTCTACAGCGTTCTACTTGCGTCTTCAAGTACATTAATCATATATAGATAGGATAGTAAAAAAAATTGAAAAAGGGCAAAGCATTTCTTCTCAAACATATACAAAACATTACCTTAAGTATTTTACCTATATTGTTAAGTCCCTTAATTCAGATTAGGGAAATTTGAATGCTGCTATTCATTGCGTGTTTTATCCCTCTTATGCCACTTCGATGCGTGTTTTAACCCTCTTATGTCACTTCGCGTCAAAACATATAAGTGGTTTCTAGAAAAACATCAAACGTTACACATTCCTCTCATATCTTTAGGACCAAAGGTACAATGGTTGAGCAGCCAAAGCACTTACCTGAAGGCAGCTCATGATAGTAATATATACTAGTACAACCGCATAACGGAGGGAGAATCGACCATTTAACTTTGTGATTTCCAAACAAAAAAAGAATGTAAATTTCATTAATTTAAGGTAACCATATAATGCTTTATAAAATGTATGAAAGAAAGTAAGTATTAATGAAGAACAATCAGATTTTATATCACTCCACATCTTTGTGATTAATAGAGTAATACAACTTGAAGCCAACAAAAATTGAAACTTTGTTCAATTGGGCTTTTTCTGAAAATAACAAAGGGTACTTAATATATGCAAAGCTCTAAATAAATTTTGAAATGCTTTAAAGTTCAACAAAGTGTGATAACCCGGAAATCTGGGCCAGTTTAAATTTTTTATTTTGGCAATTTTAATGAATTTTTATTATTTAAAATGAATTATTTTAAATAATATCGACGAGAAATTTATTTTGAATAGAATTCGAACGTAAATATTATATAGATCGTCGATAGAATATAAATATTTATTTATATTTATAAAAGGAATTGAAAATGGCGCGGTAGTACGATAATTCGATTTCAAACTTCAATTGAATGTACCGGGTGCAAAATAATCCAGATTTTAGTGAAACCAAAAATAGTTGAATCTAATTGATAATATCTTTCCAACGAGTCCGAAAAATCAAAATTTCATAGCGGGAATCAAAAGATATGCCCAGTTGAAAATTATGAAGAGTCGCTATGGAATTCAGGCCCTTAAAAATGAAAATTTTGCAAACGACCTCGAATTTTGACGAAACCACTTTTGTTGGATCCTTGATGTCAAATTACTGCTAGGTTTCAAGTTTCGTAATTTTTCGAATCAGTATGTGAATGTGGCAAAGAAAAACGCGTTTGACCAGTTTTAGTTGATTTTAATCGACTGGAAAATGGTCATTTTTCAAACGGTCTCAGAATTCGATGAAATTAGTTTTGTTAGGACCGTATCGTCAATACGAAGCTAGAAAATATTTTTTTGGAATTTTTCGATTTAGTATGTGACCCCAGTAAATAGAAATGCGCGTTCAAATTCAATATATAGAGTTATATGTTGATTTTGACGGAAATTGATCGAAGCGATCGAATCAGCTTACGATACATATCCCATTGTGTTCGGAATGGGGGTAAAACGCTATAGATGACAGGCGGTGGGTCTCGTTTAGAGATCGAAATAAAAAGTTACTTTTGAAATCAATAAATAAATTAATATATATATTATATTACACATACACCTCCTCTCCCTTTCATTTCTTCGATCAGAACGAAATTAAAAAGAAAAAAAAACCTAAACACCGCGCCGCCCCCATCCATCGTCACCGCCGCCTCCAGGTGGCGCGCCCACCACCGAAGACCCCCTCCCTCGTGCCACGACCCCCCCTCTAGCCCCCTCCTCCACGCGAGACCGCACCCCCCCTGTGTCGCGTCGGCCTCCCACCGCCTCCAGCACCGTGTCCACACCCCCTCCTCCGTTGTAATGACCCGGATATTTGACAGTGTAATAATTAACTTATTTAATTTTTTAAATAACGAATATATTATTTAATCGATGACGTTAGAACGTATAATTATATTTTAATTAAAATCGAGCTTGAAATGACGCTGCAGTTCGTAATTTGGCGATTCGAACTTCAACTGAATGTACAGGATTCGTTTTAAATCGGATTTCTGTGAAACAAGAAACGTGTGGAGCTGGTGGATTATATCTTTCTAGTGGAAGAGAAAAATCAGGATTTCGTCGTGTAGATTTTGAGATATTTCCAAATCAAATTTTAAAATAGTCGCTATAGAATCGTTTATCGACCATAATGGTTTATTCGATATAACTATAAATCGGGTTAGAATTTAGACAAGGTTCGTTTGGGAAGTAGTGATAATTTAATTTTTAGAATTTTACTGTAATTTTTAATTAATTAAATAAACAACTTTTTATTTGGAGTAGTTGGCACCCTGTATCGACATTTCGGGGTTTCAAAATATGAGTCCATCTACCGATATTTTTATATTTCTGGGGTCGTGGCACCTTACTGAATACCATGATATCTTTACTTCTGTTGTTAGAAGTTCATAAGTGAACTGATTTTTCCACAGCAGGGCACGCTATAATGGTCACCGTAAAACCTATGAGTGAGGCATTTACTAAGCATGATATCCCTGAAACAAATACGTTAAAATACACTTGAACTTGCGACCACACATTAGAAGAACGAGATAACCATGATATACACGCGACATTTGATATTTTATGTATTAAAACAAAACAAAAAGATTCCTTCACTACTAAGTTATATAGTCACGTTCCTATCCTAGTTGCCATACATTTCTACCCTATGGTCCCTACCTCCAATTCAACATCACCGAGAGGATAACATAACAAATACATTAAAACATGATTTACGCACATACTTGACAAGTAAACAATTGTTTCCAGATATGAATAAAGAGTAGAATATAAAGTAAAATATATATGTAATCGTTCCCTTCATTAGTAAGTTTGGGGTACAACCTCCTTTGTCAACGCCTACTGCTCTACACACTACACATCAGTGTCTTGGCTAATCAAAGGAAGACTTTCACCATAAGGAACAAAGAGGGGACGTACGCTGTCTTTTCTGCTGCAAAGCTATGTCTAATTAAATCAAACAGCTACCGAATAGACAACTCATTCCAGACCTGAGGACAGACATATGCGTAGACTTCGACCTTAAGTTTGTTAATTTATATAAAACGCAGCCGCCACAAAGGGTTTTCCAGCAAAAGGAAACGCAAAGATTAAATTCAAAATAAAAGCAAAACAAATTTTAGTAAATCGCGATCTTCATATATGAACTCAAGAGGAGGGCGGTGCAACAACGCGAAATACAGGAGGAGGGGGTTTAAATTGCTGGAAATTTGTAAAGAGAAGAGAAAGGGGAAATAGTCGTGACTGGAAGTGAATAACAGCGGGGAAGACGTGCTGTGGCAGGATGTAAAAGAGGAGGGTGAAGCTCGATTCTTGCTGAGTGGTGCACCTTTCCATGGCAGCAAGGTGAAGTAGCAGATGGCGAATGAAGCAGTGGGATGCTGTGAATGGATAAGCATGGAGTGGAGGAGACTGTAGCGTATGTGGTAATTGCCGTGTAGAAAAGGTAAAGAAGGAATAGTAGTGGGGGAATTTCATGAAGATGTGAAGTACTTGGTTAGTTGGTTGTTGTGTATAGTAGGAAAGGGTTTTAAAAGAACGTGGGTTCAGACTTCATGTTTCGGAGACCGGTTAGCAATGGCGTGGTGATAAACGTGGAGCAGGCGATCTGAAAACTGGGAGGAGCAATGGATAAAATGGACATACAGGGGAGCTCTCGCATGTTCTTATTTGTGAGAGAAAGAGCAGTTTTTTTGTATTGGGGAAGAACATGTAGCGGGTTGATTGGTTGTGGTTTCATGGGTCCCCGAGGTGAAATGAAGACGTTACGGTGATGATAAGTTCTGCCATGTTAAGAGGAGCTACAGGGATCGGTTTATATATTCTTTGACCGGGAAAATAAGGGAAGGAGTGGGACGAGTTAAGAGATGAAATAGTGTGATTTTAGTTTGTGGAAATTGGAGAGAGAAGGGACGTGAAGAAGGGTAATGAGGAAAGTGTTTAAGGTGGCCTAATCTTGTTTAAGAAATGGTGTTAAGATTGAAAGTTGAAACGTGGGTCCTGGTTATATACAAAGGAGCGTGGGCCATAAGTGAATGGGCTGGGTCAAAGAGGTTAAGCCCGTTTAATTATAATTAAGTCTTACTTTTTATTTAAATAGTGTATAACTTCGTAAAATCATAACTTGACCACACGATATTAGATTGACGAATTGTGAGTTGCGTTGGGACCGTATGGACGAGAGCTTCACAATGAAGCTGACTGGAAGTGGATTGGAGATCGTTTGAATTTATGGCGAAATAAATTGTTTGATTCAAATCAAAAAACAGTTTATCGTTCTTTAACGATGAACTGCAAAAGTGAGTAAAACTCACTAACTTTCCTCAATTTATATTTTTATATAAATTGTACTTTATTTATTGACTGCTGTATATTGATTGTTAAACTGGACTGTTAAATAGATTTGATTGAAAACGTAGTTATAGTTAATCTATGTACTGTTGATCAAATATGGTTCTGTACAGCAGGATATTTCATTTCAAAATGAAATATGATATATATTATACTATGTAACATCTGTGGATGCAAGGAGATAGGTTGGAGGAATCCGACTGGATTCCTCAACAATTATTTTTCTGTTTTCATATATTGTGATATATGTGTGATTTATATTCTTTTATTGATTATGGATGTTAGAACGATATTGATCATCGTTGTTTGATATTTTGAATATCATAAGAAACCCTGAGTTGTAAAAAGGAATATTTCAATGTATATTGAAATAAAGGAAATTATTTATAAATCGAACACGGTTTTAAAAAGGGAATTATTTATAAAACAAATAGAGTTTTATAAAAGGGATATTTATTTAGAAAATAAATAGAATTGAAAAGGAAAATATTTATTTAGAAAATAAATAGAAATAAGAAATATTTATTTAGAAGATAATAAACCGTTGTAAATAAGGAATATTTGTAACGGTAAATAGAAGTTGTAAATAGGAAATATTTGTAACGATAATTAGAAGTTGTAAATAAGGAATATTTGTAACGGTAAATAGAAGTTGTAAATAGGAAATATTTGTAACGGTAATTAGAAGTTGTAAATAGGAAATATTTGTAACGGTAATTAGAAGTTGTAAATAGGAAATATTTGTAACGGTAAATAGAAGTTGTAAATAGGAAATATTTGTAACGGTAAATAGAAGTTGTAAATAGGAAATATTTGTAACGGTAAGTAAACGTTAAAAAGGGAAATAGTTGTAACGGAAAATAAACGTTATAAAAAGGAAATTGATGAGATATAAAAGAGATAATCGAAATAGAGTAATTGAATATTAGTCATTCAATTAGAAATAAACTGATTTGAGTTAGTCTATTATTAGTTAATCGAATAAGAATAGTCTAATATTAGCTAATCGAATTTAGTAAACCGAATACAAGTTAATCAAAAGGAGTTTATCGAATTTATTTATTCGATAGAGTTAATCAAAAGGAGTTTACTGAATTTAGTTATTCGATAGAGTTAAATCAATAGAGTTAATCGACTTATAGTATTCGAATAAGAGTAAAAGAAATAGAGTTAAACAATATTAGAAACTTACTAGAGATTGGTAAGTTGAATATTTTTCTGAGTGTTGATCTGATGTTGGTTTCGGCCTTCGGGGTTTATACTTAGAGAATTGTTCTCTTACTATTTTACAGTTAGGACTAATAGTTGTGGAATGGTAGTGATGCGTGAATGAGGATTGGAAATGTTTTCCAAATGTTAATAACATATATTTTCTAATTATAGAAAATAAGGAAATATGAATATATATATATATGTTGGATGATTGGATCGATAATTCCATTTGGAATTAAGATCGTTGTGTGAACATCGACAAGTTTTCAGTTGATAGTTATATCGCAGACTATCAAGTTTTGACCATTTTAACGTTGTTAATATGGAGAGACCGGTTGGATTTTTATCCAAAGAACCACTCTGTATTGGCATAAACGTTGCGAATATGCCAGAGAAAATTGAAGACGGAGTAAAGTGCAAGGGCTATTGTATAAGTCTTAGATAACAGTGCCTAAGATGGATGTACTGAATAGTGCCTTCGGTTTCGTTCAGTCCTAGAACGAACGTATATGGACGAGTGTCTGACAGAGTATTTCCAATGATCGAATGGGTTGGTCTGTATAAATATATATGGTTGCAACGGATTTATCCCTTAGCATAACATCCAAGATATTTGTATAAACCAACTAATGATTAACGGATCTGATAATGTGGCATTCAAAGTGATCGTGTTAACAATGAATGGAAAGTAAGCGTAGCTTCTAGCCTCACATCCGGTAAATGATAAAAATCGGGCAGGCAGCATGGCTAAGTCGGTCGCACCGAAGTAGGGTGTATAATCACCTATCTAGAGAATATTCATTTGCTTCTTTTAATCTATCAATGCTGTCCCATATATATACGGGAAACGATTTCTGATCCCAACCGTTGGTGATGTACATTTGATACACTCAAGCGAAATGAGTGGTCGGTCATGTGTGGCTGAGTTACAAGATGTTCTTGTTGAACTCCAGTGTATCGTTCCTAGAGTACACTGATCGGAAGGTGGTTCCATACCTTGTCATAGTTGGAAATCCATTACCAATACGTGCTTGCGGTTTTGATTGTATACTATATTTGTAGAACGTGAGATGAAAGCGTTTCTGCTAGATTGATATCTAATTGTATTTAGACATTATTATAATACCAGTGATACTGCTTTTCAAAGATGTTGGATTCTCATAAGGGAAAAACCCGTTCCGTATTCACGGCGTGGTCTTATGAGATATCATATACCTGTTAAAATGATTTGAGTTTACTCACACCAGTCCATGACTGACCCGGAGTTTATTTGTTTTGTTTCCCTAAACTCTTGGGTGCCTAAATTTGTACGGGCAGTCAAGTTGTCGGGATTTACAGATATACTGGAAGAGCTTGGAGCAGGAGGCTTCAGGATCATATAGCTATAGTTATTTCCGCTGTGTTGTAAGTGTTGTACTCTGCAATATTATTGTATACATATACTACTGTATTTCAAAAGTATGTTATATTTTATTCGTTCCGCTGTGAGATTCGTGTTACTCTGATGATGATGTTCTTCTTCTTCTATTCTACTAGTTCTATCTTATCTATCCTCACCCTCTATCTTCTTTCTAATAATTTCTTGAATTTCCAGTGCAATTTGGGGTTGGACTTGTGTTATTTAGTCAGCTCAAATTGGTCCGGATTTTCGGGTCACTACAGTTGGTATCAGAGCTTAAGTTAAGTTATTACCTTGGCTCTGTGGCGTGACTCAGTAGAGATGGGATTGGTAATATCCTAGATTGAGTTTGAGTGTATATATACGAGTGAACGTATTTGTTATTTGATATAAAAATTTGTTTTATACTGTGGAGCTTTATTGGTTAAGTGGCTTATGAAATCTGGTCGATACAGTAATGCAAACTGTGTTGATAGGAGTCACTAAACACTTGAATATGATGAACCGACATGGTACGTTTTGAAAAGAGGGTAAATTAAATAATTTTACCCAAGTATATATATTGGAAATATTATAATGTGTTGGTTGTTATTATAATCGAATACGATTATAAAAGTGAAATGGTTATAAATAACCAATCAGAATTCGTATAAGTGTTACATATGAATTAAATCTGAAATTAAAGTCAGAATTGAAATTTAAAACTGGAAATTCAGACCAGTGTTTGTAATTTAATCTGGATTAAGTATACGTGAATTTTAAAATCCTGGGAGGTTTTAAATTTGTTTTGATAAGGATATCTGGGATTGATTTCGAAATGGGAAGTGTTTAAAAGTGGTTTTGAAAGGAATATAGTATTGAACTCACTTCGGTCGCTGGGAAATAATTCCGATGATGGATCGATACATCATCGGTGTAATTTTCGAGTTGCTAAGTGACGGATTACTACCAAAGATTCTATTTTTGAAATTGTTTTGCAAAAACAAGTTATTCAGGAATTCAAAGGATTTTGAATTATTATTATGATTTCAAGTGATTTGAATAAACCCAGGAATTTAAATTCGGAAATTAAATTAACTTATGAGTTAAATAGATGAACTGGTAAAAGTGATTTATAAATTGGGATTTAACTTGAAATAAGTGAATATGTGTAACAACCCGAAAATCTGGGCCAGTTTAAAATTTTTATTTTGGCAATTTTAGCGAATTTTGAATATTTAAAATGAATTATTTTAAATAATATCGACGAGAAATTTATTTTGAATATAATTAGAACGTATATAGTATATACGTCGTCGTTAGGATATATAAATATTTATATATAATTATAAATAGAATTGAAAATGGCGCGGTAGTTCGATAATTCGATTTCAAACTTCAATTGAATGTACCGGGTGCAAAATAATCCGGATTTTAGTGAAACCAAAAATGATAGGATCTAATTTATAATATCTTTCTAACGGATGTAAGAAACTGAGATTTCACTTTAAAAATTGAGAGATATGTCCAGTTGAAAATTCTGAATAGTCGCTATGGAATTCAGGCCCTTAAAAATGGACATTTTGCAAATGACCTCGGATTTCGACGAAACCAGTTTTGTTGGGTCCGTGATGTTAAATTATTGCTAGGTTTCAAATTTCATAATTTTTCAAATCAATATGTGAGCGTGGCAAAGGAAACCGCGTTTGACCAGTTTCAGTTGAATTTAATCGACTGGAAAATGGCCATTTTCCCAACGGCCTCAGAATTCAACGAAATTAGTTTTGTTAGGACCGTATCGTCAATACGAAGCTAGAAAATATTTTTGTGGAATTTTTCGAGTTCGTATGTGACCCCGGTAATTTGAAATGTACGTTTAAAATTCAATAAAGTGATTTAAATGTAAATTCAACGGAAACTGATTCAAACAGTCGAATTGGCCTACGTGGCATATCCCATTGTGTTCGGAATGGGGGTAGAACGTTAGGGACGACAGTCGGTGGGTTCGATTCGGTGTACGAATAAAAAGTCAACCTTAGGTGAAATAAAATATAATAAAAAATTAATTTATATAAATCCTTTTCCTTATACCCCCCCTCCTTTTCCCCTTTCTCTCTACAGTTCAGATCGAAAATTAAAAAAAAAAAAAAAAGAGATGAACGACGGGGGAGGAAAACCGTCGCCCCATCGCCGTCGAAGCTCCACCGCCGTTGCCTCGGACCCGCCGCCTCGTTCTCTGCTCCCTCCTCCCCTCTCGTACCTCTCCATCCCGCTGGATTCGAAGACCACAACCCACCCCAAACCCGATGGAAACCGCCAGCCCCCTCTCGCGTCACCTGAGCGCCACCACCCCCCTTTTTTACCTCCGACCCCCTCCCTCCTCCGAACCCTAGACGAAGCCGACGCCCCCCCTTCGCATTCAGTAAGCATTTTTACTTTTATTTTTATTTTAGAGATTAAAAACTAATTCTGATTTATAAGAATTTAAAACCAGAAATTTTATTTATAAGAATTTAAAACCAGAAATTTTATTTATAAGAATTTAAAACCAGAAATTTTATTTATAAGAATTTAAAACCAGAAATTTTATTTATAAGAATTTAAAACCAGAATTTTTATTTAGTTTAAAACCAGATTTTTATTTAGTTTAAAACCAGAATTTTATTTATAGTTTAAAACCAGAATTTTATTTAATTTAAAACCAGAAATTTTATTTATAAGAATTTAAAACCAGAAATTTTATTTAATTTAAAACCAGAAATTTTATTTATAAGAATTTAAAACCAGAAATTTTATTTATAAGAATTTAAAACCAGAAATTTTATTTATAAGAATTTAAAACCAGAAATTTTATTTATAAGAATTTAAAACCAGAAATTTTATTTATAAGAATTTAAAACCAGAAATTTTATTTATAAGAATTTAAAACCAGAAATTTTATTTATAAGAATTTAAAACCAGAATTTTTATTTAGTTTAAAACCAGAATTTTATTTATAGTTTAAAACCAGAATTTTATTTAATGTTAAAACCAGAGAAGAGATTTTTAAAATGTTAAAGAACAGACTTTTAAAAATGTTAAAGACGAGATTTTTAAAAATGATTAAAAACTGATTTTTACATTGTTAAAAAGAAAAGAAACTGAAATTGTCATTGATTCAAAAATACAAGCAATCTTGATTTGAAAATAAAAGGACATCACTTTTGAAAATATAATGGAGAATATAAAAATAAGATTTTTATATATTGAACTTTGAAGTAAAAATATGATTTTTATATATTGAACTTCGAACTAAAAATTCGATTTTTATATATTGAATAGCAAACTAAAAATATGATTTTTGATATATAGAACTTCGAATAAAAATATGATTTTTATATATATAGTGACTACGGGCAATGAAGATGACGAAGAGGCGATAACGAAGAAGATTTCTATCAATGAAGAGCCGTGGAGCTAGGATAGCTATCGGTGAGAATCTCTCACTCTAAATTTCTTTTCTAGTTATATATATATACTAGGATGCAGACGGTGCTTAGTAGCACCCGACACAACCGTCCACAGACCATGGACTTGTTTGTTTGACTGTTTGGTAATTGATTGCGATATTGGTTTGAATGTGGTTTGTGGTGTGAAAAATCGAATCGATAAATTGGTTAGGATTAGACGTGCGCCGTTATAAGGCGTAGGAGTAAGGCTAGGTTAGACCCTTACTCCAAATTTTGTGGTTTGAAAAATGAAATTGATTTGATTGATGAGTGAATGGCGTGGGCCTTCACTAGACCGGGGATAAGGCTAGGCCTCGTCCCGTTTCTAGTATCGTGCCGTTATGCCGCCGAAATTTTCTAAAATATGTTAGAAAAATAAAAATATCATTTTATTGAATAAATGAATTGAATAGAAATTCATAGGTTGAAATAAAATGTTTTATCGTTAAAAATATAATTTTTAACGTGAATATGAAAATAGTGAAGTGAATAAATAAATATTCATTTACAAACCAGATGGTTTGTTTATGTACACTTATTTGAATGACATTGATTAGGACGATAAATTTTATACATCGCCCAACTGCACAACTAAAATCTGTGTTTGATTGTTTGAAACCCCACACGGGTGTTGGGATGAAATTTGAAGTTCACTCATCCTGATTGATTAAAAATGTCGATCGATCGATTGACAGGCTGTTATAAGCGTTGAATATCTATATTTGATGCTTATACAGTGTAGTGCACTTTGGTTGATGATTGATTATTTTTCAATGCTATGATATACATGTGTTGTATGAAAATCCATATAATTAACTTTATATGGTAATTGATTGGGCCTCATTCCAATTTGAAAAATAAATAATATTATAAAATAAAAGTTCATGTGTTGACAGTACTCATTCATTGAGATTGGTCATGTGTTGAACGAAATATTTTGATAATAACAACTATTTTGAAAATAGAAATTTATGAAGCCGTGTTGATTAGATTGACGCCATTTTGACGTGAACGATATTTATATCGATTTTATTGAATTCAAAATGAATTGAAAACGATTTCGAAATGAATTGAATTGAAAACGATTTCGAAATGAATTGAATTGAAAACGATTTCGAAATGAAATGAATTGAAAACGATTTCGAAATGAATTGAATTGAAAACGATTTCGAAATGAAATGAATTGAAAACGAATTCGAAATGAATTGAATTGAAAACGATTTCGAAATGAATTGAATTGAAAACGATTTCGAAATGAATTGAATCGAAAACGAATTCGAAATGAATTGAATTGAAAACGAATTCAAAGTGAATTGAATTGAAAATGAATTCAAATTGAATTGAAATTTGAATTGAATTGAAATTTGAATTGAATAGAAATGAATTTTAAAACGAATTTATAAGGAAGAATTCAATTTTGCTTTGAATTGAAATGGAAGTTAAAATAGGTTTTGAAACGATTTTTAAACTATTTATATAATTCGTTTTAAATAGAAATCGACGAAATATATATTATATATATTTTATATATAATATAATGGCCTGAATAGAACGCGCCGCGCCGCGGCAGTTCGTGAATTTCGACCATTTATTTCAAACGAACATTACGGGAGATCCGACCGTCGGATTCTCCTAAAACCGGAACCGTTGGGTTCGTATCGAAAAGAGCTTTCTAATGAATGTTAGAAATTTGAAATCTAACGGTTGGATTTGGAGATACGTCCAAATCAAATTCGAAAAAGGTCGCTGTAAGTGCAGTTCGATGGCCGTTAATGGAAATCGACTGTACGGGCCTTGATAAAATTATTAAAAATAGTAATAATTTGTGTAAAATCATAAGAAATGATTTGTGAAAGTTTGGGATGAAAAACTCCATATTTGAAAAGATAAAAATAGATTTTTATCGAAATGAACTAGTTTTGAACTAGAATTATAATTCTATTTATTTTTAAATAAATAAATTGAATTCGAAAAGGGTTTTAAAAGTAACCAAAATTCCAATGATTGCATTGGAGTGGATTTGAATCGAAATTGTCTTCGGAATATTTCGATGTTGGAATTCGTGATTATACAGGTGTTGTTATGGAAATTTGAAAGATATATATGTATATCGTTATTTCCAATACGACATTTGTTAGTCGTAGAATTCGATATTGAATATAAGCCGATATATTTTCTATTCAGAGCCTTGTATTGAATATCGAATGTGATTTGGGTTTGTCGTGAATGGTGTCTTCACTAACACTGTTCTTGAACCCAGTTGAGAAAAGATTAAATCTTTTTATTTAGATTTAATGAAGTGTACCAATTAAATGATATTTAATTGGAATTGAATTGGTATTGATTTTTGGGTTTATCGTGAACAGTGTTTTAAATAACACTTGTTCTTTAACCCGATAATTAATGGAATGTGATTTGGGTTTATCGTGAACCGTGTTTTAAATGACACTGATTCTTTAACCCAGTCGAAGATTAAAACTAAGTGGAGTTTTAATGAATCTTTAATTAGATTGAAAAGATCGAGAATGGAGTATCACCAGTTTTGCTCCAGTCGATAGTTAAATCTTTAATTAGATTTGAACGTGAAATTTAGAAACTAACTGTCGGTTAGCCAAGAAGAAGGGTTTTCTGGATATTGATCTGATGTTGGTTTCGGCCTTCGGGGTTAATATTTGGGGAATTATTCTCTTGATTAATTTACGGTTAGTGACTGATGAATTGGAATGAGGCGTATGTTGTGTTTGTGTAACACTTATTTAAAATATACGCGAGTTATTCGGAAAGACCGGGTTTATCCCATTCTGAATAACTGATACGACGATAAGTCGAAGATGAAGACGATGGTCGAAGACCGGAGGTCTTCACGTCGTTTGGGTAATTACTGATGATCTTGATTGGGCTGTACACCCAAGAAGATGGAAACAGTTAGTGATCGTCCAGACGTACTTGGAGATCGATGGATATGCGGGGTACTAGGTGCCTCCGGTTTCGTTCAGACCCAGAACGGACTTGTAAATGGACTGTGTGTCTGACATTGGATTTTAGTCCGTGTGATTGATCTCTATTAAATATATATCTGTTTGGCGGCGGAGAATTTATTCTCTTGCTTAACGCCCTTCTCTGAGACGTACGAACTCAGGGGTTATATATTGATGGATATCAAACGCATGGAGTGAATTGCCTGTGTGGCATGCCTAAGTGGCAATTGATCGAGGCTTCTGTTGAAAAGCAAAGTCTTGTGGTGATGATCAAAGCACGGCCTTTGTGGCGTAGCTTTGTGTAACGTTTGCTTCGCGAGTTTCACACCCGGTATGAACCAAAAACGGGAGAGGACCTCAGGGAGGGCATGCGTTTCTTTCTAGTTAGAAGTGGCGTCAGTGGTTTTACACGCCCTGACGAGTTTGACTTATGTGGTTGTTGCTGTTGCGAGGCGCCTCGGATTGATCGGTCGTTCTCGAACCGATGGAGTCATTTAGTTGGCTCGTTTACGCCCCATAGGGGCGGGGAAACGTATTGTTCAGGCACTATAATCCACATCGGTGGACCGGCCCTGTCGCTCCATGGGGCAGTTGCGGCTGTTCCTGTGGCTCGGGCTAGAGAGTCACGAATCGGTGGAGGACGATCCCTGGCCTCGGTTCATAGATGGAAATCCAATTTCCAAATACGTAACTTTGCGGTTTTATTTGTAAACCTATATATGGCGACATAGTGGCATGGGACGCTCATGCCGCCTATGATTGATACTTATGATTTGAAGTTGTTTTATACACTATGCACTTATAATAGTATCAAATGATTTGTTTTAAAACGTATCAAGCATTCTTTGGCTGTTATAAGGGAAAACCCTATCCTCCGGCTTGCGTTGCATTGTGTGATGGGAACTGGGTCTTATAATAGCTTCATTGTTCTTTATTTAGCATTGCGCTGTTGTTTTATGCACTGGTATTCTTGGGAGGAAACCCGTTCCGTGTTATACGGCGTGGTCCCTTGATTTACCTAACTTTTAAAATAAAGAATAATAACTGTTTTAGTTCTCACACCAGTCCCATGACTGACCTGGAGTTTATTGTTTTAACCTAAACTCTGGGTGCCCTTATTTTGACACGGGCAGCTAGTAGTTTTGGTTTTGCAGATTTATATTCACGGGATCCTGGTTTACAGCTGGAACGGTATCCGGAAAGCTTTGTATCCGTATATCTCTTCTAGTTGTGTATTGTATTATTTTCCGCTGCTATGTATTTAAATGTAATTTAAATCTCTGATATTTTTGTGTAATATTCATTTATACTCTGTATATTCTTGTAATCTGATGCATTGTTGTAATATACAATGAAACGTTCTTTTATATGTGTTCTGTTGTGGTTTGTTCTCGAACTATCCGACACTTTCCTTTACGGGGAAGTTGCGGGTCTTTACACGTGGTATCAGAGCTTTGGTTTACAGAGCTCGAGAACAAGACACATTAGAACCATACGAAAGAATTCATCAGATATTGGATTAGTAATATCCAATTAGAATGACTCGTTAGAGATAGGATCAGTAGTATCCTAGAACGAGTGTGAAGAGTATATTTTTCAAATCAAAACAATTTTGTTTTGAAAATTTAAATCATTCTATACGTATTTGAATATTTATTTATTTTGAATGTGGACAATCTAGTATATAAAGGTTTTGCATATACGCGTCATGAACGTATATCCGAAGTTTTAATATATTAGATAGATATAGAGTCACACTCTAGGCACCCGGACATGGTCCTGATGATGAAGTATACCATCACCAGTATTTATTTTCGAGTGACGAAGGCGTGATTTTCTATATATTTCCATTAGGCTGGTGTGAGAACCCAAAACTTATATAGTTAGAACACATTGTTGTGAATTGGCATCAAAAACATGATTTTCTTTATATATGTCAAAATTATGAATTTGAAACTCTAATTCACTAATTGATTGATGTTTGGGTTGTTTGTTTATTTGTTTGATAATTTTGAACCATTTAGCCTAATTGAACCAAATATTGTATTATATTGAAATTGGTCGCATTTGCTTGCATATACATATACTTACATTGAACAGGTCATAGCAAGGAGGCTAGAGCAGAGAATAAAATTTGTTTGCCCGACAAATAGGTACATGTTTACTACATAATCTCCTGTTTTGTTTGGGTAATGATGATTTTGTGAGCCTATTGGCTAGCCGCTTGGCTTTTTCTGTTTCTTTTTGAGATCTGAAGGACCGGGGAAGCTATTTGAAATTCCCCGATGCTCCCGGTGCAGGGGAGGTTATGGCGAAATTTTTCAAAAATTTAGGGTGTTAGCCAAATTTTTGAAATTTTGAAAATTCTCAGAAACTGAAAGGTTAGAGAATGAAAGCCAGATCGAACGTAGGGCTGAATAATCAAACCACTTTCGACTTTGTTCCTTTTCGGGGACGAAAAGTTTTAAGTGGGGGAGATTGTAACAACCCGAAAATCTGGGCCAGTTTAAAATTTTTATTTTGGCAATTTTAGCGAATTTTGAATATTTAAAATGAATTATTTTAAATAATATCGACGAGAAATTTATTTTGAATATAATTAGAACGTATATAGTATATACGTCGTCGTTAGGATATATAAATATTTATATATAATTATAAATAGAATTGAAAATGGCGCGGTAGTTCGATAATTCGATTTCAAACTTCAATTGAATGTACCGGGTGCAAAATAATCCGGATTTTAGTGAAACCAAAAATGATAGGATCTAATTTATAATATCTTTCTAACGGATGTAAGAAACTGAGATTTCACTTTAAAAATTGAGAGATATGTCCAGTTGAAAATTCTGAATAGTCGCTATGGAATTCAGGCCCTTAAAAATGGACATTTTGCAAATGACCTCGGATTTCGAAGAAACCAGTTTTGTTGGGTCCGTGATGTTAAATTATTGCTAGGTTTCAAATTTCATAATTTTTCAAATCAATATGTGAGCGTGGCAAAGGAAACCGCGTTTGACCAGTTTCAGTTGAATTTAATCGACTGGAAAATGGCCATTTTCCCAACGGCCTCAGAATTCAACGAAATTAGTTTTGTTAGGACCGTATCGTCAATACGAAGCTAGAAAATATTTTTGTGGAATTTTTCGAGTTCGTATGTGACCCCGGTAATTTGAAATGTACGTTTAAAATTCAATAAAGTGATTTAAATGTAAATTCAACGGAAACTGATTCAAACAGTCGAATTGGCCTACGTGGCATATCCCATTGTGTTCGGAATGGGGGTAGAACGTTAGGGACGACAGTCGGTGGGTTCGATTCGGTGTACGAATAAAAAGTCAACCTTAGGTGAAATAAAATATAATAAAAAATTAATTTATATAAATCCTTTTCCTTATACCCCCCCTCCTTTTCCCCTTTCTCTCTACAGTTCAGATCGAAAATTAAAAAAAAAAGAAAAAAAAGAGATGAACGACGGGGGAGGAAAACCGTCGCCCCATCGCCGTCGAAGCTCCACCGCCGTTGCCTCGGACCCGCCGCCTCGTTCTCTGCTCCCTCCTCCCCTCTCGTACCTCTCCATCCCGCTGGATTCGAAGACCACAACCCACCCCAAACCCGATGGAAACCGCCAGCCCCCTCTCGCGTCACCTGAGCGCCACCACCCCCCTTTTTTACCTCCGACCCCCTCCCTCCTCCGAACCCTAGACGAAGCCGACGCCCCCCCTTCGCATTCAGTAAGCATTTTTACTTTTATTTTTATTTTAGAGATTAAAAACTAATTCTGATTTATAAGAATTTAAAACCAGAAATTTTATTTATAAGAATTTAAAACCAGAAATTTTATTTATAAGAATTTAAAACCAGAAATTTTATTTATAAGAATTTAAAACCAGAAATTTTATTTATAAGAATTTAAAACCAGAATTTTTATTTAGTTTAAAACCAGATTTTTATTTAGTTTAAAACCAGAATTTTATTTATAGTTTAAAACCAGAATTTTATTTAATTTAAAACCAGAAATTTTATTTATAAGAATTTAAAACCAGAAATTTTATTTAATTTAAAACCAGAAATTTTATTTATAAGAATTTAAAACCAGAAATTTTATTTAATTTAAAACCAGAAATTTTATTTATAAGAATTTAAAACCAGAAATTTTATTTATAAGAATTTAAAACCAGAAATTTTATTTATAAGAATTTAAAACCAGAAATTTTATTTATAAGAATTTAAAACCAGAAATTTTATTTATAAGAATTTAAAACCAGAAATTTTATTTATAAGAATTTAAAACCAGAAATTTTATTTATAAGAATTTAAAACCAGAATTTTTATTTAGTTTAAAACCAGAATTTTATTTATAGTTTAAAACCAGAATTTTATTTAATGTTAAAACCAGAGAAGAGATTTTTAAAATGTTAAAGAACAGACTTTTAAAAATGTTAAAGACGAGATTTTTAAAAATGATTAAAAACTGATTTTTACATTGTTAAAAAGAAAAGAAACTGAAATTGTCATTGATTCAAAAATACAAGCAATCTTGATTTGAAAATAAAAGGACATCACTTTTGAAAATATAATGGAGAATATAAAAATAAGATTTTTATATATTGAACTTTGAAGTAAAAATATGATTTTTATATATTGAACTTCGAACTAAAAATTCGATTTTTATATATTGAATAGCAAACTAAAAATATGATTTTTGATATATAGAACTTCGAATAAAAATATGATTTTTATATATATAGTGACTACGGGCAATGAAGATGACGAAGAGGCGATAACGAAGAAGATTTCTATCAATGAAGAGCCGTGGAGCTAGGATAGCTATCGGTGAGAATCTCTCACTCTAAATTTCTTTTCTAGTTATATATATATACTAGGATGCAGACGGTGCTTAGTAGCACCCGACACAACCGTCCACAGACCATGGACTTGTTTGTTTGACTGTTTGGTAATTGATTGCGATATTGGTTTGAATGTGGTTTGTGGTGTGAAAAATCGAATCGATAAATTGGTTAGGATTAGACGTGCGCCGTTATAAGGCGTAGGAGTAAGGCTAGGTTAGACCCTTACTCCAAATTTTGTGGTTTGAAAAATGAAATTGATTTGATTGATGAGTGAATGGCGTGGGCCTTCACTAGACCGGGGATAAGGCTAGGCCTCGTCCCGTTTCTAGTATCGTGCCGTTATGCCGCCGAAATTTTCTAAAATATGTTAGAAAAATAAAAATATCATTTTATTGAATAAATGAATTGAATAGAAATTCATAGGTTGAAATAAAATGTTTTATCGTTAAAAATATAATTTTTAACGTGAATATGAAAATAGTGAAGTGAATAAATAAATATTCATTTACAAACCAGATGGTTTGTTTATGTACACTTATTTGAATGACATTGATTAGGACGATAAATTTTATACATCGCCCAACTGCACAACTAAAATCTGTGTTTGATTGTTTGAAACCCCACACGGGTGTTGGGATGAAATTTGAAGTTCACTCATCCTGATTGATTAAAAATGTCGATCGATCGATTGACAGGCTGTTATAAGCGTTGAATATCTATATTTGATGCTTATACAGTGTAGTGCACTTTGGTTGATGATTGATTATTTTTCAATGCTATGATATACATGTGTTGTATGAAAATCCATATAATTAACTTTATATGGTAATTGATTGGGCCTCATTCCAATTTGAAAAATAAATAATATTATAAAATAAAAGTTCATGTGTTGACAGTACTCATTCATTGAGATTGGTCATGTGTTGAACGAAATATTTTGATAATAACAACTATTTTGAAAATAGAAATTTATGAAGCCGTGTTGATTAGATTGACGCCATTTTGACGTGAACGATATTTATATCGATTTTATTGAATTCAAAATGAATTGAAAACGATTTCGAAATGAATTGAATTGAAAACGATTTCGAAATGAATTGAATTGAAAACGATTTCGAAATGAAATGAATTGAAAACGATTTCGAAATGAATTGAATTGAAAACGATTTCGAAATGAAATGAATTGAAAACGAATTCGAAATGAATTGAATTGAAAACGATTTCGAAATGAATTGAATTGAAAACGATTTCGAAATGAATTGAATCGAAAACGAATTCGAAATGAATTGAATTGAAAACGAATTCAAAGTGAATTGAATTGAAAATGAATTCAAATTGAATTGAAATTTGAATTGAATTGAAATTTGAATTGAATAGAAATGAATTTTAAAACGAATTTATAAGGAAGAATTCAATTTTGCTTTGAATTGAAATGGAAGTTAAAATAGGTTTTGAAACGATTTTTAAACTATTTATATAATTCGTTTTAAATAGAAATCGACGAAATATATATTATATATATTTTATATATAATATAATGGCCTGAATAGAACGCGCCGCGCCGCGGCAGTTCGTGAATTTCGACCATTTATTTCAAACGAACATTACGGGAGATCCGACCGTCGGATTCTCCTAAAACCGGAACCGTTGGGTTCGTATCGAAAAGAGCTTTCTAATGAATGTTAGAAATTTGAAATCTAACGGTTGGATTTGGAGATACGTCCAAATCAAATTCGAAAAAGGTCGCTGTAAGTGCAGTTCGATGGCCGTTAATGGAAATCGACTGTACGGGCCTTGATAAAATTATTAAAAATAGTAATAATTTGTGTAAAATCATAAGAAATGATTTGTGAAAGTTTGGGATGAAAAACTCCATATTTGAAAAGATAAAAATAGATTTTTATCGAAATGAACTAGTTTTGAACTAGAATTATAATTCTATTTATTTTTAAATAAATAAATTGAATTCGAAAAGGGTTTTAAAAGTAACCAAAATTCCAATGATTGCATTGGAGTGGATTTGAATCGAAATTGTCTTCGGAATATTTCGATGTTGGAATTCGTGATTATACAGGTGTTGTTATGGAAATTTGAAAGATATATATGTATATCGTTATTTCCAATACGACATTTGTTAGTCGTAGAATTCGATATTGAATATAAGCCGATATATTTTCTATTCAGAGCCTTGTATTGAATATCGAATGTGATTTGGGTTTGTCGTGAATGGTGTCTTCACTAACACTGTTCTTGAACCCAGTTGAGAAAAGATTAAATCTTTTTATTTAGATTTAATGAAGTGTACCAATTAAATGATATTTAATTGGAATTGAATTGGTATTGATTTTTGGGTTTATCGTGAACAGTGTTTTAAATAACACTTGTTCTTTAACCCGATAATTAATGGAATGTGATTTGGGTTTATCGTGAACCGTGTTTTAAATGACACTGATTCTTTAACCCAGTCGAAGATTAAAACTAAGTGGAGTTTTATTGAATCTTTAATTAGATTGAAAAGATCGAGAATGGAGTATCACCAGTTTTGCTCCAGTCGATAGTTAAATCTTTAATTAGATTTGAACGTGAAATTTAGAAACTAACTGTCGGTTAGCCAAGCAGAAGGGTTTTCTGGATATTGATCTGATGTTGGTTTCGGCCTTCGGGGTTAATATTTGGGGAATTATTCTCTTGATTAATTTACGGTTAGTGACTGATGAATTGGAATGAGGCGTATGTTGTGTTTGTGTAACACTTATTTAAAATATACGCGAGTTATTCGGAAAGACCGGGTTTATCCCATTCTGAATAACTGATACGACGATAAGTCGAAGATGAAGACGATGGTCGAAGACCGGAGGTCTTCACGTCGTTTGGGTAATTACTGATGATCTTGATTGGGCTGTACACCCAAGAAGATGGAAACAGTTAGTGATCGTCCAGACGTACTTGGAGATCGATGGATATGCGGGGTACTAGGTGCCTCCGGTTTCGTTCAGACCCAGAACGGACTTGTAAATGGACTGTGTGTCTGACATTGGATTTTAGTCCGTGTGATTGATCTCTATTAAATATATATCTGTTTGGCGGCGGAGAATTTATTCTCTTGCTTAACGCCCTTCTCTGAGACGTACGAACTCAGGGGTTATATATTGATGGATATCAAACGCATGGAGTGAATTGCCTGTGTGGCATGCCTAAGTGGCAATTGATCGAGGCTTCTGTTGAAAAGCAAAGTCTTGTGGTGATGATCAAAGCACGGCCTTTGTGGCGTAGCTTTGTGTAACGTTTGCTTCGCGAGTTTCACACCCGGTATGAACCAAAAACGGGAGAGGACCTCAGGGAGGGCATGCGTTTCTTTCTAGTTAGAAGTGGCGTCAGTGGTTTTACACGCCCTGACGAGTTTGACTTATGTGGTTGTTGCTGTTGCGAGGCGCCTCGGATTGATCGGTCGTTCTCGAACCGATGGAGTCATTTAGTTGGCTCGTTTACGCCCCATAGGGCGGGGAAACGTATTGTTCAGGCACTATAATCCACATCGGTGGACCGGCCCTGTCGCTCCATGGGGCAGTTGCGGCTGTTCCTGTGGCTCGGGCTAGAGAGTCACGAATCGGTGGAGGACGATCCCTGGCCTCGGTTCATAGATGGAAATCCAATTTCCAAATACGTAACTTTGCGGTTTTATTTGTAAACCTATATATGGCGACATAGTGGCATGGGACGCTCATGCCGCCTATGATTGATACTTATGATTTGAAGTTGTTTTATACACTATGCACTTATAATAGTATCAAATGATTTGTTTTAAAACGTATCAAGCATTCTTTGGCTGTTATAAGGGAAAACCCTATCCTCCGGCTTGCGTTGCATTGTGTGATGGGAACTGGGTCTTATAATAGCTTCATTGTTCTTTATTTAGCATTGCGCTGTTGTTTTATGCACTGGTATTCTTGGGAGGAAACCCGTTCCGTGTTATACGGCGTGGTCCCTTGATTTACCTAACTTTTAAAATAAAGAATAATAACTGTTTTAGTTCTCACACCAGTCCCATGACTGACCTGGAGTTTATTGTTTTAACCTAAACTCTGGGTGCCCTTATTTTGACACGGGCAGCTAGTAGTTTTGGTTTTGCAGATTTATATTCACAGGATCCTGGTTTACAGCTGGAACGGTATCCGGAAAGCTTTGTATCCGTATATCTCTTCTAGTTGTGTATTGTATTATTTTCCGCTGCTATGTATTTAAATGTAATTTAAATCTCTGATATTTCTGTGTAATATTCATTTATACTCTGTATATTCTTGTAATCTGATGCATTGTTGTAATATACAATGAAACGTTCTTTTATATGTGTTCTGTTGTGGTTTGTTCTCGAACTATCCGACACTTTCGTTTACGGGGAAGTTGCGGGTCTTTACAATATGAAATTGAGTTGGGAAGTTGAGAGATTGAAATTTGAGATTAGAGTTTGAATGGAATTTTACTTGAGAACAAGCCAATAATTGTGTTGAGAATAAAGACAGACTGGAGTTGATTTGGATGGCATGATATATGCAAAATTGATAGCAGATGGTAGGGATATAATGATATACCCGACAAAAAGGTACAAGTTTATATTTGATATAAGCATGAGATTTATGAGCCGATTTGGCAAGCCACTTGGCTGTTTGATTTTCTTTTGGGTTGGAGAAGGCCTAGAGAGGCGAGTTGTGATTTGACGTATCGACCAGTACAAAGGAGGTTATGGCGAAATTTTCCGAAAATTTAAAGTGTTAGAAAATTTTCAGAATTTTTGAAAATTTAGTAAGTCGGAATGAGTTAATATTTTAATCAGAATTTAAGTGGTTCAGTGAAACCGGAGTTAAGAGGTAAACAGATAAATTTTTACCCAGTAGATAGGGTCGTCCTCTACCTTAGCAATTTCGAGGACGAAATTATTTTAAGTGGGGAAGAATGTAATGACCCGGATATTTGACAGTGTAATAATTAACTTATTTAATTTTTTAAATAATGAATATATTATTTAATCGACGACGTTAGAACGTATAATTATATTATAATTAAAATCGAGCTTGAAATGACGCTGCAGTTCGTAATTTGGCGATTCGAACTTCAACTGAATGTACAGGATTCGTTTTAAATCGGATTTCTGTGAAACAAGAAACGTGTGGAGCAGGTGGATTATATCTTTCTAGTGGAAGAGAAAAATCAGGATTTCGTCGTGTAGATTTTGAGATATTTCCAAATCAAATTTTAAAATAGTCGCTATAGAATCGTTTATCGACCATAACGGTTTATTCGATATAACTAGAAATCGGGTTTGAATTTAGACAAGGTTCTTTTGGGAAGTAGCGATAATTTAATTTTTAGAATTTTACTGTAATTTTTAATTAATTAAATAAACAACTTTTTATTTGGAGTAGTTGGCACCCTGTATCAACATTTCGGGGTTTCAAAATATGAGTCCATCTACCGATATTTTTATATTTCTGGGGTCGTGGTACCTTATTGAATACCATGATATCTTTACTTCTGTTGTTAGAACTTCATAAGTGAACTGATTTTTCCACAGCAGGGCACGCTATAATGGTCACCGTAAAACCTATGAGTGAGGCATTTACTAAGCATGAAATCCCTGAAACAAATACGTTAAAATACACTTGAACTTGCGACCACACATTAGAAGAACGAGATAACCATGATATACACGCGACATTTGATATTTTATGTATTAAAACAAAACAAAAAGATTCCTTCACTGCTAAGTTATATAGTCACGTTCCTATCCTAGTTGCCATACATTTCTACCCTGTGGTCCCTACCTCCAATTCAACATCACCGACAGGATAACATAACAAATACATTAAAACATGATTTACGCACATACTTGACAAGTAAACAATTGTTTCCAGATATGAATAAAGAGTAGAATATAAAGTAAAATATATATGTAATCGTTCCCTTCATTAGTAAGTTTGGGGTACAACCTCCTTTGTCAACGCCTACTGCTCTACACACTACACATCAGTGTCTTGGCTAATCAAAGGAAGACTTTCACCTTAAGGAACAAAGAGGGGACGTACGCTGTCTTTTCTGCTGCAAAGCTATGTCTAATTAAATCAAACAGCTACCGAATAGACAACTCATTCCAGACCTGAGGACAGACATATGCGTAGACTTCGACCTTAAGTTTGTTAACTTATATAAAACGCAGCCGCCACAAAGGGTTTTCCAGCAAAAGGAAACGCAGAGATTAAACTCAAAATAAAAGCAAAACAAATTTTTGTAAATCGCGATCTTCATATATGAACTCAAGAGGAGGGCGGTGCAACAACGCGAAATACAGGAGGAGGGGGTTTAAATTGCTGGAAATTTGTAAAGAGAAGAGAAAGGGGAAATAGTCGTGACTGGAAGTGAATAACAGGGGGGAAGACGTGCTGTGGCAGGATGTAAAAGAGGAGGGTGAAGCTCGATGCTTGCTGAGTGGTGCACCTTTCCATGGCAGCAAGGTGAAGTAGCAGATGGCGAATGAAGCAGTGGGATGCTGTGAATGGATAAGCATGGAGTGGAGGAGACTGTAGCGTATGTGGTGATTGCCGTGTAGAAAAGGTAAAGAAGGAATAGTAGTGGGGGAATTTCATGAAGATGTGAAGTACTTTGTTAGTTGGTTGCTGTGTATAGTAGGAAAGGGTTTTAAAAGAACGTGGGTTCAGACTTCATGTTTCGGAGACCGGTTAGCAATGGCGTGGTGATAAACGTGGAACAGGCGATCTGAAAACTGGGAGGAGCAATGGATAAAATGGACATACAGGGGAGCTCTCGCATGTTCTTATTTGTGAGAGAAAGAGCAGTTTTTTTGTATTGGGGAAGAACATGTAGCGGGTTGATTGGTTGTGGTTTCATGGGTCCCCGAGGTGAAATGAAGACGTTACGGTGATGATAAGTTCTGCCATGTTAAGAGGAGCTACAGGGATCGGTTTATATATTCTTTGACTGGGAAAATAAGGGAAGGAGTGGGACGAGTTAAGAGATGAAATAGTGTGATTTTAGTTTGTGGAAATTGGAGAGAGAAGGGACGTGAAGAAGGGTAATGAGGAAAGTGTTTAAGGTGGCCTAATCTTGTTTAAGAAATGGTGTTAAGATTGAAAGTTGAAACGCGGGTCCTGGTTATTTACAAAGGAGCGTGGGCCATAAGTGAATGGGCCGGGTCAAAGAGGTTAAGCCCGTTTAATTATAATTAAGTCTTACTTTTTATTTAAATAGTGTATAACTTCGTAAAATCATAACTTGACCATACGATATTAGATTGACGAACTGTGAGTTGCGTTGGGACCGTATGGACGAGAGCTTCACAATGAAGCTGACTGGAAGTGGATTGGAGATCGTTTGAATTTATGGCGAAATAAATTGTTTGATTCAAATCAAACAACAGTTTATCGTTCTTTAACGATGAACTGCAAAAGTGAGTAAAACTCACTAACTTTCCTCAATTTATATTTTAATATAAATTGTACTTTATTTATTGACTGCTGTATATTGATTGTTAAACTGGACTGTTAAATAGATTTGATTGAAAACGTAGTTATAGTTAATCTATGTACTGTTGATCAAATATGGTTCTGTACAGCAGGATATTTCATTTCAAAATGAAATATGATATATATTATACTATGTAACATCTGTGGATGCAAGGAGACAGGTTGGAGGAATCCGACTGGATTCCTCAACAATTATTTTACTGTTTTCATATATTGTGATATATGTGTGATTTATATTCTGTTATTGATTATGGATGTTAGAACGATATTGATCATCGTTGTTTGATATTTTGAATATCATAAGAAACCCTGAGTTGTAAAAAGGAATATTTCAATGTATATTGAAATAAAGGAAATTATTTATAAATTGAACACGGTTTTAAAAAGGGAATTATTTATAAAACAAATAGAGTTTTATAAAAGGGATATTTATTTAGAAAATAAATAGAATTGAAAAGGAAAATATTTATTTAGAAAATAAATAGAAATAAGAAATATTTATCTAGAAGATAATAAACCGTTGTAAATAAGGAATATTTGTAACGGTAAATAGAAGTTGTAAATAGGAAATATTTGTAACGGTAATTAGAAGTTGTAAATAAGGAATATTTGTAACGGTAAATAGAAGTTGTAAATAGGAAATATTTGTAACGGTAATTAGAAGTTGTAAATAGGAAATATTTGTAACGGTAATTAGAAGTTGTAAATAGGAAATATTTGTAACGGTAAATAGAAGTTGTAAATAGGAAATATTTGTAACGGTAAATAGAAGTTGTAAATAGGAAATATTTGTAACGGTAAGTAAACGTTAAAAAGGGAAATAGTTGTAACGGAAAATAAACGTTATAAAAAGGAAATTGATGAGATATAAAAGAGATAATCGAAATAGAGTAATTGAATATTAGTCATTCAATTAGAAATAACCTGATTTGAGTTAGTCTAATATTAGTTAATCGAATAAGAATAGTCTAATATTAGCTAATCGAATTTAGTAAACCGAATACAAGTTAATCAAAAGGAGTTTATCGAATTTAGTTATTCGATAGAGTTAATCAAAAGGAGTTTATCGAATTTAGTTATTCGATAGAGTTAAATCAATAGAGTTAATCGACTAATAGTATTCGAATAAGAGTAAAAGAAATAGAGTTAAACAATATTAGAAACTGACTAGAGATTGGTAAGTTGAATATTTTTCTGAGTGTTGGTCTGATGTTGGTTTCGGCCTTCGGGGTTTATACTTAGAGAATTGTTCTCTTACTAGTTTACAGTTAGGGACTAATAGTTATGGAATAGTAGTGATGCGTGAATGAGGATTGGAAATGTTTTCCAAATGTTAATAACATATATTTTCTAATTATAGAAAATAAGGAAATATGAATATATATATGTTGGATGATTGGATCGATAATTCCATTTGGAATTAAGATCGTTGTGTGAACATCGATAAGTTTTCAGTTGATAGTTAAATCACAGACTATCAAGTTTTGACCATT
Source organism: Allium sativum (assembly GCA_030737875.1). Taxonomy (NCBI): domain Eukaryota; kingdom Viridiplantae; phylum Streptophyta; class Magnoliopsida; order Asparagales; family Amaryllidaceae; genus Allium; species Allium sativum. The sequence goes on along the minus strand of CM060923.1, from coordinate 477,395,031 downwards.
TTAACGTTGTTAATATGGAGAGACCGGTTGGATTTTTATCCAAAGAACCACTCTGTATTGGCATGAGCGTTGCGAATACGCCAGAGAAAATTGAAGACGGAGTAAAGTGCAAGGGCTATTGTATAAGTCTTAGATAACAGTGCCTAAGATGGATGTACTGAATAGTGCCTTCGGTTTCGTTCAGTCCTAGAACGAACGTATATGGACGAGTGTCTGACAGAGTATTTCCAATGATTGAATGGGTTGGTCTGTATAAATATATATGGTTGCAACGGATTTATCCCTTAGCATAACATCCAAGATATTTGTATAAACCAACTAATGATTAACGGATCTGATAATGTGGCATTCAAAGTGATCGTGTTATCAATGAATGGAAAGTAAGTGTAGCTTCTAGCCTCACATCCGCTAAATGATAAAAATCGGGCAGGCAGCATGGCTAAGTCGGTCGCACCGAAGTAGGGTGTATAATCACCTATCTAGAGAATATTCATTTGCTTCTTTTAATCTATCAATGCTGTCCCATATATATACGGGAAACGGTTGCTGATCCCAACCGTTGGTGATGTACATTTGATACACTCAAGCGAAATGAGTGGTCGGTCATGTGTGGCTGAGTTACAAGATGTTCTTGTTGAACTCCAGTGTATCGTTCCTAGAGTACACTGATCGGAAGGTGGTTCCATACCTTGTCATAGTTGGAAATCCATTACCAATACGTGCTTGGGGTTTTGGTTGTATACTATATTTGTAGAACGTGAGATGAAAGCGTTTCTGCTAGATTGATATCTAATTGTATTTAGACATTATTATAATATCAGTGATACTGCTTTTCAAAGATGTTGGATTCTCATAAGGGAAAAACCCGTTCCGTATTCCCGGCGTGGTCTTATGAGATATCATATACCTGTTAAAATGATTTGAGTTTACTCACACCAGTCCATGACTGACCCGGAGTTTATTTGTTTTGTTTCCCTAAACTCTTGGGTGCCTAAATTTGTACGGGCAGTCAAGTAGTCGGGATTTACAGATATACTGGAAGAGCTTGGAGCAGGAGGCTTCAGGATCATATAGCTATAGTTATTTCCGCTGTGTTGTAAGTGTTGTACTCTGCAATATTATTGTATACATATACTGTTGTATTTCAAAAGTATGTTATATTTTATTCGTTCCGCTGTGAGATTCGTGTTACTCTGATGATGTTGTTCTTCTTCTTCTTCTATTCTACTAGTTCTATCTTATCTATCCTCACCCTCTATCTTCTTTCTAATAATTTCTTGAATTTCCAGTGCAATTTGGGGTTGGACTTGTGTTATTTAGTCAGCTCAAATTGGTCCGGATTTTTGGGTCACTACATCCGTCTTCCTTTCTCCCCTTCCTCCCTCTTCTCCTCCGCAGCTCGCACAACCCAATCCGACCCCCTCCAATCCGCTACAGCCCTCGAACGAGACCCAGACCCAAACCCTAACCCGTTAGCCCCTTAAAACCACGAGCCGCTGCCTCCCTTCAGCGAGCAGCGATTCCAACGACAACCGTGAACTCATGCGACTAAATACAGTGAGTACTCCTATTTTATTGACATTTATTTTATATATTTTCAGTTTTATATTCATGAAGATGGAATCTTTAACATGATAAAGGTAAGATTTTTAATCATATGAAAGCGCAGAAGGTTAAAAATATTTTTTTTATTATATGTAGAAGGTTAAAAATATAATTTGTATTATATGTAGAAGGTTAAAAATATAATTTTTATTATAGTAGAAGCATAAAAATATAATCTTTTATATAGTTATAATGATAAAAATTCGATCTTTATATATGAAGTAGAAATTTAAAAATATAATTTTTATATAGAATGAAGCGTCGAAAATATATATGAAATAGCAAAGTAAAAATTCGATTTTTATATATTGAATAGCTAAGTAAAAATTCGATTTTTATATATTGAATAGCTAAGTAAAAATTCGATTTTTATATATTGAATAGCAAAGTAAAAATTCGATTTTTATATATTGAATAGCTAAGTAAAAATTCGATTTTTATATATTGAATAGCAAAGTAAAAAGTCAATTTTTATATATTGAATAACTAATTAAAAACTCGATTTTTATATATTGAATAGCAAAGTAAAAACTCAATTTTTATATATTGAATAGCAAAGTAAAAAATTCGACTTTTATATATTGAATAGCAAAGTAAAAATTCGATTTTATATATTGAATAGCAAAGTAAAAATTCAATTTTTATATATTGAATAGCTAAGTAAAAATTCGATTTTTATATATTGAATAGCTAAGTAAAAATTCGATTTTTATATATTGAATAGCTAAGTAAAAATTCGATTTTTATATATTGAATAGCAAAGTAAAAAATTCGATTTTTATATATTTAATAGAGAAGTAAAAATTCAATTTTTATATATCGAATAGCGAGGTAAAAATTCGATTTTTACATATGTAGAGAATATGGGCAAAGAGAGTGACAAGAGGCAAGAACAACGAAGATTTCTACAAAGAAGAGTCGTGGAATCAGATTAGCTAATCAATCAGAACTTCTCACCTTTAATTTATTTTTCTAGTTGAAATATATACTAGGATGCAGACGGTGTTTAGTAGCACCCGACACCCGTCGTCCACAGACCATGGACGACTTGTATGCTTGTTTGTTTGATTTTGATGTGTAGTTGATTGTGTGATGTGAGGTGAAATGAAATAAAATATTTATATAGTTAAAAATATTTTATAGTTAAAAATAGAATTTTTAACGTGCATATGAAATGAAATAAAAATAAACAAATCGGACGATTTGTTTATATATACACATTTGACTGATATTGATTGGGACGATAAATTTTACACATCGCCCAACTGCACAAATAAAATCTGTGTTTGATTGTTTGAAACCCCACACGGGTATTGGGATGATATATGACATACACTAATCCCAATAATTAGTTGTATGTCGATCGATTGATTGACAGACTGTTATAAGCATTGAATATTTATATTTGATGCTTATACAGTGTGGAATGCACTTTGGATGATGGTAGATTATTCATCGTTGTTGATATATACCTGTGTCGTAGAAAATCCATATAATTAACATTATATGGTAATTGATTGGGCCTCATTCCAGTTTAGAAGTAGAAATATTTGAAAATGAAATATTTGAAATAGAATATTTGAAATAGAAATATTCAAAATGGAATATTTGAAAATATCAATATATGAAGCCGTGTTGATTAGATTTACGCCATTTTGACGTGATCGATATTTATATCGATTTTATTCATTTTATAACAAATATCGAAAGTGATTTCAAAATCTGAAATTTTGGAAAGAAATGAATTCAAATTGAAATTGAATAGAAATGAATTCAAATTGAAACTGAATAGAAATGAATTCAAATTTAAATTGAATAGAAATGAATTCAAATTGAAATTGAATAGAAGTGAATTCAAATTGAAACTGAATAGAAATGAATTCGAATTGAAATTGGATATAAATGAATTCGAATTGAAATTGAATTGAACTGAAAACGAACTGAAATTGAATTAGAAATCAATTTGAAATGAATTTAAATCGAATTTATAAGGAAAAATTCAATTTTGATTTGAATTTGAAAGGAAGTTGAAATCGTTTTGAAAACGAATTTAAAACGATTTATAAAATACGTTTTAAAAGGAAATCGACGAAGTATATATTATATATATATATATATTATATATAATATAACGGCCAGAATAGAACGCGCCGCGGTAGTTCGCGAATTTCGACCATTGACTTCGAATGGATATTGCGGGAGATCTGACCGTCGGATTCTCCTAAAACCGGAACCGTTGGGTTCGTATCGAAAAGAGCTTTTTAACGAATGTGAGAAATTAGAAATCTAACAATTGGATTTGGAATTATGTCCAAATCAAATTTGAAAAAGGTCGCTGTAAGTGCAGTTCGATGGCCGTTGATGGAAATCGACTGTACGGGCCTTGATAAAATTATTAAAAATATCAATAATTTGTGTAAAATCATAAGAAATGATTTGTGAAGAATTGGGATGAAAAACTCCATATTTGAAAAGATAAAAATAGATTTTTATCGAAATGAACTAGTTTTGAACTAGAATAGTAATTTATTTATTTTTAAAATAAATAAATTGAATTTGAAATGGTTTTGAAAAATAACTAGAATTTCCAATGATTGCATTCGAATGGATTTGAATCGAAATTGTCTTCGGAATATTTCGATGTGGGATTTCGTGATTATACAGATGTTGCTATGGAAATTTGAAAGATATAGATATATATATCGTTATTTCCAATACGGTATTTGTTGGTCGTAGAATTTGATATTGAATATAAGCCGATATATTTTCTATTCAGAGCCTTGTATTTAATATCAAATGTGATTTGGGTTTGTCGTGAATGGTGTCTTGACTAACACTGTTCTTGAACCCAGTTGAGAAAAGATTAAATCTTTTTTATTTAGGTTTAATGAAGTGTACCAATTAAATAATATTTAATTGGAATTGAATTGATATTGATTTTTGGGTTTATCGTGGACAGTGTTTTAAATAACACTCGTTCTTTAACCCGTTAATTAGTGGAATGTGATTTTGGGTTTATCGTGAACCGTGTTTTAAATGACACTGATTCTTTAACCAAGTTAACGATTAAAACTAAGTGGAGTTTTAATGAATCTTTAATTAGATTGAAAAGGTGTTAGAATGGAGTATCACCAGTTTTGCTCTTGGTGATAGTTAAATCTTTAATTAGATTTGAACGTGAAATGGTAATTGAATTTACCGATAACACCGTGGTGTTAGATATGAAGTATTACCAGTTTTACTTCATGGGATAAATAGGTTGGGATTGGGAAATGAAATAAATGATTATTCCAGTGTGATTCGCTAATCCCGACTAGTTTGAATTGATATTCAAAGCAGGTTAAAGAATAAATTTAAAGAATTTATCTTTGATAAAATTAATTGGAACTTTTCCCAAATTATAGGAATATTTGAATAAAAGAATATTCTGAATTGGAATGAGGCATATGTTGTGTTTTTGTAACACTTACTTAAAATATACGCGAGTTATTTGGAAAGACCGGGTTTATCCCATTCTGAATAACTGATACGACGATAAGTCGAACATGAAGACAGTGGTCGAAGACCGGAGGTCTTCACGTCGTTTGGATAATTACTGATGATCTTGATTGGGCTGTACACCCAAGAAGATGGAAACAGTTGGTGATCGTCCAGACGTACTTGGAGATCGATGGATATGCGGGGTACTAGGTGCCTCCGGTTTCGTTCAGACCTAGAACGAACTTGTAAATGGACTGTGTGTCTGACATTGGATTTTAGTCTATGTGATTGATTTCTATTAAATATATATCTGTTTGGCGGCGGAGAATTTATTCTCTTGCTTAACACCCTTCTCTAAGACATACGAGCTCAGGGGTTATATATTGATGGATATCAAACGCATGGAGTGAATGGCCTGTGTGGCACGCCTAAGTGGCAATTGATCAAGGCTTCTGTTGAAAAGAAAAGTCTTGTGATTGATGATCAAAGCACGGCCTGTGTGGCATAGCTTTGTGTAACGTGAATTCGCGAGCCTCACACCTCGGTTGTGAACCAGAAACGGGAGAGGACATCAGGGAGGGCATGCGTTTCCTTCTAGCTAGGGTGGTGTCAGTGACCTACCAGCCCTGACATTTATATACTTTTCACCTGTGTGGTTGTTGCTGTTGCGAGGCGCCTCGGTTAGATCAGACGATCTGGGTCCGATGGAGCCACTCGTTGGCTCATTTACGCCCCCAATAGGCGGGGAAACGTAGTGTTCAGGTATAATAATCCACATCGGTGGACCGGCCCTGACGATCCAAGGGGCAGTTGCGGCTGTTCCTGAGACGCGGGCTAGAGCGTCTCGAATCAGTTGAGGACTATCTTTTTCCTCGGTTCATAGAAGGAAATCCAATTTCCAAATACGTGACATTTGCGGTTTTATTTGTAGAGCCTAGTATGGCGACATAGTGGGATGGGGCGCTTATGCCGTCTATGATTGATACTTATGAATTGAAGTTGTTTTATACACTATGCACTTATGATAGTATCAAATGATTTGTTTTTAAACGTATCAAGCATTCTTGGCTATTATAAGGTATAAACCCTATCCTCCGGCTTGCATTGCATTGTGTGATGGGAACTGGGTCTTATAATAGCTTCATTTTTCTTTATTTAGCATTGCGCTGTTTGTTTTATGCACTGGTATTCTTGGGAGGAAACCCGTTCCGTGTTATACGGCGTGGTCCCTTGATTTACCTAACTTTAAAATAAAGATTAATAACTGTTTTAGTTCTCACACCAGTCACATGACTGACCTGGAGTTTATTGTTTTAACCTAAACTCTGGGTGCCCTTATTTTAACATGGGCAGCTAGTAGTTTTGGTTTTGCAGATTTATATTCACAGGATCCTGGTTTACAGCTGGAACGATATCCGGAAAGCTTTGTATCCGTATATCTCCTTCAGTTGTGTATTGTATTATTTTCCGCTACTATGTAATTTATTGTAATCTCTGATATTTTCTGTTGTGTAATATTCATTTATACTCTGTATATTCTTGTAATCTGATGCATTGTTGTAATAACAATGAAATGTTCTTCCGTCTGCGTTCTAGTTTGTCGTGTTCTCAAAACAATTCGTTCTTTCTCTTCTCTTCGGAGACTGGGGAAGTTCGGGTCGCTTCATTTGGTATCAGAGCTTTGGTTTACAGAGCTCGAGAACAAGACACATTAGAACCATACGAAAGAACTCATCAGGTATTGGATTAGTAATATCAAATTAGAATGACTCGTTAGAGATGGGATCTGTAGTATCCTAGAACGAGTGTGAAGAGTATATTTTTGAAAATGAAAACAAATTTTGTTTTGAAAATTTAAATCAATTATTCGTATTTGATTATTTATTTTATATTGATGTGGACAATCCAGTATATATAGATTTTGCATATAAGTCTGATCCGCGTGTATTCGAAGTTTTAATATACTGGATAGATATATATATTCACACTCTAGTCGCCCGGAGATGATTCTGATGATTGTAGCTACATCATCAGAATTAGTGTTCGAGTGTCGAAGGTGTGATATTTATATATTTCCTATTGACTGGTGTGAGAACCAAAATTAGATAGGGCCTATTGTTGTGATTTGGCATCAAAAATGTGATTTTTGACCATATATCAAAGTTATGAATTTGGAATGATAATCAACTAATTGATTGATGGTTGTGTTGCTTGATTATTGTTGGATTGATTAAATTTGAACCATATAGCCAACTTGAACCAAATAGTGAATTGTATTGAAAATTGGCCGCATTTGCTTGCATATACTTGTACTTACATTGAACAGGTCATAGCAAGGAGGCTAGAACAGAAGAATAAAATTTGTTTGCCCGACAAATAGGTACATGTTTACTATAATTTACTGTTTTGTTTGGGTGATGATGATTTTATGAGCCGATTGGCTAGCCGCTTGGCTTTTTCTTTTTCTTTTTGAGATCAGAAGGCCTATATGGAAATTTCGGGTTTTCCCGTGCTCCCGGTGCAGGGGAGGTTATGGCGAAATTTTTTGAAAATTTAGGGTGTTAGCCAAATTTTTGAAAAGTTCTTAGAAGCTGAAAAGTTGAAGAACTTAAGCCGTAATAAAAATAATGGAAGTTGAGTTGATTTGCGAAACAACTTTCGGCTTCGTTCCTTTTCGGGGACGAAAAGTTTTAAGTGGGGGAGATTGTAATAACCCGGAAATCTGGGCCAGTTTAAAATTTTTATTTTGGCAATTTTAATGAATTTTTTTATTTAAAATGAATTATTTTAAATAATATCGACAAGAAATTTATTTTGAATATAATTCGAACGTAAATATTATATAGATCGTCGATAGAATATAAATATTTATTTATAAAAGGAATTGAAAATGGCGCGGTAGTTCGATAATTCGATTTCAAACTTCAATTGAATGTACCGGGTGCAAAATAATCCGGATTTCAGTGAAACCAAAAATAGTTGAATCTAATTGATAAATTCTTTCCAATGAATCCGAAAAATCAAAATTTTATAGAGGGAATCAAAAGATATGCCCAGTTGAAAAATCTGAATAGTCGCTATGGAATTCAGGCCCTTAAAAATGGAAATTTTGCAAACGACCTCGGATTTCAACGAAACCACTTTTGTTGGATCCGTGATGTCAAATTATTGCTAGGTTTCAAATTTCGTAATTTTTCGAATCAATATGTGAGGGTGGCAAAGGAAAACGCGTTTGACCAGTTTTAGTTGATTTCAATCGACTGGAAAATGGCCATTTTTCAAACGGTCTCAGAATTCGATGAAATTAGTTTTGTTAGGACCGTATCGTCAATACGAAGCTAGAAAATATTTTTATGGAATTTTTTGAGTTAGTATGTGACCCCAGTAAATAGAAATGCGCGTTCAAATTCAATATATAGAGTTATATATTGATTTTGACGGAAACTGATCGAAGCGATCGAATCAGCTTACGATACATATCCCATTGTGTTCGGAATGGGGGTAAAACGCTATAGACAACAGGCGGTGGATCTCGTTTAGAGATCGAAATAAAAAGTTACTTTTGAAATCAATAAATAAATTAATATATATATATATATATATATATATATATTATATTACACCTACACCCCCTCTCCCTTTCCTTTCTTCGATCAGAACGAAATTAAAAAGAAAAAAAAAACCTAAACACCGCGCCGCCCCCATCCATCGTCACCGCCGCCTCCAGGTGGCGCGCCCACCACCGAAGACCCCCTCCCTCGTGCCACGACCCCCCCTCTAGCCCCCTCCTCCACGCGAGACCGCACCCCACTATGCCGCGTCGGCCTCCCACCGCCATCGGCACCGTATCCACCCCCCTCCTCCGTCTTCCTTTCTCCCCTTCCTCCCTCTTCTCCTCCGCAGCTCGTACCACCCAATCCGACCCCCTCCAATCCGCTACAGCCCTCGAACGAGACCCAAACCCTAACCCGTTAGCCCCATAAAACCACGATCCGCTGCCTCCCTTCAGCGAGCAGCGATTCCAACGACCACCGTGAACTCATACGACTAAATACAGTGAGTACTCCTATTTTATTTACATTTATTTTATATATTTTCAGTTTTATATTCATGGAGATGGAATCTTTAACATGATAAAGGTAAGATTTTTAATCATATGAATGTGCAGAAGGTTAAAAATATAACTTTTATTATATGTAGAAGGTTAAAAATATAATTTTTATTATATGTAGAAGGTTAAAAATATAATTTTTATTATATGTAGAAGTATAAAAATATAATCTTTTATATAGTTATGATGATAAAAATTCGATCTTTATATATGAAGTAGAAATATAAAAAAATAGTTTTTATATAGAATGAAGCGTCGAAAATATATATGAAATAGCAAAGTAAAAATTCGATTTTTATATATTGAATAGCTAGGTAAAAATTCGATTTTTATATATTGAATAGCTAAGTAAAAATTCGATTTTTATATATTGAATAGCAAAGTAAAAATTCGATTTTTATATATTGAATAGCTAAGTAAAAATTCGATTTTTATATATTGAATAGCAAAGTAAAAATTCTACTCAATTTTTATATATTGAATAGCAAAGTTAAAATTCGATTTTTATATATTGAATAGCAAAGTAAAAATTCGATTTTTATATATTGAATAGCAAAGTAAAAATTCGATTTTTATATATTGAATAGCAAAGTAAAATTTCGATTTTTATATATTGAATAGCTAAGTAAAAATTCGATTTTTATATATTGAATAGCTAAGTAAAAATTCGATTTTTATATATTGAATAGCTAAGTAAAAGTTCGATTTTTATATATTGAATAACAAAGTAAAAAATTCGATTTTTATATATTGAATAGCGAAGTAAAAATTCGATTTTTATATATCGAATTGCGAGGTAAATATTCGATTTTTACATATGTAGAGAATATGGGCAAAGAGAGTGACAAGAGGCAAGAATATCGAAGATTTCTACAAAGAAGAGTCGTGGAATCGAATTAGCTAATCTGTGAGAACTTCTCACCTTTAATTTATTTTTCTAGTTGAAATATATACTAGGATGCAGACGGTGTTTAGTAGCACATGACACCCGTCGTCCACAGACCATGGACGGCTTGTATGCTTGTTTGTTTGATTTTGATGTGTAGTTGATTGTGTGATGTGAGGTGAAATGAAATAAAATATTTATATAGTTAAAAATATTTTATAGTTAAAAATAGAATTTTTAACGTGCATATGAAATGAAATAAAAATAAACAAATCGGACGATTTGTTTATATACACACATTTGACTGATATTGATTGGGACGATAAATTTTACACATCACCCAACTGCACAAATAAAATATGTGTTTGATTATTTGAAACCTCACATGGGTATTGGGATGATATACGACATACACTAATCCCAATAATTAGTTGTATGTCGATCGATTGATTGACAGACTGTTATAAGCGTTGAATATTTATATTTGATGCTTATACAGTGTGGAATGCACTTTGGATGATGGTTGATTATTCATCATTGTTGATATATACCTGTGTCGTAGAAAATCCATATAATTAACATTATATGGTAATTGATTGGGCCTCATTCTAGTTTAGAAGTAGAAATATTTGAAAAAGAAATATTTGAAATAGAATATTTGAAATAGAAATATTCAAAATGGAATATTTGAAAATATCAATATATGAAGCCGTGTTGATTAGATTTACGCCATTTTGACGTGATCGATATTTATATCGATTTTATTCATTTTATAATAAATATCGAAAGTGATTTCAAAATCTGAAATTTTGGAAAGAAATGAATTCAAATTGAAATTGAATAGAAATGGATTCAAATTGAAATTGAATAGAAATGAATTCAGATTGAAATTGAATAGAAAAGAATTCAAATTGAAATTGAATAGAAGTGAATTCAAATTGAAACTGAATAGAAATGAATTCGAATTGAAATTGAATATAAATGAATTCGAATTGAAATTGAATTGAACTGAAAACGAACTGAAATTGAATTAGAAATCAATTTGGATTGAAATCAATTTGAAATGAATTTAAATCGAATTTATAAGGAAAAAATCAATTTTGATTTGAATTTGAAAAGAAGTTGAACTCGTTTCGAAAACGAATTTAAAACGATTTATAAAATACGTTTTAAAAGGAAATCGACGAAGTATATATTATATATATATATATATATATATTATATATATAATATAACGGCCTGAATAGAACGCGCCGCGGCAGTTCGCGAATTTCGACCATTGACTTCGAATGGATATTGCGGGAGATCTGACCGTCGGATTCTCCTAAAACCGGAACCGTTGGGTTCGTATCGAAAAGAGCTTTCTAACGAATGTGAGAAATTAGAAATCTAACAATTGGATTTGGAATTATGTCCAAATCAAATTTGAAAAAGGTCGCTGTAAGTGCAGTTCGATGGCCGTTGATGGAAATCGACTGTACGGGCCTTGATAAAATTATTAAAAATATCAATAATTTGTGTAAAATCATAAGAAATGATTTGTGAAGAATTGGGATGAAAAACTTCATATTTGAAAAGATAAAAATAGATTTTTATCGAAATGAACTAGTTTTGAACTAGAATAGTAATTTATTTATTTTTAAAATAAATAAATTGAATTTGAAATGGTTTTGAAAAATAACTAGAATTTCCAATGATTGCATTCGAATGGATTTGAATCGAAATTGACTTCGGAATATTTCGATGTGGGATTTCGTGACAGATGTTGCTATGGAAATTTGAAAGATATAGATATATATATCGTTATTTCCAATACGGTATTTGTTGGTCGTAGAATTTGATATTGAATATAAGCCGATATATTTTCTATTCAGAGCCTTGTATTTAATATCAAATGTGATTTGGGTTTGTCGTGAATGGTGTCTTGACTAACACTGTTCTTGAACCCAGTTGAGAAAAGATTAAATCTTTTTTATTTAGGTTTAATGAAGTGTACCAATTAAATAATATTTAATTGGAATTGAATTGATATTGATTTTTGGGTTTATCGTGGACAGTGTTTTAAATAACACTTGTTCTTTAACCCGATAATTAGTGGAATGTGATTTTGGGTTTATCGTGAACCGTGTTTTAAATGACACTGATTCTCTAACCCAGTTAACGATTAAAACTAAGTGGAGTTTTAATGAATCTTTAATTAGATTGAAAAGGTGTTAGAATGGAGTATCACCAGTTTTGCTCCTGGCGATAGTTAAATCTTTAATTAGATTTGAACGTGAAATGGTAATTGAATTTACCGATAACACCGTGGTGTTAGATATGAAGTATTACCAGTTTTACTTCATGGGATAAATAGGTTGGGATTGGGAAATGAAATAAATGATTATTCCGGTGTGATTCGCTAATCCCGACTAGTTTGAATTGATATTCAAAGCAGGTTAAAGAATAAATTTAAAGAATTTATCTTTGATAAAATTAATGGGAACTTTTCCCAAAGTATAGGAATATTTGAATAAAACAATATTCTGAATTGGAATGAGGCATATGTTGTGTTTGTGTAACACTTATTTAAAATATATGCGAGTTGTTCGGAAAGACCGGGTTTATCCCATTCTGAATAACTGATACGACGATAAGTCGAACATGAAGACGGTGGTCGAAGACCGGAGGTCTTCACGTCGTTTGGATAATTACTGATGATCTTGATTGGGCTGTACACCCAAGAAGATGGAAACAGTTGGTGATCGTCCAGACGTACTTGGAGATCGATGGATATGCGGGGTACTAGGTGCCTCCGGTTTCGTTCAGACCCAAAACGAACTTGTAAATGGACTGTGTGTCTGACATTGGATTTTAGTTTGTGTGATTGATTTCTATTAAATATATATCTGTTTGGCGGCGGAGAATTTATTTTCTTGCTTAACGCCCTTCTCTGAGACGTACGAGCTCAGGGGTTATATATTGATGGATATCAAACGCATGGAGTGAATGGCCTGTGTGGCACGCCTAAGTGGCAATTGATCAAGGCTTCTGTTGAAAAGCAAAGTCTTGTGGTTGATGATCAAAGAACGGTCTATGTGGCATAGAATTGTGTAACGTGAATTCGCGAGCCTCACACCTCAGTTGTGAACCAGAAACGGGAGAGGACATCAGGGAGGGCATGCGTTTCCTTCTAGCTAGGGTGGTGTCAGTGACCTACCAGCCCTGACATTTATATACTTTTCACCTGTGTAGTTGTTGCTGTTGCGAGGCGCCTCGGTTAGATCGGACGATCCAGGTCCGATGGAGCCATTCGTTGGCTCATTTACGCCCCAAAGGGCGGGGAAACGTAGTGTTCAGGCATAATAATCCACATCGGTGGACCGACCCTGACGATCCAAGGGGCAATTGCGGCTGTTCCTGAGATACAGGCTAGAGCGTCTCGAATCGGTTGAGGACTATCTTTTGCCTCGGTTCATAAACGGAAATCCAATTTCCAAATACGTGACATTTGCGGTTTTATTTGTAGAGCCTGGTATGGCGACATAGTGGGATGGGGTGCTTATGCCGTCTATGATTGATACTTATGATTTGAAGTTGTTTTATACACTATGCACTTATGATTGTATCAAATGATTTGTTTTTAAATGTATCAAGCATTCTTGGCAATTATAAGGTAAAAACCCTATCCTCCGCCTTGCGTTGCATTGTGTGATGGGAACTGGGTCTTATAATAGCTTCATTTTTCTTTATTTAGCATTGCGCTGTTTGTTTTATGCACTGGTATTCTTGGGAGGAAACCCGTTCCGTGTTATACGGCGTCGTCCCTTGATTTACCTAACTTTAAAATAAAGATTAATAACTGTTTTAGTTCTCACACCAGTCACGTGACTGACCTGGAGTTTATTGTTTTAACCTAAAATCTGGGTGCCCTTATTTTGACACAGGCAACTAGTAGTTTTGGTTTTGCATATTTATATTCACAGGATCCTGGTTTATAGCAGGAACGATATCCGGAAAGCTTTATATCCGTATATCTCCTTCAGTTGTGTATTGTATTATTTTCCGCTGCTATGTAATTTATTGTAATCTCTGATATTTTCTGTTGTGTAATATTCATTTATACTCTATATATTCTTGTAATCGGATGCATTGTTGTAATAACAATGAAATGTTCTTCCTTCTGCGTTCTAGTTTGTCGTGTTCTCAAAACAATCCGTTCTTTCTCTTTTCTTCGGAGACCGGGGAAGTTCGGGTCGCTTCACAAAGGGTTAAAAGTTTAAATTCTAACTCCCATATATTTATTCCCTTGTTATAGAGAATAATTGTCATCCGAGTTTGAAGAATCATGTGATCATTTTGATCTTTTTCTACCTCTCTCACCACTTATCACCCACTTAAGTGTTATGTCCAAACTTGATACTATAATGATATTTTAGGTGAAAATAATACTTGCAAAAAAAAATTTGTTCATATCTCTATAAAATGTTAATCATGGTTCATAATAATCAAATATAAGTTCTTAATAAAAACATCATAATAAAATGTTAAAACAAGCTAGCAAAGATCACTTAAAGCCTGAAGCAATAATATTTAAAGTCCATTATCTTACCTGGGCCTAGCTTCTCTATTCACCTATGCCCATCAATTGGAGGGTGAACGCTCTGCAGTTAAACCTTTTTAACAAGTAGTGACCCTCTTTTACAAGAACACTGCAATAAACCCCTAGTACTGGAGCAAAAAATAATCATGCATGTAAACTTTTCTAGATTTATGAATATGAAACTTACCGTCTTGTGACTTTTCTATAATGTCTCCATCTCCAAGATTACATCTCTATATTTTAAGGCATAAATGAACATCAATTAAGGGTGCGAAATTAAATAAATCAATATATAATCAAATTGAATGAATGTTGGACACTTGTCACAATCTTCCAATAAATGCATGCTTGTTTATTACATAAATACCCACAAAATTTAATTTTCAACACCTGTATGCTTTGATAATATAATGAATAGACATCCAACAATTCCAAAACAGCCTCTCTTTTTTGTATGATATGCGTATGATAGTTTAGACATATACAATCCTAATCACGAAATTTATCCAAATATTGAACACACACAAGGACACACATAATAATAAATTGCATGACTATATGTGGCAAAGTGTAAATGGGGTTTAATGGCTTATGTAAGTTAAAGTATAAATATTTGGAATACATGAGCATGGCATGTATTATTTCCAATAAAAAGAGTGAATCTCATACAACTACATATTATATGCAGGGCTTTGGAGAGATTTGTAAATTTTCAACATAAGGTTTACTATTAATAGAAATAATAAAAAGTTGATTAATGCATGCCTTTAAAAGTCGATCTATATATGGCATTAGATAGTTCCAGCTCCAAGCCTCCTGCAGATATATGTATTAAACAACAGTATGTAATCTGAACTATAGCGAGAAAGAATATATTTGCTATGTCTAGCTGTAACGACCCGGGGTTTTGGCTATCCTGGTTATCCGACATAAACTCAATGTCGACTATTCAAGCATCGGAAATACCGGATAGTCCATGAAAGAAATTAGAGGGTGAGAATAGATAAGATAGAAACTTAGAATAGAAGAAGAAGAAGAACATACAACATCAGAGTAAACACAAATCTCATAGAGGAATGAATAAATATATATTTCATAACATAACTTTGAAATAAAACTGTATCTGAATACAATACCATTATCAGAGTATAATACTTACAACACAGCGGAAATAACAATCTATATAATCCTGAAGCCTGCTGCTTCAACTCTTCAAGTATCTGTAAATCCCGACTACATGACTGCCTGTACAAAATTGGGCACCCAAGAGTTTAGGGAAAACAAAACAAAATAAACTCTGGATCAGTCATGTGACTATTGTGAGTAAACTCAAATCATTTGATTTAACTTTCAAAAATCTTTTTGAACAAAGGATAATCGTAAGGCCGATCCACACATAAACACGGATGGTTTTTAACTTACGATAACCCAAAATATTTTTCTAAAACGATACTTGTCGGATGTTATAATAATGTCTAGATCCAGTAAATAGAAATCTAGCAGAAACGCTTTCATCTCACATTCTATATATATAATATACAATCAAAACCACGGGCTCTTATTGGGGTATTAAATTCCAACTATGTCAAGGTATGGATCCACCTTCCGATCAGTGTACTCTAGAAGCGATACACTGGAGTTCAACAAGAACATCTTGTAACTCGGCCACACATGACCGGCCATTCATTTCGCTTGAATGTTCCAAATATATTATCATATTATGGTTGGTATACCAACATAACCATTCCCAAGAGATACAGAAGTGAAAGTAACAAATATGAATATTCTCTAGATGGTGACAATATACCCCACTTGGTGCGACCAACTTAGCCATGTTGGTTGCCCGATTTCTGTCATTTCACAATTGATGAGGCTTGAGGTCATAACGTATCTTTTAACAGATCACTCCTTCATTTACTTTGAATGCCACGTCGTCAAACCCGTCAAATCACAAATTGATTTCCTCGAAAATACCATGGGTATAAGCTAAGAGAAACAAATCAATTCGCCGCCAACGTAAATACATTTGAAACGATCAACTTACGCGATCTGCCAGACATACTCTGCCATACATTCATCCATTCAAGTTGTCCTGGAACTGGACAACCCAAAGCCACTATTCTGTAAATAGGACAACCCTTGCATAACTCTGTCTTCAATTATCTTCATCATATTTGATCGCAATGCTAACACCCATACAGAGTGGTTTTCAGATAATGAATGTGATCCCGGTCTCTCCATATTGACGACGAAAAAATGGTCAAAAACTTTGATAGTCGGCGATTTAACTATCAAAGAAAAACATGCAAACAACGATATTATTTCCAGATGGAAATTTTATTGATCACTCATCAATCAACATTTATTCATTTCCTCATTTCTCATTTCCATATATTCATCAAATCCTTATTTTCTAATTTTAGAAAATATCGTTATTAACTTTGGAAGACGTTTCCATTTCTGATTCACGCATCAATATCTTTCCACCTCTATCAGTCTCTAACTGTAAACTAGTAAGAGAACAACCCCCTACGTAATAACCTTGAAGGCCAAAACCAACATCAGAGCGATACCCAGAAAGTCATTCAACTCAACTATTTTCTAGTCAGTTTCTAATTTCTTTAACTCCATTTTAATTCCTATTTCAAATCCTATTTCCTTTATAATATTTTTATTTGCAAAATATTTACTTTAAATCAATATCATGTTACACCCATGTGCGAAGCTCTGGTCTAAACCTTCTAAATGTAAAATTCTCTTTTTATAAAACTCTATTCATTTTCCAAATATTTCCCTTTTCAACACCCTCTGTATGAACTATTTATTCCATATAAATGTTTCACTTTTCAATATCATATTTATTTTCCAACTATAACTTTTTATAAAATCCTTTGATTTTCTAATTATTTCCTTTTATCAAATTTCTTTTCCTTTTATATATAAAATCCATTGATTTTATATAAATGATTTACTTTAAAAATATACTTTGAAAAATCCACTTTTTTACATCCCAGTATTTCTTACGGTATTTAAATTACTAAATAACAATAATCGATATCATTCGAACACACGTAATCAACAATAGATTTTATATCACATCATATATTACAATATATTAAAAGAACAGTATTATAAATATCGAGGAATCCAGTTGGATTCCTCCGACCTGTTTCCTTGCATTCACATATGTTAAACAATATAATTAACATCGATCTCATTTCAATATGAAATATTCTGATAAACAGAATCAATGTTCAACTAACGATTTATATATATATAAATATATATCGTTATCTATAATTTCAACCAATATATAAGCAATTCAACCAAATAATCATCACACAACAGTCAATCAGCATTTATCATTACTAGCTTATCTTTATAAAAATATAACTGATAGAGTTAGTGAGCGTTACTCACATTGGACGATCATCGTTAAATAATGATAATTGTCGGTTGATTCTGACAGAACATTTAATTTTTTCCATAATTTGTACCAAGCTCTAATTCACTCCAACTCGGTTCCAATGTGTAGCTCTAGTCTGTACGATCCCAACGGATCTAACCATTCGTAATTCTGATAATAGATGTATAATTTATGTATTATAAAATTTTATACGCTATTATGCACTAAATTAAACAAATATTGATTTATTATGGGCTTTACCAAACTTCACTAGGCCCACTCCACCCTTTAAAAACCTAGTCCGCAAAGAACCGTCTTCATCCTTACGTGAAAACAGCCGAACCCATTCTTTCCATGGCTAACTTCATTAGATCCATTCTCCCATCTTCTCCATGATTTCAAAAACCAAATACAACAACATCTCCCTGTTTCCATCCTCTTTCTACTTATTCCCAAATCGAAGAACTCGATCCTCCCACTTTAAATCCGCAATCCACCCTATCGCGATGGCATCGTGACCACTGCGTCACTTCAGTGATCGAATTCCACCTAGTTCACACATGAGGTGCGCCTCACCCCCACAAATTCAAGTACAACACCAAATTTTTGAATCGATACATAAAACTTTCTAATCCCCTAACCCTAAATCATGGCGGCATATAGTGGAAGGCCAGAACAACGACGCCCATAGCAAGAACTATATTGGATTGAATCTTACATGAATACGAATCCAAATATAAATAATTTCTAATTTATAGGAATTTATTTTGATTTATTTTGATTTTTGAAGATCAGTTTCCCTATTTTGAAATAAAGAAACTGAAGGTGGAAAAATGTTTGACTATTGGGAGAGAAATGAATTAGGTTTAAGGGTGGTGCGGGTATATATAGAGGTTAGTTTTAGCTTCTAAGAAAAGTTTCATAACATTATTTAATTAATTTATATTTTAACGCAGTCTATATTCATCGTTAAAATCCCTACGATCACATATTATATCTAGTTTCGATGAAAACGGACATACAGCTACAGTTCGACATTACGGACCCAACGAAACCGGTTTCGTCAAATTCCGACTCAGTTTGCTCACACATCGTATTTTTAACTGTCAAAATATTGAATATTTTTCGCATTAAAAATCCATACGACCACAACTGACCCCAAAATTCACGAAACCTGGAATCTAACAATAATTTAATATTCTGGATCCAACAAAATTAGTTTCGTCGAAAAGGAGCTCGTTTGCAAAACTGGCTATTTTTAAAGCTCTAAATAAACTCTTTTAAATATTTATATATTTAAAAATAATTAAATTTAATATTCATAAATAAATATTATCGTATATATTCACAATAGGATATCATACAGCTCTAATTGGGTTTATAACTCGATATTCAAATCCCGGTTGAATCGATATTCAGTATATATTGAAAAATTCAATTATAACATAAATAAATCATTATAAATTATATAGGAACTCCATAGCGACTTTTCGAAAATTTGATTTGGACAAAATCAAAATCTACATGACGAAATCCCGATTTTTCTCTTCCATTAGAAAAATATGCTTCACTAGCTCTGAACTTTTCTTGTTTCACAGAAATCCGACTTAAAACGGATTCTGTATATTATTTAAAGTTCGAATTGCCAAATTACGAACTGCAGCGCCATTTCAAGCTCGATTATAATTATAATATAATTATACGTTCAAACTGTTGTTATTTAAATATATTCGTTAATATAATTAAATTCTAAACTGAATTAGATATTTTGAATTGTCCAATTCACACAATATTTCCATTTCAGCTAATTCTAATTATTCCAGAATTAAATGTATTTTTTAATTATTATATTAATTAAATATTCAAAGTTATCTAATTTAAACGAACATTTCAATCTCTGAATCTCTATCTAAATAATTAAATTAATTAATTATAATACCATAAAAATATGGGACATTACACTAACTTACTAACATTAAACCAGAAACTAAGGATGTATTTGATAACTTATAACATAAAAAATCCATTTTCTATGCTTGGCCATAACTTGCTTTCATTTTGTTAATAAAAATCTAAGGTAGTGTTTCATTTATCTTCTGTTTTGAGTTTTCAACTTTAATTTCAAAATGTGTGAAGATTTAAACTATTATGGAGATGACGGGTTAAAGGCGGAGGGAATTATAGAGGAGGGATGATGGAAGGATGAATTTGTTCCATTGTTTCTTAAAATATGAAAAATAATAAAAAAAACTTGTTTTTTGTTTTGCATATTAACTTTGTTTGGTAAAAAGATCGTTTTTCATGATATGTGTGCAACATTCGTACGTTTATATGTATGAAAACCCAAAATTAAAAAACATAAACCAAACACACCATTAAACTTTAATACTTTTGTAGAAAAAAAATTCATTTAAGGTTGGCATATTAATCTTAATAGTCTCAAATTGTTGTTTAGCAGTAGGTCCTCATTTCTTCATATGAGATAGGATAATAAAAATTTTTGAAAACCTTTAAGGCTTTAATATGTATAAAATATCCAATTTTCTAATCGAATAACGTCTGGCGAATATCTTATGTACCTAACAACCTTATGCATGCATATGCATACCTAAACCTCTCGATAGCCGAGAAAGTGTAAGGTTGCTGAAGAATACATATTTCAGAACAAAGAAGGTGCGTGGATACATGTAATTTGTAAAATAGCTATCTAGACTTGCACATTCAAATATACTTCAAATATGCTGTTACATTTGTAGATATATGAAGTTTATATATATGGATCCCTTAAAATCTAATTTTGTACATGAAGTTTCATTATTTCTCCCTGAAATGTCCTTGAAAGAAAATATGACACACATATTGAGATTATGTGCATATTGAAATATGCATACTTATTCCAATTTTAAAAGAAACTTTTATGATTTAATCTATTTGAATCTAGACATGTACAAAATTTATTTTACTCAAAATATATTTTTACTCATAATTATACATGCAAAATTGAACTTCAGAATATTCAAAATTTCATTTTATTTTATGTTATGCCTTTCTGAAACCATTTCCAGCTTAAGCTTGCAAATACCTATGAAAACATAAAGAATAATTTTCATTTTCTAAGGAAAATAAAAAAATTAACTAAAAAACGATGGTAGCTACAAAGTTAATGCAAATGACAACCATGTTTTAATTGATATGTAAGTTAATGAAATTTTTAATGTAAAAGACATCTACAACCTAATCCACCAATCTTTGTATAGAAATAATGTATTTATGTGCCCCTTCCACCGAGCAAAGCATATCCCATCAATTTTTAATCAGTTTGGTATATCATTTATGTTATAGTTCCTATATCTGGATGGAGAACAAGACAAAAATATGAAATGATATAAAATTATACGTAAACACTTATTTATGCATTAGTGGTATCAAGATCTTTGGCAGTGGCAAGCACTATCAAACAAAACTAAAAAAACAAACAAAAACTTGTCAGCCAAAGTTATATAGATCTGTTCAAACACATCTATTCTGATGTTCTGAATAAGTCACAAATTGTTTATACATTTTAAATAGAAGGTTTAAAAAACAATTATGTATTAATATAGGTAAATAATGTTCAAACCATTAAATTTTTATTTAGATAATTAATTTTATAAACTATCTTTCAATGTACAAACATCAACTTATTTGTTCGAAAAGGAAAAGTAATAAATTCTTTGAACATATATTAAAAAAATTGTCTATCATTATGCTATCGTTTCTAAAGTTCATTTTATTATATTTTTGAATTTTTTAGAAAGAAAATCGACCGGAGTCGTAAAACCCTTCCTAGTGCACGTAGGCCGGTCCGCGAGCACCAGATAAGTGGTTTATCTTAGTGTATGCACATGGTAAGCTCTTAGCATGTCATTCCGCGTTTCGAACCCGCACCATTGTTACCATAGTACAAGTCCTTAACCGCTGGGCTACTGCTGCAGACCTAAGTTCATTTTAATTCATAAATGAATACAAATCGTTGGAAAATATTGCATGGTTGTTCTTATACATAGTAACTTGGCATAACAAATAAGCCAGTTTCAAACCATATATAAAAATTTGATTTAATTTATAATTAATGGATCACTGGGTTTCAAAATAATAAACAAACTACATAGGATAATTTAATGTCATTTCATTCAATCCCTTCTCTCTTAAGTCATTTCATGTCAAAGTTTTCAAACACAAATCTAGCATTATCGAAGGTGTTCTACTTGCATCCTTAAGTTTATTAATCATATGTAGATAGGATAATATTATTCTTTTTGAAAAAGGAAGTGAATTTTTTGTCAAACCTAAATAAAATAGTACCTCAAGTATTTTACCTATATCATTAAGTCCATTAATTCAGGCTAGAAAAGGTAATTTGAATGCCGCTATGCACTGCATTTTTTATCTCTCTCTGTCACTTCACATCAAAATGAATAAGTGGTTTTTAGAGCAACATCAATTATTGCATGTTCCTCTCGTATCTGTAGGCCTCTAGGTACAAAGGTTGAACAACCAAAGAACATACCAAGAGGCGGCTCATGATAATAATATACACAAACAATCACAATAACTATTTTTCAGCATATGGGGCCAAAATCCCATCCCCTTCTTTGTAACGAAAACCCCATTGTTTTGGAAATGCCCAAGAGGATGTACTTTCCTAGTCTCGAGTTTTTTTACACATTTATAATATAATATATTGATCTATCTGTTGAAATACAAAAAATACAATGCATGAATTATATATATAACAAGGGGAAACTCTCCAACCCTTCATCAGCGAATTAACATTCCTTTGCCTTTACTTCTCACAACAAACTTATAAAACCGCACTCTAAAAATGAAGCTGACACCACGTGATGACCCAAACTTCCAAGTAAAGGAAAGCCTGGATTGCCTTGAGAACAACACACATCAGAATACAAACTGAAGAACATTTTTATTGCTGATTACAAAAATTACATCAGAGTACAAGAATATAACAGAGTATGAATACTTATTACATAATAGAAATACAATAATATCAGGGATTAAATTACATTAAAATAGCAGCGGAAAAATAATACAAATATACAACTGAAAGGAATACACAGATACAGAGCTTTTCGAATACCGCTTCAGCTGTAAATCAGGATCCTATAAATATATCTGCAAAAAAGCTACTCGACTGCCCGTGTGGAAAATATGGGCACCCGAGTTTGCCAGTCAAACAAATTACAGGTCAGTCATGGGACTGGTATGAGAAATCTTAACTTAACTTATCTAATAATAAGGCTAATCATAGGGCCACGCCGCTAACGCGGAATGGATTTACTCCATTGGATTGCCAGTGCATAAAATAAGGTAAATCAAAAACGAAATGCTTTTTAGAAAAATGAAACCATTATAAGACCCAACCCCCATCACACAATGCAACGCAAACCGTAGGATAGGGTTTTACCTTATAATGGTCAAGAGATGCTTGTTACGATAAAATGGATTTGATATTAGTGAGTATATGTTTTTAAAAAACCATTTCAATCATAATATATCAATCATAAACGGCATGGGTACCATATATCATGTCGCCATACTAGTTCTACATTCAAAACCGCAAGGTCGTATTGGAAATTGGATTTCCATCATGAGTCGAGGCTAGGGGCAAGCTCCTCTCCGATTAGAGACACTCTAGCAAATGCCTCAGGATCACACCTATGGGCAACCCTTGGATCTTCAGGGCCGGTCCCCGCCTATCGGCAGTGGATTGGTTATGCCTGAACACACGCTTCCCGGTCCCTTTGGACCTATAGTATGACCACTAACGGCCTATAAACATCAGAGGCGCCTCAAAATCCATCATCCACATGAGTAAAATGTCAGCCAGTTTAAGCACTGACACTACTCCTAGCTAGAAAGAAACCTGTGCACTCCCTGCAGTCCTAATCCCGTTTTTGACTCATACCGGGGTGTGAGGCTCACGAAGTCACGATATACACAAAGTTATGCCGTAATAGGCTATACTTTGATCATCCCACAAGGCCCTGCTTTTCAACAAAAGTCTTGATCATTTGCACCTTGCCATGCCACATTATCAGACCATACCATATCATTGATTCATCTATCGATATATAATAGGGAGTTAAGCAAGAGAATAAATTCTCCGCCACCAAATAGCTATATATTAAATAGAGATCAATGAATACAATATAAAGGAATACATTGTCAGACACACAATCCATTTATCAGTCCGTTCTGGGTCTGAACGAAACCATATCCGGTAGATCTCCAAATACGTCTGAATGATCACCAAATTTTCCCTCATTTTGGATGTACGGTCCAATCAAGATATCAATAATCATCCATTCGATATGGAAATTTCCCGGTCTTCAATAATCGTCTTCATCATCGATCTTCAATCGTCGTATGAATTATTCAGAATGGGTTAAACCCGGTCTTTCTGAATAATTTGCGTAATTTAAAATCATGTGCTTTAAAACACAACCAATGCCTCATTCCAATCAAGAGTATTCTTTGATTTTAATTTAAACCGAATTAAGGTTTATTCAACTAGTCGGGATTAACGCCTTCCCGAAGTAATCATTAATTAATATCCCATTCCCAATCTACACAACCCATGGAGTAAACTAGTGGTATTCCATATCTATCACCCAATGTGTTACGGTGAACTTAATTACCGTTTTATCGATCAAATCTAACTAAAGATTTAACTACCGCTTGGAGTAAAACTAGTGGTACTCCATTATCCTTCATTTCTTGAATTAAGTAAATTTAATTACTTTTATCCTCATTCAATCCAATTAAAGATTCATTAAAACTATTAGTTTAATCTTCAAGAATCATTACTTAATGATGATTCAACTTTCAAGAAATAATCTTTCCTTTAACTGGGTTAAAGAACAAATGTAGCTTAAAAACATCGTTCATAATAAACCCAAAATCATATTTAAATTTAATATGTTAAATTGAAACTTCTCTTTAGAATATTTCACTAAATCTTAGTTAAAAGATTTATGAATTACCAATCTAAATTTCACTGTCAATCGGGTTTAAAGAACTAATGTCATTTAAAAACATTGTTCGCAATCAACCCAAAAGTCAGTATCACTTAATTTCAATTATGTTTAATAATTGGAAATCTTATTTAAATCTTAATTAAAAGATATATTCTTTCCCAAATGGGTTTAAGAACAGTGTTATTTAAGACACTTTTCACGACAAACCGAAATTTTAATCTGACATTAAATATCAGGCTTTGAATAGAAATTATATCGATTTATGTTCAATATCAAATTCTGAAAATTAACGTATATCAAATTGGGAATAATGATATTAATATCTTCCAAATTCCCACAATAATATCCGTATAATCACCAAATCCAATACTGAAATAATCTGAAGATTATTTACATTTAAATCCATTCCAATGTATGTACTGGAAAATCTTGGTTTTATTAAAACCACTTTAATCGTTTTATTTATTTTAAATAATTAATTAAAATAAATAAATCACTCATTCTTTTACATTGAAATGTATATCTATATTAAAATGAATTTTTTTCATTCTTTTGAAACAAATTAACAAAAAAAAGTATTCTTTCTAATGTAATCAATCTTAAATATAAATGAAATCTTTTTAATCTAATCTTTTTAGTTCAACCTTTATTACATTGAAAAATGTAACATTTTCATTTCAATCTTTATTACATTGGAAAATGTAATGTTTTCATTTCAAACTTTATTTTCAATTCAGTTTTTATTACATTGAAAAATATAATGTTTTCATTTCAACTTTATTTTCAATTCAGTCTTTATTACATTGAAAAATGTAATATTTTCATTTCAACTTTATTACATTGAAAAATGTAATATTTTCATTTCAAACTTTATTCTAAAATGTTTATAAATTCATTTATAAAACGATTCCAACTTTTATTTCAATTTTAAATCCAAATTGAATATTCTATCTATTATCATATTAAAATAATATTATTTCCAAAATATTTATTTTGGAATTAGCTCTTTAAAACATGCATTATAAAATGTATAAAATAAATCGATAAACACGTTCGGGTTAAGCTATTTAAAACAGGTTAAATAGCTCAATCCATTATCTTATTCATTTATATTTTACACTGGGCCAGACCTCCCACATTAAGCCTACGACTTGTGGATGCTGGATATGCCAGTTGGTTCCGGGCAGACTTATCCCACAAGTTGGACTTAACCTCGTGTCATGGCCCAATTCGTATTTGCGCACTTGGACCTCTCACATTAGGCCCAACATTTGTGGCTACTGGATAAGCCGAGCGGTTCCGGGCAGACTTCCACCACAAATGTGACCTAACCTTGTGTCCAAGTATAATTATAATTTTACAATTATAATTAACTTTTCTAAAACGTACTCTTTGAAAATATCCTTTCCATTAAAGAATCTTAATTTTAAATATTCTTTAATTCTAAAATGTCGTGATTCCAAATATCTTCACTTACCTTTCAAATCTTTATAAATATTTGAACTTTCCATATTGTTATAAAAATTAATAATAATCTTCCCATAATGTCTTATTTTGAAATCGAATCTATTTATTGCCACATAATGACAAATAAATGTAATCTTTCCAAAACGTTCAAATTTCGAAATCAAACTTTCTTATCTTAAAATGTGGATAGTAAATATATAATCCTTTAATTGAATCTCCTTTATTATAACTTTAAAACAATAAAGATATAATCTTTTTAAATCAATGCCAATTAATTCTATTAATTGAGTATAAATTAAAATATTCATTAATTCAAAATTGATAACAATAATATTAATCTTTTCAAGATGTTCAGTTTTGAAACAAATCTTCTTAATTTAACATGTTGACAATTAAAAGGGTATCTTTTTAATTCTAGTCTTTTATTGTAACTTTTTACTAAAAAAAGTTATCTTTCCAATTCACTCTTTTTATTGTAACCTTGACAATACATACCTTCCCATTTGAAAACATGGAAACCATCATTTGGTTCTTTTAATTGAATATTGGATTATAATATTCTTTAACTCAAAATTGGAATGAGATTCACACAATTTCCACGTAATTTAATTACACGGATTTCAAACATTGTACTTATTCCATAATAATGTCAACCATTCACGTAACAGCCAAAGTGCAATTTACACTAAACACAAGGGTGATGTGTAGTCAAATATCAACCCAAGACCCGTGTGAGGTTTCAGCCAATACATAATTTTGTGCACTTGAGCGAGGTGTAAAACAATCGTCCCAATCAACATCAACAAGTCAGGTAACATGTCAATGGCAGTGTAACATCATTTTAAATTATCATAAATAATAAATCATTATTTTAACCTGTTGAATATTTCCAATTTCAAACATAACATGACATGACATCCAAATCCACAATCTGTCTAACAAACAATTACTTCCATCACCAACAATTTATTTACATTTAATTATAAAAATAAATAACTATTCGAAAATTGAGTGAGCAAAAGAGTTCTCACCTGTGCCGGCTTTAAATGACGGTTCGGGCCCAATTTTGGCCCAAGATCCAACATGCTCCAAATTGGGCGTAGTTAGTGTCATTGCGAAGCTCTCGACTCGCTAATCGCAACAAATCCTGTTTCGCGCGATTTCGAGTTCGTATCACAAAGTTATGAATTTTCGAAGTTTGTAATAATTAAATAATTAATTTAAATTATGAAAATTACCCAAATTTTCGACTTGCTCAGAATTGGACAAAATTACTGCTTGCTCGAAGCTCTTGACATAACGATCTCAACGGATTCAGTTTCATGCAATTTCGATAACGTGACAAAAAGTTATGCACTTGCGAAGTTAACAAATCGATTTAAATAATATTTAAATTTGTAAAAATTACCCATAATTTCAACTTCCTCCAATTTGGACAAATTTTGTGTCCACGCGAAGCTCTCGTCGCCCTGATCGCAGTAGACCTAAAATCGTCAAATTTCGATCTCGTATGTAAAAGATATTGCATTACGAACATTGAATACAAAATTAAATAAATGTTTCGCGTTTAAGCCCTTAACCTTTTTTTCAAACAACACCCTAAACTTAAAATGCTCGCCACGGCCAAACCGTAAGTCCGAAATTGCACGAAACCAGCGCCATTCTCTCCGGCTTCTCCCCCTCTTTCCATGCCTGGTGGTCCCCCCTCCAGTTCGCCACGTGGGGCCCACGATCTGCAGTTGAACGGAAAAGTGCAGTTTCCGTTCATCTCAGTGCTGCGGCCGCCTCAGTATTTCAAATGCCACCAATTTTTGTCGGTAGCTAGATCTCGACCTCCCGAACAACTTCTGTTTGGGTCACTTCGCCTGAAAATGCAAGGATCAATGGGAAATTGCTCGTCCTTGCGACTGTCCTATTTTAAGCACCCCTCCAGTAAAATTGACATTCCGGCCAACTCCGGTCACCTGAGACCATGCCACCACCGCCAAAAGAACCGTATGCTTTCCCTCTACCATTGCATGAAGTCGCTCGACCTATCTCTCTTCGTGGGGCCTGCAGCGAACAAATAACCGAAATCAGCTTTTTGTCTTTTAAGCTAGATTCTGGCTAATCCGTGCAACGATAGGTCTTAAATTTTTCGTGGTAGATAGAGATAAGAAGACGAACAAAACTCAGAAAGGGTTTGGTCTGATTTTGTTCTGACTGAGTGATATAAATTATTTTGTTTTCAACGGCTAATTTGCAAAATAAATTTTATAGGAGAGAGCCGCCATGGAATAGAGGAAGAAGAAGGTGGCTATGTTTTGTCTTAGGGTTTAGCTAATGACAGCACTTATGATATTTTATATGGGTTAATAAATAAATTAGGCCCACTACCCTTATTTTAACCTCTTATGTATTTTATCTTCTTCAAATTTTGTCTGTTTTCTTAGTTTAAAAATCCGAGTTAACACCTGCGAATTCCATTTTTTATGAAAATTGAAACATAATTATTTCTTGACGTTACGAATCCATAGAAACTAGTTTCGATGAATTCTGAGTCCTTTTGAATAAATAGCGAATTTTTAAAGTCTGAAAATTAATTGTTTTTCACTGTAAAATTTATTACGACCACATACTAGCTTCAAAAATTATGAAATTTGGAATCTAACAATAATTTAATATTCTGAATCCATAGAAAGTGGTTTCGTCGAATTCGGAGGTCGTTTGCAAAATTCCCATTTTTAAGGCGTATATATATAATATTAAAAATACAAATAAATATGAATAATTTTCGAAACTCGAAATATGTAAGTGTTTATACTTTTTCAATGCGAAAACATCATTTTAAACTCAATGGAAGTGGTTTCAAGTCCCAATTCATTCGTATGTAAAAAGTAGCGTTTTGGGTCCTATATTATATATATATATATATATATATATATATATATATATATATATATATATATATATATATTCCATAGCGTTTTTTTTTAGATTTTGAATTGGACCTAACTTTTGATTCCCGCTATAAAATTTCAATTTCTCGGATTCACTGGAAAGATATTTTTAAATAGTTTCTAATATTTTTGGTTTCGCTAAAATCCGATTTATTTTGCATCCTGTACAGTCAGTCAAAGTTAAAATTCATATTTTAAAATTATCGTGCTATTTCTAACTCCTTTTATAATTTAAATAAAATTTATTCGTTTTAACTTCGATTAAAATAAATTTATAGTTGTTATTACATAAAATAAATTATTTCAAATATTCAAAACCCATTAAAATAATTAAAATAAAATTTTTAAATTCGGCCCAAAATTCCGGTTCGTTACAATCTCCCCCACTTAAAATCTTTTCGTCCTCGAAAAGGAACGAAGCTAAAAGTCATTTAATTCACCAACTCAACTTTCAATTCTAATCGATTTCCAATTCAGTTCAATATTAAATTTGATTTAAATAAATTTATCATTCTATTATATAGTGGTTAACTTAATTATCATTCCAATATTTTATAAGTTAAACTAATAATCAAACATCACAACCAACAATCAATTAGGTGATTAACTTTTCAAACATATGTAATTTTTATATATAATCAAAAATCATGTTTTTACTGCGAATCACAACAATAGACCCTATCTAGTTTTGGTTCTCACACCAGTCAATGGAAATATATAGATATACCACTTTCGAAACTCGAACATAAACTCTGATGATGATGATGCATCAATCATTAGAATTATCCCTGGGCGACTAGAGTGTGATTCTATATCTACCCAGTATATTAAAACTTCGAATATCCGTTAATTACTCGTATATTCGAAATCTTTATATACTCGATTGTCCAAATTAGAATATAATAATATACTCAAACACGCATATTAAGATAAAATTCTCTAAACTAAATTTGTTTTCATTTTTATTTTAAAGAAAATAATACTCTTCACACTCGTTCTAGGATGCTACTGATCCCATCTCTAACAAGTCATTCTTATTGGATATTATTAATCCAATCTCTGATGAATTCTTTCGTTCGGTTCTAATGTGTCCTGTTCTCGAGCTCTGTAAACCAATGCTCTGAAACCAAATGTGACGACCCAAACCCAGTAAAGGAAAGCCCGGATTTCCTTGAGAACAACACACATCAGAATACAAACTGAAGAACATTTTTATTGCTGATTACAACAATTACATCAGAGTAAAAGAATACAACAGAGTATGAATACTTATTACATAATAGAAATACAAAAATATCAAAGACTAAATTACATTAAAATAGCAGTGGAAAAATAATACAAATATACAACTGAAAGGAATACATGGATACAGAGCTTTCAGAATACCGCTTCAGCTGTAAATCAGGATCCTGTAAATATATCTGCAAAAAAAGCTACTCGACTGCTCGTGTGGAAAATATGGGCACCCGAGTTTGCCAGTGAAACAAACTACAGGTCAGTCATGGGACTGGTATGAGAAATCTTAACTTAACTTATCTAACAATAAGGCTAATCACAGGGCCACGGCGCTAACGCGGAACGGGTTTACTCCATTGGATTGTCAGGACATAGAATAAGGAAAATCGTTAAAAACGCAATGCTTTTTAGAAAAATGAAACCATTATAAGACCCAAGTCCCATCACACAATGCAACGCAAACCGGAGGATAGGGTTTTACCTTATAATGGTCAAGAGATGCTTGATACGATAAAACGGATTTGATATTAGTGAGTATATGTTTTTAAAAAACCATTTCAATCATAATATATCAATCATAGACGGCATGGGTACCATATATCATATCGCCATACTAGTTCTACATTCAAAACCGCAAGGTCGTATTGGAAATTGGATTTCCATCATGAGTCGAGGCTAGGGGAAAGCTCCTCTCCGATTCGAGACACTCTAGCAAATGCCTCAAGATCACACCTATGGGCAACCCTTGGATCTTCAGGGCCGGTCCCCGCCTATCGGCAGTGGATTGGTTATGCCTGAACACACGCTTCCCGGTCCCTTTGGACCTATAGTATGACCACTAACAGCCTATAAAAATCCGAGGCGCCTCAAAATCCATCATCCACATGAGTAAAATGTCAGCCAATTTAAGCACTGACACTACTCCTAGCTAGAAAGAAACGTGTGCGCTCCCTGCAGTCCTAATCCCGTTTTTGACTCATACCGGGGTGTGAGGCTCACGAAGTCACGATATACACAAATTTATGCCGTAATAGGCTATACTTTGATCATCCCACAAGGCCCTGCTTTTCAACAAAAGCCTTGATCATTTGCATCTTGGCATGCCACATTATCAGACCATACCATATCATTGATTCATCTATCGATATATAATAGGGTGTTAAGCAAGAGAATAAATTCTCCGCCACCAAACAGCTATATAATAAATAGAGATTAACGAATACAATATAAAGGAATACAATGTCAGACACACAATCCATTTATCAGTCCGTTCTGGGTCTGAACGAAACCATATCCGGTAGATCTCCAAATACGTCTGAATGATCACCAATTTTTCCCTTATTTTGGGTGTACGGTCCAATCAAGATATCAATAATCATCCATTCGATATGGAAATTTCCCAGTCTTCAATAACCGTCTTCATCATCGACCTTCAATCGTCGTATGAATTATTCAGAATGGGTTAAACCCGGTCTTTCTGAATAATTTGCGTAATTTAAAATCATTGCTTTAAAACACAACCAACGCCTCATTCCAATCAAAAGTATTCTTTGATTTTAATTTAAACCAAATTAAGGTTTATTCAACTAGTCGGGATTAACGCCTTACCGAAGTAATCATTAATTAATATCCCATTCCCAACCTACAAAACCTATGGAGTAAACTGGTGGTACTCCATATCTAACACCCAATGTGTTTCGGTAAACTTAATTACCGTTTTATCGATCAAATCTAATTAAAGATTTAACTACCGCTTGGAGTAAAACTAGTGGTACTCCATTATCGTTCATTTCTTGAATTAAGTAAATTTAATTACTTTTATGCTCATTAAATCCAATTAAAGTTTCCTTAAAACTATTAGTTTTAATCTTCAAGAATCATTATTTAATGATTATTTAACTTTCAAGAAATAATCTTTCCTTTAACTGCGTTAAAGAACAAATGTTGCTTAAAAACATCGTTCACAATATACCTAAAATCGTATTTAAATTTAATATGTTAAATTTAAACTTCTCTTTAGAATATTTCACTAAATCTTAGTTAAAAGATTTATGAATTACCAATCTAAATTTCACTGTCAATCGGGTTTAAAGAACTAATGTCATTTAAAAACATTGTTCGCAATCAACCCAAAAGTCAGTTTCACTTAATTTCAATTATGTTTAATAATTGAAAATCTTATTTAAATCTTAATTAAAAGATATATTCTTTCCCAAATGGGTTTAAGAACAGTGTTATCTAAGACACTATTCACGACAAACCCAAATTTTAATCTGACATTAAATATCATGCTTTGAATAGAAATTATATCGATTTATGTTCAATATCAAATTCTGAAAATTAATGTATATCGAATTGGGAATAACGATATTAATATCTTCCAAATTCCCACAATAATATCCATATAATCATAAAATCCAATACTGAAATAATCCGTAGATTGTTTCCATTTAAATCCATTCCAATGTATGTATTGGAAAATCTTGGTTTTATTTAAACCACTTTAATCCTTTTATTTATTTTAATTAATTAATTAAAATAAATAAATCACTCATTCTTTTACATTGAAATGTATATCTACATTAAAATGAATCTTTTTCATTCTTTTGAAACAAATTAACAAAAAAAGTATTCTTTCTAATGTAATCAATCTTAAATTAAAATGAAATCTTTTTAATCTAATCTTCTTAGTTCAACCTTTATTACATTGAAAAATGTAATATTTTCATTTCAATCTTTATTACATTGGAAAATGTAATGTTTTCATTTCAAACTTTATTTTCAATTTGGTCTTTATTACATTGAAAAATATAATATTTTCATTTTAACTTTATTTTCAATTCAGTCTTTATTACATTGAAAAATGTAATATTTTCATTTCAACTTTATTACATTGAAAAATGTAATATTTTCCTTTCAAACTTTATTCTAAAATGTTTATAAATTCGTTTATAAAACGATTCCAACTTTTATTTCAATTCTAAATCCAAATTGAATATTCTATCTATTATCATATTAAAATAATATTATTTCCAAAATATTTATTTTGGAATTAGCTCTTTAAAACAGGCATTATAAAATGTATAAAATAAATCGATAACCACGTTCGGGTTAAAATGGTGTTGCTATTTAAAACAGATTAAATAGCTCAATCCATTATCTTATTCATTTATATTTTACATTGGGCCAGACCTCGCACATTAAGCCTACGACTTGTGGATGCTGGATATGCTGGTTGGTTCCGGGCAGACTTATCCCACAAGTTGCGCTTAACCTTGTGTCATGGCCCAATTCGTATTTGCGCACTTGGCCTCTCACATTAGGCCCAACATTTGTGGCTACTGGATAAGCCGGGCGGTTCCTGGCAGACTTCCACCACAAATGTGACTTAACCTCATGTCCAAGTACAATTATAATTTTATAATTATAATTAACTTTTCTAAAACGTACTCTTTGAAAATATCCTTTTCATTAAAGAATCTTAATTTTAAATATTCTTTAATTCTAAAATGTCGTGATTCCAAATATCTTCACTTACCTTTCAAATCTTTATAAATATTTGAACTTTCCATATTGTTATAAGAATTAATAATAATCTTTCCAAAATGTCTTATTTTGAAATCAAATCTATTTATTGCCACATAATGACAAATAAATGTAATCTTTCCAAAACGTTCAAATTTCGAAATCAAACTTTCTTATCTTAAAATGTGGACAATAAATATATAATCTTTTTAATTGAATCTCCTTTATTATAACTTTTAAACAATAAAGATATAATCATTTTAAATCAACGCCAATAAATTCTATTAATTAAGTATAAATTAAAATATTCATTAATTCAAAATTGATAACAATATATTAATCTTTTCAAGATGTTCAGTTTTGAAACAAATCTTCTTAATTTAACATGTTGACAATTAAAAAGGGTATCTTTTTAATTCTAATCTTTTATTGTAACTTTTTACTAAAAAAATGTTATCTTTCCAATTCACTCTTTTTATTGTAACTTTGACATTACATACCTTCCCATTTGAAAACATGGAAACCATCCTTTGTTTCTTTTAATTGAATATTGGATTATAATATTCTTTAACTCAAAATTGGAATGAGACTCACACAATTTCCATGTAATTTAATTACACGGATTTCAAACTGTAACAACCCGTATTTTCAATAACCTATTCTAACATAAATCGAGGCAGAATTTAATTTATAAATCTGAATTAAGGGAAACGGGCTGTGCCAGTGCGTTCGTCTCGGAAAAATACGCGAAATAGAGTCCGAGTTTTCGAAAATCGGAGTCCGTATGACCCGATCAAGGCCGAACGAAGTTTTCAGAAAATTTCAAAGTAAAAACAGATTTCAAATTCAAGTTTGAATTTGGAAATTAGGGCAGTTGGGCGTAGGCGGGAAAATTCCCGCCAGACCCATGTCGACAGCCCTGTCGACTGGGCTGCCGACATGGTTAGGCCCAAGTCGACAGCCCTGTCGACTTGGGTGTCGACTTGGTTCAGCCGGGCAGTTTTGCCTGGTGCACCATTTTGGAGTTGTGTTGAGTTTGGGGGCCAGATTCGGTTTTGAGGGCTGAGATTGGAATTAGGGTTTAATCCTAAGGCTAAAACTAATCCTAATCTCTATAAATAAGACCCTAGACCTAACCTAATCATCATTAATCAACCCTACAACTAAACTATGGCAAAATCATTCCTCTCATGGCCTCCACTCTCTTCATAAAATTCTAAGTTATTTCTATGAGAGATTTTCCATGCATACGAGTGTTTTCAAGCTTGTATGAGTGTCATTAGCTTGCATTCAAGTCAAGTTTCCATATTTATATCATAAAGCAAGGGTTTTGATCATTTTGGCTCAAGGGTTTTTCTATTGGAGCTTGCATTTTGGGTTTATTTGATTGCATAAGGGCTTTGTCTCAATCTATATATATTTTTGTGTCTTCATAAGCATTGTAAGCCCTTTTCTACTTTCATATTTAAACTCTAAAGTTAAATGAATGATGCAAGTTTGGTTGATCATTATGATATGCAAGTTTGCCATGATATGCAAGTTTACTATGTCATGTTATGCAAGTTTGATATGTTATGATATGCAAGTTTGCCATGTTATGTTATGCAAGTTTGCCATGTTATGATATGCAAGTTGTCATGTTATGTATGCAAGTTTGGGTGGATCATTTTACTCATGTTATCATGTTATGCAAGCTTACCTTGAGTATATGAACGTAAAGCTTCAAGCTTTATGTTTAAGGTTGCATTTTGGCAACATGTAAGTTATCATATCTCTTATGATAACTTGCATGTGAGGCTAAATGCGAACTTATGACCATTTCTACATGTCATTTATCACCATGTATCACCAATATGCTAAGTTTGGTTTTATGCATGCTTTTGAGGCCTAAAAATGTAATATGCAAGTATATGAACATATGTACATTTCATATGCCACCATGTTAAACTTGTGGCTTCAACACCTTTATGTCATGATTATGCCAAGTTCCCTCTTTCTATCCTTTATGCGCTATTGCGATATGTAAGCGATGGGATTGCGTTTGGGGTTGGGTAAACTTAAAAGACATAAAAACATAAGATTGGGAATTTACCTATTAAGTTAGGTCTACCCATTGGGAATTTACCTATTAAGTTAGGTCTACCCAAATGCTTGAAAACTTGTAATATGTTTGGTAAACATAATGGACATGACACTTAGAAAATATAAGTGTGACCAACTCGAGGTTGGGTTGAGTTTGTAGCGTAAACCTACCCGGAACCGACCGGCTTAACTAGTTGCTACAAACAATAGGACCCAATGTGAGAAGTTGGTCATGTTGTACCTTGAACCCGAGGTTAGACCAAGTTGTGGTATAAAGCTACCCGGAACCGACCGGCTTAACTAGTAACCGCAACGAAGTCTAATGTGAGAGGTTATGTGACGTCAAGGAATTTCGCTCGGTCCGAACCAGTCGCTAAACCGACCCAGACCGTTCGAAACGCCCTATCGTTTGAGAACAGGACAAAACAGAACGCATACAGAAGAACATTTCACTGTATATTACAACAGTGCATCAGATTACAAGAATATACAGAGTATAAATGAATAAATATTACACAGAAATATCAGAGATTTAAATTACATTTAAATACATAGCAGCGGAAAATAATACAATACACAACTAGAAATAGATATACGGATACAAAGCTTTCCGGATATCATTCCAGCTGTAAACCAGGATCCTGTGAATATAAATCTGCAAAACCAAACTACTAGCTGCCCGTGTCAAAATAAGGGGCACCCAGAGTTTAGGTTAAAACAATAAACTCCAGGTCAGTCATGTGACTGGTGTGAGAACTAAAACAGTTAATCTTTATTTTAAAGTTAGGTAAATCAAGGGACCACGCCGTATAACACGGAACGGGTTTCCTCCCAAGAATACCAGTGCATAAAATAAACAGCGCAATGCTAAATAAAGAAAAATGAAGCTGTTATAAGACCCAGGTCCTATCACACAATGCAACGCAAGCCGGGGGATAGGGTTTTTACCTTATAACAGCCAAGAATGCTTGATACGTTTAAAACAAATCATTTGATACTATTATAAGTGCATAGTGTATAAAACAACTTCAAATCATAAGTATCAATCATAGGCGGCATGAGTGCCCCATTCCACTATGTCACCATACTAGGTTCTACAATTAAAACCGCAATGTCGTATTGGAAGTTGGGTTATCATTTATGGTATGAACCGAGGCAAGGGGCAAGATCCTCACAGATTCGAGACAATCTAGCCTACCATGTCTCAGGATCAGAGCTCGAGTGACCCTTGGATCGTCAGGGCCGGTCCACCGATGTGGATTAAAAATGCCTGAACACTACGTTTCCCCGCCCTTTGGGGCGCAAGTCTGGTCCGTCAGCCGACCAGAAGCATCGGCCGAAACCGATATAACCGAGGCGCCTCGCAACAGCAACAACCACATAAGTCAAACTCGTCAGCCAGTTCAAGCACTGACGCCACTCATAGCTAGAAAGAAACGCATGCCCTCCCTGAGGTCCGTCTCCCGTTTTTGATTCATACCGGGTGTGATACTCGCGAATCAACGTTACACAAAGCTACGCCACAAAGGCCGTGCTTCGATCATCAACCACAAGACTTTGCTTTTCAACAGAAGCCTTGATCATTTGCCACTTAGGCATGCCACACAGGCAATTCACTCCATGTGATTGATATCCATCAATATATAACCCCTGAGCTCGTACGTCTCAGAGAAGGGCGTTAAGCAAGAGAATAAATTCTCCGCCGCCAAACAGATATATATTTAATAGAGATCAATCACACGGACTAAAATCCAATGTCAGACACACAGTCCATTTACAAGTCCGTTCTGGGTCTGAACGAAACCGGAGGCACCTAGTACCCCGCATATCCATCGATCTCCAAGTACGTCTGGACGATCACTAACTGTTTCCATCTTCTTGGGTGTACAGCCCAATCAAGATCATCAGTTATCACCCAAACGACGTGAAGACCTCCGGTCTTCGACCATCGTCTTCATCTTCGACTTATCGTCGTATCAGTTATTCAGAATGGGATAAACCCGGTCTTTCCGAATAACTCGCGTATATTTTAAATAAGTGTTACACAAACACAACATACGCCTCATTCCAATTCATTAGTCACTAACCGTAAATTAATCAAGAGAATAATTCCCCAAATATTAACCCCGAAGGCCGAAACCAACATCAGATCAATATCCAGAAAACCATTCTGCTTGGCTAACCGACAGTTAGTTTCTAAATTTCACGTTCAAATCTAATTAAAGATTTAACTATCGCCTGGAGCAAAACTGGTGATACTCCATTCTCGATCTTTTCAATCTAATTAAAGATTCATTAAAACTCCACTTAGTTTTAATCATTATCTGGGTTAAAGAATCAGTGTCATTTAAAACACGATTCACGATAAACCCAAAATCCCATTCCATTAATTATCGGGTTAAAGAACAAGTGTTATTTAAAACACTGTTCACGATAAACCCAAAAATCAATACCAATTCAATTCCAATTAAATATCATTTAATTGGTACACTTCATTAAATCTAAATAAAAAGATTTAATCTTTTCTCAACTGGGTTCAAGAACAGTGTTAGTGAAGACACCATTCACGACAAACCCAAATCACATTCGATTAATTATCGGGTTAAAGAACAAGTGTTATTTAAAACACTGTTCACGATAAACCCAAAAATCAATACCAATTCAATTCCAATTAAATATCATTTAATTGGTACACTTCATTAAATCTAAATAAAAAGATTTAATCTTTTCTCAACTGGGTTCAAGAACAGTGTTAGTGAAGACACCATTCACGACAAACCCAAATCACATTCGATATTCAATACAAGGCTCTGAATAGAAAATATATCGGCTTATATTCAATATCGAATTCTACGACTAACAAATGTCGTATTGGAAATAACGATATAAATATATATCTTTCAAATTTCCATAACAACACCTGTATAATCACGAATTCCAACATCGAAATATTCCGAAGACAATTTCGATTCAAATCCACTCCAATGCAATCATTGGAAATTTTGGTTATTTTCAAAACCATTTCAAATTCAATTTATTTATTTAAAAATAAATAGAATTATAATTCTAGTTCAAAACTAGTTCATTTCGATAAAAATCTATTTTTATCTTTTCAAATATGGAGTTTTTCATCCCAAACTTTCACAAATCATTTCTTATGATTTTACACAAATTATTACTATTTTTAATAATTTTATCAAGGCCCGTACAGTCGATTTCCAACAACGGCCATCGAACTGCACTTACAACGACCTTTTTCGAATTTGATTTGGACGTATCTCCAAATCCAACCGTTAGATTTCAAATTTCTAACATTCATTAGAAAGCTCTTTTCGATACGAACCCAACGGTTCCGGTTTTAGGAGAATCCGACGGTCGGATCTCCCGCAATGTCCGTTTGAAATAAATGGTCGAAATTCACGAACTGCCGCGGCGCGGCGCGTTCTATTCAGGCCATTATATTATATATATAATATATATAATATATACTTCGTCGATTTCTATTTAAAACGAATTATATAAATAGTTTTAAATTCGTTTCAAAAGCAACTTCAACTTCCATTTCAATTCAAATCAAAATTGAATTCTTCCTTATAAATTCGTTTTAAAATTCATTTCAATTCAATTCAAATTTCAATTCAATTTGAATTCATTTCAATTCGATTTCAATTCAATTCATTTCGAAATCGTTTTCAATTCAATTCATTTCGAAATCGTTTTCAATTCAATTCGAATTCGTTTTCAATTCATCTCATTTCGAAATCGTTTTCAATTCAATTCATTTCGAAATCGTTTTCAATTCAATTCATTTCGAAATCGTTTTCAATTCAATTTATTTCGAAATCGTTTTCAATTCAATTCATTTCGAAATCGTTTTCAATTCAATTCATTTCGAAATCGTTTTCAATTCAATTCATTTCGAAATCGTTTAAAATCGATATAAATATCGTTCACGTCAAAATGGCGTTAATCTAATCAACACGGCTTCATAAATTTCTATTTTCAAAATAGTTGTTATTATCAAAATATTTCGTTCAACACATGACCAATCTCAATGAATGAGTACTGTCAACACATGAACTTTATTTTATATCGATAAAGATGTAAATTTTAATATTAAAATATTTCGTTCAACACATGACCAATCTCAATGAATGAGTACTGTCAACACATGAACTTTTATTTTATATCGATAAAGATGTAAATTTTAATATTAAAATATTTCGTTCAACACATGACCAATCTCAATGAATGAGTACTGTCAACACATGAACTTTTATTTTATAATATTCTTTATTTTTCAAATTGGAATGAGGCCCAATCAATTACCATATAAAGTTAATTATATGGATTTTCATACAACACATGTATATCATAGCATTGAAAAATAATCAACCATCAACCAAAGTGCACTACACCGTATAAGCATCAAATATAGATATTCAACGCTTATAACAGCCTGTCAATCAATCGATCGACATATTTAATCAATCAGGATGAGTGAACTGCATATTTCATCCTAACACCCGTGTAGGGTTTCAAACAATCAAACAAATATTTTATTTGTGCAGTTGGGCGATGTGTAAAATTTATCGTCCCAATCAATGTCATTCAAATAGGTGTACATAAACAAACCGTCTGGTTTGTAAATGAATATTCTATTTTATTCACTTCACGTTAAAAATTATATTTTTAACGATAAAACATTTTATTCCAACATATGAATTTCTATTCAATTCATTTATTCAATAAAATGATATTTTTATTTTTCTAACATATTTTAGAAAATTTCGGCGGCATAACGGCACGATACTAGAAACGGGACGAGGCCTAGCCTTATCCCCGGTCTAGTGAAGGCCCACGCCATTCACTCATCAATCAAATCAATTTCATTTTTGCAAACCACAAAATTTGGAGTAAGGGTCTAACCTAGCCTTACTCCTACGCCTTATAACGGCGCACGTCTAATCCTAACCAATTTATCGATTCGATTTTTCACACCACAAACCACATTCAAACCAATATCGCAATCAATCACCAAACAGTCAAACAAACAAGTCCATGGTCTGTGGACGATTGTGTCGGGTGCTACTAAGCACCGTCTGCATCCTAGTATATATATATAACTAGAAAAGAAATAGAAAGGTGAGAAATTCTCACATATAGCTATCCAGCTCCACGGCACTTCATTTGCAGAAGTCTTCGTCGTTTCGCCTTTTTGTCACATTCGTTGTCCGCTTTCACTACATATGTAAAAATCGAATTTTGACTTCGTTATTCAATATATAAAAATCGAATTTTTAGTTCGCTATTCAATATATAAAAATCGAATTTTTAGTCCGCTATTCAATATATAAAAATCGAATTTTTAGTTCGCTATTCATTATCTAAAAATCAAATTTTTATTTCAAAGTTCAATATATAAAAATCGAATTTTTATTCCAAAGTTCAATATATAAAAATCGAATTTTTAGTTCAAAGTTCAATATATAAAAAGCGAATTTTTAGTTCAAAGTTCAATATATAAAAATCGAATTTTTAGTTCAAAGTTCAATATATAAAAATCGAATTTTCTTTCGAAGTTCAATATTTAAAAATCAAATTTTTCTTTCGAAGTTCAATATTTAAAAATCAAAATTTTCTTTCGAAGTTCAATATTTAAAAATCAAAATTTTCTTTCGAAGTTCAATATTTAAAAATCAAATTTTCTTTCGAAGTTCAATATTTAAAAATCAAATTTTCTTTCTAAAAATTGAATCTTTGCATGACATAAAAATCTAACCTTTTATGTTTAATTTTTTTTTATTTCTATTTCAAATCTTTATATGAAAACCCTAACCTGATATATATAGATAAATTCATTTTATAAAATCCGGTTTTTCTTATAAAAATTCATCTCTAAAATTCAGTTTTGAAATCAAACAATTTTTAGTTCTTTATGCTATATAAAAAAAAAAAAAAAAATCAGTTCTTTATACTGTTAAAAGTTAGAAATGGACAATGTGCTTCTACATTTAAAATTCTGAAATTTAAACAATGTTTTAAAATGTTACCCTCATCCTCAGTAATCACAACAGCACCATATCGAGAAGGGTTCCAAACTAGGTCTGCAAATTGTGCTCAAACAGCGCAGCTTGGCCAAGATCAGACCACACCCCGTTGACGAGCTCGGAGAGGCACATCTACTCCATGAATGGCGACGAACTCGGAGGCGGATTCCGGCGGCAAATCGTGAGCGAACGGCGGCGCTTTGAGGGTTGATTTTGATCAATACACGCCACCAGAGACGATGATGCTTATATGGATTCGGCGATCTTGGAGAGTACTTTAATTCTGTGGTGGAGGTTTGGATTAATTCGAATGGGAATGGAAGATTTTTGGGTTTGAATTATTGTGAAGTTTCCGCCGTTCGTTTTTGGAGAGAGAGGCGGGTTCGAGGGTTTGACTGTAGAGAGTTTGACCTAGGGTTTAAAATCCTTATATATAATATATATATATATTTTTTTTATAGTTCTTTTAATTTGAAAATCCTTTTGTTTGTTCATGCTAACTCCAATCAGAACCTAGCGACTGCCGTCCCCCGCTAAATACCCCCATTCTGAACACAATGGGACAGGTCTGGTGAGCCAACTCGACTGTTTCGATCAGTTTTCGTTCGAATTAACATTTAAATCACTATATTGAATTTCAAACGTACATTTCAAATTACCGGGGTCACATACAAACTAGAAAAATTCCCTAAAAATATTTTCTAGCTTCGTATTGACGATACGGCCCCAACAAAACTAGTTTCGTCGAATTCTGAGACCGTTTGAAAAATGGCCAATTTCCAGTCGATTAAAATCAACTGAAACTGGTCAAACGCGTTTTCCTTTGCCACGCTCACATATTGATTCGAAAAATTATGAAATTTGAAACCTAGCAATAACTTAACATCAC
This sequence comes from Allium sativum, assembly GCA_030737875.1. NCBI lineage: Eukaryota > Viridiplantae > Streptophyta > Magnoliopsida > Asparagales > Amaryllidaceae > Allium > Allium sativum. The sequence continues at coordinate 477,351,736 of CM060923.1, read as the reverse complement.
GGACCCAACAAAACTGGTTTCGTCGAAATCCGAGGTCGTTTGCAAAATTGCTATTTTTAAGGGCCTTATATATATAAAAATATATATAAATTCCACAGCGACTATTTCTAATTTTAAACTGGACATATCTTATCATTTCTAAAATGAAATCTCAGTTTGTTAACTTCGTTACAAAGATATAGTTATACAGATTCAAATATTTCTTGTTTCGTTCAATTCTGACTTATATTGAATTCTGTATATTCATTTGAAATTAGAAATCGAATTTTCGAACTACCGCGCCATTTTCAATTCCTTTTATAATTATATATAATTATTATATATTCTAACGACGACGTATATAATATATACGTCGAATTTCAATTCAAAATAAATTTCTCGTCGATATTATTTAAAATATTTCATTTTAAATAATCAAAATTCGCTATAATTGCCAAAATAAAATTTTCAAACTGGCTCGCATTTTACGGGTTGTTACAATCTCCCCCACTTAAAACTTTTCGTCCCCGAAAAGGAACAAAGTCGAAAGTGGTTTGATTAATCAACTCTACGTTCGATCTGGCTTCCATTCTCCAACTCTTTAGTTTCTGAGAATTTTCAAAACTTCAAAAATTTGGCTAACACCCTAAATTTTCGAAAAATTTCGCCATAACCTCCCCTGCACCGGGAGCATCGGGGAATTTCAAATAGCTTCCCCGGTCCTTCAGATCTCAAAAAGAAAAAGAAAAAGCCAAGCGGCTAGCCAATAGGCTCACAAAATCATCATCACCCAAACAAAACAGGAAATTATGTAGTAAACATGTACCTATTTGTCGGGCAAACAAATTTTATTCTCTGCTCTAGCCTCCTTGCTATGACCTGTTCAACAATATACACATATATGCAAGCAGATGCGACCAATTTTCAATACAATTCAATATTCGGTTCAATTAGGCTAAATGGCTAAAAATTAGCAAACAAATAAACAAACAACACAAACATCAATCAATTAGTGAATTTAACGTTTCAAATTCATACTTTTGATATATAGTCAAAAATCATGTTTTTGATGCCAATTCACAACAATGAATTCTAGCTATATATAAGTTTTGGTTCTCACACCAGCCTAATGGAAATATATAGAAAATCACACCTTCGAAACTCGAACACACACTACTGATGCTATATAGTCATCAGTAGAATCATCTCCGGGTGACTAGAGTGTGATGCTATATCTATCCAATATATTAAAACTTCGAATACACGTGGATCAGACGTATACCCAAAATTTTTATATACTGCATTGTCCAAATCAATATAAACAAATAATCAATTACGAATAGTTGATTTAAATTTTCAAAACCAAAAATTTGTTTTCATTTTCAAAAATATACTCTTCACACTCGTTCTAGGATACTACTGATCCTATCTCTAACGAGTCATTCCCATTGGATTTTACTAATCCAATATCTGATGAATTCTTTCGTATGGTTCTAATGTGCCTGGTTCTCTGAGCTTTGTAAACCAAAGCTCTGATACCAACTGTGACGTCAAGGAATTTCGCTCGGTCCGAACCAGTCGCTAAACCGACCCAGACCGTTCGAAACGCCCTATCGTTTGAGAACAGGACAAAACAGAACGCATACAGAAGAACATTTCACTGTATATTACAACAGTGCATCAGATTACAAGAATATACAGAGTATAAATGAATAAATATTACACAGAAATATCAGAGATTTAAATTACATTTAAATACATAGCAGCGGAAAATAATACAATACACAACTAGAAATAGATATACGGATACAAAGCTTTCCGGATATCATTCCAGCTGTAAACCAGGATCCTGTGAATATAAATCTGCAAAACCAAACTACTAGCTGCCCGTGTCAAAATAAGGGGCACCCAGAGTTTAGGTTAAAACAATAAACTCCAGGTCAGTCATGTGACTGGTGTGAGAACTAAAACAGTTAATCTTTATTTTAAAGTAAGGTAAATCAAGGGACCACGCCGTATAACACGGAACGGGTTTCCTCCCAAGAATACCAGTGCATAAAATAAACAGCGCAATGCTAAATAAAGAAAAATGAAGCTGTTATAAGACCCAGGTCCTATCACACAATGCAACGCAAGCCGGGGGATAGGGTTTTTACCTTATAACAGCCAAGAATGCTTGATACGTTTAAAACAAATCATTTGATACTATTATAAGTGCATAGTGTATAAAACAACTTCAAATCATAAGTATCAATCATAGGCGGCATGAGTGCCCCATCCCACTATGTCACCATACTAGGTTCTACAATTAAAACCGCAATGTCGTATTGGAAGTTGGGTTATCATTTATGGTATGAACCGAGGCAAGGGGCAAGATCCTCACAGATTCGAGACAATCTAGCCTACCATGTCTCAGGATCAGAGCTCGAGTGACCCTTGGATCGTCAGGGCCGGTCCACCGATGTGGATTAAAAATGCCTGAACACTACGTTTCCCCGCCCTTTGGGGCGCAAGTCTGGTCCGTCAGCCGACCAGAAGCATCGGCCGAAACCGATATAACCGAGGCGCCTCGCAACAGCAACAACCACATAAGTCAAACTCGTCAGCCAGTTCAAGCACTGACGCCACTCATAGCTAGAAAGAAACGCATGCCCTCCCTGAGGTCCGTCTCCCGTTTTTGATTCATACCGGGTGTGATACTCGCGAATCAACGTTACACAAAGCTACGCCACAAAGGCCGTGCTTCGATCATCAACCACAAGACTTTGCTTTTCAACAGAAGCCTTGATCATTTGCCACTTAGGCATGCCACACAGGCAATTCACTCCATGTGATTGATATCCATCAATATATAACCCCTGAGCTCGTACGTCTCAGAGAAGGGCGTTAAGCAAGAGAATAAATTCTCCGCCGCCAAACAGATATATATTTAATAGAGATCAATCACACGGACTAAAATCCAATGTCAGACACACAGTCCATTTACAAGTCCGTTCTGGGTCTGAACGAAACCGGAGGCACCTAGTACCCCGCATATCCATCGATCTCCAAGTACGTCTGGACGATCACTAACTGTTTCCATCTTCTTGGGTGTATAGCCCAATCAAGATCATCAGTTATCACCCAAACGACGTGAAGACCTCCGGTCTTCGACCATCGTCTTCATCTTCGACTTATCGTCGTATCAGTTATTCAGAATGGGATAAACCCGGTCTTTCCGAATAACTCGCGTATATTTTAAATAAGTGTTACACAAACACAACATACGCCTCATTCCAATTCATTAGTCACTAACCGTAAATTAATCAAGAGAATAATTCCCCAAATATTAACCCCGAAGGCCGAAACCAACATCAGATCAATATCCAGAAAACCATTCTGCTTGGCTAACCGACAGTTAGTTTCTAAATTTCACGTTCAAATCTAATTAAAGATTTAACTATCGCCTGGAGCAAAACTGGTGATACTCCATTCTCGATCTTTTCAATCTAATTAAAGATTCATTAAAACTCCACTTAGTTTTAATCATTATCTGGGTTAAAGAATCAGTGTCATTTAAAACACGATTCACGATAAACCCAAAATCCCATTCCATTAATTATCGGGTTAAAGAACAAGTGTTATTTAAAACACTGTTCACGATAAACCCAAAAATCAATACCAATTCAATTCCAATTAAATATCATTTAATTGGTACACTTCATTAAATCTAAATAAAAAGATTTAATCTTTTCTCAACTGGGTTCAAGAACAGTGTTAGTGAAGACACCATTCACGACAAACCCAAATCACATTCGATTAATTATCGGGTTAAAGAACAAGTGTTATTTAAAACACTGTTCACGATAAACCCAAAAATCAATACCAATTCAATTCCAATTAAATATCATTTAATTGGTACACTTCATTAAATCTAAATAAAAAGATTTAATCTTTTCTCAACTGGGTTCAAGAACAGTGTTAGTGAAGACACCATTCACGACAAACCCAAATCACATTCGATATTCAATACAAGGCTCTGAATAGAAAATATATCGGCTTATATTCAATATCGAATTCTACGACTAACAAATGTCGTATTGGAAATAACGATATAAATATATATCTTTCAAATTTCCATAACAACACCTGTATAATCACGAATTCCAACATCGAAATATTCCGAACACAATTTCGATTCAAATCCACTCCAATGCAATCATTGGAAATTTTGGTTATTTTCAAAACCATTTCAAATTCAATTTATTTATTTAAAAATAAATAGAATTATAATTCTAGTTCAAAACTAGTTCATTTCGATAAAAATCTATTTTTATCTTTTCAAATATGGAGTTTTTCATCCCAAACTTTCACAAATCATTTCTTATGATTTTACACAAATTATTACTATTTTTAATAATTTTATCAAGGCCCGTACAGTCGATTTCCAACAACGGCCATCGAACTGCACTTACAGCGACCTTTTTCGAATTTGATTTGGACGTATCTCCAAATCCAACCGTTAGATTTCAAATTTCTAACATTCATTAGAAAGCTCTTTTCGATACGAACCCAACGGTTCCGGTTTTAGGAGAATCCGACGGTCGGATCTCCCGCAATGTCCGTTTGAAATAAATGGTCGAAATTCACGAACTACCGCGGCGCGGCGCGTTCTATTCAGGCCATTATATTATATATATAATATGTATAATATATACTTCGTCGATTTCTATTTAAAACGAATTATATAAATAGTTTTAAATTCGTTTCAAAAGCAACTTCAACTTCCATTTCAATTCAAATCAAAATTGAATTCTTCCTTATAAATTCGTTTTAAAATTCATTTCAATTCAATTCAAATTTCAATTCAATTTGAATTCATTTCAATTCGATTTCAATTCAATTCATTTCGAAATCGTTTTCAATTCAATTCATTTCGAAATCGTTTTCAATTCAATTCGAATTCGTTTTCAATTCATCTCATTTCGAAATCGTTTTCAATTCAATTCATTTCGAAATCGTTTTCAATTCAATTCATTTCGAAATCGTTTTCAATTCAATTTATTTCGAAATCGTTTTCAATTCAATTCATTTCGAAATCGTTTTCAATTCAATTCATTTCGAAATCGTTTTCAATTCAATTCATTTCGAAATCGTTTAAAATCGATATAAATATCGTTCACGTCAAAATGGCGTTAATCTAATCAACACGGCTTCATAAATTTCTATTTTCAAAATAGTTGTTATTATCAAAATATTTCGTTCAACACATGACCAATCTCAATGAATGAGTACTGTCAACACATGAACTTTATTTTATATCGATAAAGATGTAAATTTTAATATTAAAATATTTCGTTCAACACATGACCAATCTCAATGAATGAGTACTGTCAACACATGAACTTTTATTTTATATCGATAAAGATGTAAATTTTAATATTAAAATATTTCGTTCAACACATGACCAATCTCAATGAATGAGTACTGTCAACACATGAACTTTTATTTTATAATATTCTTTATTTTTCAAATTGGAATGAGGCCCAATCAATTACCATATAAAGTTAATTATATGGATTTTCATACAACACATGTATATCATAGCATTGAAAAATAATCAACCATCAACCAAAGTGCACTACACCGTATAAGCATCAAATATAGATATTCAACGCTTATAACAGCCTGTCAATCAATCGATCGACATATTTAATCAATCAGGATGAGTGAACTGCATATTTCATCCTAACACCCGTGTAGGGTTTCAAACAATCAAACAAATATTTTATTTGTGCAGTTGGGCGATGTGTAAAATTTATCGTCCCAATCAATGTCATTCAAATAGGTGTACATAAACAAACCGTCTGGTTTGTAAATGAATATTCTATTTTATTCACTTCACGTTAAAAATTATATTTTTAACGATAAAACATTTTATTCCAACATATGAATTTCTATTCAATTCATTTATTCAATAAAATGATATTTTTATTTTTCTAACATATTTTAGAAAATTTCGGCGGCATAACGGCACGATACTAGAAACGGGACGAGGCCTAGCCTTATCCCCGGTCTAGTGAAGGCCCACGCCATTCACTCATCAATCAAATCAATTTCATTTTTGCAAACCACAAAATTTGGAGTAAGGGTCTAACCTAGCCTTACTCCTACGCCTTATAACGGCGCACGTCTAATCCTAACCAATTTATCGATTCGATTTTTCACACCACAAACCACATTCAAACCAATATCGCAATCAATCACCAAACAGTCAAACAAACAAGTCCATGGTCTGTGGACGATTGTGTCGGGTGCTACTAAGCACCGTCTGCATCCTAGTATATATATATAACTAGAAAAGAAATAGAAAGGTGAGAAATTCTCACATATAGCTATCCAGCTCCACGGCACTTCATTTGCAGAAGTCTTCGTCGTTTCGCCTTTTTGTCACATTCGTTGTCCGCTTTCACTACATATGTAAAAATCGAATTTTGACTTCGTTATTCAATATATAAAAATCGAATTTTTAGTTCGCTATTCAATATATAAAAATCGAATTTTTAGTCCGCTATTCAATATATAAAAATCGAATTTTTAGTTCGCTATTCATTATCTAAAAATCAAATTTTTATTTCAAAGTTCAATATATAAAAATCGAATTTTTATTCCAAAGTTCAATATATAAAAATCGAATTTTTAGTTCAAAGTTCAATATATAAAAATCGAATTTTTAGTTCAAAGTTCAATATATAAAAATCGAATTTTTAGTTCAAAGTTCAATATATAAAAATCGAATTTTCTTTCGAAGTTCAATATTTAAAAATCAAATTTTTCTTTCGAAGTTCAATATTTAAAAATCAAATTTTTCTTTCGAAGTTCAATATTTAAAAATCAAATTTTCTTTCGAAGTTCAATATTTAAAAATCAAATTTTCTTTCTAAAAATTGAATCTTTGCATGACATAAAAATCTAACCTTTTATGTTTAATTTTTTTTTATTTCTATTTCAAATCTTTATATGAAAACCCTAACCTGATATATATAGATAAATTCATTTTATAAAATCCGGTTTTTCTTATAAAAATTCATCTCTAAAATTCAGTTTTGAAATCAAACAATTTTTAGTTCTTTATGCTATATAAAAAAAAAAAAAAAAAATCAGTTCTTTATACTGTTAAAAGTTAGAAATGGACAATGTGCTTCTACATTTAAAATTCTGAAATTTAAACAATGTTTTAAAATGTTACCCTCATCCTCAGTAATCACAACAGCACCATATCGAGAAGGGTTCCAAACTAGGTCTGCAAATTGTGCTCAAACCGCGCAGCTTGGCCAAGATCAGACCACACCCCGTTGACGAGCTCGGAGAGGCACATCTACTCCATGAATGGCGACGAACTCGGAGGCGGATTCCGGCGGCAAATCGTGAGCGAACGGCGGCGCTTTGAGGGTTGATTTTGATCAATACACGCCACCAGAGACGATGATGCTTATATGGATTCGGCGATCTTGGAGAGTACTTTAATTCTGTGGTGGAGGTTTAGATTAATTCGAATGGGAATGGAAGATTTTTGGGTTTGAATTATTGTGAAGTTTCCGCCGTTCGTTTTTGGAGAGAGAGGCGGGTTCGAGGGTTTGACTGTAGAGAGTTTGACCTAGGGTTTAAAATCCTTATATATAATATATATATTTTTTTTTTATAGTTCTTTTAATTTGAAAATCCTTTTGTTTGTTCATGCTAACTCCAATCAGAACCTAGCGACTGCCGTCCCCCGCTAAATACCCCCATTCTGAACACAATGGGACAGGTCTGGTGAGCCAACTCGACTGTTTCGATCAGTTTTCGTTCGAATTAACATTTAAATCACTATATTGAATTTCAAACGTACATTTCAAATTACCGGGGTCACATACAAACTAGAAAAATTCCCTAAAAATATTTTCTAGCTTCGTATTGACGATACGGCCCCAACAAAACTAGTTTCGTCGAATTCTGAGACCGTTTGAAAAATGGCCAATTTCCAGTCGATTAAAATCAACTGAAACTGGTCAAACGCGTTTTCCTTTGCCACGCTCACATATTGATTCGAAAAATTATGAAATTTGAAACCTAGCAATAACTTAACATCACGGACCCAACAAAACTGGTTTCGTCGAAATCCGAGGTCGTTTGCAAAATTGCTATTTTTAAGGGCCTTATATATATAAAAATATATATAAATTCCACAGCGACTATTTCTAATTTTAAACTGGACATATCTTATCATTTCTAAAATGAAATCTCAGTTTGTTAACTTCGTTACAAAGATATAGTTATACAGATTCAAATATTTCTTGTTTCGTTCAATTCTGACTTATATTGAATTCTGTATATTCATTTGAAATTAGAAATCGAATTTTCGAACTACCGCGCCATTTTCAATTCCTTTTATAATTATATATAATTATTATATATTCTAACGACGACGTATATAATATATACGTCGAATTTCAATTCAAAATAAATTTCTCGTCGATATTATTTAAAATATTTCATTTTAAATAATCAAAATTCGCTATAATTGCCAAAATAAAATTTTCAAACTGGCTCGCATTTTACGGGTTGTTACAGGTTAAGGCACATTAATTAATTAATGCCTCATGGTTAGGGTTTAAGTCATGGTCCACTTAATACTTAATCAATGTGGGCTTGGTAGATTAATCAGGGTTAAGTCGTGAACTCATCGTTACACTTAACCAAGTTAATCCATGATTAGCAAGAGGGTTAAACCGTACTTAACCCACTAGAAAATCCTAGCAACGGGGGTCCACTCCAGCAGTAATCCCAAGTTTGTATCATCATGACCCTAGGGACTAGGCTAGGGTGGGGCACGATTACTGGACTTGAGGTAAGTGACCAAAAACGACGGCAGAGTGGTACGCCGGTGTAGTTCCGGACGGACTATGGTCGTGCACGTAGTCCGTAGCCGGAGAAAATCAAGCACGGGTACCAGTAGATCTAAGACTGTGCACTTATGTTTATGGTGTGCAGGGGTTGACACCCTAGGGCTTGATACACCCGACGGGAGACCCAGCACAGTCTGACTACAATTATGTTTGGGCTGTATTGACGCCAACATGTGATGAGTTAGGCTTATAGGGAGCCGATCGACTAGACCGTTTGGTTGGACCTCGTATTAGGGTCACTTCATGTTATTGGGCCAAAGCTTGGGCCAAGGGATCAACACTTGTTTATTCAAGTCATGTTAGCTTGCTAGTACACCTGTGGTGCAAAAACCTTAAACCTGATTATGCGATGACACCTTTATCTACCTTGTTAGTTAATCATCATGCTAGTATGTTGTTATCCTTATGTTCATCCCTGCTTCTCATGCCAGTTAACTTTATCAGTTTACATTGATTGTAGTAGGGCTTACTCAGTCTTTTTGACTGACCTGTTTTTCTTTCGCCTCTTTTCTTCCGTCCCCCCCCCCCCCCCCCCCCCAGGTTCTCAGGGTGGGAATATTGGAGCTTAGCTTGGATTTCTGATCGCTTGCTTGTGGGATTTTAGCTCATGTACGGTCTTGACATGAAGCTAGCTATGGTTATCACTTATTTTGGGGATAGTACTTATGTATTTCAGTTTTTCAGTGATGTTGTTTTTATCTAGACTTGTGTATTTGGAAAGTTGACATTATGTTGTACCAGACTTGTTTTGAAATAGTTTGAAATCTTCCACTGTTTTACTTATCTTATTTACTCTGTTTACATATATATATATATATATATATATATATGTTCTTGTTCTGCCTTGATATATCATTATGCATGTTTACCTGGTACAAACGCCCCTCCAAAGTCAGAGTGCTTGCAAGAGCCACCCTGGCGGAGGTGGGGTGTTACATTTGGTATCAGAGCATATGGTTTACGAGAAGGAACAAAAAGGTTTTTAAAACTTTTGGAAAACTAGTTTCAAAACCAAGTATAAAGTATTTTCCAAAGAAAAGTCTAGTTTATTTTAAAGGCTACTCCCCAAAAAGCCATTAGCAAAATTCCTTCGTTTTTCTCCATTCTGAATCTGTCTTTTTCTTCGTTTTCAGTATGGCCGATAACTTTGCTATTCCGGAGGGAGTACACGTACCTGTTTGGTATAGGAGACTTTTGGAGGCTAGGGCGACCGAAGCCGGCCCCGTAGATGTTCCTCCTCCTCCTCCTCCGGTAGTTAATGTTCCTCCTCCTCCTGTCGTTGAGGTTCCTCTTCCTCCTCCCCCTCAGCATCCTCAAGCTGACTTCGCAAAGACTTGCAAAGATTTCAAAGCAATGGGTGGCAAGAACTTTCAAGGCACTGAGACTTTTGTAGAGGCCAGAAATTGGTTGAAAGAGACCGAGGATTTATTCACTATCTTTGGGTTAGACGATCAGAGGAAGATCTTGTTGGCGGTTTGGCTTATGAAGGATGAAGCCGCTTATTGGTGGGAAGTCACCAATGGTACTAGGCCTGTTGAGACTTGGGCCGATTTCAGGGCAAGGTTCGTGCTTAAGTTTCTATCTTCTGCTGAGGAGAATCTGCAAATGGAGAGGTTCATAGCTTTGAAAGAAGGAGATATGTCTGTCAAAGGATATGTGAACAAGTTCAATCAGTTAGCTCGTTTTGGCTTGGATATGGTGAGTACTCCTCAGAAGAAGGCTCTTCGTTTTGCTAGAGGATTGAATGAGCCGTTGCAGGGATTGGCTATGTCACATATTCCCCATGGGGCCACGTTTGAGAGCTTGGTTGATATGGCGTTACTTCAGGGAGATGTCAAGAAAGAGATCAAGATGAATGATACTCAAGCCAAGAAGACTGATTCCCAGTGGAAAGGAAATCAGGGTAATCCAAGTGGTCAGAGCAATCAGAACAAGAACAAGAACAATAGTCAAGGCAACAAGGGGAACAACAGCAAGGGCAATAACAACAAGGGGAACTGTCATTATTGCGGTTCAGTTGGGCATCTTATTAAGGATTTTAAGAAGAGGAAAAGGAAGAATGGTGAATGCTTTTTCTGTGGTGAGACTGGACATTTCAGTAAGGATTGCCCGAAGAAGAAAGGGCAAGGCCAGGGTCAGACTCAGCGTGCTGGACCTTCAGGAGGGCAAGTTCATGCTCTCAATGCCGCTCCAGTTCCCGATCGAGGTAGTATTTCGGTTGAGAGCCTTGTATATATTTCTAATTTTCCAGTTCGTACCTTGTTTGATTCTGGTGCATCGCATAGCTTTATCTCATCTAATCTTGTTGATAGTTTGCACCTTAGTACTAGCTTGGTAGATGATCCCGTCTGTGTCTCAAATCCTATTGGGGGTTCCGCCCATCTGTCTATGATATGTGGGGATTTGAGGATCTCTATACTGAGTGTAGAGTTCTTGTGTAGTGCTTATGTTCTTGGTTTTAGGGGATACGGATTGATATTGGGCATGGATTGGTTGTCCAGATATGGAGCCATCCTTGATTGTGAGCATAGGGTTGTGAGGCTCGTGACTCGCCTCGGAAACACCCTAGAAATTTCTTGTAATCCGAGAGGTCCCGTCATGTTGTGCTATCTTGAATCACTCGACTCGTCAATGGAAACTCTTCAGTCTGTGAGAGTGGTTCGAGAGTATCCGGATGTTTTCGATGAAGTTAGGGGGTTGCCCCCTAAGCGAGAGATTGATTTCCGCATTTATCTGGTGGATAATGCAAAGCCGGTTTCTTTGCCCGTTCGGCACATGGCTCCGCGTGAAAGGCGGGAGCTAAGTAAGCAAGTGAAGGAGTTGCTTGAGAAGAACTTCATTAGACAAAGTATATCTGAATGGGGAGCGCCTGTGGTATTTGCTACCAAGGCAGATGGTTCTCTCCGACTTTGTTTTGACTATCGAGAGTTGAATAAGCTGACTAAGAAGAACAGACACCCGTTACCGAGGATTGATGATCTCTTTGACCAGCTTATCGGTGCTTCTGTTTTCTCTCAGCTTGATCTTGCTACTGGATTCCATCAGCTCAGGGTAGCTGAAGATAGTATAGACAAGACTGCGTTCAGAACTCCAGATGGATTCTTCGAATGGCTTGTCATGTCGTTCGGCTTGACTAATGCACCCGCATATTTCGTGGATTGATGAGTAGGGTGTTCAGGGAGTTCTTGAACAAGTTTGTCGTGGTCTTCGTAGATGATATTCTGATCTTCTCTAAGGATGAGGAAGAGCACGCAAGGCATCCCGTGGAGGTGATGGATACGCTTAGAGCGCATCAGTTGAAGGCCAAGTTCTCCAAGTGTCACTTTTGGAGAAGGGAAGTTAGATTCCTTGGGCATATAGTATCTAAGCAAGGCTTAGCGGTGGATCTCGCTAAGGTTGTTGCAGTTCAGGATTGGAAGACTCCAAGGAATGCAACCGAAGTGAGAAGTTTTCTAGGTCTTGCAGGCTTTTACCGGAATTTCATCAAGGACTTCGCGAAGATTTCCGCTCCTCTCACTAAATTGACGAAGAAAAATTTAGTTTTTGCTTGGAGCATAGAATGTGAGCTTGCTTTTCAGAGGCTCAAGAGAGCTCTCACATCAGCACAGGTTCTAGCTTTTCCCGATGGAGGGAAGTTATTTACAGTATACACCGGTGCATGTGGCACGGGGTTAGGAGCTGTTCTGATGCAAGAAGGAAGAGTGATATGCTTTGGCGGTAGACAACTCAAAGTGCATGAGAAGAATTATCCCACTCATGACTTAGAGTTGGCAGCAATAGTATATGCACTCAAGGCTTGGCACCATTATCTTCTGGGAGAAAGATTTGAGCTTTATACTGATCACAAGTCATTGAAGTATCTCTTTTCTCAGAAGGATCTGAATCTTAGGCAACAAAGATGGATGGAATTCTTGGCGTCCTACGATTTTGAGATAACTTATACCCCTGGCAAGGGGAATGTGGTAGCAGATGCATTGAGTAGATAAAGTTTGACTCTAAGTCCTCTATTCGTTGAGATGAAGAATTTAGAGTATGTGGCAACCTTTGATTTCTCTTTGGAGATTGAGTCGATGACCGGTTCTTTAGCATCTCTGGAACTCAGACCTACCCTTCTTGATCAAGTTGGGGCTTTGCAGAGAGAAGACCCTCAGATAGTTGAGATTATGGATAAGCTGATTCGAGGAGAGGCGTCTAGTCATCTCGCTCGATATTCTATTGATGACAAGGGTTGGTTGAGGAGAGACGGACGGTTATGTGTTCCAATGGTAGAAGATTTAGTAAGAAAAGTTCTTGAGGAAGCGCATCGCTCTAAGTTGACTATACATCCGGGCGGAGATAAGATGTATAAAGATATGAAGCGCATTTTCTTTTGGCCTGGGATGAAGAAGGATGTGGCAGAGTTTGTCTCTAGATGTATCATTTGCCAGCAAGTTAAGGCCGAGTCGAAGAAGCCCGGCGGGCTATTGCATCCTCTAGACGTTCCACTATGGAAGTGGGAGAGTATTTCCATGGATTTTATCGATGGGCTACCAAGGTCAAGGAAAGGGAATACGAGCATTTGGGTTATTGTGGATAGACTTACGAAGAGTGCTCATTTCATTCCGGTGAAGAACAAGAGGACCGCATCTTGGCTAGCGTCGGTATATCTTCGTGAGATTGTGAGGCTACATGGAGTCCCTTCTAGTATAGTCAGTGACCGTGACCCAATCTTTACAAGTCAATTCTGGAATAGCTTGCAAGAAGCTATGGGCACGAGGTTGAATCTAAGTACGGCTTATCACCCACAGACGGACGGTCAAACCGAAAGGGTGAATAGGGTACTCGAGGATCTGTTGAGGCTTTGTATTCTGGATTTTGGTGGTACTTGGGAAGACCATCTTCCTCTTATTAAGTTTGCATATAATAACAGTTATCAGGCAAGCATAGGGATGGCACCATTTGAAGCTTTATATGGGAGGCCGTGCAAGTCGCCTACATGTTGGTGGGAGACTACAGATGAGCTTATACTTGGGCCTGATATGATCAGAGATACATCCGAGAAGGTCGAGTTGATTCGGAGACGGATGAAAGCGGCCCAAGACCGACAGAAATCCTATGCTGATAAGCGAAGAACTGATTTGGAGTTTGATGTTGGGGATATGGTTTTCGTGAAGATTTCTCCTTTGCGGAATATGGTCCGATTTGGAGCCATCGGGAAGTTAGCACCGAGGTTTGTTGGACCATTCCCTATTATAGAGAGGATCGGGCAGATGGCTTATAGAGTGGAGTTGCCCGAGAAGCTTGCCGGAGTACACGATGTTTTTCATGTCTCGCATCTCCGGAAGTGTTTACATGAATCAGTAGAGGTTGTTGAGCCAAGTGTTCTGAAAGATGTGGAAGTGGAGAAAGAGGCTACCTTGAGGAGAGCTCCGATTCGTACCTTGGGGGCGGAGACCAAGAAGCTAAGGAATCGAGAGGTCAAGTTGGTGAAGGTTCAATGGGGTGAAGCCGAAGAAGACGCAACTTGGGAAACCGAGGAGAAGATGCGTGGGCTTTATCCATTCCTTTTTGAGGGTACACTCTCAATCTCTTTCCTTTGTTAGCATATCTTTCTCTTTGCTATCCATGTTTATCTAGTTTATCGTGTTAATCTCGTCATGAGAACCTTAGGTAGAAACCCTTTGGATGAAACATGTGTTTGAAACATGTTATGCTTGATGTTTGCAAGTGGTTGCAAGTGTTTGCAAGTGGTTACGCGTGGATGCATTATACACATTAGGCACTAGATCGGCTCACACACTCCTCATATTGCATATGCATGAGTGTTTATGCTTATTCATGGATGAAAATTTTTGTGTTATCACATGGATGTTGCATACGGATGTATGTTATGTGCACACATATAGATGTTATACATTATGTTAGGAATTGCATACATATGGATTCATTTCACTAACATAATTTGCATTGATGATATTTGCATTAGATAAGTACATATACACACACCTTTGCATATGTTCATACAACATTTAGAATCTTGTAAGGACAATGATTGCTCATGGATGATGTTTTGAGTAGATGGATGTTGGATGGTAGGATATGTTCTTCCTAACTTAGAGATTTCGGGGACGAAATCCTTTAAGGAGGGGAGAATGTAACAACCCGTATTTTCAATAACCTATTCTAACATAAATCGAGGCAGAATTTAATTTATAAATCTGAATCAAGGGAAACGGGCTGTGCCAGTGCGTTCGTCTCGGAAAAATACGCGAAATAATGTCCGAGTTTTCGAAAATCGGAGTCCGAATGACCCGATTAAGGCCCAACGAAGTTTTCAAAAAATTTCAAAGTAAAAACAGATTTCAAATTCAAGTTTGAATTTGGAAATTAGGGCAGTTGGGCGCAGGCGGGAAAATTCCCGCCAGACCCATGTCGACAGCCCTATCGACTGGGCTGCCGACATGGTTAGGCCCAAGTCGACAGCCCTGTCGACTTGGGTGTCGACTTGGTTCAGCCGGGCAGTTTTGCCTGGTGCACCATTTTGGAGTTGTGTTGAGTTTGGGGGCCAGATTCGGTTTTGAGGGCTGAGATTGGAATTAGGGTTTAATCCTAAGGCTAAAACTAATCCTAATCTCTATAAATAAGACCCTAGACCTAACCTAATCATCATTAATCAACCCTACAACTAAACCCTGGCAAAATCATTCCTCTCATGGCCTCCACTCTCTTCATAAAATTCTAAGTTATTTCTATGAGAGATTTTCCATGCATACAAGTGTTTTCAAGCTTGTATGAGTGTCATTAGCTTGCATTCAAGTCAAGTTTCCATATTTATATCATAAAGTAAGGGTTTTGATCATTTGGCTCAAGGGTTTTTCTATTGGAGCTTGCATTTTGGGTTTATTTGATTGCATAAGGGCTTTGTCTCAATCTATATATATTTTTGTGTCTTCATAAGCATTGTAAGCCCTTTTCTACTTTCATATTTAAACTCTAAAGTTAAATGAATGATGCAAGTTTGGTTGATCATTATGATATGCAAGTTTGCCATGATATGCAAGTTTACTATGTCATGTTATGCAAGTTTGATATGTTATGATATGCAAGTTTGCCATGTTATGTTATGCAAGTTTGCCATGTTATGATATGCAAGTTGTCATGTTATGTATGCAAGTTTGGGTGGATCATTTTACTCATGTTATCATGTTATGCAAGCTTACCTTGAGTATATGAACGTAAAGCTTCAAGCTTTATGTTAAAGGTTGCATTTTGGCAACATGTAAGTTATCATATCTCTTATGATAACTTGCATGTGAGGCTAAATGCGAACTTATGGCCATTTCTACATGTCATTTATCACCATGTATCACCAATATGCTAAGTTTGGTTTTATGCATGCTTTTGAGGCCTAAAAATGTAATATGCAAGTATATGAACATATGTACATTTCATATGCCACCATGTTAAACTTGTGGCTTCAACACCTTTATGTCATGATTATGCCAAGTTCCCTCTTTCTATCCTTTATGCGCTATTGCGATATGTAAGCGATGGGATAGCGTTTGGGGTTGGGTAAACTTAAAAGACATAAAAACATAAGATTGGGAATTTACCTATTAAGTTAGGTCTACCCATTGGGAATTTACCTATTAAGTTAGGTCTACCCAAATGCTTGAAAACTTGTAATATGTTTGGTAAACATGATGGACATGACACTTAGAAAATATAAGTGTGACCAACTCGAGGTTGGGTTGAGTTTGTAGCGTAAACCTACCCGGAACCGACCGGCTTAACTAGTTGCTACAAACAATAGGACCCAATGTGAGAAGTTGGTCATGTTGTACCTTGAACCCGAGGTTAGACCAAGTTGTGGTATAAAACTACCCGGAACCGACCGGCTTAACTAGTAACCGCAACGAAGTCTAATGTGAGAGGTTAAGGCACATTAATTAATTAATGCCTCATGGTTAGGGTTTAAGTCATGGTCCACTTAATACTTAATCAATGTGGGCTTGGTAGATTAATCAGGGTTAAGTCGTGAACTCATCGTTACACTTAACCAAGTTAATCCATGATTAGCAAGAGGGTTAAACCGTACTTAACCCACTAGAAAATCCTAGCAACGGGGGTCCACTCCAGCAGTAATCCCAAGTTTGTATCATCATGACCCTAGGGACTAGGCTAGGGTGGGGCACGATTACTGGACTTGAGGTAAGTGACCAAAAACGACGGCAGAGTGGTACGCCGGTGTAGTTCCGGACGGACTATGGTCATGCACGTAGTCCGTAGCCGGAGAAAATCAAGCACGGGTACCAGTAGATCTAAGACTGTGCACTTATGTTTATGGTGTGCAGGGGTTGACACCCTAGGGCTTGATACACCCGACGGGAGACCCAGCACAGTCTGACTACAATTATGTTTGGGCCGTATTGACGCCAACACGTGACGAGTTAGGCTTATAGGGAGCCGATCGACTAGACCGTTTGGTTGGACCTCGTATTAGGGTCACTTCATGTTATTGGGCCAAAGCTTGGGCCAAGGGATTTATTCAAGTCATGTTAGCTTGCTAGTACACCTGTGGTGCAAAAACCTTAAACCTGATTATGCGATGACACCTTTATCTACCTTGTTAGTTAATCATCATGCTAGTATGTTGTTATCCTTATGTTCATCCCTGCTTCTCATGCCAGTTAACTTTATCAGTTTACATTGATTGTAGTAGGGCTTACTCAGTCTTTTTGACTGACCTGTTTTTCTTTCGCCTCTTTTCTTCTGTTCCCCCCCCCCCCAGGTTCTCAGGGTGGGAATATTGGAGCTTAGCTTGGATTTCTGATCGCTTGCTTGTGGGATTTTAGCTCATGTACGGTCTTGACATGAAGCTAGCTATGGTTATCACTTATTTTGGGGATAGTACTTATGTATTTCAGTTTGTCAGTGATGTTGTTTTTATCTAGACTTGTGTATTTGGAAAGTTGACATTATGTTGTACCAGACTTGTTTTGAAATAGTTTGAAATCTTCCGTTGTTTTACTTATCTTATTTACTCTGTTTACATATATACATATGTTCTTGTTCTGCCTTGATATATCATTATGCATGTTTACCTGGTACAAACGCCCCTCCAAAGTCAGAGTGCTTGCAAGAGCCACCCTGGCGGAGGTGGGGTGTTACACAAACCTTGCACTTATTCCATAATAATGTCAACCATTCACATAATAGCCAAAGTGTAATTTACACTAAACACAAGGGTGATGTGTAGTCAAATATCAACCCAAGACCCGTGTGGGGTTTCAGCCAACACATAATTTTGTGCACTTGGGCGAGGTGTAAAATAATCGTCCCAATCAACATCAACAAGTCAGGTAACTTGTCAATGGCAGTGTAACATCATTTTAAATTATCATAAATAATAAATCATTAGTTTAACCTGTTGAATATTTTCAATTTCAAACATAACATGACATGACATGCAAATCCACAATCTGTCCAACAAACAATTACTTCCATCACCAATAATTTATTTACATTTAATTATAAAAATAAATAACTATTCGAAAATTGAGTGAGCAAAAGAGTTCTCACCTTTGCCGGCTTTAAATAACGGTTCGGACCCAATTTTGGCCCAAGATCCAACATGCTCCAAATTGGGCGTAGTTAGTGTCGTTGCGAAGCTTTCGACTCGCTGATCGCAGCAAATCCTGTTTCGCGCGATTTCGATTTCGTATCACAAAGTTATGAATTTTCGAAGTTTGTAATAATTAAATAATTAATTTAAATTATGAAAATTACCCAAATTTTCAACTTGCACCGAATTGGACAAATTTACTGCTCGCTCGAAGCTCTTGACATAACGATCTTAAAGGATTTAATTTCATGCAATTTCGATAAAGTGACAAAAAGTTATGCACTTGCGAAGTTAACAAATCGATTTAAATAATATTTAAATTTCTAAAAATTACCCAAAATTTCAACTTCCTCCAAATTGGACAAATTTGGTGTCCACGCGAAGCTCTCGTCGCCACGATCGCATGTAACGACCCGGAAAATCTGAACCAATTTAAAATTTTTAAATTGGCTAAAATAATGGATTTTAAATATTTAAAATAAATATTTTAAATAATGGCGATGAAAACTGAGTTTGAATCGACAATTGAAAACGAATATAATTAATTATAATTATAAACAAGGCCTAAAATGGCGTGGCAGTTTCAAAAATTGAATTCAAACTTTGTCGGACTGTACCGGGTGCAAAACAATCCGGATTTTAGTGAAACCAAAAACATTATGATCTAATTGATGATATCTTTCTAACGAATCCGACCAATCGAAATTTCATAGCGGGAATCAAAAGATATGTCCAGTAGAAAATTCTGAATAGTCGCTATGGAATTCAGGCCCTTAAAAATGGACATTTTGCAAACGAACTCGGATTTCGACGAAACCACTTTTGTTGGGTCCGTGATGTAAAGTTATTGCTAGATTCCAAATTTCATAATTTTTCGAATCAATATGTGAGCGTGGCAAAGGAAAATGCGTTTGACCAGTTTCAGTTGATTTTAATCGACTGGAAATTGGCCATTTTTCAAACGGTCTCAGAATTCGACGAAACTAGTTTTGTTAGGACCGTATCGTCAATACGAAGCGAGAAAATATTTTTCTGGAATTTTTCTAGTTAGTATGTGGCCCCGGTAATTTGAAATGTACGTTTAAAATTCAATATAGTGATTTAAATGTAAATTCAACGGAAACTGATTGTAACGATCAAATCAGCTTGCGATACATATCCCATTCTGTTCGGAATGGGGGTTAAACGCTATGGACGACAGGCGGTGGGCCTCGTTTCGAGGTCGTGGGTAAAAGTCAACTTTATGCAATTAATTTAAATAATAATAATAAAAAAAAAAAAAAATATTCCTTCCCTCTCCTTTTCTCTTTCTGCCCCCCCCCCGATTTCATTAATCAGTAAACAAAAAAAAAACAGAAAAGAAGAAGGACGGAGCAGCAGCGACGCCACCGCCCTGACGACCGCCGAACCCCCCCCCCCCCCCCCCCCACCACGCCCCGATCCCGCTCCTCCCCCCTCGCGACGCATCCGCTCCCCCGTTCGAAACCCTAGCGCCGCATTCCCCGTTCGAGACCTCGAAGCCGCCTCCTCCGTTCGAAACCCTAGCGCCGCCCCCCTCGAAGCCAGCTCCGAGCTTAGCTGTCACCCCCCCTTCTTCGAGATAAAGTAAGTATTTTATTGTATTTTTATTTTTATTTTATTTCTTTAAAACTAATTTCGATTTTAGGGTATAAAAACTGATTTTAAAGCATTTAAAAACTGATTTTCAAAAGCATTTAAAAACTGATTTTCAAAAGCATTTAAAAACTGGTTTTTAAAAAACATTTAAAACTGATTTTAAAGCATTTAAAAACTGATTTTCAAAAGCATTTAAAAACTGATTTTCAAAAGAATTTAAAAACTGGTTTTTAAAAAAACATTTAAAACTGATTTTTTAAAAGCGTTTAAAAACTGATTTAGAAAAGGTTTGAACTTTAAAATAGAAAAGGTTTGAACTTTAAAATAGAAAAGGTTTGAGCTTTAAAATAGAAAAGGTTTGAGCTTTAAAATAGAAAAGGTTTGAGCTTTAAAATAGAAAAGGTTTGAACTTTAAAATAGAAAAGGTTTGAGCTTTAAAATAGAAAAGGTTTGAGCTTTAAAATAGTAAAGGTTTGAGCTTTAAAATAGAAAAGGTTTGAGCTTTAAAATAGAAAAGACGGAATTTTTATTAAGTAAAAAAGTAAGATATGAAAATTTATATTTTTAAAGCAATAAAAATATAATTTTTACATCATAGGAATATTAAAAATATAATCTTTATTTTTGAAAAGGCGGAATCTATATTTTTGAAATTCGATTTTTATATATTGAATAGCATAATAAAAATTCGATTTTTATATATCGAATAACATAGTAAAAATTCGATTTTTACATATGTAGAGAATACGAGCAACGAAGCGACAAAAGGCGAGAAAGGCGAAGATTTCTCTAAGTGAAGTGTCGTGAAGTTGGATAGCTATTGGTGAGATTTCTGATTTAAATATATATATATATATATGTGTGTGAAATGAAAGTGAATTGCTATATATAAATATATATATATATATATATACGCCCCTCGTCCACAAACCATGGACGATATTTATTGATTGAAATTGTTGTGAAAATTGATTGATAGCGAATGATTGTTTGGGATTGTTTGTGATTGATATTGGTTGATAGTGGTTGAAAAATACCCATTTGTGGTTGAGAAATATTTGGTTGAAACCACATAGGATTAGTTTGTGGAAATGAAATAAATATATACATGCCGCCTGCGTGCGAACTAGATGCATGATCCCCATTGTCAAAAACCGCGAGGTTTTAAGGTAGAGCGAGGAGCCGTACTAGGGACGGTCTCGGTTTAACTACCCTGCCGTTATGCTGCCGAAATTTTGAATAATATTCGTGTGTTTGAATTATTTTCATATGCTTAAACTATATTTATTCATTGAATAGAAAACCTTCATGTGTTGAATTGATATTCATTCGTTGATTAGAAATTCATGTGTTGAATGGTATTCATATTTTGAAATAAATTGTTTGATAATAAAATCACATTTTTATCTATATATAGAAACAATAGAAAACATTCATGTGTTGAATTGATATTCATTCGTTGATTAGAAATTCATGTGTTGAATGGTATTCATATTTTGAAATAAATTGTTTGGTAATAAAAATCACATTTTTATCTATATATAGAAACTATAGAAAACCTTCATGTGTTGAATTGATATTCATTCGTTGATTAGAAATTCATGTGTTGAATGGTATTCACATTTTGAAATAAATTGTTTGGTAATAAAAATCACATTTTTATCTATATATAGAAACTATAGAAAACCTTCATGTGTTGAATTGATATTCATTCGTTGATTAGAAATTCATGTGTTGAATGGTATTCACATTTTGAAATAAATTGTTTGGTAATAAAAATCACATTTTTATCTATATATAGAAACTATAGAAAACCTTCATGTGTTGAATTGATATTCATTCGTTGATTAGAAATTCATGTGTTGAATGGTATTCACATTTTGAAATAAATTGTTTGATAATAAAAATCACATTTTTATCTTTATATAGAAACTATAGAAAACCTTCATGTGTTGAATTGATATTCATTCGTTGATTAGAAATTCATGTGTTGAATGGTATTCATATTTTGAAATAAATTGTTTGATAATAAAAAATCACAGTTTTATCTATATATAGAAACTATAGAAAACATTCATGTGTTGAATTGATATTCATTCGTTGATTAGAAATTCATGTGTTGAATGGTATTCATATTTTGAAATAAATTGTTTGATAATAAAAATCACATTTTTATATATATATATATATAGAAACTATAGAAAACATTCATGTGTTGAATTGATATTCATTCGTTGATTAGAAATTCATGTGTTGAATGGTATTCATATTTTGAAATAAATTGTTTGATAATAAAAATCACCTTTTATCGACTATATGAACTGTGTAAAATAATCTCGTTTTTAAAAGAAATTGTTTTATGATAAAAATCCCATTTTTATCACCAACATGAACTATATAGAAAAATAGTGTTTTGAAATAAATTGTTTTACAATAAAAATCACTTTTTTTATTGTATGCACAAGTCGTTGAAATGTGAAGTGTTAAAAATAGCCACTTGTTCAAAATAAACATATATGAGTTGAAATATTCATTAATTAGCTAATGAAATGATTTCCACCTATTTATGTAACATTAGAATGAATGGTGTTTTTAAACCAAATAGAAATCAAATACGAAGTTAAATAGAAAATGATAAATGATAAGAACTTTATATATATGTACATGCATATTCATTGAACAGGTTATAGCAAAGGGGCTAGAGAAGAGGAATAAAATTTTGTTGCCCGACAAATAGGTACACATTTACTGTTTTGTTTGGGTGATGATTTTATGAGCCTGTTGGCTAGCCGCTTGGCTTTTTCTTTTTCTTTTTGAGATTAGAAGGACCGGGAAAGCTATTTGCGATTTCCCGATGCTCCCGGTGCAGGGGAGGTTATGGCGAAATTTTCCAAAATTTTAAGGTATTAGAAAAAAAATTTGAAGTGAAAACGATATTGAAATCATTGAATGAACTATATTTATATAAATATATAAATATAAATAAAATTAAAACGAAACGAAGCCGTGCAGTTCGTATTTTGAAACCGTGATTTCAAACGACTAGTACGGGAAATCCGACTATTGGATTTTCCCGAAACCTCAACCGTCGGGTTCGCATTGGAATAATCTTTCCAACGACACCAACTTTGTAAAAATCCAACGGTTGGATTTTCTGGAATGTTTAATTCAAATCCGAAGAAAAACAACGCCAGAAGCGATTATATTTATATATATATAAATATAATTATATATTTAATCGAATAACGACGCTGTAGTTCGTATTTTGAAATCGAAAATTCAAACGATTGTACCGGAAGATCCGACCGTCGGATTTTCCCGAAACTGGAACCGTTGGATTCGTTTTGAAAAGACCTTTCTAATGATGTAAATTTTGTGAAGATCCAACGGTTAGATTTTCAGATATGTGTAAATCAAATCTGAATAAAAACAGCGCCACGGCCGCCTTATGGCCCGAAGCGTCGTTTTGAATAAATTAGCTATTTTAAAATAAATAAAAATAGCGATAATTAGTTATAAAATATCATAAGCGATATGGAATGGAAATAAACTGAATTTGCTCGATTTATGTTGTATTTGATGGTTGAATGTGTTTGGTGTGAAAACTACATTAAAGAACAATATTGGTGTTGTCGAATAATTTAACCATTGAAATAAATCGATTTGAAATTCTAAATATACGTGAATTATTTGAAAAGGCCGAGTTAATTCGCATTTTGAATAATTGACCGACGATTGAAATTCGAAGATGAAGACGGTGGTCGAAGACCGGAGATCTTCACCTCGTTTGGATGGTAACCGAGGTCCTGATTGGGAGGCATCCCAAAATATGGATAATGAGTGGTGATCGTCCAGACGTACGTGGTGATCGAAGGGTTTGCGAGGTATTTAGTGCCTCCGGTTTCGTTCAGACCCAGAACGGACTTGTAAATGGACTGTGTGTCTGACATTGGAGTTTATTCTGTGTTGATTGATTTCTGTTAAATATACATCTGTTTGGCGGCGGAGAATTTAATCTTTTGCTTAACACCCTTCTCTGAGACGCACGAGCTCAGAGGTTGTATATCGATGGACATCAGTCGCATGGCATGAATTGCCTGTGTGGCATGCTAAGATGCAGTGATCAGGGCTTCTGTTGAAAAGCAAAGTCTTGTGGTGATGATCAAAGCACCGCCTGTGTGGCGTAGCTTTGTGTATAACGTGAATTCGCGAGCCTCACATCCCGGTATGAACCTAAAACGGGAGAAGGACCTCAGGGAGGGCATGCGTTTCTTTCTAGCTAGGGTGGTGTCAGTGACCTACCAGCCCTGACATTTATATACTTTTCACCTATGTGGTTGTTGCTGTTGCGAGGCGCCTCGGTTTGATCGGACGATCCGGGTCCGATGGAGTCATTCGTTGGCTCATTTACACCCCAAAGGGTGGGGAAACACATTGTTCAGGCATTTTAATCCACATCGGTGGACTGGCCCTGTCGCTCCAAGGGCCCACCTGAGTCTGGGTCCTGAGGCTTGGGCTAGACAGTCTCGAATTCGGTAAGGACTATCTTTTGCCTTGGTTCATGACGGAAATCCAATTTCCAAATCCGACATCGTGCGGTTTTGATTGTATATATATATGGCGACATGATATATGGTACCATGCCGTCTATGATTGATAGTTATGATTTGAAATTGTTTTCAAAACATATAAACACTAGCAATAATATCAATTGCCTTTGTTTTATTCGTATCAATCATATTTTGGCCATTATAAGGTAAAACTCTATCCTCCGGTTTGCGTTGCATTGTGTGATGGGAACTGAGTCTTATAACGGCTTCATTTTTATAAAAAGCATAGCGATGTTTAAAAGAAAGATTTGTTTTAAAGCACTGGCAATCCAATGGAGTAAACCCGTTCCACGAAAGTGGCGTGGTCCTGTGATTAGCCAATTATATATGTGTTGAGTGGATTTCTCATACCAGTCCCATGACTGACTCGTAGTTTGTTTCACTTTCAAACTCGGGTGCCCCTTTTTCTACACGGGCAGCCTTGTATTCAGGTTTAGCTGGTTCTTTCTGGATAGCTGGAGCTGAAGATGGATTCTATCATTTATTTCTTTTTATGCTGTTCAGCTTCTATTGTACATATTTTGTTTATTTCCGCTGTAGACATTTATGTATAGCTGAACTGTATTTGTACTAAGTAAGATCTTGTATACTGTGTAACTCTGATGATTACTTTTATCCAGTATATTCTATTGTTCATTATCTGGTGTATTTATTTAATTCTGTTCTGCTATTATCTGTTTCTGTGTTATATTCCAAAGATAACCCTTGTTTCCGTGACAACGGGATTTCGGGTCGTCTCAACGTGGTATCAGAGCTTTGGTTAAGCTTAGTTCTGGAATATAACATTTGAACGAACTCGTCAGAAATAGAACCAGTAGTGTTCTAGGACGGGTAACTCTATACAGATAGGATCAGCAATATCCTAGTATGAGTAAAGCAGAATGAAATTACACCTCGATAGACACATTTACACTTGAAGTATATGTTTCTATGTTTGAAAATTTTCTTTTCGGTGACCTGACACTTGATCTGCTAATTGCAGAAGTACTAGAAAAATGAGTGCCAGAAGCAGAAGGAATACTGAACCTGATCTAGAGGCTCTGTTAAAGAAATATCGAAATCTGGGTGGAGCACAATTCTCGGGCAATGAATCTATTATTCAAACTCAAGCTTGGATGAGTTCTGGCGAAAGAATCTTTGAGCATATCCAGCTAAGAGATGACCAGAAACGGTTAGTAGCATCTTGGGCGCTTAAAGAAGAAGCTTTAATCTGGTGGGAAACAATCATCAAAATTAATCCAGAAGGTGATATCACCTGGGACAGATTCAAAGTGATTTTCCTGGAAAGATTTACTCCTCCCGAAGCAACTGAGAGATTATGTGACGAATTTTCTTATTTGATACAAGGTGATATGACCATCCCAGAATATCATAAGAAATTTAACGAACTTGCTCACTTTGCTCCTCATCTGATTCAAGATCCAAAGAGGAAAAATCTGAGATTTATCCACGGCCTGCAAAGGAGATATCAGAATAGTGTAATGAGGAACGTGAAGCTCCCCTTTTCTGAAATGATTTATATGGCTTATCAGTATGAAGATTTCCATAAGAAAGGAATGTTACGCGACGAAGAAGAAGTTTGTTGTAGTGACAAAGAAGAGTCGGAAACTGATATCCCTGAAGCCAGTACGAGGTAAGAGGTCGGTAAAGAGCCTAAAGTAAATCGAAAAAGGGCTAGATCTGAAAAAGAACCTGCCACGACCGCCATATGCAAAAACTGCAATCAGAAGGGGCATTTGTCCAGAAAATGTAAATCTGTAAACAAACGAGGGAAGAGTGGATTTGGACCCAGTAAGAAGATTCCTGAGGGCAGAGGATGCCATAAGTGCCATGAGGCTGGACATATTGCGAAAAACTGCCCGCTATCTCAGAAATCTGAAGCGGTACAAGTGAATGAAGTGGCAGAAATACTTGCATCCTCGTCTACTCAGGAAAGGTCTGATGTTTTAGAAGGCACGCTCAATGTCAAAAACATTCCAGTTAAAGTACTGTTTGACACAGGCGCGTCACGAAGCTTTATCGCAAAGAGTGTAGTCAAGAAGATGGATCTGAGGTTGAAAAAGCTCAAAGAACCAATGACGGTGCAAAATCCAGTTGGGGGTTCCATCAATCTCAGTTGGGTTTGTGCAGTACCAGTCTCTTTTTCTTGCTATAAATTCCCTATTATCTCTATCGTCATGAATTTTAATGAATTCGATCTTATTATGGGATTGGATTGGCTAACCAAATATGAAGCGGAGGTCAGATGCGCCGAGAGGGTTGTTAAGGCAAAGGCACAATTGGGGAATTATATAACCATACCATGTGAAGGCCCGACTTCTAATAGAAAAGACTTCTGGGTAGCTTTGAATGTTTCTCCAGCCCAAATAGAAAATATCCCTGAAATCACTGAGAATATTCCCGACCTCATTAAATATATTCCTGTCGTCAAGGATTATGCGGATGTGTTTGAGGAAGTCGTTCGCTTACCTCCGCAAAGAGAAATAGATTTCAAAATTGCTTTAATTCATAACGCAAGGCCGGTAGTTCACGCTATTCGAAGAATGTCCTTGAAAGAGAAGGAGGAATTAGACAATCAAACAAGACAGCTAGTATGGAAAGGTCTGATCAGGCCTAGTTTCTCTGATTGGGGTGCAGCCGTAGTATTTGTCCCAAAGTCTGACGGTACTCTACGTCTATGTGTGGATTATCGTGATCTGAACAAACAGACAATAAAGAACAAATATCCATTGTCGTGGATTGATGATCTGTTGGATCGATTAAATGGCGCACAAGTATTCTCAAGGATGGACCTAGCTACAGGTTTCCATCAACTTCGAATTGCCGAAGAGTGTGTTCCAATGACAGCGTTCAGAGGCCCCGACTTATTCTACGAGTGGTTAGTAATGCCATTCGGCTTATGTAACGCTCCAGCTTATGTCGTCGATCTGATGAACAGAGTATTCAGAGGAGTATTGAATAAATTTGTTCTGGTTTTTATTAATGATATTCTAATCTTCTCTAAATCAAAGGCCGAACATGAAAAGCATCTGGAACAAGTGTTAGAAATTCTCAGACGGAATGTATTAAAAGCCAAGTTTTCCAAATGTATATTCTGGCAAGATGAAGTGAAATTTCTGGGCCATGTCGTATCGAAAGATGGAATCGCTGTGGATCCAAGCAAAATCACAGCTATTCAGAATTGGAAACAGCCCAGTACCCCCACTGAAGTCCGCAGTTTTCTCGGATTAGCTAGCTATTATCGGAAGTTCGTTAAAGACTTTTCGAAGATATCTGGTCACTTAACGAAGCTTACAAAGAAGCATTCTAAATTCAAGTGGACTCCAGAGAGTGAGGAAGCTTTCGAAGAGCTAAAGTTGAGATTAACAACTGCTCCAGTGTTAACCATCATCGATGGCAACCAAGATTTAAAAGTCTGGACTGATGCTTCTAGAGAAGGCCTTGGCGCAGTGTTAATGCAAAGGGGTCAAGTGATTGCTTATGCTAGCCGTCAACTGAAACCGCACGAGAAAAACAGTGTAACTCATGATCTTGAGTTATTGGGTATCATATTCTCTTTGAAAATCTGGAGACACTATCTTCTGGGTGAGAGATTTGAACTGTTTACTGATCACCAGTCGTTAAAGTATCTGTTCACTCAGAAGGACTTGAACTTGAGGCAGCAACGTTGGCTAGAGTTTCTTGCAGCATATGACTTTGAAATTATATATACTCCAGGAAAAGCCAATGTCGTGGCTGATGCATTAAGCCGAAAGAATGAAACGATCGCTAGTTTTATTATCACGACTTCATTGCTAGATAAGATATCTGCTCTTCAGGAGGATGATCACTTCATTCAGAAGATCAGAGGGATAATTCAACAAGGCGAACCCTCGAGTTTTCAAGTAGACAATGATGGGATTTTAAGGCTCAAAGGTCGAATATGCGTTCCTAACATTCCTGAACTTCGAAAGGAAGTACTGGATGAATGCCACAAGTCAAAACTCAGTATCCAACCGGGAGTAAGCAAAATGTATAATGACATCAAACGCACTTTCTGGTGGAAGTCGATGAAGAGAGACATTTCCTTATATGTTAGCCGGTGCCCCACTTGCCAGCTAGTAAAAAGCGACCAGCAGAAATTAGCTGGATTATTACAACCGCTAGAAGTTCCTGGTTGGAAGTGGGAACATATTTCTATGGATTTCATTGATGGTTTGCCCAGAACCAGAAAGGGAAATGATAGTATTTGGGTGATCGTAGATCGTTTCACGAAGACCGCCCATTTTATACCTGTCAGATCAAACAGAACCGCTCAGAGCCTGGCGCAGATATACTTCAGGGAAATAGTTAGACTACATGGAGTGCCGCTCAGTATAGTAAGTGATAGAGATAGGATATTCACTAGCAAATTCTGGGAAGCATTTCAAGTCGAGATGGGAACGAAGTTGAACTTAAGCACCGCTTATCATCCTCAGACAGACGGTCAGACTGAGAGGGTGAATCGCATTTTAGAAGATCTATTGCGGGCTTGTGTTCTAGATTTCGGTGGATCATGGGAAGACCATCTGCATTTGGCTGAATTCTCTTATAACAACAGCTATCAGGCAAGCCTGACAATGTCACCATTCGAAGCATTGTATGGTAGACCGTGCCGATCCCCTGCTTGTTGGGTCGAGCCTGGAAATAGACTTGTGTTGGGTCCTGATATGATTCGCGAAGCTGCCGACAAAGTCGATTTTATTAAGAAGCGATTACTTGCCGCTCAAAGCCGACAAAAGAGCTATGCCGATAGAAGAAGAAGAGATATATCATTTGAAGTTGGCGACTATGTATATTTGAAAGTATCGCCGATGAGAGGAGTAATCCGGTTCGGTAAAACTGGAAAGTTAGCGCCCAAATTCATTGGTCTGTTTCCTATTCTGGAACGGATCGGAACTCTCGCTTATAGGGTCAAACTGCCTGACTGGTTGCCTGGAGTGCATGATGTATTTCATATATCTCAACTTCGAAAGCACGTTCATGATCCAGACTTGATCGTGGAAGAAGCAGCTCAGCAGGATATTGAAATAACCCCAGAATTAGCTGTGAGGCGAGAGCCGCTAAAGATTATCGGCAAAGAAACCAAAGAGCTGAGGAACAAGAAGGTTCACTTAGTTAAAGTGCAATGGAGTGGAGATCCGCGAGATTGTACTTGGGAAACTGAGGAGAGCATTCAGAAAGCTTATCCTAGATGTCGAGTAGATATCTCTGATTGACTCTAGTGCAAGGTACATTTACCCTACTTCGCATTACCATTTAATTCTCTATTCTATTGCAATTTTCTTCCTATGGAGTTGCACTATTTATTCTATACTCTGAATGATTTTTAAAGGGATATAAGATTTGATCAGAATATTTTAGAAAGGTTAGAAACAAATTGGTTGTTGTATTGTGGGATTGTAGATTTATCAAACCACTTTCGACTTTGTTCCTTTCCGGGGACGAAAAGTTTTAAGTGGGGGAGATTATAACGACCCGGAAAATCTGAACCAATTTAAAAAATTTAAATTGGCTAAAATAATGGATTTTAAATATTTAAAATAAATATTTTAAATAATGGCGATGAAAACTGAGTTTGAATCGACAATTGAAAACGAATATAATTAATTATAATTATAAACAAGGCCTAAAATGGCGTGGCAGTTTCAAAAATTGAATTCAAACTTTATCGGACTGTACCGGGTGCAAAACAATCCGGATTTTAGTGAAACCAAAAACATTATGATCTAATTGATGATATCTTTCTAACGAATCCGACCAATCGAAATTTCATAGCGGGAATCAAAAGATATGTCCAGTTGAAAATTCTGAATAGTCGCTATGGAATTCAGGCCCTTAAAAATGGACATTTTGCAAACGAACTCGGATTTCGACGAAACCACTTTTGTTGGGTCCGTGATGTAAAGTTATTGCTAGATTCCAAATTTCATAATTTTTCGAATCAATATGTGAGCGTGGCAAAGGAAAACGCGTTTGACCAGTTTCAGTTGATTTTAATCGACTGGAAATTGGCCATTTTTCAAACGGTCTCAGAATTCGACGAAACTAGTTTTGTTAGGACCGTATCGTCAATACGAAGCGAGAAAATATTTTTCTGGAATTTTTCTAGTTAGTATGTGGCCCCGGTAATTTGAAATGTACGTTTAAAATTCAATATAGTGATTTAAATGTAAATTCAACGGAAACTGATTGTAACGATCAAATCATCTTGCGATACATATCCCATTCTGTTCGGAATGGGGGTTAAACGCTATGGACGACAGGCGGTGGGCCTCGTTTCGAGGTCGTGGGTAAAAGTCAACTTTATGCAATTAATTTAAATAATAATAATAATAAAAAAATTAATATTCCTTCCCTCTCCTTTTCTCTTTCTGCCCCCCCCCCCCCCCCCGATTTCATTAATCAGTAAACAAAAAAAAACAGAAAAGAAGAAGGACGGAGCAGCAGCGACGCCACCGCCCTGATGACCGCCGAACCCCCCCACCACGCGCCGATCCCGCTCCTCCCCCCTCGCGACGCATCCACTCCCCCGTTCGAAACCCTAGCGGCGCCTTCCCCGTTCGAGACCTCGAAGCCGCCTCCCCCGTTCGAAACCCTAGCGCCACCCCCCTCGAAGCCTGCTCCGAGCTTAGCTGTCACCCCCCCTTCTTCGAGATACAGTAAGTATTTTATTGTATTTTTATTTTTATTTTAATTCTTTAAAACTAATTTCGATTTTAGGGTATAAAAACTGATTTTAAAGCATTTAAAAACTGATTTTAAAGCATTTAAAAACTGATTTTCAAAAGCATTTAAAAACTGGTTTTTAAAAAACATTTAAAACTGATTTTAAAGCATTTAAAAACTGATTTTCAAAAGCATTTAAAAACTGATTTTCAAAAGCATTTAAAAACTGGTTTTTAAAAAAACATTTAAAACTGATTTTTTAAAAGCGTTTAAAAACTGATTTAGAAAAGGTTTGAGCTTTAAAATAGAAAAGGTTTGAACTTTAAAATAGAAAAGGTTTGAACTTTAAAATAGAAAAGGTTTGAACTTTAAAATAGAAAAGGTTTGAGCTTTAAAATAGAAAAGGTTTGAGCTTTAAAATAGAAAAGGTTTGAGCTTTAAAATAGAAAAGGTTTGAGCTTTAAAATAGAAAAGGTTTGAGCTTTAAAATAGAAAAGACGGAATTTTTATTAAGTAAAAGAAGTAAGATATGAAAATTTATATTTTTAAAGCAATAAAAATATAATTTTTACATCATAGGAATATTAAAAATATAATCTTTATTTTTGAAAAGGCGGAATCTATATTTTTGAAATTCGATTTTTATATATTGAATAGCATAATAAAAATTCGATTTTTATATATCGAATAACATAGTAAAAATTCGATTTTTACATATGTAGAGAATACGGGCAACGAAGCGACAAAAGGCGAGAAAGGCGAAGATTTCTCTAAGTGAAGTGTCGTGAAGTTGGATAGCTATTGGTGAGATTTCTGATTTAAAAATATATATATATATATATGTGTGTGAAATGAAAGTGAATTGCTATATATAAATATATATATACGCCTCTCGTCCACAAACCATGGACGATATTTATTGATTGAAATTGTTGTGAAAATTGATTGATAGCGAATGATTGTTTGGGATTGTTTGTGATTGATATTGGTTGATAGTGGTTGAAAAATACCCATTTGTGGTTGAGAAATATTTGGTTGAAACCACATAGGATTAGTTTGTGGAAATGAAATAAATATATACATGCCGCCTGTGTGCGAACTAGATGCATGATCCCCATTGTCAAAAACCGCGAGGTTTTAAGGTAGAGCGAGGAGCCGTACTAGGGACGGTCTCGGTTTAACTACCCTGCCGTTATGCTGCCGAAATTTTGAATAATATTCGTGTGTTTGAATTATTTTCATATGCTTAAACTATATTTATTCATTGAATAGAAAACCTTCATGTGTTGAATTGATATTCATTCGTTGATTAGAAATTCATGTGTTGAATGGTATTCATATTTTGAAATAAATTGTTTGATAATAAAAATCACATTTTTATCTATATATAGAAACAATAGAAAACATTCATGTGTTGAATTGATATTCATTCGTTGATTAGAAATTCATGTGTTGAATGGTATTCATATTTTGAAATAAATTGTTTGGTAATAAAAATCACATTTTTATCTATATATAGAAACTATAGAAAACCTTCATGTGTTGAATTGATATTCATTCGTTGATTAGAAATTCATGTGTTGAATGGTATTCATATTTTGAAATAAATTGTTTGGTAATAAAAATCACATTTTTATCTATACATAGAAACTATAGAAAACCTTCATGTGTTGAATTGATATTCATTCGTTGATTAGAAATTCATGTGTTGAATGGTATTCACATTTTGAAATAAATTGTTTGATAATAAAAATCACATTTTTATCTATATATAGAAACTATAGAAAACCTTCATGTGTTGAATTGATATTCATTCGTTGATTAGAAATTCATGTGTTGAATGGTATTCATATTTTGAAATAAATTGTTTGATAATAAAAAATCACATTTTTATCTATATACAGAAACTATAGAAAACATTCATGTGTTGAATTGATATTCATTCGTTGATTAGAAATTCATGTGTTGAATGGTATTCATATTTTGAAATAAATTGTTTGATAATAAAAATCACATTTTTATATATATATAGAAACTATAGAAAACATTCATGTGTTGAATTGATATTCATTCGTTGATTAGAAATTCATGTGTTGAATGGTATTCATATTTTGAAATAAATTGTTTGATAATAAAAATCACCTTTTATCGACTATATGAACTGTGTAAAATAATCTCGTTTTTAAAAAAAATTGTTTTATGATAAAAATCCCATTTTTATCACCAACATGAACTATATAGAAAAATAGTGTTTTGAAATAAATTGTTTTACAATAAAAATCACTTTTTTTATTGTATGCACAAGTCGTTGAAATGTGAAGTGTTAAAAATAGCCACTTGTTCAAAATAAACATATATGAGTTGAAATATTCATTAATTAGCTAATGAAATGATTTGCACCTATTTATGTAACATTAGAATGAATGGTGTTTTTAAACCAAATAGAAATCAAATACGAAGTTGAATAGAAAATGATAAATGATAAGAACTGTATATATATGTACATGCATATTCATTGAACAGGTTATAACAAAGGGGCTAGAGAAGAGGAATAAAATTTTGTTGCCCGACAAATAGGTACACATTTACTGTTTTGTTTGGGTGATGATTTTATGAGCCTGTTGGCTAGCCGCTTGGCTTTTTCTTTTTGAGATTAGAAGGACCGGGAAAGCTATTTGCGATTTCCCGATGCTCCCGGTGCAGGGGAGGTTATGGCGAAATTTTCCAAAATTTTAAGGTGTTAGAAAAAAATTTGAAGTGAAAACGATATTGAAATCATTGAATGAACTATATTTATATAAATATAAATAAAATTAAAACGAAACGAAGCCGTGCAGTTCGTATTTTGAAACCGTGATTTCAAACGACTAGTACGGGAAATCCGACCATTGGATTTTCCCGAAACCTCAACCGTCGGGTTCGCATTGGAATAATCTTTCCAACGGCACCAACCTTGTAAAAATCCAACGGTTGGATTGTCTGGAATGTTTAATTCAAATCCGAAGAAAAACAGCGCCAGAAGCGATTATATTTATATATATAAATATAATTGTATATTTAATCGAATAACGACGCTGCAGTTCGTATTTTGAAATCGAAAATTCAAACGATTGTACCGGGAGATCCGACCGTCGGATTTTCCCGAAACTGGAACCGTTGGATTCGTTTTGAAAAGACCTTTCTAATGATGTAAATTTTGTGAAGATCCAACGGTTAGATTTTCAGATATGTGTAAATCAAATCTGAAGAAAAACAGCGCCACGGCCGCCTTATGGCCCGAAGCGTCGTTTTGAATAAATTAGCTATTTTAAAATAAATAAAAATAGCGATAATTAGTTATAAAATATCATAAGAGATATGGAATGGAAATAAATTGAATTTGCTAGATTTATGTTGTATTTGATGGTTGAATGTGTTTGGTGTGAAAACTACATTAAAGAACAATATTGGTGTTGTCGAATAATTTAACCATTGAAATAAATCGATTTGAAATTCTAAATATACGTGAATTATTTGAAAAGGCCGAGTTAATTCTCATTTCTAATAATTGACCGACGATTGAAATTCGAAGATGAAGACGGTGTCGAAGACCGGAGATCTTCACCTCGTTTGGATGGTAACCGAGGTCCTGATTGGGAGGCATCCCAAAATATGGATAATGAGTGGTGATCGTCCAGACGTACGTGGTGATCGAAGGGTTTGCGAGGTATTTAGTGCCTCCGGTTTCGTTCAGACCCAGAACAGACTTGTAAATGGACTGTGTGTCTGACATTGGAGTTTATTCTGTGTTGATTGATTTCTGTTAAATATACATCTGTTTGGCGGCGGAGAATTTATTCTTTTGCTTAACGCCCTTCTCTGAGACGCACGAGCTCAGAGGTTGTATATCGATGGACATCAGTCGCATGGCATGAATTGCCTGTGTGGCATGCTAAGATGCAGTGATCAGGGCTTCTGTTGAAAAGCAAAGTCTTGTGGTGATGATCAAAGCACCGCCTGTGTGGAGTAGCTTTGTGTATAACGTGAATTCGCGAGCCTCACATCCCGGTATGAACCTAAAACGGGAGAAGGACCTCAGGGAGGGCATGCGTTTCTTTCTAGCTAGGGTGGTGTCAGTGACCTACCAGCCCTGACATTTATATACTTTTCACCTATGTGGTTGTTGCTGTTGCGAGGCGCCTCAGTTTGATCGGACGATCCGGGTCCGATGGAGTCATTCGTTGGCTCATTTACACCCCAAAGGGTGGGGAAACGCATTGTTCAGGCATTTTAATCCACATCGGTGGACCGGCCCTGTCGCTCCAAGGGCCCACCTGAGTCTGGGTCCTGAGGCTCGGGCTAGACAGTCTCGAATTCGGTAAGGACTATCTTTTGCCTTGGTTCATGACGGAAATCCAATTTCCAAATACGACATCGTGCGGTTTTGATTGTATATATATATGGCGACATGATATATGGTACCCATGCTGTCTATGATTGATAGTTATGATTTGAAATTGTTTTCAAAACATATAAACACTAGCAATAATATCAATTGCCTTTGTTTTATTCGTATCAATCATATTTTGGCCATTATAAGGTAAAACTCTATCCTCCGGTTTGCGTTGCATTGTGTGATGGGAACTGAGTCTTATAACGGCTTCATTTTTATAAAAAGCATAGCGATGTTTAAAAGAAAGATTTGTTTTAAAGCACTGGCAATCCAATGGAGTAAACCCGTTCCACGAAAGTGGCGTGGTCCTGTGATTAGCCAATTATATATGTGTTGAGTGGATTTCTCATACCAGTCCCATGACTGACTCGTAGTTTGTTTCACTTTCAAACTCGGGTGCCCCTTTTTCTACACGGGCAGCCTTGTATTCAGGTTTAGCTGGTTCTTTCTGGATAGCTGGAGCTGAAGATGGATTCTATCATTTATTTCTTTTTATGCTGTTCAGCTCCTATTGTACATATTTTGTTTATTTCCGCTGTAGACATTTATGTATAGCTGAACTGTATTTGTACTAAGTAAGATCCTGTATACTGTGTAACTCTGATGATTACTTTTATCCAGTATATTCTATTGTTCATTATCTGGTGTATTTATTTAATTCTGTTCTGCTATTATCTGTTTCTGTGTTATATTCCAAAGATAACCCTTGTTTCCGTGACAACGGGATTTCGGGTCGTCTCATCGCATCAGACCTAAAACCGTCAAATTTCGATCTCGTATGTAAAAGATATTGCATTACGAACATTGAATATAAAATTAAATAAATGTTTCGCGTTTAAGTCCTTAACCTTTTTTTTCAAACAGCACCCTGAACTTAAAATGCTCGCCACGGCCAAACTGTAAGTAGTAATTGCACGAAACCAGCGTCATTCTCTCCTGCTTCTCCCCCTCTTTCCACACCTGGTGGTCCCCCCCTCCAGTTTGCCACGTGGGGCCCACAATCTGCAGTTGAACGGAAAAGTGCAGTTTTTGTTCATCTCAGTACTACGACCGCCTTGGTACTCCAAGTGCCACCAATTTTTGTCGGTAGCTAGATCTCGACCTCCCGAACAACTTCTGTTTGGGTCACTTTCCCTGAAAATGCACGGATCGACGGGAAATTGCTCATCTTTGCGACTGTCCTGTTTTCAGCATCCCTCCAGTAAAATTGACATTCCTGCTAACTCCGGCAACCTGAGACCATGCCACCACCGCCAAAAGAAACGTATGCTTCCCCTCTACCATTGCCTGAAGTCGCTCGACCTGTCTCTCTTCGTGGGGCTCGCAGCGAACAAATAACCGAAATCAGCTTTCTGTCTTTTAAGCTAGATTCCGGCTAATCCATGCGACGATAGGTCTTAAATTTTTCCTGGCAGATAGAGATAAGAAGATGAACAAAAGCCAGAAAGTATTTGGTCTGATTTTGTTCTGATTGAGAGATGTAAATTATTTTGTTTTCAAGGGCTAATTTGCAAAATAAATTTTAGAGGAGAGAGCCGCCATGGAATAGGGGAAGAAGAAGGTGGCTATGTTTTGTCTTAGGGTTCAGCTAATGACAGCACTTATGATATTTTATATGGGTTAATAAATAAATTTGGCCCACTACCCTTATTTTAACCTCTTATGTATTTTATCTTCTTCAAATTTTGTCTATTTTCTTAGTTTAAAAATCCGTGTTAACACCTGCGAATTCCATTTTTTATGAAAATTGAAACATAATTATTTCTTGACATTACGAATCCATAGAAACTAGTTTCGATGAATTCCGAGTCTGTTTGAATAAATAGCGAATTTTTAAAGTCTGAAAATTGACTGTTTTTCACTGTAAAATTTATTACGACCACATACTAGCTTCAAAAATTATGAAATTTGGAATCTAATAATAATTTAATATTCTGAATCCATAGAAAGTGGTTTCGTTGAATTCCGAGGTCGTTTGCAAAATTCCCATTTTTAAGGCGTATATATTTAATATTAAAAATACAAATAAATATGAATAATTTCCGAAACTCGAAATATATAAGTGTTTATACTTTTTCAATGCGTAAACATCATTTTAAACTCAATGGAAGTGGTTTCGAGTCCCAATTCATTCGTATGTAAAAAGTAGTGTTTTGGGTCCTATATATTATATATATATAAATTCCATAGCGTTTTTTTTTTTTTTTTGAGATTTTGAATTGGACATAACTTTTGATTCCCGCTATGAAATTTCAATTTTTCGGATTCGTAGGAAAGATATTTTTAAATAGATTCTAATATTTTTGGTTTCGCTAAAATCCGATCTATTTTGCTTCTTGTACAGTCAGTCAAAGTTAAAATTCAAATTTTAAAACTACCACGCTATTTCTTACTCCTTTTATAATTTAAATAAAATTTATTCGTTTTAACTTCGATTAAAATAAATTTATAGTCGTTATTATATAAAATAAATTATTTCAAATGTTAAAAACCCATTAAAATAAAAATTTTAAATTTG
The DNA here is from genome assembly GCA_030737875.1 of Allium sativum. Lineage (NCBI taxonomy): Eukaryota > Viridiplantae > Streptophyta > Magnoliopsida > Asparagales > Amaryllidaceae > Allium > Allium sativum. The sequence continues at coordinate 477,313,362 of CM060923.1, read as the reverse complement.
GCCCAAAATTCCGGGTCGCTACACTCCACCATCACCCAAAAGCATTTCCACTTAACAACATAATTTCCTATAACATCAAAATATCCACTTTCTCAACTATGTACCCATCATCTTTTGAACCTTTCCTTTTGGAATCTTTATTTTACTGGAAAATTCCAGTTTTGATTGCTTTAATCTTAAAGATGATGATTAGAAAATATTGCTAACAATACTTAGCAGTATAAGATTTGTGGAAGAAGAATTATAATATTCTTTTATTATTTTAGAACTTTTAATGTTTTACAATGATTTCGAATAGTTTGTTTGATACAATACATGCTAATATAAAGCTAGAAATAAAAAGAAATGGGCTGATGTAATTAGGCCCATATGGCATAATAGCTCAAGCGGATGTTATATCTGTTCATGTTGTATAAGTGGAAAGGCAAATTTTATTTATACATCAAAAATCACTTAACATACACCATTATTTTTTTACAAAAAATTATTATAAAAATACCCTTTTCTCTTTGTTACATATTTTAAAATTTCGCATGAAACAAATTAAATTAACATCAAAAGCAATAAAATTATATAGAAACCGGACACACTAATTCAATGTTAATGGTTTACTTCATTATGAAACTTGTCAATTACTTTAAGATCCAGAAATAATTGTTGTAATTTAGATGTGTTGATTTTTTTTCTAAATTTTAAGTAATTATTTTGAAATTAAGAAATTTTTGGAAAATTTTAAAATAGCAACAATATTAGTGTAAGAACTAAAATTCATTTTTTGAATTTTCTTAATTTGGTGGAATGAATTTTTAGTTATGGTTATATATGTTTTAAGTTTGAAAGAGGGAAGAGAAAGAAGATGCAAATAAGGTTAATTTAGTAAAAATATATGGTGTATGTAAAGTAATATTCGGTGTATAGTAAGTTATTTTATTTTTTGGTGTATGTTAAGCAATTTTTGGTGTACGAATAGAATTAGCCAAGTGGAAATATATACTTACTAACATCCCACCTCAAAATGAACTAGGGTTTCCTCTATCGTTATTCTGAGTTGCCATCAAAAACCCCAAGCTCCTTTCTTAATCTCTCGAAATTATTTCTGGACAAAGCTTTGGTTAACCTATCGGCTTTATCATAGAACGCTTGTATATGACTAATTATCAATTTCCTAGATCCTGTTCTTTCTCTAACAAAGTGGAGGTCAATTTCGATGTGCTTCGTCCTGGAGTGTTGAATTAGGTTGATGGATAGGGATATGGTACTCCTATTGTCGCACCAGAGAATTGACTTCATCATGAGTTCTAGCCCTAATTATTTTATTAAGGATTCTGCCCAAATGATTTTTGCTGTAACTGACGCTATGGCTCTGTTTTTTCTTCAGTGCACGATCTAGCTATGGTAGATTGCTTCTTTGTGCATCAGAAATAGGATTTGGTCCCACGAATAGGTAGTAGCCAGAGGTCGATTTTTTATCTTTTGGGTCATTTGCCCAGTCAGCATCACTGTAAGTGTTTAGATTGATGTCGTTACTTTCCTTAATTTTTAGACTATACTCTTGAGTGCCTAGTAAATAACGTAAAATCCTTTTGACTACTTTCAAGTGATCACTTAACGGATTTGCCATAAATTGACAAATTTTATTCACACTAAAGCAAATTTCTGGTCGTGTAATGGTCAAACACTAAAATGCTCCCACAATACTACGATATTGCTTTGTGTTTTCAATGGCATCTCCAGTATGGTTAGATAATCATAGATTGCTAGTCATGGGAGTATATAGTGACTTTTCTTTGTCCATATTCACTCTGGAAAGTATCTATGATATGTATTTCTTTTGAGAGAGAAATATCTCTGAACTTGATCTCCTTTGCACTTGTATGCCTAAGAAATAGTTGACATCGCCCATATCCTTGATAGAAAATGTTGGATCTAATGAGTTATCACTTTGACAATTTTTGGAGTGCCATTTCCTGTTATGGGAATATCATCTACATACACCAGTATATATATTACACTCTAATTGACAATTTTGGTGTACAATGAATTGTCTTCTTTTGTTGCTTTATATCCTGGGCACACAAGTGTATCTTTTAGCTTTACATACCAAGCTTTGGAAGCTTGTTTTAAACCATATATAGCACTGTGCAGTTTGCATACATAATCTTCTTTGCCTTTACTTATGTCGCCTTGGTTTGTTGCATGTATATCTCCTCATGTTAATCTCCATTTAAGAATGCATTGCACACATCTAGTTGCGTAATGTTCCATCCTCTGTGTAGCACTATAGTCAAAATAAATCTAATAGTTGTTGGTTTCACTATTGGAGAGAATATTTTGTTAAAATTAAAAGCATATTGCTGTGAAAAAACCACTTGCTACCAATCTAGTCTTATATTTTGCTATGTTTCCATTTGCATCTTTTTTCAATTTGTAAGTCCACTGGCATCCCATAATGTTATTATTCTTAGTGCAACAACTAAACTCCTTGTTTTGTTTTTTACCAGCACATCATATTATTCACTTATTTCTTTACACTATTGCTCGTGTTTGACTGTTTCTTTAAAAGTAATAGGCTTAGTTGTAGGACGAGTGTTATTCATTGGTGCACCATAAATTTTGGCTTTGAATATCCCACTTTTATACCTAGTGGTCATGTGATGTCCAGTTTGTGGTTGCTGCATTTCACTTTCGTCATTGGCCACATCTGGTTTATTGTTGCCATTGCTTTGATTTGGGTTACTGTCATCATCTCTGTCATTGTATTAAGGTTGATCATCATCACTCATATGTTCACTAGAGCGGTATCCAGAACTAGTGCTGGAAAAAGTTGGAGTACCTAGAGTTTGATGAGATGATCCATTTTCATTTGTTTGTACAGTCCATTTTAATGGAGTTTGTAACACCCCGTATTTACTGTGAATGTTAAGGTAACGAATTAAAGAATACTTAATTTTAAAAGTGGAAATATGCATATATATTATATACATAGACATATTTTAGAGAAAAATTAAATAATGACAATAAATATTTCATGTAATAAGTTAATCAAGTGCAATACATGAAACAGGAAGAAACGCATGCGAACAATTAAGAAAGAAAATTTTGAAGAGCTTCAGGAATTTGGTCACGTAATTAGCTTCATTGCATTCGTGGCGATTTTCTAGTCAACTTAGATTTATGGTTTGCAGAAAACCGATTTAAAATAAAGAAGACATCTTTAAATTAAATATTGCAGCAAAACATGAAAAAGTGGAATGAGAAAAGAATAATTTTTAGCATTGCCCTAAGGTTTGTAAGCAAAAGACTTAGTGGCTAATTTGGTTAGAACATGTGACTTGCATACAAGAGGTACAGAGTTCGATCCCAACCAGCACTATATTTTTATTTTAGGGGAATTGCTAAAAAGTGGCTTAGTGTGAACGCAGTTCAAAAAGTGGTTTAGTTTGAAAATGGTTAATTGGTAAGATAGATAAAAAGAAAATAAATAAATATATATAGAGAATACACACTCACACACACACATATATATATACATATCTATGTATGTATGTATGACGTGTATGCATCATGTGGCGCACGTGGTGCATTTTTGTTGGTCAAGGATTGTTTTTTTGGACATGGCCTTCTCTGATTGGCCAATGATTGATTCTGAAGTATTATGGCATATGTGTCATGCTATGGTTGGATGGATGAACATCTCTTTGGTTTGATGGCTCTGATTTCTCCTAGACTAATCTAAAGTCTAGAATTAAACCTAGACTTCTATATAATCAGCCCCAAACCTCAACCCTAGAACTCATTCTATAAAGTCGTCATGCTGTTCGTCTTCAAGCTAGCCTAGCCTCTTCCATCTTCTAATTAAAATCCAAAACTAGTAATCGATTAAGAAGAACATCAAATCAAACATCTACATCAAAGGATAGCTTTTCAAATTCAAAAATAAGATCCCATAAATCAAGATCCATCCTTTTTCTGTAAGTACAGTTATTGTTTAGATGTGAACACTTAATAAGAAGATCATGACTGTAATAGTTGGATCTAGAACTATGCCTAATTCTATTCGTGTCTATCCTCTTGTAAATTCTGAATATGCTTATGCCTATTGGACGGTTATGACTGACATAGTAAAGCCTATCATGATATTGGACCGTTGTGACTGACATAACCTATCATGCCTACTGGACTGTTATGACTTACATAATAAAACCTATCATGCCTATTGGACTGTTGTGACTGACATAGTAAAACCTATCTTGCCTATGAGACTATTGGGACTAATGCCATTGAACCTATCATGTTGTATTAAATTTGTGGTTCTTTTATGTATGTAAGTTACATGCTAAGTTATGTTCATACATGCTTACATGTTTAGATCCAAGCTAGTACCCATGTTTAAGATCTATATAAGTTCATGCTTATACAATTAGATCAATGCCAGTTCGCATGTTAATTGGATCTAATTTAAATGTAAGATCATGTTCATGTGCTTAATTAAGTTTATGTCATTCTATCCCAAATTTATACTACGCATGTTGATCTATATTGTTTATGGCTGTTGGAATGTTACATGTCCCTTTCTTTTCCCTTTTGTTTATTAGTTAGGCTAATTTGCAAGCCTAACGTTCTATGTGAATTATGCGAACGAATAACGGGGAGACATTTGGGAAAAATATTAAAATGCATGCTATTGGCATAGATTGGCTCATAATCATGTAAATGATTAGTAGCATGAAATGGTAGAATTTGTACACCTAGAATTAGGGACATAATTTAGAGGGTAAATGGGCCATGACTTGAATTGACAACACTTGTGGATAATTTACATTTGAACATATGTAAATTAATTTAAAGATTGGGTATAGCCTATTTTGATTAATAACTTGTAATTGAATTTGGCGGGTATAACTTGAGAATTGAAACATGACTAGTTTTGTGAAATTGGGATAATTAGCATGTAAAATCTAGACTTGGACATGTACCGTAAATATGCAATTTGGCTAAAAGATGAACATACCTAACCCGAGGTAAGATTGAGTTGCGGTGTAAAATTGCACGGAACCACCCGGCACATCCAGTGACTGCAACAACACCGATCCAATGTGAGAGGTTAGCGCATTTAGCCCAAAACCCGAGGTTAGAATGAGTTTGCGGGAGAAGTCTGCCCAGAACCGCCCGACACATCCAGCAACCGCAAACAACAGTTCAAATGTGAGAGGTTGGGGCATTGATAAATTAATAAAAGCCAATAAACGGACATGTTAAGAATGGTAAGGTTAAGTAACATATGAATAGGCGACACTTAACCAATACAACATGTTAATTAGACAAGAAGGTGGGGTTAAGTAAATTTAGAACACTTAATCATTATAGCATGTTAATTAGACAAGAAGGTGGGGTCAAGTAAATTTAAAACACTTAACCGTTATAACATGTTAATTAGACAAGAAGGAATGGTTGAAAAAATTTAGAACACTTAACCGTTATAACATGTTAATTAGACAAAAAGGTAGGGTTAAGTAAATTTAGAACACTTAACCGTTATAACATGTTAATTAGACTAGAAGGTGGGGTTAAGTAAATTTAGAACACTTAACCGTTATAGCATGATGAACGAGTGTGGTTAAGTTAAGGGGAAACACTTAACCAATATAACATGATGAATGAACAGGGTTAAGTTAATAGCAAACACTTAACCAATACAACATGATGTGTGGGGAGGTTAAGTTAACATGAATGGACAACACTTAACCAATATTACATGAACAAAGTGGATAGGTTTAAGGCAAGCTTAACCAATAATACAGATTGACTTGATAAGTAGGAGGGTTAAGTAAACTTTGGGTAGGTCGGTAATATTAGTACATATAGGTCCACAAACTTAACCGTTAAATTAACAGATTATTGGGTTGATTATAAGCGGTCAAAATAGTGGCAGGGGGTGCAGCAGTGTAGTTCCGAAGGAGTATGGGCGTGCATGTGCTCCAAAGTGGAAAAGCAGGCACTGGGCATCAGTAGTATACAGTATGCATCTAAAATCGTGTCGGATCGCTATCATAAGGATTTATACACCTTATGTTGGGACCAGCACAGGGTATCTACATGCAAGAGAGGGCCGATTGACATAGACACATGGAACATTAATACAAGTAGGAAGTCGATCGATAGGGTTGCAATGGTACATCTAACATTTTCATGGCAATTTGGCTGATTAAGGTAAGATCCTCATACAAGATGTACACCTGAAGGCTATCACAATTGCGGGGATTGGGATCACATTATCAGATGGTCATTTTATACAGATTACTAGTTGGGACACTAGTTAGGTGGGGCAGAGATATAGAAATTAGAATAACAGGGAAGTAGCGAAGCAGAGAAAGAGTAGAAGTGCATTCAGTTTATCTTGCCTTATCATATCTATACTAATAGCGGGTTATATTATTATCCTTGTTCTCACGGTATTGTCTTAGATTCAGTTTATTCATGTCATGTTAGTATTACTTGTTTACAAACTGAAAATCACTAGACTTACCAGACTTATGTTTGACCTAGTTTGTTTTTGCCTCTTTTCTTCCGTTCCCCCCCCCCCCCAAGGTTCACAGGGAGGAAATGTTACCACTAAGCTCATTTTTCTTTTCAAGCTCGAGGATAGTCGATGTATTGCTTTGGACTCTCTCTTCCACTGCTATGGCTAGTTCATGCTTTATTGGGGAATATCATTGTTATTTTTATGCTTCTTTTATACTTGGGAATTTTTGAATCAGGACAGAAGTTCTATGTATTGTTTTTAAGTATGATTGAGATAAATTGTTGCAAAAGCTTGACTGAACCACATTGTTTATAAAATGACTTTATTTTCCGTTGCTTTATTTGTCTGTCTTGTAATTTATCTGTATCTTTTACCTATAATGCTCCACCGAAGTTAAGGCATTCCGTTTGTGAGTGACCTTAACGAAAGTGGGGTGTTTCACTTAGTATCAGAGCTGAAGGTTACCGGATCAAATAAAAGATTTGAAAAAAAAAATTCAAGACGGTTTTAAAAGAAGCATTTTCTAAAGAAAAGTTTTGTTTTAAAGGCATATTCTCTAAAGCCATATGCACAATCTTTTGATCCTCTGTTTGAATCCTTGTTTTCCTTTTTAACCGAGTCTTCTGGGCTTCCGGCTTTCTGGGAGGTAACCTCATCGCGGCATGGTTCCGTAGGCTTGATTAGACTACGACGCTTGTCAAAGGGCGAAGAAGTGCCCATCTTCCATATACAGCCGCTGTAGTTTCACCCATAGCTAATTTTTTTAAGCTTTGTAGGGTTTTCCGTGCGGTGGAGGTAGCTTTCAAGAGACTTGTCAACAAGTTACACAAAGATGGCAAAGATGAGAATAATGGAGTTTGCCCAAGGAACACAACCCAAGGATGAGAAACTCATGGATATGGACTTGGTTCACGAAGGAGGAAAGAATAGAAAAATATAAGACAAGAGGAAGTGCCATTATTATGGTATAACAGGTCATATAATTAAGGACAAGGGCAAGAACTAAGGACATGATTTTCAGGAAGGCAAGTGCACACTCTCACCGCCAGCATACCTGAGAGTGGTAGTAAAGCTTCGGTTGGAAAAGTTTAGTTTTTTTATCATCCGGTTAGTACTCTTTTTGATTCTAGCGCTTCACATTCATTTATATCTGCTTCCATAATTGAGTCTCCGCATCTTAGTACTTGTATAATAGAAGATACCATTATTGTCTCAAATCCAGTTGGTGGTTCGGCTCGTTTATCTTTGGTTTGTAAGGATTTGAGAATAGCAATGTTAAGTATTGAGTTTAAGTGTAATGCTTATGTTTTTTGTTTCATGGGCTATGGGTTAATTCTAGGCATGGATTGGTTAGCTAGTAATTGTGAAAGCAGGGTAGTTAGGCTTTCGACTTGCCTCGGGAATACCCTCGAGATTTCATGCGATCTTAAGGGATCAGTTTGTCTTAACTACCTAGAATCACTTGATGCATCTATCGACGATTTGTAATCCGTTAGAGTAGTCCATGAGTACGCAGATGTTTTTGATCAGGTTAGGGGTTTATCCACTAAAACGCGAGATAAACTTCCGCATATATCTAGTTGACAATACAAAGCCAGTTGCATTACTTATACGACACATGACTCCAAGGGAAAGGAAGGGCTCAGTAAACAAATAAAAGGGTTACTTGAAAAAGCGTTCATAAGGAGAAGTATTTTTGAATGGGGTGCTCCAGTCGTTTTCGTCACAAAGGCGGATGGTTCAATTTGCTTGTGCATAGATGATATTTTGGAATGAGGAAGAACATGCTTTGCATATAAGGGAAGTCTCAGATACTCTCCAAGCTCATCAACTTAAGGCGAAGTTCTCCAAAAATGTCATTTTTGGAGAGAAGAAGTAAGGTTTCTAGGACATGTGGTGCCCAAAGAAGGGATAGCAGTAGATCCCACAAAAGTAGTTGCGGTGCAAGACTGGAAGGTCCCAAGGAATGCAACAGAAGTAAGAAGCTTTCTTGGACTAGCAGGCTAATATAGGAAGTTATTAAGAACTTTAGGAAGGTATCGGCCCTACTTACTAGAATTGACGAAGAAGAATCTGATCATCTTAGTATATACACTTGGTAACATGGTTAACATCTATTTATTTTTAAGAGATTGTTCTAGGAATGTTAACATGACACAACAGAAGTTGTAGTGCCAAATATACTATAAGAAAAAAAGGTGGAACGAGAGGCGACAGTGAAATGAGTTCCAACTCATTTTTTGGAAGCAAAAATTAAGAAGCTACGCAATTGTGAAGTTAAGACAGTTAGAGCGCTATGGAGTGAAGCTCAAGAAGATGCGACTTCGAAGACTGAAGACTAGATACACGCATCCTACCCTTTTTGAGGGTATATCCTTGATCTCTCTTTTTCTGTAAAGTTTATTTGGATGCTAGTCTTTATCTTTTAAGTATATCCTCTTGATCCTATCCTCGATCCTTAGGTAGAAGCTAATGGATGTAAACACGTATTTGAAACATGTTATGATTGAAGGTTGCAAGTGGTTGCTAGTGGTTGCTCGTGGGTGCATACACACACACACACTAGGTACTAGATCGGCTCAGTCACTTTAATATTGCATATGCATATATGTGTATATATGTGGATTGAAACTTGATGTGTTATCATATGGATGTTGCATTTGTATGAATGATTGAGCGCTCATGTAGATGTTATAAAGTACGATCTGGAATAATTGCATACATGATGGACTCATAGCACTGACATAATTTGCATTAAGGAGGTCAACTGAATCAGTAGACCGCCTGATTTTGCATTAGATAAGGACATATACACAAACTATGCATAGGATCATGAAAGCATTAGAAAATATTTTTAAGGACAATGGATGCTTGTGATTGATGGTTGAGTAGATGGATGTTGGATGTTAGGATACATTCTTCTTAATGTAGAGATTTCGGGGACGAAATCCTTTAAAGGAAGGGAGAGTGTAACACCCCCGTATTTACTGTGAATGTTAAAGTAACGAATTAAAGAATACTTAATTTTAAAGGTGGAAATATGCATATATATATTATATACATAGATATATTTAAGAGAAAAATTAAATAATGACAATAAATATTTCGTGTAATAAGTTAATTAAGCACAATACATGAAATGGGAAGAAACGCATGCGAACAATTAAAAAAGAAAAATTTGAAGAGCTTCAGGAATTTGGTCATGAAATTAGCGTCATTGCGTTAGAGGCGATTTTCTAGTCAATTTAGACCTATGATTTGCAGAAAATCGATTTAAAATAAATAAGATATCTTTAAATTAAATATTGCAGCAAAACATGAAAAAGAGGAATGAGAAAAGAATAATTTTTATTATTGTCCTAAGGTTTGTAAGCAAAAGACATAGAAGCTCATTTGGTTAGAACGTGTGATATGCATACAAGAGTTACAGAGTTCGATCCCCGTCAGCATTATATTTTTGTTTTAGGGGAATGGCTAAAAAGTGGCTTAGTGTGAACGCAGTTCAAAAAGTGGTTTAGCGTGAAAATGGTTAATTGGGAAGATATATATATATATATATATATATGACATGTACGCATCACGTGGCACACGTGGCAGATTTTTGTTGGTCAAAGGATTGTTTTTTTGAACGTGGCCTTCTCTTATTGGCCAATGATTGATTTCTGAGGTATTAGGGCATATGTGTCATGCTACGGTTGGCTGGATGACACATCTTTTTAGTTTGATGGCTCTGATTTCTCCTAGACTAATCTAAAGGCTAGAATTAAACCTAGACATCTGTATAATCACCCCAAACCTCAACCCTAGAACACATTCTATGAAGTCATCATGCGGTTCGTCTTCAAGCTAGCCTAGCCTCTTCCATCTTCTAAATAAAATCCAAAACTAGTAATCAATTAAGAAGAACATCAAATCAAACGTTTACGTCAAATGATAGCTTTTCAAATTCAAAAATCAGATCCCATAAATCAAGATTCGTCCTTTTTCTATACGTACAGTTATTGTTTAGATGTGAACACTTAATAAGAAAATCATAACTGTAATAACTGGATCTAGAACTATTCCTAATTCTATTCATGCCTATCCTCTTGTCAATTCTGAATTTTCTTATGCCTATTGGACGGTTGTGATTGACATAGTAAAGCCTATCATACCTATTAGACCTTGTGACTGACATAGTAAAACCTATCATGCCTATTCGACTGTTATGACTGACATAGTAAAACCTATCATGCCTATTGGACTGTTATGACTGACATAGTAAAACCTATCTTTCCTATGAGACTATTGGGACTGATGCCATTGAACCTATCATGTTGTATTAAATTTGTGGTTCTTTTATGTATGTAAGTTACATGCTAAGTTATGTTCATACATGATTACATGTTTATATCCAGTCTAGTACCCATGTTTAAGATCTATATAAGTTCATGCTTATACAATTAGATCAATGGTAGTTCGCATGTTAATTGGATCTAATTTAAATGTAAGATCACGTTCATGTTCTTAATTAAGTTTATGTCGTTCTATCCCAAATTTATACTACGCATGTTGATCTATATTGTTTATGCCTATTGGAATGTTACATGTCTCTTTCTTTTCCCTTTTGTTTATAAGTTGGGCTAATTGCGAGCCTAACGTTCTATGTGAATTATGCGAACAAATAACGGGGGAGACATTGGAGAAAAATATTAAACTACATGCTATTCACATAGATTAGCTCATAATCATGTAAACGATTAGTGGCATGAAATGGTAGAATTTGTATACCTAGAATTAGGGACATAATTTAGAGGGTAAATGGGGCATGACTTGAATTGACAACACTTGTGGATAATTTACATATGAACATATGTAAATTAATTTAAAGATTGGTTGTAGCCTATTTTGATTAATAACTTGTAACTGAATTTGATGGGTATAACTAGAGAATTTAAACATGACTAGTTTTGTGAAATTGGGATAATTAGCATGTAAAATCTAGACTTGGAAATGTACGGTAAATATGTAATTTGGCTAAAAGATGAACATGCCTAACCCGAGGTTAGATTGAGTTGCGGTGTAAAACTGCCCGGAACTGCCCGGCACATCCCGTGACCACAACAACACCGATCTAATGTGAGAGGTTAGCGCATTTAGCCCAAAACCTGACGTTAGAATGAATTTGCGGTAGAAGTCTGCCTGGAACTGCCCGGCATATCCAACAATCGCAAACAACAGTTCTAATGTGAGAGGCTGGGGCATTATTAAATTAATTAATGCCAATAAACGGATATGCTAAGAATGGTAAGGTTAAGTAACATATGAATAGGCGACACTTAACCAATACAACATGTTAATTTGACAAGAAGGTGGTGTTAAGTAAATTTAGAACACTTAACTGTTATGACATGTTAATTAGACAAGAAGGTGGGGTTAAGTAAATCTAGAACACTTAACCGTTATAACATGTTAATTAGGCAAGAAGGTGGGGTTAAGAAAATTTAGAACACTTAACCGTTATAACATGTTAATTAGACAAGAAGGTGGGGTTAAGTAAATTTAGAGCACTTAACTGTTATAACATTTTAATTAGACAAGAAGTTAAGGTTAAGTAAATTTAGAACACTTAACCTTTATAACATGATGAACGAATGGGGTTAAGTTAAGGGGAAGCACTTAACCATTAATTTCATGATGAATGAACAGGGTTAAGTTAATAGGAAACACTTAACCAATACAACATGATGTGTGGGGAGGTTAAGTTAACATGAATGGACAACACTTAACCAATATTACATGAACAAAGTGGATAGGGTTAAGGCAATCTTAACCAATAATACAGATTGACTTGATAAGTAGGAGGGTTAAGTCAACTTTGGGAAGGAGGGTAATATTAGTATACATAGGCCCACAAACTTAGTCGTTAAATAAACATGTTTGAATCAGTGGGAGGGTTAAGTACTTCTCGTGAAGGTGGGTGATATTTGTATATATAGGCCCACAAACTTAACCAGTAGGAAACCCTAGTAACGGGGACCCATTTCAGCAGTAACCCACATAGATGTATCATAGTACTTTGAACTAGGCAGGGTGGGGCACGATTACTGGGCTGATTATAAGTGGTCAAAATAGCGGCAGGGGGTGCAACAGTGTAGTTCCGACGGAGTATGGCCGTGCACGTTCTCCAGAGTGGAAAAGCAGGCAATGGGCATTAGTAGTGTACATTATGCATCTTGAATCGTGACGGGTCGCTATCATAAGGATTGATACACCTTATGGTGGGACCAGCACAGGGTATCTACACGCAAGAGAGGGCCGATGGACACAGACACATGGAACATTAATACAAGTAGAGAGCCGATCAATAGGGTAGCAAGAGTACATCTAACATCTTCATTGCAATTAGGCTGATTGAGCTAAGATCCTCATATAAGATGTACACCTGAAGGCTGCCACAATTGCGGGGAATGGGATCACATTATCATATGGTCATTTTATACAGATTACTAGTTGGGACACTAGTTAGGTGGTGTAAAGATATAGAAATCAAAATAATAGGGTAGTGGCGAAGCAGAGAAAGAGTAGAAGTGCATTCAATTTATCTTGCCTTATCATATCTATACTACTCGTAGGTTATTTTGTTATCCTTGTTCTCACGGTATTGTCTTAGATTCAGTTTATTCATGTCATGTTACTATTAACTGTTTACATACTGAAAATCACTGGACTTACCAGACTTATGTCTGACCTAGTTTGTTTTCGCCTCTTTTCTTCCGTTCCCCCTAGGTTCACAGGGAGGAAATGTTACCACTTAGCTCATTTTTCTTTCCAAGCTCGAGGATAGTCAATGTATTGCTTTGGACTCTCTCTTCTACTGCTATGGCTGGTTCGTGCTTTATTGGGGAATATCATTGTTATTTTAATGCTTCTTTTATATATGGGAGTTTTTGAATCAAGACAGAAGTTCTGTGTGTTGTTTTTAAGTATGCTTGAGACAAATTATTGTAAAAGCTTGATGAACCACATTGTTTATAAAATGACTTTATTTCACTGCTTTGTTTGTCTGTCTTATAATTTATCTGTATCTTTTACATATAATGCTCCACCGAAGTTAAGGCATTCCCTTTGTGAGCGTCCTTAACGGAGGTGGGGTGGGGTGTTTTAGAGTTGGTATAGTTCCCATTGTTATTCTGGAGTGATCATGTCTTTTCTTTTTTCCCTTCATGCAAAAGATAAAATACCCTTATTAAAGACAACATGTATAGATACAATAATCTTACCCTTATTATTGATGCACTTGTAAACTTTTTGGTTATTTGCATAACCCAAAAAGTTAGGTGGGCTGGATCTTTGGGAAAGTTTATAATTATTATATGGTCTGAGGCATGGAAAACACAGGCACACAAATGTTCTCAGAGTGTTTTTGTCTGTTTTTTTTTCAAACATGACCTCATGAGGACATTTGTGTTCTAAAACCTAAGTTGGCATCTTGTTGATCAGATATACTACTATGTTGATGTTAAGGATGCAGAATGCGGTTCTTAAGGTAAAACTAACAATAGAAGGGGATGAATAGTGTTTTAAGTAGATTATGGAAAACTTAATCAATCTTGAATTACAATATGAATACACAATGATTATCACACCAGAAATGATAACAAAAACAGAAACAATTGCAAACACATATATAAGTAAGTATAAAATGCAGAAAAGGAAAGAACACACCGAATTTTATACTATTTTGGATTACTCCTATGTCTAGTCTCACAAAACGCTGGATTGGACAAAGTTTTATTATTATCAATATCCAAATACAACACCCTTGAGTTCACGGCTACAAGGTTAACACCAATTCCACACCCTTTTATTTGACATCTACAAGGTTAACACCGCTCCCTTTCCTTGATTTTAGGGCTACACGGAACACACCCTTTCCCAAACAATTCCCAAATTATTACAATAGCCCTAGAACTCTTCAATAGCACTTCAAACAGAGAGTAGATGATAGAGAGTGAGAAGAGACGAAGAATGATATAAATTTTGTTGAAATTGGCAGAGTATAAGTGTAAAAACCAAGAAATTTAAGAATGTTAATGGTGATAAGTAAAAGGGTGAAGAAGGAGAAGAAGAAGTAGTTAAAAATTCGAAAATGACCCATATTTATTATATCTTAAAGGTTGCAACGTTTCTGAAACATTACAAATAGTGAAAAGAAATTTCCTTTGAAAATTGAGTTTATGACAGTTATATATTGATATGTCATTATGCCTATGTCAACATATCCCTTATATATTTATTTTTAAAATTAAATTTCAAGTGTTAAAACATATATTTATATATATTATGGAAATTCTTAAATCAAAACTAATGTTTCAAATGAAGTTTATAAAGTATAAAAACTTGTAAAAACATAATAATATATAATATAAACATATTTATTAAGTTATATGATTTAAAACTTATAAAACTATATGTATATTATAAACATATTATTATAAAAATTAAACTCTAAATATATATACGAAATAATAATTCGAAATCGTTTAGAAAAGTAGTTTGAAATAATCATGAAAACAAAACTTGGATTTAAAAACAAAATTTGAAATTTGAAAAAATAGAAATTGAATTTGGATTGTTATTTATAGTCTTACATATAAACTAGACTCAACTATTATTATATTTTTCTTGAGCTCTTGAAATCTTGATACTCATGAGTCTTGAATCTCTACTAAATCTTGAATCTCTTGGAACTTGTTTAAATTGAAATTTACTTAAAGACCAAAGATGCCACAAAGGCACTTCACCAATCAGTAAGAAAAGGGGCCACAATCAGAATAAAAAGTAAAAGATACAAATTTTTTATAGTGGTTCGATCTATGAAAGATCTATGTCCACTTTGGCAAGGATTTCCATTAGTAAATCAAGAGTTACAAGCTTAATCATTCAAAAATACATTCATCTTTTCTCTTACACTTAGCTTCACTCTAATCTATACAAATCAGCAAATAATTAAGAGGATTTCGCTAAGTGCAAGGAAAATGGTGGAGGATCTTCAATCTCTAAGATGCTTCAGCACTTTGGTGGATTCCATGATGAATTCAATGCTTGATCTTTTCCTTGAAACGGTAGGAGGTGTTAGTATCCTTTAGAACAGGAGGGAATGCAATTCTGCAGCCCTTTGGGGTGATGCAAATCGATCCCTAAAAGTATGAAAGCCATGGCCTATTTATAGGAGAAGTTGGAGTGAAGTGGTGAGCTGAAATGTGTATATGCAGGCTATGGGTCGAACATGTCAGTAATTATAGAAATGCAACTACCAGCTGTAGACAGCTGTATCTAGCTGCTTGCTCGACCGACCCTGCGTGTGACACCAAATTCGACCGACCCTGCGTATGACACCACGCTTGACTAAACCATATATACGACACCATGCTCGACCGACCCTGGAGTTGTTATACCGATATATGATGTTGTCACTATGTTCGACCTTTATGCATATTCCATCCTGAGTGGTGTTCGACCCTGAGATTTGTCTAACTAAGTCAAGTGCCTGTTCGGCACATCCCTTGGCTCAACCCACCTGATGCTCGAGCGATTGTCCCCATAGTTTATAATCTCGCTCAACCCACATATGATTTGAATAATGACCGACTGCTTCTGCCATGTACGTCCGAGCCTCATGTTAAATTAATCTGTTAATATGTGCTTAAATATTTATGGATAAACATTTGTCCCTCAAAGCTTGTAATTTTTCTAATTTATTGAAATTTACAAGCTTCGAAATAATTAATTATAGCACATATTGATAGACTAAATTTAAATTCACATAGGACGATCGTACATATTTTAATTTATTAGGTTAATACTTGGAAAAAAACTGGGTCGAGTAGATATCCTGGATCGGACGAGCAATCTGGGTTGAGCAAAACAAATGGATCGAACAGACCATCTGGGACGAACACGACATTCGAGTCGAGCGTGCCACCTGGGTCGACCACATCTGTTCATCTTCTTACCCTTTATATTGCCTTCGGTTCCCCATTTATGCACTTCGCTTATTTTCCTGGAAGAACTAATTTTAATGGCGGCCGCTCCTTTCCTTTAAATTTCTCTACGCTTCAATCCCTTTCTTTTCTATATCCGATTTAAATTGAGGCTCAAGGTGTCGACCAGTGAAGCTCGTTCGAAGTCGCAGCAAAATCGACCTGACTTTGAATTACTTTGGAGCAGCTATCTCCCTTTTATTCCGAAGTGCTCTACGAAATATAAGTGATTTTCCTTTCTTTTTATTATCCGATTTGGTTTGTAAAATGGCTTAGGGGTTGAACTGAAATGTTTTGGGTGTATGGTTCAGATTTTTGGAATGTAATTTAACTGGGATTGCTAGGATTTGAGTCGAATCTGATCGAATTGAGGTTATAGATGTGTATTTGAGTGTGTTTGAGAAGTCGAAATAACCCAAAACGCTTCGAATTTCTGACATTAATCTAATGCACATAAGTTGCTCTAGTGAATGCCAATGTTGCGAATTTTTGTTTATTTCGCTAACTTGTTTTGTACACTTGTATTCCATAGTCTTGCAGCTAATATATTTGCTTGTTTTTTCCATGCTCGTAGCATAGGTAACTTTGAATCAAACTTTAGCAACGATTTTTTCATGTTGCACCATCCCAGGCTTTACTCGAACCAATGTACCATGCCCGACCCAACTCAATTTGAAGCATGTTCGACCCATTTTGGCTCGAGCGTGCTCGAACCAAATCTTGTTTGAACATGTCTGACCCTTATTGGAGCGGTCATGTTTGAACCAGTTTGGATTTGAGCATGCTCGATCCAAATATGGATTGAAAATGTACGACCTATACGGGATTGGCCATGTTCGACCTAACTAGGGCTCGAGCATGCTCAATCCTGCTTGGGTTCAAACACGTGTGAATCTCATCGGTTGGGCATGATAATGCCAGCTAAGGCTCGAACCTGTTCGATCCTTCTTGGGTTCCAACATGTTCGACCCTCATGGGTCGGGCATGCTTGTTCTAGCTAAGGCTCGAACCTGTTCCATCCTTTTTGGGTTCGAACATGTTCGACCCTCATGGGTCGGGCATGCTCCTTCCTGCTAAGGCTCGAACTTGTTTGATCATATTTGTGCATGTATGAGTTGCTTGGGAACGAACGTGATCTCATTGTGGTTGAAGCTTATACTTGCAATGTGTGTTGAAATTTGCTACTTGCGTATGCCATCTTAATTCCATATTCTTTCCTTGCAAACCTAATTATTCCGCAGACTTCATGATTGTCTAATTCAAATTACTTGGCCATGCTCGAGTCTGTTGCATTCTGGCCTGCTCGACCCCCATTGGTTCAAGCACATTCAACCCTAATGTTGTCTAGTCGAGCTTGATACTTCTCTGTCTCGAGCATAGTTGATAACTTTGGCATCTTTGTGATTTTCCTTGTGGTTTTGATTGATTTCCACGTTTTTTCAATGCAAAACATGCGATTTATTTTTAAACATAGCCCTTAGTATAGAAAATGTTAACATGACAACAATTACGCCAGAATCCCAAAGAAGGAGCCATGTCCGGTGAAGCCGGAAGTTTTGGGCAAGTTGTTAGAGCCACATCTTGGGCAAGTGCCAGTCAAAACATTCCTAAACCTCGACCATATTCTCATATACCTCATGAAAGACACAAAAAGGAACTTTCCTTTAGCTTATTTCAACAATTATGTAAAGAATATGGGATTTTAGAAAAAGAAAAAGGCAGATTCCTAAAAAAAGGATGATTTTGCCGACGTTCCTCCTACCAGATACGTTGTAGTAAACCGATACATGCTGATGAGTAGGGCGATCCCTCCTTTTAATCCTTACATATAGTCAATTCTTAGGAGCTCGGGCATTGCCCCATACCAACTACACCCAAATGGTTATTTTTCCTTAATGGGTCTTTATGTACTGTTTATGAGGGTCAAAGAGCATGCTCCTACCTTTCAAGAAATTTTCTCTTTATATTCTTTTAAAAGAAGGAAGAAGGATCATCCCTCAATCATCTTTGTCGAGAGCCGAAGCTCCAAGATTATTACTGATCTAGTTGAGAGTGCTAGAGGATTCCCAAACCAGTATTTCTTTGGAAAAATGCCCCTTAAACTTCTATGGTTTCTAGATGAAAGGAGATGAATATATTCACTTAACAATATTTTATTTCATTTTTCCTTTTACTCTAATGCTTAAATCTTTGATTATATTATAGTTGTTCCTACTGATAAGGATAACGCTTTTGATCAAATTCTCTTTAATTCCTTAAAGGCAGTTCCTAAGAGTGAAAGGAGTAGGGAATTCCTTCTCATGGATGAGTTTCTTCGTCGATGCAACATGCTTCCTCCCTTACGATCTTTGGGGACATATTCGATAGATAAAAAAGATATTTCTAGCAAATCCCTAGCCAAGAAAGCTCGAATAAGGAAGTGCTCTAATCCTGTAGGAAGCAGCAAAACTCCTCCCAAATCCAAATTAGCTTCCATGAGGAGGAGGCATCCAGATAAACTGAGGAGAGGAGTCCTTTTTCTTTACCTGATCAAACAGGGAAGGAGGCCACTAACCCAGATCCTATGGAAGAAACTAGGTAGGTTGATGCAGATGAATCTACTTCAAAAATTATTTTAAACTTTATGGAGGAGAATGAATAGCCTGAAGAGGCCGGAGTAAGTTCTAAGAATAAACTAATCATTGAGAATCATGATGATAATCCCATTATTCAAGACAGTCAAGGAGACGGTATGTCGGAGACTTTCAGGTATCTCGGTGACCTCATCTCAGTGAAAGACCTTATCCCAAGTGATACTTTGACCTCAAAGCCAACAGTTTTAGTTATGAGGGCTAGGACCAAAGAGTATTCATCTCGAGATCACCCTCCTGGAAAAACGCTTGAGGACATATGAATTTTCTTAAACGATCCTCCTCCGATTGATTCGTCATTAGACGTTTCATAAGCAATTTTTCTTTACTTTTATTTACGTCTTACACTCACAACACTTTATACAGGATTTTCCTATTTCGCCTCAGTACTTTCTAACTTAAGTACTGAAATTTTTCTTTTTCCTTTCTCAGCTTCAGAAATGAGAGGCTCCCTTGAGGATATCTTTGAACAGTGTGTCTAACAATTCGATCCCAAATACTTCATCAAACCTCGGCCTTCCCAACATTCGAAGCATTCACAACATTCACAGCTCGCTTATCAACCTCACCGGATTAGTGATCTTATTTAAACCAAGCAGAAAATGAAGTGGAGGCATGATTATTTTGATATGCTGGAAGTTGAGAGGAGGAAAGAACAAGAATAGCGAAAGAGGAAGAATGAGAAAAAGAGAGATAGGAGCGATAAGGGTAAACGTGATTCTGGGAAGCGTCACAAATCTGACAAACTTCCATTGCCAGAGTTCTCAATGCCAGATATTCAAAACACTGGCAATGACATATCTTTGGTTTCCCCACTATCGCTCCTTCTTCATTTGATGATCAAATAATCATGGATAGGCCTCGTTACAAGATAAGGCCGACCAGCCTAATGCTTGCTGAGCGCTTCAAAGGCTGGGATTTAAGAGGAGTGTACTTTCATGTGGATCTACATCCCAACCACAAGCGGGATCTTCTTAGGAAATAGCTGCTACCAATAGCAGCATGCTCACTCAATACGATGTTGTCAGGAGTCAAGATAAGGTAAAATTAGACAAACTAAGCGACTGCATCGAAAAACAGCTTGGTGGGTGGTACACATTTTCTTATGACCTCGAAAGACTTAATTCAGCTCTCCTTGACCATATTGAAATGTTGGAGAATGACAAGGCTACTTTAATTCACGTGCTTAAGTTTCAAAGTTCTGCGAAGGATTCGGAGGCTGAGATTGCTAAGCTTAAGGAAGAACTCGTTGCTGCCAAACAGGAGAAAGATGCGCTTGTGAAACAAGTTAAAGAAGCTCAAACTGCTCAACAACGTGTAGAGTCCCAATTGGCTGAAGAAATAAGCGCTTCTACTACTTTAAAACAAGAGAATCTGACTCTTCAACACAAGATTTCCGCTCAGAGTTTATCCCTCGAAGAACTAACTACTAACATTAAATTCCTTGAGGAGGATAAAACCAAAATCGTGGATGCCTATAGAAAAGTCAAAGCGAAGACTGAGGATACCTATTCAAGTTTCATGTTTACAGCGTCATGGGTCGTGGCAACTTGTACTATTTGGGAAAAGACATTGCTGAGACTTTAGCTCTTATCCGGGAGTAAGTGCTTAGGATCGATGGAGGGATCGTGGTGAAGAGCATCTTATAGAGGAGATTTTAGACGAGAAACCCTATGAAGCTTTAGCAAAAGGAAAGATTATACTAAGTGAAAAGCGGGCACTATGAGATGGCAAGGCTAGGCATTCTGGAGGCTAAGCCAAGATGCAACAAATGCTGATGCCCCTATTCTTCCTGCCGATGCTAAGACTTCTAGTTCACAAATTCCAGCGAATCCTCCGACCACCTCTAAAGATATAACATTCGAGGAACACAATGTCGAACCGAACTTAGTAGAAGAGCAGAACAAGGATGATGGAGTTGATGATGACACTTATGCAAACAAATTCGAATTCGAAGTCGAAGAATACAGAAATCTTCAGGCTAGTCTTATAGCTGCAGGTAAACTTGAAATCATCGAAACGTTGCTATACTTAGACTGCCTATGCCCATGACCTAAGACATCTGCATTTCGTGCTCATTGTTCATCTTCTTTAGGTCTAATCTCACCCTCCCCCGCTGCAAGAAAGACAATGACGGATGAAGCCATCATAACTGATTCAACCTTGATGTCGGTTCCTCTTGCACCAATTTCCACTCCTCTCCCAGGTGATCCATCCCTTATTGCTTTTAACACCCCGGGTTCTCAGGATACTCATATTCCAGCTACTGCTAACTTAGGGGATGATGAGGATTACATTCCAAGTTGGGATGATTCTGAGCATACTAGTGGGACCCCAGACAAGGAGACCAAGGACCTAGAGAAGCACAAATCCAAAGACTCATTAACTTCCGGGCGCAAAGGAAAAACGCATGTTACTAAGAAGAAAGTTATCACTTTATCATTTCAAGAGAGCCCCAACGGGCTAGGGAAAGAACTAGCCAGTTCTCCTCCTCCTTCCACTAAGCCAACTCCGAGATCAGGTGGCAAGAAACAATAGTACTTATGTCTTTGCTTTAGTTTTTGATTACCGTATTCTGACCAGTTGTATATGCGAGTGTCGGCCCTAGCCTACTACTCTTATGCTTGTTACTTTATGCACTTTTATATCTGATACTTTTGCTCTAGACTTGTGATTTTATGATCTGGTTCTATGTTCCTGTATTGAAACTGTGTTCTGCTTGTTGTACTTAAGCTTTTATTCTAGCTTTGTCGTACTTTGTTGCTTTGCTTTCCACACTCGTTGACTTTTCATGCTCATAACACAAATTCCCTTATATTACAAGCTATTTGTTATTTCAATGTTTGATATTATAATAACCTTGTGGCACATTTTTTGCAAATCGGTTTTTCAGTTGTAGCCACAGATCATTATTAGCTGGATTTTCTTGACCAATATTGTTTAATTTCCTTGATTCTGATTGGGGCAATACTTGAGACTTCTTTCCCGTGACTAACCAATTTTGTGCTTGTCACTGTATTGAAGCTCTCAAGTTTTCCTTGGCCATTTCAAGTGATTCAACTTTGATGGTTAAAATAATATTTGTAAACGCTAAACCTTTAATGTAAGATTATGACTAGTTTGTGGTATGTTTAAGTGAGCATTACTAAATTTCTTTAGTGCGATGGTAATGCCCTCATACCAAAATTTGTCACAAACTTCAAAGATTGGGTATGACGTTTTATGATCTACTTCATTTGGAATCTCCTGGCATGATCATGATCAAAAGTTTCCGATCTAGTCGATGGAGCTCATACCTTTTTGTGAGGGTGAATTTTGTTTTTGTGCCCCTACTTGACAGATCTTATATTTTTAGTATATTCAATCATGTTTCTCGCTAACTTGGAAATCCAGGCCCTTCGGAGATCAGATTTGAACATATGCTCCCAGAGAGGTCTTGGTTTCCATGCCTTCGTAGAGGTCTTTTGTAAACCCATTATTCATTATGGCTGAATGATTCAACCACTCATATAATTTGTAGGGAGCCTTCGAAAAGGTCTTTGGGTCCATCATTCACCAAATTTGGAAGACTCGGCTTATGGTCGGATGCCCCCGAGGAAGGTCTTCTGAATCCAAGGGTTTGTTGTAATCGGCCTATGTATTAATGGCACTGAGATTGACTGGGTGCCCCACGGGGAGGTCTTTGGTTCAAAGGCCCGGTGTTTGTCGTAATCAGGCCATGTAATAATGGCACTGACGATTAACTGGGTGCCCCTCAGGGAGGTCTTTGGTTTAAAGGCCCAGTGTTTGTCGTAATCAAGCCATGTAATAATGACATGATTAGTGCCCCTCAGGGAGGTCTTTGGTTTAGAGTTGCATCATTTCACGGGACTGATGCTAATTCATTCTTCGGGTTTAACCCGTTTTGTTAGAACTAGGGTCATGGACCTTGCAATTATGAAGCTGCCCTTTCGGTGAAACTCACAACTTCATTTGTATCTTGAACGCCACATCATTTGACCATTTAATTCCTGGTGAACCTTATTTGCGATGGTGTGCCCGGCACCTTCGTAATTGTTGCAAATGATATTTTGAGCATTGAGCAATGGGCATTTGAGCTATCCCAATCGGGATGTGCTGTAATGGTCACCAAGCTTTATTAGGTCATAGATGTGTCAACGTTCTTTTTAGGGGACCTGCAGTCAAAATATAATTTAAGCAACCTATAAACAAGAATTTGCAAATGTACGATTTAAGCAAGTAAAGCAATTTCTTTCATTAATATGTACAAAAGTTGTAACAATATTGCATGGTATTTACAATGCATGATGTTTACAACTTGAAAATGAAAGAAGCTATTAAATGAAGTAATGTCGGAGATGTTTGTTGTTCCAGGATCTCGGGAGTTGGATCCCATCCATCGTTTTCAAGTCGAATGTGCCATCTGAGAATTTTTGGCTTATCATATATGACCCTTCCCAGTTGGGTCCAAGCACTCCATTTCTTGTCATGATTCTTCTTAGAACAAGGTCCACAACTTGGAAGGTTCTCCGTTTTACTTTAGCATTAAAATGACGAGCTATCCTTCTTTGATGTGCAATGATTCTGAGTTCTTCTTCCTTTCTTTTTTCTTCAAGTAAATCAAGTGCTTTGAGCTGTAGTTTCTCATTCTCCCCTTGGTTAAAGTGGATTCTTCGGTGAGTGGGAACTTACAGCTCCACCGGAATCATAGACTTGGATCCAAATGTGAGTGAGAATGGAGTGTGCCCAGTTGCAGTTTTATGAGTTGTACGATATGCCCATAGTGCATGAGGAAGCTCATCTACCCAACCACCTTTAGCTTTTTCAAGACACTTCTTGATGGTTGACTTCAAAATTTTGTTGATTGCTTCGACTTTCCCATTGGCCTGCGGTTGAGCAACGACTGCAAAACTCTTCTTAATCTTGTATTTAGCATAGAAATCTAGGATTTCTATGCTCTTGAATTGAGTTCCATAACCAATGATTATTTTCTGATGTACCCCAAATCGGCAGATAATGTTCTTTAAAACAAAGTTGATCACCTTCTTTGAGGTAATAGTTGCTAACGGTTCAGCTTCGGCCCATTTAGTAAAGTAGTCCACTGCCACAATTGCATATTTCATATTCGAATTAGTTGTAGGCAATGCTCTAATAAAATATATGCCCTAGATGGAGAATGGCCATGGACTAATCATCTGAGCCAATTCTATAGGAGGTGCTCTTTGAATCTTCCCAAATTTTTGGCATCTATCACATTTCTTAGCATAAGTCATTGCATCCAGGTTCACATCGGGCCAAAAGTAGCCATGTTGCAGTATTTTCTTGGCCAGTGTTTAAACGCCTGTGTGACTCTTCGTCATGTAATTATGCAAAATTGCTCTGGATTCTTCCTTGGTTATATATCGCAGCAGTGGCATGGAGAATCCTCGCCTATACAACCTTCCATCCTGGATAAATTTTAATGGAGATTTGCACAATATCTTCCTTCACTTTTTTGGTTCTTCCGGAAGTGTTTCATTAAGGTTGTATTCCTTGATTGGAGTTATCCAGGATATGGGTTCTTCAAAAGTCTCCATTATCTAGTTCATATATGCTTCTTCAATGGCGATAATTGAAAGGAGTTCAACGGGAATCAAACCCAGTAACTGTGCATCTGAGGAACTAGCCTACTTGGTGAGAGAATCTGTCTTTGAATTTTCTTCCCTGGGAATATGAGATATAGTGTAGTAGTCAAGATCGTTAAGAAGTTCCAAAGTTTTGATGAGATAAGAAAGTAGATTTCCAAGTTTGATCTAAAATTCCTTTAGGACGTGACACACTACCAGTTAAGAGTTGCTAAAAATGTGCAAGGTTTTCAGATTTAATTCCTTTGCCAATTTTAGACCCACAATTAACACTTCATATTCGACCTCATTATTGGTCGATGGGAATTCCAGTTTTAGGGCGTAGCATAGAGAATGGCCATCTGGAGTTTCTAGGACAATTCCAGCCCCTGAGCAGTAATCATTTTTGGATCCATTGATGTATGGATTCCAACTAGCCACTGTTTTTTCCGATTTCTCTATTTCCTCTCCCCTATCCATGAACTCGGCAATGAAATCCGCTAAATCCTGCCCATTAATAGCTCTTTGAGGGTGATAAGTGATGTAATATTGACTAAGCTCTATTTTCCATTTCAATAGCCTTCCCAAAGTTTCTAGGCGAAAGAGAACTTGTCTTAACGGTTGATCAGTGAGAACCTTTATAGGATGGGATTGGAAATACGGCCTTAGCTTTTTTGAGGTGATAAGCAGACAATACGCAAGTTTTTCTAACTTTGGATAGTTTAATTCTACTCCAGCAAGCCTTTTACTGATGTAATAAACTGACCATTGGACCTCAGCATCCTCCCGGACAACCGCGGCGCTTAAAGCAGGAGACGAGACAGCTAAATATAGTAATAGCTCCTCTCCGTCTTTGGGTTTAGAGAGCATTGGTGGTGATTCCATGTGCTTAATAAACTCTTCGAAAGCTGTTTGGCATTCAGGAGTCCATTGGAAATCTTTCTTTCCTTTCTTCAAAGCATCGAAGAGAAGAATGCAACGATCCATTTTTTTAGAAATAAATCAGTTAAGTGCAACTACTTTCCTGTTTAGATTTTGAAGCTCTCTCTTTGTCCTTGGAGCACGCATTTCCCATAAGGCTGTGACTTGGGAAGGGTTCACTTCAATGCCCCTGGCATTGACTATGTACCCAAGAAATTTTCTTGATGAAACTCCAAATGAGCATTTAAGTGGGTTTGGCTTCATCCCATACTTTCGGAGGATATGGAACATTTCAGCCAAGTTTTCAAGATGGTCTTCGGCTTTCATTGACTTTGCCAACATATCATCCACATAGACTTCCATTGTGTTTCCGACTTGGGATTTGAACATGGAATTCACAAGGAGCTGGTATGTCGCTTCTGCATTCTTGAGTCTGAATGGCATGACCTTATAGCAATACAAGACTAACTTTATAGCAATACAAGCCTCTATCAGTTATGAAAATTGTGTTCTCTTCATCTGGCTTATGCATCAAAATCTTATTATACCCAGAGTATATGTCCATAAATTATAACAGTTCATGCCCCCCCCCCAATGCATCAACAAGTTGATCAATTCTAGGTAATGTAAAATTGTTTTTTGGACATGCCTTGTTGAGGTCCGAATAGTCTATGCACACTCTCCATTTTCCGTTGGAATTTTCGACAAGAACAGGATTGGAAACCCAATCGGGATATGTAGATTCTTTTATAAAGTTATTCATGAACAACCTATCTACTTCTTCTTTTAATGCTACATATCTTTCAAGTCCTTGAATTCGTCTTTTTTATTTTACTGGAGTTAAACTTGGATTAATATTCAACTTATGCACAATTAGATTAGGAGATATTCTGCACATATTGGAATGTATCCAAGCGAAAACATCTAAATTTTCTTTTAAAAACAAAGTCAATTCTTTTTGCAATTTCAGGCCCAGCTAAGAACCAATTTTCAAGGCTCTGTTAGGTCTTTGTCGTGTACTGGAATTGAGATTGTGGCTTCATCTGGCGCCGCTCTATTTCCCCCCACGTCAGCTTTTCTAGGGTCTATCTCCTTTTGGGCTCACTGTGTTCGCCGGTGTGAGGGCCCCGCCCTAATTGCTATAAGGGGGAGACATGAATGCAGAGCGGAGGCTCCACATCCTTCTTCACTTCTTTCTTCCTAGCTTCAATTAGTTTCGCTATATAACACTCCCTTGCTATCGGTTGATCTCATAGTTAGGCACCATGGAACCATTGTTATCCTAAAGATCGCGAGGTTTAGTCTCCCAAGGAAGGCATTATATGCCGAAAGCTCATTGACTATAACAAAATCTTGCTTAATGGCAACCTTCTGTTTCCCTTCTCCGAGTTCAATGAGCAAGTTGATGATGCCAATTGGTTGAGTGGGCTGCCCTACGAACCATGGATCTTATTTTGGCAAGCCCTCGCATCATCCATGGAAAGGTCCATCCTATTGAAAGAATTGACGAAAAGGACATTGACAGATGCCCCACTATCAACCAAGACTCTTCTGATCGTGGTTGGGCCCAAACCAATGTTGATCACCATTGGATAAGCTGCGGTGTTAGCAATCCATCTAAGTCTCTTTCGTTGAATATAATATCATCCCATGGGGTCTTCGGCATCTTTGTTGGAAAGGCTTCGTTTATGATCATGAGTTCTTCTCTCATAAGGTTCTTCATTTCATTAGCATATTTCATGATGTCCCCCCAGCTTCTTTCGGTTGGGCGAGGCACACCTGAAATTGTGTTGATGATCAGTCTTGGAATGAAATCAATCGGAGCGTTCGCATTCTGCCTAGGCTATCCCACAGATGTTCCTTGTCTTGAGCGGTTTGAGCGTTCTACGGGTTCTTTGCATATTTCTGGAGTCTGTTTTTCCTATTAGTTCCTCAATCAAAATTTTAAGATGCTTGCATTCGTTCGTATTGTGTCCTAGTTGATTGCGAAACCTACAGAACCTGCCTGACTTTATTGCAGCATCACTTACCTTTACTTGCTTTGGTGTCGGATACTCCTCAGTATCTTTAGTTTCCATGAATATGTTTTCTATGGTGTCGCTCAAAGAAGTCAAATCTGAATTTTTAAAGAAGCGAAATTTCTTGTTGGGTCGATTATCTTTTCCATCATTGCCCCTTTTCTGACCACCTGGATTCCTCTGGCATCCTTCTGCATCATTACTTTTCTTTTAGGGTTGCGCGTTGCTTTTAGGAACATCCATAGCATAGGTTAAATCTTCATCCACACCTATATATTCCTCAGATTTGTCAAACAATTCCTCAAGCGTATTGGCTTCTTTTTCTTAATCCATCGTCCAAGCATGGTATTTTTGTTTATGGCTCCCTACAAAACCATTAAAGCCAAACGAGGCTCAAAATTTCTAACCTCGGTTGCGACAGTGTTGAAGTAGGTGAGAAAAGCCCTGATGGGTTCTCTTGGCCTTTTTTCTAGCTCGTTCAACTCCATGGCATCTTGCATCTTCATAGCTTGGAGTCTGAACTGCTCTCTGAATAGCTTGGCCAAAGTAGCAAAATCATCTACAGAGTTGGGTGGTAACTTTGCGAACCAAAGTGAAGCCAACCCTTCAGGGTAAGTTGGAAAGTATAAGCATTTCAGCTCGTCTGTAGCGCGTGCTCCATCCATATGTTGATCATATTTGAACAAGAACACGTTGGGATCACTAGTCCCAATGTAGGCTTGCACTATTAGAGGTTTGAACTTATTTGTTTATGGAGCCATCTTGATCCTCTCCGTTAGTGGGGTTTTGGTAGGAGCGAACCGCCAATCCTTCTCATCGTCTTTCTTTCTCAAGCTTTTTTCCATGATTTTGCGGACCATTTCTGATTTGCACTCCTCTTCGTTGAGCTGGTATATGGAGCGGACGCCATCATCCTTGCCGGATGTTTTCCTAAACAAACGTTCATAGTTCGTATTCCGGGGCCCCGGGCCTCCCGCTTAGGGAGGTGCCCCTTTGGTGGTTCCAAGTGCTTAACGAGAGGTTGCTTTATCGGAGTGGTTACACATAGGTGGTTTAGCTTCTTTATATTGAGGATCGTTAGGATTTGCAACCTCTTAGGCAGAATTTCCTCGATTTGGACTCGAAGAGGATGAATCCACATTTTCTGCACGATCAATCTGAGAAGATTTAGCGCGAGCAGTATTCATGGTAATTTTTGCCATAGCGGCCTACATGGCAAACATAGACTCAAGTTTCTTCAGCATGGCATTGTTTGCAATGTCCATTTGACTTGTTAAACACGCAACAACTTCATCTGACTCTCTTCTCTTTACAGCCAGTCCAGCCTTAGAAGTTTCTCCAACTTCGAATTGGTTAGTAAGCGGAGTAGTTTCGTTGTTAGGTGTTGTCAATCTCTTCAACAGTTTTACTAGCAGTCTTCCTCGATGGTTTACCCATGATTTCGGACAAGGACTTGAATTTGAGAGAAAGTCCTTCGATTGGCTTAGATCGTAGTCTTGTAGGATCTATGGTATAAGTAGGCTTAAAACCTCAATGCAAGGCCTTCAATCTTGGAGAGAAGGTAATGCAAATGCAGCCCCATGGTGAGTGCCAAATGTTTAAACCAAAATTTTCTTAAACACCAAAGATGCAACAAAGGTACTTCACCAACCGGTAACAAAAGAGGCCACAATCACTGTAGGGACCCGAAATTCTGGTCCAATTTGAGCTGACCAAATAACGCAAGTCCAACCCAATGTGACGATCCCAAAACCCCGTGCCACGGTGTTAAGGATAATCATTGGAATATAACATATTAATCATCGTTAGCAGAGTACAGATAATAGCATAAACAAGAATTAGGGTAATTTACACTAATATGAAAGCGGAATCATATATACATCACCACATCAGAGAGCACAGTGCAGGATACTACTTAGTGCATAATAATAAATAATCAGTCTACATCGCCTGTGGCAAAATCACAAATATAGAGAGTACATAAATGAAACATCAGTCTGCATCGCCTGTGGCGGAATCATATACATATACAATAATGGCGGAAACATTATAGTCATCAACATGTAGTCAAGCCTCGCCATGAGCCAAAAGTGCACCTCTACTGTGGTGCCAAGCCCAAAATATGTCAGCTACCTGTAACTAGGCTGCCCGTGTGAAAATAAGGGCACCCGAGTTTGCAAGGTGAAACAAACTACGAGTCAGTCATGGGACTGGTATGGGAAATCTACCTAACTTATTAAACAACAATAATAAGGCAAATCAAAGGACCGCGCCACTTTCGCGGAACGGGTTTACTCCAATGAGTGCTAGTGCATGAAATAAAGTAAATGATTAAATCATCGCAATGCTTTTTATAAAAATGAAGCCATTATAAGACTCAGGTCCCATCACACAATGCAACGCAAGCCGGAGGATAGAGTTTTACCTTATAATGGCCAAGAAATGCTTCATACAAATAAAACAAAAGTGTTTGATATTATTACTAGACGGCATAAATTACCCATACCACTATGTCGCCATACTAGTAATACAATCACATCCGCCATTTCGTATCAGAAATTGGATTCCATCATGAGTCGAGGCAAGGGGCAAGCTCCTCTCCGTTTGAGACACTCTAGCAAATGTCCCAGGACCGCACACAGCAATCCCTGGATCCTCCAAGGCCGGTCCTCTCTTACTTTTGAGGATTGGCAATTCCTGAACATACGTTTCCCGGTCCTTACAGACCTATAATCGAGGCGCCTCGCATTCCAACAACTACACAGGTGAAAAGTATATATAAATGTCAGGGCTGGTAAGTCACTGACACCACCGTAGCTAGAAAGAAACATCGTGCACTCCTTGGGTCCTTCTCCCGTTTTTGACTCATACCGGGGTGTGAGGCTCGCGAATCCATGCTATACACAAAGCTACGCCACACAGACCATGCTTTGATCATCAACCACAAGACTTTGCTTTGCAACAGAAGCCTTGATCATATGCCACTTAGGCATGCTACACAGGCAATCCACTCCATGCGACTGATTTCTATCGATATATAACCTCTGAGCTCGTACGTCTCAGAGAAGGGCGTTAAGCAAGAGAATAAATTCTCCACCGCCAAATAGATATATATTTAATAGAGATCAATTAGCACAGAACAAAATCCAATGTCAGACACATAGTCCATTTACAAGTTCATTTTGGGTTTGAACGAAGCC
Source organism: Allium sativum (assembly GCA_030737875.1). Lineage (NCBI taxonomy): Eukaryota > Viridiplantae > Streptophyta > Magnoliopsida > Asparagales > Amaryllidaceae > Allium > Allium sativum. The sequence goes on along the minus strand of CM060923.1, from coordinate 477,282,442 downwards.
GGAGGCCCCAAATTCCTCGCTTATCTGCACAATCAACAATACGTCCGGACGACTACTACTTCAGCTCCTTCAAGGTGGCTACTGCAATCACGAGCATCAGTTGCGCCCATCTATCCAATGTGAAGATCGTCGGTCTTGAACCCTCTTCAACTCTTCGACTTCTCACCGTCGATCGATTATTTGAAATGAGAATTAACTCGGCCTTCTCAAATAATCCACGTATATTTAGATTTTCAAATCAATTTTTCACATGGTTAAATTACTCAACATTCACATTTCAGTTCCTTAGTAAAATTTTCATGTTAAATACATTCAACCATCACATATCAAGCAAACACAGCAAAATTGGTTTATTTCCATTCTATATCGTTTATAATATTTTATAACGATATATCGCCATTTTTATTTATTTAAAAACGGCCATATTTAATTAAACGACATTTCAGGTCGTGCCGAGGCACTGGCGCTATTTTTCACTAAATTTGTTTTACACATATCTGAAAATCTAACCGTTGGATCTTCACAAATTTTATTTCATTAGAAAGATCCTTTCAAAATGAATCTAACAGTTTCAGTTTTGGGAAAATCCGACGTCGGATTTCCCACACTAGTCGTTTGAAGTTACGATTTCAAATTACGAACTGCAGAGTCGTTATCCGATTTAATTTAATTATATTTATATATAAATATAATCGATTCTGGCGCTTTTTTTCTTCAGATTTGAATTAAACCTTCCAGACAATCCAACTGTCGGATCTTTATAAAGTTTATGCCGTTGGAAAGATATTTCCAAGTCGAACCCAACGGTTGAGGTTTCGGGAAAATCCGATGGTCAGATCTCCCGCACTAATCGTTTGAAATCACTGTTTCTGAACACTAACTGCACGACCATGATTCGTTTTAATTATATATATATATATATATATATATATATATATATATATATATATAAATAGTTCATTCGACGATTTCAACATCGTTTTCACTTAAAATATTTCACCAACGCCTTTAAATTTTGGAAAATTTCGCCATAACCTCATTTGTATGGAAGGGGCTGAGAAAATTCCCAAATAGCCACATGGGCGTCTCATCTCAAAAAGAAAAAGAAAAAGCCAAGCAGTTAGCCAATAGGCTCATAAAATCATCACCCAAGAAAAACAGTAAACATGTACCTATTTATCAGGCGCACAATTTTATTCCTCTTCTCTAGCCTCTTTACTATAACCTGTTCAATAAATATGCATGTACATATGTGCAATTCTAATCGCTTATCATTTTCCATTCAACTCCTTATTTGATTCAATTTGGTTTAAAGTCACCATTCATTCTAATGTTGCATACACAAGAAAAAATCATATCATTAGCTAATTAATGAATATTTCAACTCATGCATATTTATTTGAACGAGTGGTTATTTTTAACACTTCACATTTCAAAAATGATATTTTTGGCGAACTAAAATATATTTCAACACATGACTATTTCATTTAGTTCCTATACATGTTAAAAATAATATTCATAGCAAATAAATATTTATTTCAACACTCGTATATTTTTAGCAAATCACATACATGATAAAAATGGTATTTTTATCTTCTAAAATATTTATTCAACACATGTATGTTTTTAACACCTCATATTTTCAATAAAAATGTAATTTTTATTGCTCGATCTTTTTATTCAACACATGAACCTTTTCAATACGCGCACTTCTCAACACATGAGCATTTCCACACATGGATATTTTATGTAGTTGTTACATATAAGAAAGATGTAATTTTTATTGTTGAAACAATTTATTTATAACACGAATATTTTACATACTTCGTATATATATAACAAAAATGTGATTTTTATTGTTTATACACTTTATTCATTCAACACATGAATTTAATTTTCAACACATGACTTCTCAAAACATGAGCATTTTCCACACATGGATAAAGTTTCAACATATGACTTTGGTTTCAACACATGAAAATAATTATAACACATGAATATTATTCAAAATTTCGGCAGCATAACGGCAAGGTAGTTAAAACCGGCACCGTGCCGAGTACCGCTCCTCGCTCTACCTTAAAACCTCGCGGTTTTTTGACAATGGGGATTTCATACGTCTAATTCACACGTAGGCGAGTATGATTTTCTTTTCCACAATTTATTTCAAATTTGTTTCAATCACCAATGGGTATTTTTCAACCACAACCAAACAATACCAACCACAAACAATCCTATCAACCATTCGCATTATTCACCAAAATTTTCACACCAATTTACAAACAATAAATATTTTCCATAGTTTGTGGACGAGGGGAGTGTATATATATATATATATATATATATGTATATGTATGTATGTATATAAATATATTTTATTTTCGTTCCAACACACATATCATTTAAACAATGCATGTATAATTCATACTTCGCTCATATAGCTTACACAACGCATGTACATGAGGTATACGACACATGTATTATTTATATTTTACTTATATAATTTATACATGACATTTCCATTCACATTTCAGTTAGAAATCTCACATTGGTTTTCGAGGTGCTAAAAATCGTAGATAGCTCAGAAAAATCCGCGGTCTCTTCTAGGTCGTAGAGAGCCTCCTTGCGGTCACGATGTTTCATTTTTCATCGAATTTCATCAAAACACGACAAAGATATGATTTTTCAAAGTTTGCAACACTTAAAGGTATTATTTTCAATTCAAATATAATAAAGCCAATACCTTTTACGATTGTTCAAAACTAGGTTTTCAGTTTTCACAAAAACCGAGGCTCGATACGACGATCGGAGGGCACAGCGTGGAAGAGGGTCGAGGGGGCTTCAGGCGCGTGGCGGTTGGAGGCAACTAGGTGGGGCCCAGTGCTCGTGGCGGCTGGAAGGTTGGGGCTTTGGAGGAGGAAATCCCGAAGTAGGAGCAACGATAGGGGGAGTTCTTTATATGGATTTGAAGAGAGGAAGGAGAACTACAAAAAGTTGAACTGGGGGTACGGCTGATTCGGGCTGTGGCGATCGAAAATCCCCAGGGAAGGGGAGAAAGCGTTTCCATCGATGTCGAGGGGGGCGTGGGTTTTTCTAATTTTTTTTTTTTGAATTATGAATGGAGAAATTTGATTGGTCGAAGGTTTTATTAAATTTTAAAATAGTGTTTCTCCACACGGACACCAATTCAAACCCAACGACTGTCGCTCCTAGCTAAATACCTCTATCCCGGACATAATGGGATATGTTTCGTAGGCTAATTCGACAGTTACAGTCAGCTATTCTTCAAATTAAAATATAAAACATTCAATATTCGATTTGAACGTACATTTCAATTTACCTGCGCCACAAACTGATTCGAAAAATTCTAGAAAAATAAATCTAGCTATGTTTTGATGCTATGGTCCCAGCAAAACTAGTTTCGTCGAATTCTGAGACCGTTTGAAAAATGGCTATTTTCTGGTCGATCCAATTTAACAGAAATTAATCAAACACGTTTTCTTTTGCCACACTCACATACTAGCTTCAAAAATTATGAAATTTGAAACCTAGCAATAATTTGACCTACCGGACCCAACAAAAATGGTTTCGTCGAATTCCGAGGTCGTTTGCAAAATGTCTATTTTCAAGGGCTATATATTCTCTATATCAACCTTTTTAAAAATTCATTTGGCCATTACTTTTGATTCCCGCTATGAAACTTCGATTTTTTAGATTCGTTAGAAAGATATTCATAAACAGATTTAAATATTTTTGATTTCACTAAAATCCATTATATTTTGCACCCGGTACCGTCAGTCAAAATTTGAATTCAAATTTTCAAACTACCACACTATTTCTACTTCAATATTTTACTAAAATATTCTATTTCAATTGTTTAAATTTCTATGAAATAACCAATTAAAAATTTTTAAATTGGCTCGTATTTTCCAGGTTGTTACACCCAATTTGCACTGAAATCCAGAAAACTATTAGAAAAAAATTAGAGGGTGAGGAAAGATAAGATAGAAACTTGGAATAGAAGAAGAAGAACACAACATCAGAGTAACATGAACCTCACAACGGAACGAATAACATATAATAGATAACATGTCCTTAAAATAAAATCAGTATATGTATACAATAACAATATCAGAGTACAACACTTACAACACAGCGGAATATAAACTATAGCTATATGATCCTGAAGCCTCCTGCTCCAGCTCTTCAAGTATCTGTAAATCACAACTACTTGACTGCCCGTATAAAATTGGACACCCAAGAGTTTAGGGAAAACAAAACAAAATAAACTTCGGGTCAGTCATGGGACTGGTATGAGTAAAAAAGTTTAAAACAATTTGAACAAGTAAACGATATCTCATAAGACCACGCCGTATAACTGAACGGGTTTTTCCCTTATGAGAATCCAAATTAATCTTTATATCAAAACTCAATGATATTATAATAGTGTCTATCAACCACGATATAATAATCATCTAGCAGAAACGCTTTCATCTCACGTTCTACATATATAGTATACAATCAAAACCGCAAGCACGTATTGGGTAATGGATTTCCAACTATGACAAGGTATGGAACCACGTTTCGCTAGTGTACCCCTAGAGAGGAATGCACTGGGTTCAAAAAGAACATCTTGTAACCCGACCACACATGATCAACCACTCATTTCGCTTGAGTGTATCGAATGTATATCACCAACGGTTGGGATCAACAACCGTTTCTCGCATGGGACAGCATCAACAACAGATTTTTAGAAGTAAATGAAACTCTAGATCATGTGATTATACACCCTAATAGGTGCAACCCACATAGCCGTGCTGCCTGCCCGATTTTTGTCATTTACCAGATGTGAGGCTAGAAGCTACGGTTATCTTTTCACATACCACATCTTCATTCACTTAGAATGTCACATCATCATACCCACCAAGTCACAAATTGATTTATCCAAAAATAACACGGGTATACAGCTAAGACAAACGAATTCCTCCGCCACCAAACGTGAATACATTTGAAGAGATCAACTTACGCTATCTATTGGATATACACTGTCAGACCTTCTTCCATACCTGTTGTCCTGGGACTGGATAAACCGAAGGCACTATTTAGTACATCCATCTTAGGCACCGTTATCTAATTATCTAAGACTTATACAATAGCCCTCGCACTTTACTCCGTCTTCAGTTTTCTTTGGCATACATGATTTTGCAACGCTTATGCCAATACAGAGTGGTTCTTTGGATAATAATCCAACCGGTCTCTCCATACTAACAACGTTAAAATGGTCAAAAACTTTAATAGTCTGTGATTTAACTATCAACCATATATATATTTCATGGCTTAATTACTAACAACCATATATTTCTCATTTTCTATGTTTAGAAAATATACATTATTAACACTGGAAAACATTTCCATGGCTTAATTACGTATCACTATTCTTCCACAACTATCAGTCCCTGACTATAGACTAGTATGAGCACAATTCCCTAAGTATTAATCCCGAAGGCCGAAACCAACATCAGATAGACACTTAGAAAACCATTCAATTTACTAATCTCTAGTCAGTTTCGAATTTTTCTTAACTTTATTTGATTTACTCGATTTCGAATAACTAATATTCGATAAACTCTATTTCAAATAACTTTATATTCAATTAACTCTAATCGATTAATTATAACTCGATTAATTCCTTTATATAATCCATTAAGTTTCAAACACTTAAATCTTATTTAAAGTTCCCTTTTATAACTCTATTTATTTCTTAAATACATAATTCCTTTTATAACCTTTATTTGTAAATGTTTTACAAATATTTCTCTTCCTATATTTGTCTATTTATTTTTCTAAATAAATAATCCTCTTATACTTCTATTTATTTTTCTAAATAAATATTCCATTTTTATTCTATTTATTTATCAAATAAATATTCCTTTTACAAAACTCTATTCGTTTTATAAATATTTCCTTTTATCTTTATCTTGTTTATTTTCCCAACAAATATTCCTTATGATATTCTATTTGTCTTATAAATAAATACCCTCCTTTATAAACTCCTATTTATTTTCTAAATAAATGTTCTCCTTTATAAAATCCTATGATTTCATAAATACTTTATTTTCAAAATATATCCTTTTATAAAATCGATTGATTTTATAAAGTTCCTTTATTTCAATATACATTGAAGTATTCCTTTTTACATCCTAGGGTCTCTTATGATATTTAAAATAGCACACCACAATGATCGATATCGTTTAAATACACATAATCAAACAGATTATATATCACATCATATATTACAATATATTAAAAGAACAGTATCATAAACATTGAGGAGTCCAGTTGGACCCCTCCAACCTATTTCCCTGCATCACAGATGTTAAACAAAGCAAATAACACGAATATAAAATATTCTGATAATAGAATCAATATTCGATTTACGATTTATATATATATATCATTATCTGTATTTTCAACCAATACATACACAATTCCACAAAATAGTCAGCACATAGCAATCAGTCATCATTTATCAGTTCTAAATATACGCTATAAAAATAGAATTGTTCAGAGTTGGTGAGTTTTACACACTTTGGCACTTCATCGTTAAAGAACGATAAACTGATTGTTTGATTTGAATCAAACAATTTATTTCGCCATAAATTCATACGAGCCCCAATCCACCTCCAGTCTTCTTCATTGTGACGCTCTCGTCCATACGATCCTGTCGGATCTTGTTTCGCTGAAAACCGATATCGTATGGTAAAGTTATGACTTAAACAAGTTAGGAAACTTTAATTTAAAATAAAAACTTGGATTTTGAACATCAAATGGGCCTTGCCCTTCTAATAAAATGTCAGCCCACTTACTTTAATACCCATACGCATTTATCTTCTTCCCCGAACTGGAAAACCGAACTCCAGTAAATCTCTCTTCACCATTACGGTAGCTTCCCCAAACCAAAACTCCATCGTTCCTTCACCATCTTCAAAACCGTTAACACTACTTCGATCCTCTTCGCATCCACTTCGATTCCATAATCACAAGAGCCAACTCGAGTTCATCTATAGAAATGCGTTCGACAGCTCCTCTGTTCAACACAGAAAAGGTATCGACACTTTCAATGTCGAATTCCCTCAATAAAACCACAATCGAAGCCATTTACTCTCCTCATGCCAAAAACACAAACGGATTTATTTACTACTTCTTCAACCTCAAGTAAATTCGAACCCTAGTTTTACTGTTCAGAAAATGGATACCCAATGCAGAAGTCAAGCTCGGAATTTCTGGTGCGATTGTGAAGAGGAAGCATTGATGAATTCAAATATGTATATAGCTTGATTTATAAATTTAACTCTGATTTTCTTTTGATTTTTGTTTTCTGCAGTCTGCTTTGCGAATGAGGATTTGTTGCTCGCGTTTATAAACATTGAAGGAGTGACTGAAATCAAAGGGAACGTGGCCCTTGTTTTGATCACAATTAGCTTAGGATATTTTAGATATTTTTTCTTTTATTGTTTTATTCGTTTTAGCCTGCTAAAAATCCATGTGATCACACACGATATTCAAAAATCATGAAAATGGTCCTGTAGCTACAGTTCGACATTATGGTCCCAACGAAACTGGTTTCGTCGAAATCCGACTCCGTTTGCTCAAACAGCGTATTTTTAATTATCAAAATATCGACTGTTCTCACATTAAAAATCCGTACGGCCACATACTGGCTTCAAAAGTCACGAAACTAGACATCTAACAATAATTTGACATTGCGGATCCAACAAAATTAGTTTCGTCGAATTCTGTGGTCGTTTGCAAAACTGGCTATTTTTAAAGCCCTAAATAACCCTTTTAAATATTAAATGTATTTAAATTTAATAGTTAAAAATAAATATTATCGTATATATTCACAGCAGAATATCAAACAACTCTAGTATATTCCTCTATGAATTTCTAGCTTGATGTTTCAAATCCCGATTAAATCAATATTCGATTTAAAATGAATTTGCTTTTAAAAATATAATTAATTCCTTTATAAATTATAAAGGAATTCCACAACGACTTTTCTAAAATTTGATTTGGACATAAATCAAAATAAACACGATGAAATCCCGACTTTTCTCTTCCACTAGAAAGATATACTCCACCAGCTCCGTACATTTCTTGTTTCGCAGAAATCCGATTTAAAATGGCTTCTGTATATTCGTTTAAAGTTCGAATCGCATATAGCGAACTGCCACGCCATTTCGAGCTTGATTATAATTATAAAATAATTATACGTTCAACTGACATTATTTAAATAACTTCATTAATATAATTCAATTCTAAACTGAATTATATACTTTGAATTGCCCAATTCACACCATATCGCCATTTTTGATTATTTCAGAATTAAATGTATTATTTAATTATTATTTTAATTAAATATTCAAAGTTATTTAATTAACGACCATTAAATCCTCCAACCCACCATTTAAATAATTAAATTAATTAAATATTATATCATTGAAAATGCGGGTCATTACATTCTTCCCCACTTAAAATAATTTCGCCCTCGAAATTGCTAAGGTAGAAATCAAACCCTATCGACTGACTATACTATATTTTTCACTTATCAACTTCAGTTTCCCTTGACTAATTTAATTTCAATTAAATTATTAATTTAATTCTTATCAATGAAAATTTTCAAAAATCCTGAAAATTTTCTAATGCCTTAGCTTTTCGAAAAATTTCGCCAGCATCTCCTTTGTACAGCCCTATCGGTAAAACTACAACTCGCCTCTCTAGGCCTTCTGCAACCCAAAAGAAAATCAAATAGCCAAGAAGTATACCATTCGGCCCATAAATCTCATGCTTATATCAAATATAAACTTGTACCTTTTTTGTCGGCATATCATTATATCATTTCCACCTGTTATCAATTTATCAGATACAAGGGTCATCCCAATCAAATTCCAATTTGTTTTTATCCACAAATCCAACCATTCGCTTATACCTAAGACGAATTCAATTTTAAATCAAAGTTCCATTTTCAATTTTCCTATTTCAATTCAATTCCCACTTACGGATTCCAATTCAATTTCAATTTCTATTTGCATTTACAAATTCTAATTCGATTTGGTTTAATTCCAAACATCTCTTTCCTGGGAGTTTTAAACAGTTTTGCTTTGAAAAATCAAACATCTCCTTTTTGAAATTCGATACAACTTGTTTTTCCCAAAACAAATTCAATAACAAAATCTTTTCGGTAGCAATCCGTCACTTACAACTTGAAATTGAACACTGATGATGTCATGATGTAATAACCCGGAAATCTGGGCCAATTTAAAAAATTTAATTTGGCAATTTTAGCGAATTTTGATTATTTAAAATGAATTATTTTAAATAATATTGACGAGAAATTTATTTCGAATAGAATTTGAATGTATATATTATATAGATCGTCGTTAGAATATAAATATTTATTTTAAATTATAAAAGGAATTGAAAATGGAGCGATAGTTCGATAATTCGATTTCAAAATTCAAATGGATGTACAGGATTCAAAATAAACCTGATTTTAGTGAAACCAAAAATATTTGAATCTAATTGAGAATATCTTTCCAAAGAATCCGAAAAATTGAAATTTCATAGCGGGAATCAAAAGATATGTCCAGTTGAAAATTCTGAATAGTCGCTATGGAATTTCTGTCCCTTAAAAATGGAAATTTTGCAAACGACCTCTGTTTTCGACGAAACCACTTTTGTTGGATCTGTGATGTCAAATTATTGCTAGGTTTCAAATTTCGTAATTTTTCGAATCAATATGTGAGTGTGGGAACGGAAAACGTGTTTGACCAGTTTCAGTTGATTTTAATTGACTAGAAAATGGTCATTTTTCAAACGGTCTCAGAATTCGACGAAACTAGTTTTGTTAGGACCGTATCGTCAACACCAAGCTAGAGATAATTTTTTTGGAATTTTTAGAGATTGTATGTGGCCCCGGTAATTTGAAATGTGCGTTTGAATTTGAAATAAAAGGATTTATATTTTAATTTGAGCGGAAACTGATCGTAACGATCGAATTGGCTCACGATACATTATAACACCCCACCTCCGTTAAGGTCACTCACAAAGGGAATGCCTTAACTTTGGTGGAGCATTTTAGTAAACAGAACAGAAACTTACAAGACAGACAAAACAATACTTAAAAATTTTATCTTTATTACAACAGAAACCGAAATAAGCTTGGTTACATCCTTTCAAATCACAATATCAGAATTCAAGTACAAAATATCAGTCTTGTACAAAAGCCTTCAGAATGCATAGTTTAAAATCATAATCCCCACAGAAGAAGACAAGCCATACTTTAAGCACTTCAAGCGGAAGAAATCTGGATCAAGCTAGAGTACTCCCTTCTACAAAACCTGGGGGGGAAACGGAAGAAAGGAGGCGAAACAATAAGGGTCAGACAAAAAGTCTGGAAATTCCATTGATTTTCAGTTATGAACAGATAATAATAACATGACATGAAAATAAAAATGGATGAGAGATAACAGTAACAGGTGTAGTGGATATAACAGAAGAACAGAATGACATAAGCTATTTCTTTACACTTCTCTGCACAAATACTAGTATAACAGAATTAGGTGTCACCCTAATGTCTAAACAGAAACAGAAACGGGTATAGAATAATTTCCATAGAAGAGAGTTCTAGTAATGGGCTTTTACCACCCGAACAGAAACAGACAGAAGCAGAATATTAAAAATGGGCCTTTACCACCCGAACAGAAACAATCAGATTAATCCCTACGGAAACAGAATGTAGAATTAGGTGTACACTAGTAATTGGGCCTTTACCACCCGAACATACGGTACCATGCAGAAACAGACAGGTGTTACCACCCAACAGAAACAGACGGTACCAACAGAAACAGACAGAACTAAGTGTACCCTAAAACCCTACCCCAAGCGATCGGCTCCCTAATACATAAATACCCTGTGTCGGCCCTACAGTAGGGTGTATCACTCCCTAAAGTGAAAACCAATTGGCACAGACCTATTTACAGATGTCACGGCGTCTTACATCCTCAGAGGCAGACCGGGATCCATGCACGCACATGACCCGGTTGGAACGCACCATCAACAGCCCTCGCCATTATCAGAATGAACCGCTTATAATTAGTTCAGTAAGCGTTCCCGGACCCTACCTACTGTTGGGTCAAAGTTTTGATACCAGAAAGGGTTACTAACTAATATGGGTCCCAAACAACAGATGACACAAGTAATTCCCCTCCTAACATTGTGTCCCCAGACTAACAGATTTCAGATTAACTTGTTTACAAGTTCATACATACATAATTCAGATCAACCAGTTCACAGACAAGTTTACAGACTAACGGGTCAGATATACAGACTTACCGATTAACCAGTTACAGATTAACAGACTTACAGATTTGTCTAACTTTGTAATTGGGCCTACAGATTCACGGAACAGATTTATTAAATTCATCAGTCTAGTGGGTTTAATCCTATCCACCCAACACGTTTTAGACATCTTATTTATCTCAGATTTTCATTAATTAAATATTAATGCCCAGGCCTCTCACATTAGACTGACAGTTTCCGGCTACTGGTTAGGACGGTTGGTTTCGGGCAGGTTTTTCTCGCAAACTGAGTCTAACCTCGGGTTTTTAAGCATGCTATGACTAACTTCTCACATTAGAACCTATTGTTTGCGGCCACTGGAATATGCCGGGCGGTTCCGAGCAGAATTATGCCGCAAACTCATTCTAACCTCGAGTTAGCCATGTTTATCTTTGTGGCCAATTAATTAATGATTTACCATTTATACCCACGCCTAATATACATGTCAATTGTTCATAGCTAATTCAGATTATGTCAATAACAGACTGAATATATCAACTTAACAGACATAGCAGATAACAGATTAACGTATTCAGCAGATTAAGCAAACTAGCAGATTTAGCAGATAACATATTAGGCATCTCAATAGGTTTAGTTCAGCAAATTTGGCATTTTTAACAGACTTAGCAGATGACAGATTTGGCAGATGAACGGATCTAGCAGACTAGGCAGTAGAGCAGAACTAGCAGATTAAGCAATATAACAGAACTAGCAGATTGGCTATATAACAGAACTAGCAGATTAGGCAAATATAGCAGAACTAGCAAATTAGGCAAATATAACAGATTTAATCATTCCTTAAAGTGTCACAAACATATCTTGGCTAATTATAAATCTTGCCTAAGTTCACATGCATAATTAATAGTCATGATTCACAATATGATCATATACCCCATGTTTGCATTAAATTTACATAGCACAGATTATGGTCATAATTTACATGTCCCAATTTAGTTCAACTTGCCTAGTACAAAAGATTCACATATAAATTATACCAAATGTAGCCATTGATTTCAATGCATGTCATATAAAAAAATCTCCTACTTAGGTGTTATTCACATTTGATAGTTATCAAATCTTAATATAGATCTTAATTTCCACACCTAAGTCACATATCTTCCCTTTCTTAAAATGTGCCACAAATCTAGGTTTTAATCATGTATCATATTCTTAAAATCAGATATCGAATTATGTCCCCAAATCACAGATTATCATACATAGCTTGCTCAGATCCAGATCTAGTTTACAACATGTAATATGTATCTAAACTAATTACATGCCTACGGTCAAATTTATGCCCCAATTCCTAAGTCATATGTCCAATGTAAATTTTATGCCTCAACTTCTCAAGACGTATGTTAAATATTCTTTATGCCACAAACTCAAGTCATAGGTTCAATTATATGCCTTAGATTTATGTCCTAAGTTCCAAGTTCAACCTATGTTCTTTCCTCAAATCAGTCGCATATCGGTCATGCCCATTTCATGCATTATTCATTTTATTGTCCCAAATATTTTAGCATATGTTAATCTCTTATGAGATTGGCTCAGGCTCGTGATAGCCTGGCGATAGAACAGAAAGCAGAAAGAAATACAGAATAAGGTAGATCTAAACAGAACAGAACGGACATAATCTCAGATTCAGATTTACAATTCATGTCACAATTAGAATTAACGTTTATATAGGAAAATAATTGTACTTGCCTTGGTTGGATTAAAGAAAGAACTTTAATTGTTATAGAATCATTGCAGAAGCTTTAATCTCTAGTTTGAATTGAGTTTCTTAGGTTGATGTTGATTAGCTTCTAGTTTCGATTCCACCAGAGTAGCGATGCCATTTTTATTTTTATTTTTATTTTTATTTTTTAGAACAGAGGCAGAGAAGAAGCAGAATAGAATTGTGTGTAGAGAAGGCTAGGTTTGGGGATGTTTAAATAGGGTCAAGTCAATGAATCTAGACAGAAATCGGACCAGATACATAAGAATGCACCCAGGCTCAAAACCAGGTTGGGGGACCAGGTCGACAGCCAGGCCGACTGCCCAGTCGACCTGGTCTGGGGGGTCGACTGCCCAGTCGACTCCCCAGTCGACCTAGGTCTGGGCGGGAAATTTCCCGCCCAGTCTGTTCTGCATTTGAAATTCGAATTTTGAATTTGAATTCGAGCTATTTTGAACTCTGAATATTTCTGAAACTTTGGAGGGCCATAACTTGGTCATACGGACTCCGATTCTCACAAACTCGGACTCGTCTTCAAGCAGAATTCCAAGACGAATGCAATGGCGCCACCCGTTTCCCTTGATTCTTATTTTAAAAATTAATTATCCTCTGATTTGTTACTTATACGTTCACAGAAAATACGGGGTGTTACATACATATCCCATTGTGTTCAGAATATGGGTAATTTGCTAGGGGCGACAGTCGTTGGGTTCAATTTGGGGTTCGAACGGAAAATGAACTTTATGGACTCAAAATTAAATGATATATATATATATATATTCCTACTCTCCCCCTCCCTTCATTCAAAGTCAACGGAATAAAAAAAGAGAAAAGAAAAAGGGCGGATCCCAATTCCACCGTCGCCCTCAGCGGATAGCCGCTCCGCCACCCTAGCCGCCGTATGGCGCGCCTCCTCCCCAACCTTCGATCCCCTTCCTCCTCCATCTCCGTCTACCGCTCCCCTGCTCTCCCCTCCCCTTGTCGCGAAAACCCCAAATCGATTTGAAAACCCTCAGCCCTCGCCTCCGTTCAGCCCTGGCCACACACCCCCCACAGATGCTCCACCTCCCCCTATTTCCGTCGGTCAGGCGAGCGACTTCCCCCTTTTCTTCGACGCCGACGGCCTGCTCCACCTCAGCACCACCGTGAGCAGCCCCCTCCCTCCAGTTCGACCAAGACAGCCCTCTCCCTCCCCATACAAAATGTAAGTTTGTCCCCTTTTACTTATGTAATCTTTGTTTTGAATTGTGTAAAAGGATTCGACTTTGTTAATGTGAGAAGATTCGATTTTGTTTATATAGAAAAGATTAGATTCTTCATTGTAGAAAAACATGATTTGCATATATCAGAAAGCGAGATAAAAAAAATATGATTTTTAATTTTATAAAGACTAGATCTTTAAATATAGAAAGACGAAATTTTTAATATAGGAAAGACGGGATTTTTAATTAGTAAAGATTTGATTTTTATATAAAGAAAGGTAAAATTTTTGTTAGAAGAAGAAGTGGATTTTAGCGATGTTGAACATATAAAAATATAATTTTTAAAATATAGAAAGGTTAAAAATATAATTTTTATATATATGAAGTGAAGTTAAAAATTCGATTTTTATATATATGAAGTGGGGTTAAAAATATAATTTTAATATATATGAAGTGAAGTTAAAATTTCGATTTATATATATATGAAGTGAAGTTAAAAATTGGATCTTTATATATTTAGTAGCGTTGTAAAAATATATAAAGTGGAAATAAAAATATGATTTTTATTATGAACAGCGTGAAAAGAAGTGAGATGGAATGGATAGAAATCAAAAGGGAATTCAGACAGTTCAAAAATGAAATGGCAGAGTGGATCCCTCGGTGAGAACTTCTAACCTTTAATTTAAATTTCTAGTTAAAAATATATACTAGGATGCAGAACACCCGTCGTCCATAGACCATGGATGGCTTGTATGCTTGTTTGTTTGATTTGATGTGTAGTTGATTGTGTGACGTGATGTGAAATGAAATAAAATATTTATATAGTTAAAATATTTTATAGTTGAAAATAGAATGTTTGAAATAGAATGTTTGAAATAGAATATTTGAAATAGAAATATTTGAATAGAAATATTTGAAATAGAATATTTAAAAATAGAAATATATGAAGCCGTGTTGATTAGATTGACGCCATTTTGACGCAAACGATATTTATATCGATTATATTCGTTTTTATAATGAATATTGAAAAGTGATTTCAAAATCGAATATTTTGAAATGAAATTAGAATTGAAATTGAATAGAATTGAATTCGAATTGAAATTGAATAGAAATGAATTCGAATTGAAATCGAATTGAATTGAAAATGAATTGAAATTGAATTAAAAATCGATTTGAATTGAAATCAATTTTAAATGAATTTAAAACGAATTTATAAGGAAAAATTTAATTTTGATTTGAATTTGAAATGAAGTTGAAATCGTTTCGAAAACGAATTTAAAACGATTCATAAAATATGTTTTGAAAGGAAATCGACGAAGTATATATTATATATATTATATATATAATATAATGGCTTGAATAGAACGCGCCGCACTGCGGTAGTTCGTGAATTTCGACCATTGACTTCGAATGGATATTGCGGGAGATCTGACCGACGGATCCTCCTAAAACCGGAACCATTGGGTTCGAATCGAAAAGAGCTTTCTAACGAATATTAGAAATTAGAAATCTAACGGTTGGATTTGGAATTATGTCCAAATCAAATTTGAAAAAGGTCGCTGTAAGTGCAGTTCGATGGCCGTTGATGGAAATCGACAGTACGGGCCTTGATAAAATTATTAAAAATAGTAATAATTTGTTTAAAATCATAAGAAATGATTTGGGAAGAATTAGGATGAGAAACTCCATATTTTAAAAGATAAAAATAGATTTTTATCAAAATGAACTAGTTTTGATCTAGAATTATAATTCTATTTATTTTTAAATAAATAAATTAAATTCAAAAAGGGTTTTAAAAGTAACCAGAATTTCCAATAATTTAATTGGAATGGATTTGAATCGAAATTGTCTTCGGAATATTTCGATGTTGGATTTCGTGATGATACAAATATTGTTATGGGAATTTGAAAGATATATTTATATCGTTATTTCCAATACAATATTTATTGGTCGTAGAATTTGATATTGAATATAAGTCGATATATTTTCTATTCAGAGCCTTGTATTTAATATCAAATGTGATTTGGGTTTGTCGTAAATGGTGTCTTCATTAACACTGTTCTTAAGCCCAATTGAGAAAAAGATTAAATCTTTTTATTTAGATTTAATAAAGGGTACCAATTAAATAATATTTAATTGGAATTGAATTGGTATTGATTTTTGGGTTTATCGTGAACAGTGTTTTAAATAACACTTGTTCTTTATCTCGTTAATTATTGGTATTGATTTTTGGGTTTCTCGTGAACGGTGTTTTAAATAACACTTGTTCTTAAACCCGATAATTAATGGAATGTGATTTTGGGTTTATCGTGAACCGGGTTTTAAATAACACTGATTCTTTAGCCTAGTTAAAGATTAAAACTAAGTGGAGTATTAACAAATCTTTAATTATATTGAAAAGATCGAGAATGGAGTATCACCAGTTTTACTCCAGGCGATAGTTAAATATTTAATTAGATTTGAATGTGAAATGGTAATTGAATTTACCAATAACATTGTGGTGTTAGATATGAAGTATGACCAATTTTACTTCATGGGATGAACAGGTGGGGATTGGGAAACAAAATAAATGATTACTCCGGTGTGGTTCGCTAATCCCGACTAGTTTGAATTGATATTCAAAGAAGATTAAAGAATAAATTTAAATAATTTATCTTTGATAAAATTAATGGGAACCTGTAATAACCCGCAAAATGCGAGCCAGTTTGAAATTTTTATTTTGGCGATTTTAGCGAATTTTGAACATTTAAAATGAATTATTTTAAATAATATCGACGAGAAAATTTATTTTGAATTGAATTCGACGTATATATTATATACGTCGTCGTTAGAATATAAATATTTATATATAATTATAAATAGAATTGAAAATGGCGCGGTAGTTCGATAATTCGATTTCAAACTTCAATTGAATGTACCGGGTGCAAAACAAACCGGATTTTAGTGAAACCAAAAATCTTAGGATCTAATTGATCATATCTTTCTAACGAATGTAAGAAACTGAGATTTCACTTTAAAAATTGAAAGATATGTCCAGTTGAAAGTTCTGAATAGTCGCTATGGAATTCAGGCCCTTAAAAATGGACATTTTGCAAATGACCTCGGATTTCGACGAAACCAGTTTTGTTGGGTCCGCAGTGTCAAATTATTGTTAGATTCCAAATTTCATAATTTTTCGAATCAATATGTGAGCGTGGCAAAGGAAAACGCGTTTGACCAGTTTCAGTTGATTTTAATCGACTGGAAATTGGCCATTTTTCCAACGGCCTCAGAATTCGACGAAACTAGTTTTGTTAGGACCGTATCGTCAATACGAAGCTAGAAAATATTTTTCTGGAATTTTTCGAGTTAGTATGTGACCCCGGTAATTTGAAATGTACGTTTAAAATTCAATATAGTGATTTAAATGCAAATTAAACGGAAACTGATTCAAACAGTCGAATCAGCTTGCGGTACATATCCCATTGTGTTCGGAATGGGGGTGAAACGCTATGGGCGACAGGCGGTGGGCCTCGTTTCGAGGTCGTATGTGAAAGTCAACTCTTTAGGATAAAATAAATAAATTAATAAAAAAAAAAAAAAACAATTCTCTCCCTTTAACCCGCTAGCCCCCCCCCCCCCCGATCAAATTGATTTTTCAGAAAAAAAAAAAAAAAGAAACCTAAATCTAAAATCGCCGTCGCATCCCCCCCACGACCGCCGACGTCCAAGGCGCGCCGCCACCCAAGATGCCCCCTCCAGCCTTCCACCGTTCGGTCCCCTCCCCTCCTTCGATCGACGCAAGCACCCAGACCCCCCTCCCCTAACGCGACGCCCCTTCCTCCTCCCCTTCCCTTCGCCTGCGACGCCAACCCCCAACCCGCAGCCCCCCCCTGAAGCCCGACGAACCCAAACCCCTCCTCCTCTCGCCGCACCTCGCCCCCCAACTCTGGCGAGCAGCAGCACAGCGCCCCCCTGTAAGATTTTTTTTATTTATTTATTTTTACTTTTATGTTAATTTATAAAACTGATTTGTATATGATTTTAAAACTGATTTTTATTTATTTTTAAAACTGAATTTTCTTTATTTTTAAAACTGTTTTTTTTTTATTATTACTTTAAGGCTAATTTTTATTTTATGTTGTAAGTGATAAAAATGTAATCTTTTATATAACATGGAAATAAAAATATAATTTTTATATAATAAAAATATGATTTTTATATTTTTAAAGTATTAAAAATATAATCTTTACTATATAGAAATATTAAAAATAGGATTTTTATATTTTTAAAGTATTAAAAATATAATCTTTATAGGATAGACAATATTAAAAATATCATCTTTGTATATGTAGCGAAATAAAAATCTGATTTTTATTTTATATGTGTTGAAGTAAAGTGATGAAATTTAAAAAGGTGAAATCTTTAAATTTAAAAAGGTGAAATCTTTAAATTTAAAAAGGCGAAATCTTTATATAGAAAATAGCGTGATAAAAATGTGATTTTTATATATTGAACTTCGAAGTAAAAATATGATTTTTATATATTGAATAGCGTAGTAAAAATTCGATTTTTAAATATATGAAGTGATTATAAAAATATGACTTTTAAATTGAAAGTGAATAAATAAAAATGTGATTTTTATTTTAAAAAAAACATCGAAATATAAAAATGTGTGATTTTTATATATATAGTGACTACGGGCAATGAAGATGGCGAGGATAGGAAAACGGCGAAGACTTCTGCAAATGAAGTGCCGTGGAGCTTGGATAGCTTTCGGTGAGAACTTCTCACCTTTCAATTTAATTTTTCTAGTTATATATATACTAGGATGCAGACGGTGCTTATTAGAAGCACCCGACACCCGTCCACATACCATGGACTTGTTTGTTTGGATGTTTGGTGATTGATTGAGATATTGGTTTGAATGTGGTTTGTGGTGTGAAAAATCGAATCGATAAATTGGTTAGGATTAGACGTGCGCCGTCATAAGGCGAAGGAGTAAGACTAGGTTAGACTCTTACTCCAAATTTTGTGGTTTGCATAACGAAAGAGATTTGATTGATGTGTGAATGGCGTGGGCCTTCACTAGACCGGGGATAAGGCTAGGCCTTGTCCCGTTTCTAGTATCGTGCCGTTATGCCGCCGAAATTTTCTAAAATATGTTAGAAAAATAAAAATACCATTTTTATTGTGTAAATGAAATGAATAGAAATTCAAGTGTTGAAATAGAATATTTTATCGTTAAATATAATTTTTAACGTGAAAGTGAATAAATAAATATTTATAAACAAATCGGCCGATTTGTTTATATACACTGATTTGACTGATATTGATTGGGTCGATAAATTTTACACATCGCCCAACTGCACAAATAAAATCTGTGTTTGATTGTTTGAAACCCCACACGGGTGTTGGGATGAAATTCGAAGTTCACTCATCCTGATTGATCAAATATGTCAATCGATTGATTGACAGGCTGTTATAAGCGTTAGATATCGATATTTGATGCTTATACAGTGTAGTGCACTTTGGTTGATGGTTGATTATTTTTCGACGCTATTATATACATGTGTTGTATGGAATTCATATAATTAACGTTATATGGTGATTGATTGGGCCTCATTCCAATTGGGAAAATAAGGAATATTATAAAAGAAAATTCATGTGTTGAATATAAAAATAGTCATGTGTTGACGATGTGCATGTGTTGAGTGAAATATTTTATATAATCAAAATTACATCTTTATCACATTTAAAATTAGAACTACTTCCTAGTAGAAGTCTAATTAAAATCAAACGATAGATACCATAGTTTTATAAAATATTTTACATAACAAAAATAGTGATGTGTTGACAGTACTCATGTGTTGAGATTAGTCGTGTGATGAAAGAAATATAGATTCATGTGTTGAATGGGATAAATATTCATTTGTTGGATAGAATAAAGAAGTTTTGAAAAATATAAAGCCGTGTTGATTAGAGATGCGTTATTTCGACGTGAACGATATTTATATCGATTTGAAACGATTTCGAAATGAATTGAATTGAAAACGATTTCGAAATGAATTGAATTGAAAACGATTTCGAAATGAATTGAATTGAAACGATTTCGAAATGAATTGAACTGAAACGATTTCGAAATGAATTGAATTGAAAACGATTTCGAAATGAATTGAATTGAAAACGATTTCGAAATGAATTGAATTGAAAACGATTTCGAAATGAATTGAATTGAAAACGATTTCGAAATGAATTGAATTGAAAACGATTTCGAAATGAAATGAATTGAAAACGAATTCAAATTGAATTGAAAGTGAATTGAAATGAATTCAAATTGAATTGAAATTTGAATTGAATAGAAATGAATTTTAAAACGAATTTATAGAGAAGAATTCAATTTTGATTTGAATTGAAATGGAAGTTGAAATCGCTTTTGAAACGAATTCAAAACTATTTTTTTTAAAATTCGTTTTAAAAGGAAATCGACGAAATATATATTATATATATTATATATATATAATATAATGGCCTGAATAGAACGCGCCGCGCCGCGGCAGTTCGTGAATTTCGACCATTTATTTCAAACGGACATTGCGGGAGATCCGACCGTCGGATTCTCCTAAAACCGGAACCGTTGGGTTCGTATCGAAAAGAGCTTTCCATTGAATATTAGAAATTTGAAATCTAACGGTTGGATTTGGAATTATGTCCAAATCAAATTCGAAAAAGGTCGCTGTAAGTGCAGTTCGATGGCCGTTGTTGGAAATCGACTGTACGGGCCTTGATAAAATTATTAAAAATATCTATAATTTGTGTAAAATTATAATATGTGAATTGGAAAGATTTGGGCTGGAAAATTCCACATTTGAAAAGATAAAAATAGATTTTTATCGAAATGAACTAGTTTTGAACTAGAATTGAAATCAATTTATTTTTAAAATAAATAAATTGAATTTGAAAGTGATTTTGAAAATAATCGATAATTTCCAATATGTGGATTGGACTGGAGCTGAATCGAAATTATCTTCGGAATATTTCGAGGTTGGATTTCGTGACTATACAGATATTGTTATGGGAATTTGAAAGATATTTTATATCGTTATTTCCAATACGATATTTGTTGGTTTCAGAATTTGATATTGAATATAAGCCGATATATTTTCTATTCAAAGCCTTGTATTTAATATCAAATGTGATTTGGGTTTGTCGTGAATCGTGTTTTGATGACATTGGTTCTTTAACCCAGTTAAAGGCAGAATATTGATTTTTTTTGTGAAGATTAAAACTAAGTGGAGTTTTAATGAATCTTTAATTAGATTAAAATGTGAATTGATAATTTTAATTATCAAATTTGAAAAGTGATCGAGAGTGGAGTACCACCAGTTTTGCTCCAAAGCGATAGTTAAATCTTTAATTAGATTTGAACGTGAAATGGTAATTAATTTTACCGATAACACAGTGGTGTTAGATGTGGAGTATTACCAGTTTTCTCCATGGGATATAGGTTGGGATTGGGAAATAAACTAAATAATTACTTCGGTGTGGTTCGTTAATCCCGACTAGTTTGAAGTGATATCCAAAGGAGGATTAAAGAATAAATTTAGAAGAATTTATCTTGGATAAAATTAATGGGAACATTTCCCTAAGAATGTGATTTTGTGAATAAAAGAATATTCTGAATTGGAATGAGGCGTTTGTTGTGTTTGTGTAACATTCGTTTATTATATACGTGGGTTATTCAGAAAGGCCGGGTTTATACCCATTCTGAATAATCGATTCGACGAGATGTCGAAGATGAAGACGGTGGTTGAAGACCGGAAGTCTTCACATCGTTTGGGTGATTACTGATGATCTTGATTGGGCTGTACACCCAAGATGAGGGAAACAGTCGGTGATCGTCCAGACGTACTTGGAGATCGATGGATATGCGAGGAAAGTGCCTCCGGTTTCGTTCAGACCCAGAACGGACTAGTAAATGGACTGTGTGTCTGACATTGGATTTTAGTCCGTGTGATTGATCTCTATTAAATATATATCTGTTTGGCGGCGGAGAATTTATTCTCTTGCTTAACGCCCTTCTCTGAGACGTACGAGCTCAGGGGTTATATATTGATGGATATCAAGTGCATGGAGTGAATTGCCTGTGTGGCATGCGTAAGTGGCAATTGATCAAGGCTTCTGTTGAAAAGCAAAGTCTTGTGGTTGATGATCAAAGCACGGCCTGTGTGGCGTAGCTTTGTGTATAACATGAATTCGCGAGCCTCACACCTCGGTATGAGTCAAAAACGGGAGACGGACCGCTGGGAGAGCACGACGTTTCTTTCTAGCTAGGGTGGTGTCAGTGACCTACCAGCCCTGACATTTATATACTTTTCACCTGTGTGGTTGTTGGATACGAGGCGCCTCGGATATAGGTCTGTAAGGACCGGGAAACGTGTGTTCAGGAATTGCCAATCCTCAAAAGTAAGAGAGGACCGGCCCAGCCGATTCCAAGGATCATAGTGGGGTCCTGGGACATTTGCTAGAGTGTCTCGAACGCGGAGAGGAGCTTGCCCCTTGCCTCGGCTCATGACGGAAATCCAATTTCCAATACGTGATAGTGCGGTTTTATTTGTAGAACCTAGTATGGCGACATAGTGGTATGGGTCATTAATGCCGCCTATGATTGATACTTATGATTGAAATTGTTTTGACACTATACACTTATAATAGTATCAAATAATGTGTTTTAAACGTATCAAGCATGCTTTGGCTGTTATAAGGTAAAAACCCTATCCTCCGGCTTGCGTTGCATTGTGTGATGGGACCTGGGTCTTATAACCGCTTCATTCTTCTTTATTTAGCATTGCGCTGTTTGTTTTATGCACTGGTATTCTTGGGAGGAAACCCGTTCCGTGTTATACGGCGTGGTCCCTTGATTTACCGAACTTTAAAATAAAGAATTATAACTGTTTTAGTTCTCACACCAGTCACATGACTGACCTGGAGTTTATTGTTTTAACCTAAACTCTGGGTGCCCCTATTTTCCGCACGGGCAGCTAGTAGTTTTGGTTTTGCAGATTTATATTCACAGGGTCCTGATTTACAGCTGGAACGATGCTCGGAAAGCTCTGTATCCGTGTATCACTTCTAGTTGCGTTTTGTATATTTTTCCGCTGCTATGTAATTTATTGTAATCTCTGATATTTGTTTAATGTAATTTATTCATTTATACTCTGTATATTCTTGTATCTGATGGAATTGTTGTAATAACAATGAAATGTTCTTCCGTATGCGTCCTTTTGTGTGTTGTTCTCAATTCTATCCGTGCTTTTCTTAACGGGGAAGTTCGGGTCGTCTCAGTTTGGTATCGGAGCTTTGGTTTACAGAGCTCGAGAACAAGACACATTAGAACCATACGAAAGAATTCATCAGATATTGGATTAGCAATATCCAATTAGAATTACTCGTTAGAGATAGGATCAGTAGTATCCTAGAACGAGTGTGAAGAGTATATTTTTCAATTGAAAACAATTTTTGTTTTGAAAATTTAAATCGTTTTAAACGTATTTGATTATTTATTTATTTTGAATATGGACAATCGAGTATATATAGATTTCGCGTATACGCGTCATGAACGTATATTCGAAATTTTAATATACTGGGTAGATATAGAATCACATTCTAGACATCCGGGGATGATTCTGATGATGGTGCATCATCATCAGTACTCGTATTCGAGTTTCGAAGGTGTGATTTCTATATATTTCCATTAGGCTGGTGTGAGAACCAAAGCTTATATAGTTAGAACACATTGTTGTGATTTGTTATCAAAACATGATTTTTGTATATATGTATCAAAATTATGAATTTGCAACTCTATTCACTAATTGATTGATGTTTGTGTTGTTTGTTTATTTGTTTGCTAATTTTAACCATTTATGCCTAATTGAATCACATATTGGCTTATATTGAAAATTAGTCGCATTTGCTTGCATATACATATATATTATTGAACAGGTCATAGCAAGGAGGCTAGAGCAGAGAATAAAATTTGTTTGCCCGACAAATAGGTACATGTTTACTACATAATTTCCTGTTTTGTTTGGGTGATGATGATTTTGTGAGCCTATTGGCTAGCCGCTTGGCTTTTTCTTTTTCTTTTTGAGATCTGAAGGACCGGGGAAGCTATTTGAAATTCCCCGATGCTCCCATTGCAGGGGAGGTTATGGCGAAATTTTTCGAAAATTTAGGGTGTTAGCCAAATTTTTGAAATTTTGAAAATTCTCAGAAACTGAAAAGTTAGAGAATGGAAGCCAGATCGAACATAGAGTTGAATAATCAAACCACTTTCGACTTTGTTCCTTTTCGGGGACGAAAAGTTTTAAGTGGGGGAGATTGTAATAACCCGCAAAATGCGAGCCAGTTTGAAATTTTTATTTTGGCGATTTTAGCGAATTTTGAACATTTAAAATGAATTATTTTAAATAATATCGACGAGAAAATTTATTTTGAATTGAATTCGACGTATATATTATATACGTCGTCGTTAGAATATAAATATTTATATATAATTATAAATAGAATTGAAAATGGCGCGGTAGTTCGATAATTCGATTTCAAACTTCAATTGAATGTACCGGGTGCAAAACAAACCGGATTTTAGTGAAACCAAAAATCATAGGATCTAATTGATCATATCTTTCTAACGAATGTAAGAAACTGAGATTTCACTTTAAAAATTGAAAGATATGTCCAGTTGAAAGTTCTGAATAGTCGCTATGGAATTCAGGCCCTTAAAAATGGACATTTTGCAAATGACCTCGGATTTCGACGAAACCAGTTTTGTTGGGTCCGCAGTGTCAAATTATTGTTAGATTCCAAATTTCATAATTTTTCGAATCAATATGTGAGCGTGGCAAAGGAAAACGCGTTTGACCAGTTTCAGTTGATTTTAATCGACTGGAAATTGGCCATTTTTCCAACGGCCTCAGAATTCGACGAAACTAGTTTTGTTAGGACCGTATCGTCAATACGAAGCTAGAAAATATTTTTCTGGAATTTTTCGAGTTAGTATGTGACCCCGGTAATTTGAAATGTACGTTTAAAATTCAATATAGTGATTTAAATGCAAATTAAACGGAAACTGATTCAAACAGTCGAATCAGCTTGCGGTACATATCCCATTGTGTTCGGAATGGGGGTGAAACGCTATAGGCGACAGGCGGTGGGCCTCGTTTCGAGGTCGTATGTGAAAGTCAACTCTTTAGGATAAAATAAATAAATTAATAAATAAAAAAAAAACAATTCTCTCCCTTTAACCCGCTAGCCCCCCCCCCCCGATCAAATTGATTTTTCAGAAAAAAAAAAAAAAGAAACCTAAATCTAAAATCGCTGTCGCATCCCCCCCCACGACCGCCGACGTCCAAGGCGCGCCGCCACCCAAGATGCCCCCTCCAGCCTTCCACCGTTCGGTCCCCTCCCCTCCTTCGATCGACGCAAGCACCCAGACCCCCCTCCCCTAACGCGACGCCCCTTCCTCCTCCCCTTCCCTTCGCCTGCGACGCCAACCCCCAACCCGCAGCCCCCCCTGAAGCCCGACGAACCCAAACCCCTCCTCCTCTCGCCGCACCTCGCCCCCCAACTCTGGCGAGCAGCAGCACAGCGCCCCCCCTGTAAGATTTTTTTTATTTATTTATTTTTACTTTTATGTTAATTTATAAAACTGATTTGTATATGATTTTAAAACTGATTTTTATTTATTTTTAAAACTGAATTTTCTTTATTTTTAAAACTGTTTTTTTTTTATTATTACTTTAAGGCTAATTTTTATTTTATGTTGTAAGTGATAAAAATGTAATCTTTTATATAACATGGAAATAAAAATATAATTTTTATATAATAAAAATATGATTTTTATATTTTTAAAGTATTAAAAATATAATCTTTACTATATAGAAATATTAAAAATAGGATTTTTATATTTTTAAAGTATTAAAAATATAATCTTTATAGGATAGACAATATTAAAAATATCATCTTTGTATATGTAGCGAAATAAAAATCTGATTTTTATTTTATATGTGTTGAAGTAAAGTGATGAAATTTAAAAAGGTGAAATCTTTAAATTTAAAAAGGTGAAATCTTTAAATTTAAAAAGGCGAAATCTTTATATAGAAAATAGCGTGATAAAAATGTGATTTTTATATATTGAACTTCGAAGTAAAAATATGATTTTTATATATTGAATAGCGTAGTAAAAATTCGATTTTTAAATATATGAAGTGATTATAAAAATATGACTTTTAAATTGAAAGTGAATAAATAAAAATGTGATTTTTATTTTAAAAAAAACATCGAAATATAAAAATGTGTGATTTTTATATATATAGTGACTACGGGCAATGAAGATGGCGAGGATAGGAAAACGGCGAAGACTTCTGCAAATGAAGTGCCGTGGAGCTTGGATAGCTTTCGGTGAGAACTTCTCACCTTTCAATTTAATTTTTCTAGTTATATATATACTAGGATGCAGACGGTGCTTATTAGAAGCACCCGACACCCGTCCACATACCATGGACTTGTTTGTTTGGATGTTTGGTGATTGATTGAGATATTGGTTTGAATGTGGTTTGTGGTGTGAAAAATCGAATCGATAAATTGGTTAGGATTAGACGTGCGCCGTCATAAGGCGAAGGAGTAAGACTAGGTTAGACTCTTACTCCAAATTTTGTGGTTTGCATAACGAAAGAGATTTGATTGATGTGTGAATGGCGTGGGCCTTCACTAGACCGGGGATAAGGCTAGGCCTTGTCCCGTTTCTAGTATCGTGCCGTTATGCCGCCGAAATTTTCTAAAATATGTTAGAAAAATAAAAATACCATTTTTATTGTGTAAATGAAATGAATAGAAATTCAAGTGTTGAAATAGAATATTTTATCGTTAAATATAATTTTTAACGTGAAAGTGAATAAATAAATATTTATAAACAAATCGGCCGATTTGTTTATATACACTGATTTGACTGATATTGATTGGGTCGATAAATTTTACACATCGCCCAACTGCACAAATAAAATCTGTGTTTGATTGTTTGAAACCCCACACGGGTGTTGGGATGAAATTCGAAGTTCACTCATCCTGATTGATCAAATATGTCAATCGATTGATTGACAGGCTGTTATAAGCGTTAGATATCGATATTTGATGCTTATACAGTGTAGTGCACTTTGGTTGATGGTTGATTATTTTTCGACGCTATTATATACATGTGTTGTATGGAATTCATATAATTAACGTTATATGGTGATTGATTGGGCCTCATTCCAATTGGGAAAATAAGGAATATTATAAAAGAAAATTCATGTGTTGAATATAAAAATAGTCATGTGTTGACGATGTGCATGTGTTGAGTGAAATATTTTATATAATCAAAATTACATCTTTATCACATTTAAAATTAGAACTACTTCCTAGTAGAAGTCTAATTAAAATCAAACGATAGATACCATAGTTTTATAAAATATTTTACATAACAAAAATAGTGATGTGTTGACAGTACTCATGTGTTGAGATTAGTCGTGTGATGAAAGAAATATAGATTCATGTGTTGAATGGGATAAATATTCATTTGTTGGATAGAATAAAGAAGTTTTGAAAAATATAAAGCCGTGTTGATTAGAGATGCGTTATTTCGACGTGAACGATATTTATATCGATTTGAAACGATTTCGAAATGAATTGAATTGAAAACGATTTCGAAATGAATTGAATTGAAAACGATTTCGAAATGAATTGAATTGAAACGATTTCGAAATGAATTGAACTGAAACGATTTCGAAATGAATTGAATTGAAAACGATTTCGAAATGAATTGAATTGAAAACGATTTCGAAATGAATTGAATTGAAAACGATTTCGAAATGAATTGAATTGAAAACGATTTCGAAATGAATTGAATTGAAAACGATTTCGAAATGAAATGAATTGAAAACGAATTCAAATTGAATTGAAAGTGAATTGAAATGAATTCAAATTGAATTGAAATTTGAATTGAATAGAAATGAATTTTAAAACGAATTTATAGAGAAGAATTCAATTTTGATTTGAATTGAAATGGAAGTTGAAATCGCTTTTGAAACGAATTCAAAACTATTTTTTTTAAAATTCGTTTTAAAAGGAAATCGACGAAATATATATTATATATATTATATATATAATATAATGGCCTGAATAGAACGCGCCGCGCCGCGGCAGTTCGTGAATTTCGACCATTTATTTCAAACGGACATTGCGGGAGATCCGACCGTCGGATTCTCCTAAAACCGGAACCGTTGGGTTCGTATCGAAAAGAGCTTTCCATTGAATATTAGAAATTTGAAATCTAACGGTTGGATTTGGAATTATGTCCAAATCAAATTCGAAAAAGGTCGCTGTAAGTGCAGTTCGATGGCCGTTGTTGGAAATCGACTGTACGGGCCTTGATAAAATTATTAAAAATATCTATAATTTGTGTAAAATTATAATATGTGAATTGGAAAGATTTGGGCTGGAAAATTCCACATTTGAAAAGATAAAAATAGATTTTTATCGAAATGAACTAGTTTTGAACTAGAATTGAAATCAATTTATTTTTAAAATAAATAAATTGAATTTGAAAGTGATTTTGAAAATAATCGATAATTTCCAATATGTGGATTGGACTGGAGCTGAATCGAAATTATCTTCGGAATATTTCGAGGTTGGATTTCGTGACTATACAGATATTGTTATGGGAATTTGAAAGATATTTTATATCGTTATTTCCAATACGATATTTGTTGGTTTCAGAATTTGATATTGAATATAAGCCGATATATTTTCTATTCAAAGCCTTGTATTTAATATCAAATGTGATTTGGGTTTGTCGTGAATCGTGTTTTGATGACATTGGTTCTTTAACCCAGTTAAAGGCAGAATATTGATTTTTTTTTGTGAAGATTAAAACTAAGTGGAGTTTTAATGAATCTTTAATTAGATTAAAATGTGAATTGATAATTTTAATTATCAAATTTGAAAAGTGATCGAGAGTGGAGTACCACCAGTTTTGCTCCAAAGCGATAGTTAAATCTTTAATTAGATTTGAACGTGAAATGGTAATTAATTTTACCGATAACACAGTGGTGTTAGATGTGGAGTATTACCAGTTTTCTCCATGGGATATAGGTTGGGATTGGGAAATAAACTAAATAATTACTTCGGTGTGGTTCGTTAATCCCGACTAGTTTGAAGTGATATCCAAAGGAGGATTAAAGAATAAATTTAGAAGAATTTATCTTGGATAAAATTAATGGGAACATTTCCCTAAGAATGTGATTTTGTGAATAAAAGAATATTCTGAATTGGAATGAGGCGTTTGTTGTGTTTGTGTAACATTCGTTTATTATATACGTGGGTTATTCAGAAAGGCCGGGTTTATACCCATTCTGAATAATCGATTCGACGAGATGTCGAAGATGAAGACGGTGGTTGAAGACCGGAAGTCTTCACATCGTTTGGGTGATTACTGATGATCTTGATTGGGCTGTACACCCAAGATGAGGGAAACAGTCGGTGATCGTCCAGACGTACTTGGAGATCGATGGATATGCGAGGAAAGTGCCTCCGGTTTCGTTCAGACCCAGAACGGACTAGTAAATGGACTGTGTGTCTGACATTGGATTTTAGTCCGTGTGATTGATCTCTATTAAATATATATCTGTTTGGCGGCGGAGAATTTATTCTCTTGCTTAACGCCCTTCTCTGAGACGTACGAGCTCAGGGGTTATATATTGATGGATATCAAGCGCATGGAGTGAATTGCCTGTGTGGCATGCGTAAGTGGCAATTGATCAAGGCTTCTGTTGAAAAGCAAAGTCTTGTGGTTGATGATCAAAGCACGGCCTGTGTGGCGTAGCTTTGTGTATAACGTGAATTCGCGAGCCTCACACCTCGGTATGAGTCAAAAACGGGAGACGGACCGCTGGGAGAGCACGACGTTTCTTTCTAGCTAGGGTGGTGTCAGTGACCTACCAGCCCTGACATTTATATACTTTTCACCTGTGTGGTTGTTGGATACGAGGCGCCTCGGATATAGGTCTGTAAGGACCGGGAAACGTGTGTTCAGGAATTGCCAATCCTCAAAAGTAAGAGAGGACCGGCCCAGCCGATTCCAAGGATCATAGTGGGGTCCTGGGACATTTGCTAGAGTGTCTCGAACGCGGAGAGGAGCTTGCCCCTTGCCTCGGCTCATGACGGAAATCCAATTTCCAATACGTGATAGTGCGGTTTTATTTGTAGAACCTAGTATGGCGACATAGTGGTATGGGTCATTAATGCCGCCTATGATTGATACTTATGATTGAAATTGTTTTGACACTATACACTTATAATAGTATCAAATAATGTGTTTTAAACGTATCAAGCATGCTTTGGCTGTTATAAGGTAAAAACCCTATCCTCCGGCTTGCGTTGCATTGTGTGATGGGACCTGGGTCTTATAACCGCTTCATTCTTCTTTATTTAGCATTGCGCTGTTTGTTTTATGCACTGGTATTCTTGGGAGGAAACCCGTTCCGTGTTATACGGCGTGGTCCCTTGATTTACCGAACTTTAAAATAAAGAATTATAACTGTTTTAGTTCTCACACCAGTCACATGACTGACCTGGAGTTTATTGTTTTAACCTAAACTCTGGGTGCGCCTATTTTCCGCACGGGCAGCTAGTAGTTTTGGTTTTGCAGATTTATATTCACAGGGTCCTGATTTACAGCTGGAACGATGCTCGGAAAGCTCTGTATCCGTGTATCACTTCTAGTTGCGTTTTGTATATTTTTCCGCTGCTATGTAATTTATTGTAATCTCTGATATTTGTTTAATGTAATTTATTCATTTATACTCTGTATATTCTTGTATCTGATGGAATTGTTGTAATAACAATGAAATGTTCTTCCGTATGCGTCCTTTTGTGTGTTGTTCTCAATTCTATCCGTGCTTTTCTTAACGGGGAAGTTCGGGTCGTCTCAGAACCTTTCCCAAAGTATAAGAATATTTGAATAAAAGAATATTCTGAATTGGAATGAGGCGTATGTTGTGATTGTGTAACACATGTCTATTATATACGCGAGTTATTCAGAAAGACCGGGTTTATCCCATTCTGAATAACTGATTCGACGTGTTGTCGAAGATGAAGATGGTGGTTGAAGACCGGAGGTCTTCACGTCGTTTGGATAATTACTGATGATCTTGATTGGGCCGTACACCCAAGAGGAGAGAATCAGTCAGTGATCGTCCAGACGTACTTGGAGATCGATGGATATGCAAGGTACACGGTGCCTCCGGTTTCATTTAGACCCAGAACGGACTTGCAAATGGACTGTGTGCCTGACATTGGATATCATTCTGTGTGATTGATGGATATCGGTTGCATGGAGTGGTTTGCCTGTGTGGCATGCTAAGATGCAAATGATCAAGGCTTCTGCTGAAAAGCAAAGTTTTGTGGTTGATGATCAAAGCACGACCTGTGTGGCATAGCTTTGTGTAACGTGAATTCACGAGCCTCACACCCCGGTTGTGAACTAAAAACGGGAGACGGACCTCAGGGAGGACATGCGTTTCTTTCTAGCTAGAAGTGGCATCAGTGGTTTTTACATGCCCTGACGAGTTTGACTTATGTGGTTGTTGCTGTTGCGAGGTGCCTCAGTTTGATCGGACGATCTGGGTCCGATGGAGTCATTCGTTGGCTCGTTTACGCCCCAAAGGGCGGGGAAACGTAGTGTTCAGGCATAATAATCCACATCGGTGGACCGGATCTGACGATCTAAGGCTTGTCTACGCGCTTGCCTGAGACTCGGGCTAGACAGTCTCGAGTTGGTAGAGGACTATCTTTTGCCTCGGTTCACAGATGGAAATTCAACTTCCAAATACGTGACATTTGCAGTTTTGATTGTAGAGCCTAGTATGGCGACATGATATATGGTACCCATGCCGTCTATGATTTATATTTATGATTGAAATTGTTTTAAACACTATACACTTATTATAGTATCAAAATAATCTGTTTTTAAACGTATCAAGCATTCTTTGGCTATTATAAGGTAAAACCCTATCCTCCAGCTTGCGTTGCATTATGTGATGGGACTTGGGTCTTATAATAGCTTCATTGTTCTTTATTTAGCATTGCGCTGTTGTTTTATGCACTGGTGTTCTTAGAAGGAAACCCGTTCTGTGTTATACGGCTTGGTCCCTTGATTTACCGAGCTTTAAAAACCAATATTAATAACTGTTTTAGTCCTCACCCCAGTCACATGACTGACCTGGAGTTTATTGTTTTAACCTAGACTTTGGGTGCCCTTATTTTGACATGGGCAGCTAGTAGTTTTGGTTTTGCAGATTTATATTCACAGGATCCTGGATTACAGCTGGAATGATATCCGGAAAGCTTTGTATCCGTATATCTCCTTCTAGTTGTGTTTTGTATTATTTTTCCACTGCTATGTAATGTATTGTAATCTCTGATATTTTCTGTGTAATATTTATTTGTTTATACTCTATATATTCTAGTATTCTGATGGAATTGTTGTAATATACAATGAAATGTTCTTCTGTCTGCGTTCTTTTGTGTGTTGTTCTCATAGTATCCGCTCTTTCCTTACCGGAGAAGTTACGGGTTCTTTCACATGATCATCATTGGAATCTATTTCCAGCTTTCAAAGTGAGTTCAATACTATATCGCTTTTCAAAACCATTTCTAACATTTCCACTTTGAAATTTATTTCAAAATTTCCTTCCAATGTTTGTAAAACAATTTAAAATCTCCTAGGATTTTAAAAATTCACATATATTTAATCCAAATCCATTTACAAACATTTTTCCAATTCCAGGGTTTAATTTCAACTCTGATTTTAATTTCAGATTTAATTCAATTCATTATGCTTATCTGAATTCTGATTGGTTATTTACATAACCATTTCACATTTTTATAATCTTAATTGATTATAATAACAACCAATATATCCAATATATTATAGTTCCAACATCCATACTTTGTTTATATCAAAATATAATTTTGGGTAAAATTATTTCATTTACCCTCTTTTCAAAACATACCATGTCGGTTCATCGTATTCAAGTGTTTATAAACTCCTATCGATACAGTGGATCTACTGATCGACCAAAACCCATAAACAACTCAACAAATCTCCACAATATAAAACAATTTTTATATTGAATAACAAATACATTCACTCGTATATACACTCAACTCAATCTAGGGTATTACAAACCCCATCTCTACTGAGTCACGCCACAGAGCCAAGGCAATTCACTTAACCTTATGCTATAATACCAATTATAGTGACCCGAAATTCCGATCCAATTTGAGCTGAAAAAATAACGCAAGTCCAACCCAATTTGCACTGAAATCTAGAAAATTATTAGAAAGAAATTAGAGGGTGAGGAAAGATAAGATAGAAACTTAGAATAGAAGAAGAAGAGCACAAATCAGAGTAACATGAACCTCACCGCGAAACGAATAACATATAATAGATAACATATCCTTGAAATAAAATCAGTATATGTATACAATAACAATATCAGAGTACAACACTTACAATACATCAGAATATAAACTATAGCTATATGAACCTGAAGCCTCCTGCTCCAGCTCTTCAAGTATCTGTAAATCCCGACTACTAGACTGCCCGTATAAAATTGGGCACCCAAGAGTTTAGGGAAAACAAAACAAAACAAACTTCGGGTCAGTCATGGGACTGGTATGAGTAAAACAGCTTAAAACAATTTGAACAAGTAAACAATATCTCATAAGACCACGCCACATAACGGAACGGGTTTTTCCCTTATGAGAATCCAAATTAATCTTTATATCAAAACTCATTGATATTATAATAGTGTCTATCAGCCACAATATAATAATCATCTAGAAGAAACGCTTTCATCTCACGTTCTACATATATAGTATACAATCAAAACCGCAAGCACGTTTTGGGTAATGGATTTCCAACTATGACAAGCTATGGAACCACCTTTCGCTAGTGTACCTCTAGAGAGGAATACACTGGGTTCAACAAGAACATCTTGTAACCCAGCCACACATGACCGACCACTCATTTCGCTTGAGTGTATCGAATATATATATCACCAACGGTTAGGATCAGCAACCGTTTCCCGAATGGGACAGCATCAACAATAGATTTTTAGAAGTAAATGAAACTCTAGATCGGGTGATTATACACCCTAATAGGTGCGACCTACATAGCCATGCTGCCTGCCCGACATTTGCCATTTACCGGATGTGAAGCTAGAAGCTACGCTTATATTTCACATACCACATCTTCATTCACTTAGAATGTCACATCGTCACACTCGCCAAATCACAATTTGATTTATCCAAAAATAACATGGGTATACAGCTAAGAGAAATGAATTCCTCCGCCACTAAACGTGAATATGTTTGAAGAGATTAACTTACGCGATCTATTGGATATACACTGTCAGACCTTCTTCCATGCCATTTGTCCTGGGACTGGACAAACCGAAGGCACTATTCAGTACATCCATCTTAGGCACTGTTATCTATGACTTATACAATAGCCCTTGCACTTTACTCCGTCTTCAATTTTCTTTGGCATATATGATTTCGCAACGCTTATGCCAATACAGAGTGGTTCTTTGGATAATAATCCAACCGTGTCTCCATATTAACAATGTTAAAATGGTCGAAAACTTTGATAGTCTGTGATTTAACTATCAAAGAAAAATACGTGCGCAAACAACGATATTATTTCCAAATGGAAATTATATCGATCAATCATCGACCATATATATATATATTCCTCATTTTCTATGTTTAGAAAATATACATTATTAACACTGGAAAACATTTCGATGGCTTAATTACGTATCACTATTCTTCCACAACTATCTGTCCCTGACTATAAACTAGTATGAGAACAATTCCCTAAGTATTAATCCCGAAGGCCGAAACCAACATCAGATAGACACTTAGAAAACCATTCAGTTTACTAATATCTAGTCAGTTTCTAATTTTGCTTAACTTTATTTGATTTACTCTATTTCGAATAACTAGTATTCAATAAACTCTATTTCGAATAACTTTATATTCAATTAACTCTAATCAATTAATTCTAACTCGATTAATTCCTTTATATAATCCATTAAGTTTCTAACACTTAAATCTTATTTAAAGTTCCCTTTTATAACTCTATTTATTTTGTAAATACATAATGCCTTTTGTAACTTTTATTTGTAAATGTTTTACAAATATTTCTCTTCCTATATTTGTCTATTTATTTTCCTAAATAAATAATCCTCTTATACTTCTATTTATTTTCTAAATAAATATTCCATTTTTATTATATTTATTTATCTACTAAATCTTCCTTTTATAAAACTCTATTCGTTTTATAAATATTTCCTTTTATCTTTATCCTGTTTATTTTCCCAATAAATATTCCTTATGATATTCTATTTGTCTTATAAATAAATACCCTCCTTTATAAACTCCTATTTATTTTCTAAATAAATGTTCTCCTTTATTAAATCCTATGATTTTATAAATACTTTATTTTCAAAATATATCCTTTTATAAAATCGATTGATTTTATAAAGTTCCTATATTTCAATAAACATTGAAGTATTCCTTTTTACATCCTAGGGTCTCTTATGATATTTAAAATAACACACCACAATTATCGATATCATTTAAACACACATAATCAAACAGATTATATATCACATCATTATATAACAATATATTAACAGAACAGTATCATAAATATTGAGGGGTCCAGTTGGACCCCTCCAACCTGTTTCCCTGCATCACCGATGTTAAACAACGCAAATAACACAAATATAAAATATTCTGATAATAGAATCAATATTCGATTTACGATTTATATATATATATATCGTTATCTATATTTTCAACCAATACATACACAATTCAACCAAATAGTCAGCATACAGCAATCAGTCATCATTTATCAGTTCTAAATATACGCTATAAAAATAGAATTGTTCAGAGTTGGTGAGTTTTACACACTTTGGCAGTTCATCGTTAAAGAACGATAAACTGTTTGTTTGATTTGAATCAAACAATTTATTTCGCCATAAATTCATACGAGCCCCATCCACTTACAGTCTCCTTCATTGTGAAGCTCTCGTCCATACGATCCTGTCGGATCTTGTTTCGCTGAAAACCGATATCGTATGGTAAAGTTATGACTTAAACAAGTTAGGACACTTTAATTTAAAATAAAAACTTGGATTTTGAACATCAAATGGGCCTTGCCCTTCTAACAAAATGTCAGCCCACTTACTTTAATACCCATACACATTTATCTTCTTCCCCGAACTGGAAAACCGAACTCCAATAAATCTCTCTTCACCATTACGGTAGCTTCCCCTAACCAAAACTCCATCATTCCTTCATCGTCTTCAAAACCGTTAACACTACTTCGATCCTCTTCGCGTCCACTTCGATTCCATCATCACAAGAGCCAACTCAAGTTCATCCATAGAAATGCGTTCGACAACTCCTCTGTTCAACACAGAAAAGGTATCGACACTTTCAATGTTGAATTCCCTCAAAAAAAACCACAATCGAAGCCATTTACTCTCCTCATGCCAAAAACACAAACGGATTTATTTACTACTTCAACCTCAAGTAAATTCGAACCCTAGTTTTACTGTTCAGAAATTGGATACCCAAAATAGACGTCGAGCTCGGAATTTCTGGTGCGATTGTGAGGAGGAAGCATTGATGAATTCAAATATGTATATAGCTTGATTTATAAATTTAACTCTGATTTTCTTTTGATTTTTGTTTTCTGCGGTCTGCTTTGTGAATGAGGATTTGTTGCTCGCGTTTATAAACATTGAAGGAGTGGCTTAAATCAAAGGGAATGTGGCCCTTGTTTTGATCACAATTAGCTTAGGATATTTTTAGATATTTTTTTCTTTTATTATTTTATTCATTTTAGCCTTCTAAAAATCTGTTTGATCACACACGATATTTAAAAATTGCGAAAATGGTCCTGTAGCTACAGTTTGACATTACGGTCCCAACGAAACTGGTTTCGTCGAATTCCGACTCCGTTTGCTCACACAGCATATTTTTAACTATCAAAATATCGACTGTTTCTCACATTAAAAATCCGTACGGCCACATACTGACTTCAAAAATCATGAAACTGGACATCTAACAATAATTTGACATTGCGGATCCAACAAAATTAGTTTCGTCGAAATCTGAGGTCGTTTTGCCAAACTGGCTATTTTTAAAGCCCTAAATAACCCTTTTAAATATTAAATATATTTAAATTTAATATTTATAAATAAATATTATCGTATATATTCACAGCAGAATATCATACAGCTCTAGAATATTCCTCTATGAATTTCTAGCTTGATATTTCAAATCCCGATTAAATCGATATTCGATTTAAAATGAATTTCCTTATAAAAATATAATTAATTCCAGTATAAATTATAAAGGAATTCCACAGCGACTTTTCTAAAATTTTATTTGGACATAAATCCAAATCTACACGACGAAATCCCAAATTTTCTCTTCCACTAGAAAGATATACTCCACCAGCTCCGTACGTTTCTTTTTTCGTAGAAATCTGATTTAAAATGGTTTATGTATATTCGTTTAAAGTTCGAATCGCCAAATAGTGAATTACCGCTCCATTTCGAGCTCGATTATAATTATAATATAATTATACGTTCAACTGACGTTATTTAAATAACTTCGTTAATATAATTCAATTCTAAACTGAATTATATATTTTGAATTGCCCAATTCACATCATATCGCCATTTCCGCCAATTCTGATTATTTCAGAATTAAATATGTTATTTAATTAATATTTTAATTAAATATTCAAAGTTATTTAATTAACGACCATTAAATCCTCTAAACCACCGTTTAAATAATTAAATAAATTAAATATTATATCGCTGAAAATGCGGGTCATTACAATCAAAATAAAATTAAAAGACACAAAGTATTTATAGAGGTTCAATATATGAAAGATCTGCGCCCACTTTGGCAGAGGTGTTAGGATCCTTTAAAACAGGAGAGAATGCAATTCGGCAGCACTTCGGGGTGATGGAAGTCGATCCTAAAAAGTATGGAAGCCATGGCCTATTTATAGGAGAAGTTGGAGTGAAGTGGTGAGCTTAAATGTGTATATGCAGGTTGTGGGTCGAACATGTCAGTAATTACAGAAATGCTACTGCCAGTTGTTGACAGCTGTATCAAGCTGTTTGCTCGATCGACCCTGCGTGTGACACCATATTTGACCAACCATGCGTACGACACCACGCTTGACCGACCCTGTGTATGTCACCACGCTCGACCGAACCAGGAGTTGTTCAATCGATATATGATGTTGTCACTATGTTCGACCTTTATGCTTGTTCGATCCTGAGTGGTGTTTGACCCTGAGATTTGTATAACCAAGTCAAGTGCCTGTTCGACCCATCCCTTAGTTCAACCTTCCTAATGCTCGAGCCATTGTCCTCCATAGTTTATAATCTCACTCGACCCACATACGATTTGAATAATGACCGACTGCTTCTGCCATGTACGACCGGCCCTCATGTTAAATTCAGTCTATTAATATGTGCTTAAATATTTATGGATAATAATAATAAAGATATACAGTCTTCAATAAAACCTGTATACAGATCATGCATACATATGTACATTCTAGATAAAGATGTTAATATATATTTTATAATCAATAAATAATGATAATTGAAATGTGGTTGTTGTCATCAAAACTCCATTCTTCAACATTCTCTACCTTTTTGATGATGACAACCTTAATTTATAAAATATTCATACCAGTTTACTACTTGCTGATCTGATTCATCAAATACTCCCCCTTTCACCATGAATCCTATATAAATTCTACATACTCTCCCTTAAACTAAGCCTAACTAATCCTTATTTTATAATTTCTCCCCTTTGTCATCAACGAAAAGAACCTTGAACTGTAAAACTATATAACCCCTCCTAAGTCTATACCGATATATATATATAACCTATTACATTACTAAACTAAATTATACTCCCTAAAAACTATGCTATTATATTTTATTTTATAATTCTATATCTATACTAAGAAAGCATCAAACATAAACATTGAATTATCCATATAATCAAAATAATGTTTTACAAATACAAGATTGTTATATACTAATTAAAACATCGATGAACACACAAGTTATGCATATTACATTTTATTAAGAAATAAATGAGAAAAAATAAATGTTCCTAACTATTGGGGATTTTTGAATTGGGCAATGCAGATAATGGAGACAGAATTCCCCGCTTTGCTCAACTACATTACCTTCTCTATCGAAACAAACTTCGCCTACGCATATGACTTGATTGTCCGCCTTCATTTGCCTTCTGTTTGTGCTTCTTCTTCCTCCTCTTCAACCATTTCTTCCTCTTCTCCCTCCTCTTCCTCTTCCACTATTAGATTATCATCTTTCACGATAATTGGATTAGTGTGATTATCCATAACAAATCTTTGTAGATTTCAAAAGATTTTCCCTTGTTTCACATGATCTTGATTCATCCTTATTTGTAAAATTTAGATTTCAGCAAGAATTTGTAGTGCATTCCCCATTTTCTCTTCTAATTTCATCATAGAGCGAGCGTAGTACATTGAAACAAACCTTTGGATGATCCGACAGACAAATCCGGATTGATTTGATTATTATAATTAGTGGAGGCCATTGTTTTATATGGTTTAGAATTTTTATAGAAATGAAATGAGAAGACAAAGAAGAAAATTCGAAATAAGAAGTTTAAATAGATGTTGTAACTATTTGTAGGTGGGAACTAATTTTTGAAAATCTGGTAGTCATATGTCAACATGTCAAAATGGGTATGTCGACATACATGTCTGTTTTTTCTTCTGGTTTTTGTTATATTTTATATTATACTAATATATTAAATTATTCTATTTCACTTAAAGAACAAATGTCTTATTCTCTTCTAAATTTAGTAAACGTTCCTTCATTAAAGGTTTTGTTATTATATCAGCTATTTGTTACTCAGTTTCTATTAATTCAAGTGAAATTTTCCCTTTACTTACACTATCTCTTAGAAAATGATATCTTATATCTAAATGTTTAGTCCTTGAATGATGAGTTGTATTTTTAAGTATATTTATAGTGCTTGGATTATCGTAGTATATTGGTGATTTATTTATTTTGAATCCAAAATCATTTAGAGTTTGTTGCATATATATTATTTGTGAATAAGCCAAAGCAATTGATATATTCTGCTTCAATTATTGACAAGAATGTTGTATTTTGCATTGTACTAAACTAGGAAACAAGTGAATGTCCTAGGAAATGACAAGTTCCACCAGTGCTTTTACGATCAGATTTACATCACGCATAATCAGCATCGCAATAAGAGATTAAATCAAATGAATCATCCTTAGGATAATATAATCCTAAATCTAATGCATGTTTTACATATCTAAGAATAGGTTTTACAACTTTCAAATGTGTTTCCTTAGGTTGCGATTGATATCTTGCATAGAGACAAACATTATGCATTTTATCTGCTCTACTAGTAGTTATATATAATAATGATTCTATCATATCTCTGTATAATTTTTGATCAATGTCTTTTGATGTATCATCTTTACTTATAGCTATGTTAGTTTCGATTGGTGTTAGTCTCCCATTAGTTGTAGTTAAATTATATTTATTTATTAAATCTATTACGTATTTTTCTTAATTAATAAATATTCCATTCTTTAATTGATGGATTTGTAAGTCTAAGAAGAGTGTTAGTTCTCCCATATGACACATCTCAAATTCTTGGGTCATAATATCTGAAATTTATTTATTCATTTGGTTATTGGTTGTTCCGAAGATTATAGCACCAATGTATATATGTACTAATTGAATATCATTTTTATTTCTTTTAATAAATAGTGTATTATCTATCTTACCAACCTCAAAGTTTGATGGTAATTTATACGGTCTTAATCGATTATACCATGCTCTTGGAGCCTGTTTTAATCCATGTAATGCTTTCTTTAATTTATATACACGATTTGGTAAAAAAAAATCTTCAAAAAGATGTGGTTTCTCTATATATGCATCTTCTTTAACATATCCATTTAAAAGGTCACTTTTAACATCCATTTGAAATAACTTGAAGTTATTATGGTTAGCAAAGGCAAGTAGGATTCTAATTGCTTCTAATCTTGTTATGGGGGAAAAAGTTTCGTCATAATCTATTCCTTCTTTTCGACTATAACCTTGTGCAACTAATCGTGCTTTATTTCTTACGACCTCACCCTGTTATTCATTTTTTTTATAAACCAATTTAGTTCCAATTATAATTTTATCCTCTGGTCTAGGAACAAGTTCCCATACATCATTTCGGGTAAATTAATTCAATTCCTCTTGCATAGCAAGAATCCATGAATCATCGATGATGCTTCCTTTGGATTGTTAGGTTTGATTGTTGAAATAAACGCTAAACTACTCATATTATTTAATTGGTTTCAAGTCCTAACAACATATTCAATATCTCCTTAGATATTTTCTATAGGGTGGTCTCTTAGAAATCTAATTCTTTTATTTGGTTGATTAATTTAATTATTCATTTCATCGATCACATTTTCACTTCATCATCGTTATGTTTTGTTATATTTTTATAATTCTCGTCAAAGGATACATTTATTGTTTCTTCTATAGTATTAGTTCATAAATTAAATACTCTATATGCCTTACTTCTCTCTGAGTATCCAATAAATATTCCTTTATCGGATTTTGAGTTGAATTTTGTCTAAATTTTCTTTAGTATTAAGAATAAAACATTTACTTCCAAATATTTTAAAATATGATACTTTTGGTTTCTTATTATACAAAAGTTCATATGGTGTTTTATGGGTTAAGGGTCTTATTAAACTTCTATTTAAAATATAACAAGCTATTGCAACTGCCTCAGCCAAACAATTCCTAGGTGAATTACTATCTGAAAACAAGGTCCTAACACACGCTTGATTATTCCTACGCTCAACTACTCCATTTTGTTGAGGGGTTCTGGGTAATGAAAAATTGTGGGTTATCCCCTTTTTTTACAGAACTTGTCAAAAAAATTCATTTTCGAATTCTCCACCGTGATCACTACATATTGTTTTAATTTTCAAAGATAATAAATTTTGAATTCTCTTTGCAAAGGTTTTAAATTGATTAAAAGCATCAATTTTGTTTTTAAGAAACAAGGCCTAAGTAAATCTAGAAAAATAATCGACTATTACGTAAACATATCTATTGAGATTTATTGATTGAGTTTGGGATGGACCGAATAAATCCATGTGAACTAACTCTAATGGTTTCGATGTTGTAATTTCCTGTTTTAATTTAAATGAAATTCTTTTTAATTTTCCGAATTGAAAAGAGTTTCATAAATTATATCTATTAAATTTCATTTTAGATAATCCCTAATTGAATCTAACTTTGAAATCCTAGAGATGTGTTTGAAATTTATATGACTGAATCTCTTATGCCAAATCTAAGGATCACTTGTGTTGGCCAAATGACATAAATTATCGTTGGAGATTTTCATACTTAATATATAGATATTTTCTTTCTATCTCCTTTAAATATTATTTTTCAATTCCTATCTTCTATATAGCATTTATCTTCTTCAAAGTTTATTTTATAACCTTTATCGCAAAGTTGACTTATATTTTGTAGATTATGTTTTAGATTCCAAACTAATAAGACATCAGAAATAGTAGGAGTTCCAGAATTACTGACATTGCCGATGCTAACTATATATCCTTTAGAGTTATCTCCAAAGTTGATCACTCCTCCATCTTCATAAACTAATTTTTTAGTAATTCTTGATTTCCCGTCATATGCCTTGAACAACCACTATCCAATATCTATATGTCCTTTTTGATCTCCACCATTTGTCCATTTGAATTTGAATTTTCAATAGCCATGTAACACATCTTTTCAGAATTTGAATTTCCAAGAGTCATGCAACACATCTTTTTAGAATTTGAATTCCCGATAGTCATGTAACACATCATTTCCTGCATTGGACAACAATTCAGCACATCACTTGAATTTTCAACATAATTGAATACTGACCCTTCAAACATTGACGTAATGCATGAATTAAGACTAGTGTTATAAATCATTTCAAAATTTTCCATTTAATATTTTCAAAAATCAGGTTATGAACTATTTGAAAACCTATGCTCTAATACCAATTGTTAAGGATTCAGAATGCAGATCTAAAGGCAAAACTAACGATAGAGGGTGAATAGTATTTTAAGAAGATTATGGAAAACTTAAATAATCTTGTATTACTATATGAATCACACAATGATTATCACACCAGAAATGATTCAAAAATAGAGACAATCACAAACACAGATATAAGTAAATATAAAACAAAGAAAAGGAAAGAACGCACTGGATTTTTATAAGTTCAGATTACTCCTATCCATTCCCACGTAATGCTGGATTGCGCAGAGTTTTATTATTATCAATATCCAAGTACAGTGCCCTTTATTTCATGGTTACAAGGTTAACACCAATTCCACCACCCTTGATTTCACGGCTACAAGGTTAACACCGCTCCCTTTCCTTGATTTCAGGGCTATAAGGAACACACCCTTTCCCGAACAATTCCCAAATGATTAAAATAGCCCTAGAACTCTTTAATAACACTTCAAACACACAGTAGATGATAAGGAACGAGAAGAGAATAAGAATGATGTAAATTTTGTTGAAATTGGCAACGTATAAGTGTAAAACCAAGAAATTTAAGAATTTTAATGGTGGTAAGTAAAGGGGTAAAGAAGTAGTTTAAAATTCTTAAATGACCCAT
Organism: Allium sativum; assembly: GCA_030737875.1. Lineage (NCBI taxonomy): Eukaryota > Viridiplantae > Streptophyta > Magnoliopsida > Asparagales > Amaryllidaceae > Allium > Allium sativum. The sequence goes on along the minus strand of CM060923.1, from coordinate 477,238,210 downwards.
ACTTATAGTATCCCAAAGGTTGCAAGGTTTCTGAAACATTACAAATAGTGAAAAGACATTTCATTTGCAAATTGAATTTATGATAGTTATACGTCAACATGTCATTATGCCTATGTCGACATATCCCGTATATATTTATTTTTAAAATTAAATTTCAAGTCTTAAAAACAAATATATATTTTCTAGAAATTCTTGAATCAAAACTAATGTTTCAAATAAAGTTTCTAAAGTATAAAAACTTAAAAAAAATATTGTGATATATAATATAATCATATTTATAAAGTTATATGATTTCAAACTTATAAAACTATATGTATATTATAAACATATAATTATAAATGTTAAAATTAAAAAATATATATGAAATAATAATTTGACATCATTTAGAAAAGTAGCTTAAAATAACCTTGAAAATAGAACTTGAATTTAAAAGTAGAATTTGAAATTTGAAAACAGAATTAGAATTTTGAAAATAGAATTTGAATTTGGAGTGCTATTTAGAGTCTTACATATAAACTAGACACAATTACTTTATTTTTCTTGACCTCTTGAAATCTTGATGTCTTGATACTCATGAGTCTTGAATCTCAACTGAATCTCTTGGATCTGTAAAACTGTACAATCTTCAGTAAAACCTGTATATAAATCCTGCATATATATGTCTCTGTCTCTATATGTATATATGATAAAGATGTTAGTACATGTTTATAATCAATAAGTAATGATAATTGAAATAAGTTTGTTGTCATTAAAATTCCATTCTCCAATAGTTGAATGCCTCTGTAAGAAAATCGGCGGATGCACTAACTTTGGGCATACAACACATCAGAACAAATAATAGAAGGCTTTTATAAACATTATAATAATGTTACATCGGAGTATAGAATATATAAGAGTACATTGAATATAATATAGCGGAAAATTATTTACAATAAATGTAATACAATGCAGCGGAACAATAAACTAACACAACGGAAGACTATCATGCTCTGGACATAGCTTCAAGCTTCGATCCAGAATCCTGCTTAATATATCTCCAAATAAGCTACTCGACTGCCCGTGTGGAAAAGAGGGCACCCGAGTTTGCAAAGTGAAACAAACTACGAGTTAGTCATTGGACTGGTATGAGAAATCTTACTTAACTTATCTAATAATAATAAGTCTAATCACAGGACCACGCTGCTAACGCAGAATGCATTTACTCCATTGGATTGCCAGTGCAAGAAATAAAGTAAATCGTTAAACAACGCAATGCTTTTTAGAAAAATGAAACCATTATAAGACTCAAGTCCCATCACACAATGCAACGCAAACCGGAGGATAGAGTTTTACCGTATAATGGTCAAAAATGCTTGATACGATAAAACGGATTTGATATTATTATTAATGTATATATGTAACGATACGGATTTCGCTCGGACCTAATCGATCGCTAAATCGACCAAGACCGTTCGAATCCCGCATATGCTAACTCTGGGTATACAACACATTAGAACAAATAACAGAAGACCTTTATAAACATCATAATAATGTTACATCAGAGTACAGAATATATCAGAGTATAATGAAAAGAATAAAGCGGAAGATTAATTTACAATGCACAGCGGAAAACAAATAAAATAACACAGCGGAAGACTATTAATACTCTAGATACAATCCACGCTCCACAGCCACCTTATGCCCCTGACGCCACCGTCGTACCACCGTGGGCCTCCGCCGCATCTGCCTGGCCCCTGTGCCACCTCGTGCCGCCACCACCAAACCCCCTTACAAAGGTAATTTAAATTAATTCATTAATTATATTAGTAAGGTTAATTACAACGATTTAAACATCTGATTTTTATATATGAAACATTAGAGTAAAAATCAGATTTTTTATATATGAAACATTAGTTTAAAAATCAGATTTTTATATGGGATTGGTTTAAAAATAGGACTTTTATATATTTGATAGCGAATTAAAAACGAGATCTTTGTGTAAACAAAAATTAGATTTTTCATTGTGTAAGATTAGATTTTTATATATATAAAGACTAGAATTTTATGAGTATAAAGATGAGATCTTTACAGATGTAGCGATATAAAAATACAAATTTTACATACATGAAAGCGAGATGAAAATGAGATTTTGATTTATATGCTAGCATTATAAAAATATTGTTTTTATATATGTAGCGAAATAAAAATGCGATTTTTATATAGGTAGTAGCGTTATATAAAAATTCGATTTTTAGTTATATAAAAATTCGATTTTTAGTTATATAAAAATTCGATTTTTAGTTATATAAAAATGTGATTTTTAAAATATAAATATCTTTGATTAAAAATATGATTTTTTATGTATAAACATCATATTAAAAATCTGATTTTTACTATGAATAGCATGGAAAAAATTGAGTCGGAATTTCAGGCAAATCCGAACCGTTCAGGAATAAGAAATGGAGGAGTGGATCCTAAAGGTGAGAACTTCTCACTTTAATTTTAATTTCTAGCTAAAATATATACTAGGATGCAGACGGTGCTTAGCAACACCCGACACCCGTCGTCCACAAACCTTGGACGACTTGTTTGATTTGATTATGTTGTGAAAATTGATTGTGATGTGGAATGGAATAAATAAAATATTCATGTGTTGAATAAAGTATTAGAACAATAAAAATATCATTTTTATTGTATAAATGAATGAAATATTTACTGAAATAAAATAAATATTAATTTACAAATCGGACGATTTGTTTATGTACACCCATTTGATTGACATTGATTGTGACGATTTATTTTACACGTCGCCCAACTGCACAAATAAAATCTATGTTTGTGGATTGAAACCGCACACGGGTGTTGGGATGATACTTGACGTACCCTAATCCCAACTGTTTAGTTGTATGTCAGTCGATTGGTTGACTCACTGTTATAAGCGTTAAATATTTATATTTAATGCTTATGCAGTGTAGAATGCACTCTGGATGATGGTTGATTGTTTGTCATTGTTGTTCGATACATGTGTTGTATGAAATCCATATAAATAACATTATATGGTAGTTGACTATGTCTGATTCCAGTTCAGAAAGAATGAATATTTTAAAACAATGATAATTTTAAAATAATGAACATTTTAAAATAATATTTAGTAAAAGATAAAAATCTGATTTTGATGTCCAATTTGGGATGGACACGAAAATATTTAAATATATAAAGCCGTGTTGATTAGATTAATGCCATTTGATGTAAACGATATTTATATCGATTTTATTCATTTTTATAATGAGTATCGAAAAATAAGTGATTTCAAAATCTAATGTTTTGAAAATACTATCATTTATATATCGATGATATAAAATATTCAATTTTGATTTGAAATTGAATATGAAGTTGAAATCGTTTTGAAAATGAATTTAAAACAATTTATAAAATACGTTGCAAATGGAAATCGATGAAATATATATAATATTATATTTATATAATGGCCTAAATAGAACGTGCCACACCATGGCAGTTCGCGAATTTCGACCATTGACTTCGAACGGACATTACGGGAGATCCGACCGTCGGATTCTCCTAAAACCAGAACCTTTGGGTTCGCAACGAAAAGCTGATATCATAGCGAAGAGAGAGGGTGGAGGAGGAGGAGGAGGGGAGGGCGGCGACGGGAAGGAGTTGGCACGCGGCGGTGGGCGACTCCAGGAATGGCGACGATTGTAACACCCCACACCCGCTATAGTCACTCACTAAGGGAAGGCCATAGCATCGGTGGAGTATTTTTAGTGAGTATAGAACAGTAAAATTACAACAAGACAGATATAATGTAATACTTGAAAATTTAAAACATCATCTCATAGCAGCGGAAAGTAAAACATGTTTGGTTACATCATAAAACCATAACAAGAGTCAAGTACAAAATATCCATCCTGAATAAAATAAGTACATAATCCCACTACTCATAACAAATAGCCATAACAGAAAAGATAAGATAAGCTGAGCTCTACATCTACGGTCCAAGCTCCAAGAGATAGATAAACTGATCAAAGCCCACTAGCACTAGGCCCAACCTGAGGACCTGAAGGAAAAAGATAAAAACAACGGGGGTCAGACATAAGCCTGAGTGAACCCTATCTCCTTAATAATACAATTATTAAAGTAATTAGGGTATGATATGAACTCGGTATGGTATCTTTGGGGATAATGACTACACTAAGTTGCCCACGAACACAGGACGAACTAAGATAACCGTAAAGACGCATCTACCCACCCAAGGATAATTACTAACTGCACCACACCAGTCACTCCTACTCAAAGGTTGATCCCACCCAAGGATATCAAAGATAGATATAACCAGTAGTTTCCTGTACCCTAGTTGACTACATAGGTGCCGTCTGCCCCTATCTCTACTAGGTGTACCCCACTACCCCAAGCGATCGGCTCCCTAACGTAGGTATCCGTGCTGGGCCCACAGTGGGGTGTATCATTCCCCAAAGTGGCAACCCAAAATCAACACCGGTGCACGGGTTATACCTACACGATGCAACAACGTCTTACCTCCCAGTCCCGGGCCCACACACGCATATGAAACCCGATGGGCCTGCGTTGCCACCGCTAACCCCGTTTTGGCCACTTATAGACAAGCCCAGTATGCGTGCCCCATCCTCGGCTTGGGCCGAGCTACAAAGATACATATGGGATACTGGTTGTAATGGGCCCTCCACAAGCTACCCACCAGAGCTTGTTATTAATCTAGTGTTCCCCACTTAACCCTTTAATCATGTTTAATTACATGTTTCACTTGGTTAAGTATTCTAATCGTATTTTCTATTGCCACCCAAGGCAACCCACTAGATTCCTCATGCCACCCAAGGCACCCACTTAACCCCTCATGTCCCACTACATGCTAATATGGTTAAGTGTTTCTTAATTAATTAAGACCGTGATTCCCCATAAAGACCTCCCACATTAGACTGGCTGTTATGACCGCCTGGTTAAGCCGGTAGGGTCCGGGCAGTCTTACGTCATAACAGAGTCTAACCTCGTGTCTTTACTTTAATCACGTATTTAATTTGTGCCTAAGACCTCTCACATTAGACTGGCTGTTATGACCGCCTGGTTAAGCCGGTAGGGTCCGGGCAGTCTTACGTCATAACAGAGCCTAACCTCGTGTCTTAGTCGATTAATTACACCTAATTAATCACCCCCATATTAATTATCCCTAATTAATATCAATTTATTCATAACATGGGTAGACCTAACTCAATAGGTAAATTCCCATGGGGTAGACCTAACTCAATAGGTAAATTCCCACTTATGTTAATTAATTTTTCATGGTATGCTTAATCATACCCATTTCAACATACTTTTAATTAACATATTAATTAACCCCATCGTTCCCCACGTAAATCGTCATTATGACATAACATAATAAAGGGAAGATTTACCACACATAACATGGGTTTAGCATATAACTTTATCATGGGTTAAGAGGATGTCAACTTGCATATATGAGCATGTATTAACCCAACTATATTCAACCCAAACTTGCATATTATCAAACATGTGTCTTACATAACATGTTGCATATGAACTTACATATCATCAAACATGTGATTTGCATAACATGTTGCATATGAACTTACATATCATCATACATGTGATTTGCATAACATGTAGAACTTGCATTTTAGCATATACTTAACTTGCATAAGCACTCACATACTTGCATAAGCATTCATATACTTGCATAAGCTTGCATATCATGTTAAACTTGCATTTCAACATATACATAACTTGCATAAACATTCACATACTTGCATAGGCTTGCATATTATGTTAAACTTGCATTTCAACATATACATAACTTGCATAAACATTCACATACTTGCATAGGCTTGCATATTATGTTAAACTTGCATTTCAACATATACATAACTTGCATAAACATTCACATACTTGCATAGGCTTGCATATTATGTTAAACTTGCATTTCAACATATACATAACTTGCATAAACATTCATATACTTGCATAAGATGTTAAACATGCATATAAGCATATACATGACTTGCATAAGTACTCACATACTTGCATAACATGTTTGCATAATGGATCCATATTCACTTAGTGTTTTGCATCATAAACATCATGAAACAACTTGCATAAAAATATCATGATTACATATTATGAAACTTGCATGACATAAGGCATATAACTTGCAAAACACATAATATTCACTACATCAAGCTTGCATAAATATATGGATCCACAAACATAGCCATACTTTATCACATCTTATCATAATCAATTCAATAATTGATTATTAAGGGGATAGAAGCTCACCAAAACAAGATTAGCAAGTTAAATGAAGCAAATCCCAATGATTAAGTAGAAGAAGATGTAGATTAGCTTGCAAACCCTCTTAGGATTTTTAGTGGAGGCTCTCCAATTTTCTAAGTGGTGGCATAATGGCCTTAGATCTATTTTTGGTAAGGATAAGGGGGGTATTAGGGTGTATATATAGATTAGTTAGATGTTTTAGGACCATAGGATATACCCTAGAACCAATCCTAGCCTTTAAAGCATGTCTTGGGGAAGAAGTCAAGTGTAGGAACCATTTAGGGCCCAAAAAAAACAGCCCAAAACTCATCCCGGGCCTCAAAACATGAGCAGTTTTCGTTTTTGATTTTTCGTGAAACTTTGACGGGCCATAACTTGGTCATACGGACTCCGATTTACGAAAACTCGGACTCTATTTCGCGTATTTTTCCGAGACGAACGCAATGGCACAGCCCGTTTCCCCTGATTCAGAATATTAAATTTAATTCTGCTCTGATTTATGTTATAACAAGTTATTTAACATACGGGGTGTTACATTCTCCCCTACTTAAAGGATTTCGTCCCCGAAATCTCTAAGTCAAGAAGAACGTATCCTACCAACCAAACAACCATCTACTCAACCATCAAACACTGGCATCCATTGTCCTTAAAACAATTTCTAATGATGTATGAGCATATGCAAAAAGTGTGTGTATATGTTCCCTATCTAATGTATGAACATATGCAAACCATGATAGTGCCATGCATCCATTATGTATGCGAGGGAACCCTATCGACACATACAATATCTACATGAGTGCACAATCATTCACCAAAATGCATCATCCATATGATAACACAATCATTATACATCCATAAATATAGCTTCCTACACACAATTTTATGCAATATGCAATATGAAGTGATTGAGCCGATCTAGTGCCTAGAGTGTGTGTATATGCATCCACGAGCAACCACTAGCAAACACTTGCATCCACTTGCATCCATCATACATAACATGTCTCAAACACATGTTTCAACCATAGGACTATCCTATCTGAAGGTCAAAGGTACTAACGAGAGGACATACTAAGGATAAGATAAGTACCAGTCAAACGATAAAGGAGAAGTTAAAAGACATACTCTCAAAAAGAAATGGATACAAAGAACGCATCTTCGCTTCCGTCTCCCAAGTTGCGTTGCTCTCCTCTTCTCCCCATTGCACTTTGACTAGCTGAACCTCTCGATTCCTCAATTTCCTAGTCTCTGACCCAAGGATGCGAGTAGGAGCTCGTCGAATAGTCGCATCACGCTCTGCTTCCACTTCTCTAAGCAAACTTGGCTCTACCACCTCTGCGGTCTTATGTAGGCACTTCCTCCCATGGAATACATCATGTACGCCACTAAGTCTGTCGGGCAACTCCACCAATGGAAGATGCTCCTCCCATGTACCTCCAAAATCCAAGATACATAGCCTCAAAAGGTCTTCTAAAATATGATTCACCCTCTCGGTCTGGCCGTCCGTCTGAGGATGATATGCGGTACTCAAACGCAACTGAGTCCCTACCGCCTTTTGCAAACTCTTCCAAAACTCTCTAGTGAAGATAGGATCTCGATCACTCACTATACTGGAGGGTACCCGATGCAATCGAACTATCTCTCGAAGATATACAAAAGCTAGCCATGGAGCAGTCCACTTACTCTTCACAGGTATGAAATGGGTGTTCTTAGTAAGTCTGTCTACCACCACCCAAATTCCTGTATTACTCTTTCTCGATCTGGGTAACCTGTCAATAAAATCCAACGAGACGCTGTCCCACTTTCATTGCGGAACCTCCAATGGGTGAAGCAACCCACCTGGTTTCTTTCGCTCCGTCTTCACTCGTTGGCACACCAAGCATCGAGCGACATGCTCGGCCACATCTTTCTTCATACCGGCCCAGAAGAAAGCCCTCTTCATGTCTTGGTACATCTTACCCCCACCGGGATGAATGGTCATCCTAAAACGGTGTGCGTCATCAAGAATAGCCTTCCTCAAACCCTCGTCCTGCGGTACACAAAGTCTACTGTCTCTACGCAAGCACCCTCTATCATCTAGGGTGTACCTACTCAAATGGCTGGACGACTCCCCCCTTATGAGCTTCTCTACTAACTCAACCAACTGTGGGTCGCCCCTCTGTGCTTCTCCAATCCGCCCCAAAAGAGTAGGTCTAACTTCCAAAGAAGCTAGCAAACCGGGTACAAAGTCAACGGAAGGTCTAAAGTCAAACTTAGAAATAAACTCTAAGCTCCGTCGTTCAACGAACAATGAACTCAAGGACAACCTTTTCTACTTAAGGTGTCCGTTACCATGTTACCCTTACTCATAGGATGCTAAGGATCCCATCCACTTTTGCTGTCCTAAGACTATGCGCTCGAAGAGTCTCCAACACTTCCCTAAGATGTAGGGCATGCTCTTCTCCACCAGAATACCATCCAAAATCATCACAACTGTCTCCCACGCAGACCACCCTAGTCGAATTCGGCATCCCCCAAATGCAAACCCCAAAGGCCTAAACCAATATCAGACAAACACCCAAGGGATACCTCCTTCGAATTCAGACGACCTACGTGAGACGATACTAGTAAAAATGGCTAAATAATTAAGCCCTTGACCAATTCTGGATGTTCTCGCCAGTCTCGCTCCAAAACCGTCGTTTATCCTATACTGGCCCTGCTCAGTCTATTGAGCACATACGAAAACTTATTTCGCTCCTAGAAAAGACCCAGATGTCATCTACAAAGACCATCACGAACTTATTTAGGTACTCCCTGAACACCCTTCTCAACAAAGTATGCGGGGGCGTTCGTCAAACCCAATGGCATCACCAGCCACTCATAAAAGAAATCATCTGGAGTCCCAAAGGCAGTCTCCTCTATACTATTCTCAGCCACTCTCAACTGATGAAATCCCGTGGCTAAGTCCTACTACAAAAATACTGAGGCGCCAGCCAACTGATCAAGGAGATCATTAATCCTCGGCAATGGGTATCTATTCTTCTTTGTGAGTTTCTTTAGTTCCCTTTAGCCTACACAAAGTCTGAGGGACCCATCCGCCTTCATAACAAAAACTACTGGAGCGCCCCACTCCGATATACTTCGTCTTATGAACCCCTTCTCAAGCAAATCGCCTACTTACTTATGGAGTTCCCTCCTCTCACTAGGAGCCATGTGGCACACTGGCCAAGATACTGGTTTGGCATTATCCACCAGATATATTCGGAAGTCAATCTCCCGCTTCGGAGGTAAGCCCTTCACCTCCTCAAACACATCTGGGTATTCCCGGACCGCTCTAACAGATCGCAGACTCTAGACCAACGTGTCAGGCGATTCTAGATACCTTAGCATAACAGATTCTATGGGATTACAAGAGATCTCGAGAGTGTTACTTAGGCGGCCCATAAGCCTAACAACTCTCCCTTCAAAATGAAGAACAGCACTCCTACTGGATAACCAGTCCATGCCCAAAATTAACCCATAGCCCGCGAAGCCCAACAAGCATCACATCTAAACTCAACGCTAAGTATAGAAACTTTCAAACCCAAACATATCATGGAGCCCCAACTGGGTTTGAAACAACTAAGGGATCATCTACCAAACTGGTGTCTAAGTGCAGTGACTCAACTAACAATGGTGGGATAAACGAACTCAATATATCAGAATCAAATAAAGCTTGAATCGGATGATAAAGAAATCCAAATTCCAACCTAGACGGTCATATCCCCATCTGGTACCCTAGTCGTGAGGGAATACAACTACCCTCCAGAAGATTCCATACCTTGCCCTTGCTTCTTTGAACAATCCTAATAAGGTGTCCTATTCCTCTTAAAAGGATAACCACTTGCCTTCTTCTTCCCTATTCTCCACTCGTAACCTCCCACCAATGAGGTTTCATCTTTCATTAACCAAACAACTATTTGAGCCTTCCTCCCATCGTTTATCCAATAGATACCTACCAGTCCTCCTCCTTCTTGAACCAACTTCTAATCCGACTAACGTCTAAGTCCCTTGAAGTGGTTTTCCATCCTTATCTATCTTAGAAAGATCATCTATACGCGGAGGGGAAACTCAAAACGAGAGAAAGGAAGAGATTCAAAATGGAGAATTCGAAAGATATGGCTATTGGGGATTATGCTTTCCTTTCAAAAACTTTTCTCTTAAAAGACATGTTTTTGAAAATACTCCTTTCCAAAAGTATTCTTAGAAAATAGTTTTTCTAAAAATTTTATCTGTTCCGGTAACCTTAAGCTCTGATACCACGTGTAACACCCCACACCCGCTATAGTCACTCACTAAGGGAAGGCCATAGCATCGGTGGAGTATTTTTAGTGAGTATAGAACAGTAAAATTACAACAAGACAGATATAATGTAATACTTGAAAATTTAAAACATCATCTCATAGCAGCGGAAAGTAAAACATGTTTGGTTACATCATAAAACCATAACAAGAGTCAAGTACAAAATATCCATCCTGAATAAAATAAGTACATAATCCCACTACTCATAACAAATAGCCATAACAGAAAAGATAAGATAAGCTGAGCTCTACATCTACGGTCCAAGCTCCAAGAGATAGATAAACTGATCAAAGCCCACTAGCACTAGGCCCAACCTGAGGACCTGAAGGAAAAAGATAAAAACAACGGGGGTCAGACATAAGCCTGAGTGAACCCTATCTCCTTAATAATACAATTATTAAAGTAATTAGGGTATGATATGAACTCGGTATGGTATCTTTGGGGATAATGACTACACTAAGTTGCCCACGAACACAGGACGAACTAAGATAACCGTAAAGACGCATCTACCCACCCAAGGATAATTACTAACTGCACCACACCAGTCACTCCTACTCAAAGGTTGATCCCACCCAAGGATATCAAAGATAGATATAACCAGTAGTTTCCTGTACCCTAGTTGACTACATAGGTGCCGTCTGCCCCTATCTCTACTAGGTGTACCCCACTACCCCAAGCGATCGGCTCCCTAACGTAGGTATCCGTGCTGGGCCCACAGTGGGGTGTATCATTCCCCAAAGTGGCAACCCAAAAGCAACACCGGTGCACGGGTTATACCTACACGATGCAACAACGTCTTACCTCCCAGTCCCGGGCCCACACACGCATATGAAACCCGATGGGCCTGCGTTGCCACCGCTAACCCCGTTTTGGCCACTTATAGACAAGCCCAGTATGCGTGCCCCGTCCTCGGCTTGGGCCGAGCTACAAAGATACATATGGGATACTGGTTGTAATGGGCCCTCCACAAGCTACCCACCAGAGCTTGTTATTAATCTAGTGTTCCCCACTTAACCCTTTAATCATGTTTAATTACATGTTTCACTTGGTTAAGTATTCTAATCGTATTTTCTATTGCCACCCAAGGCAACCCACTAGATTCCTCATGCCACCCAAGGCACCCACTTAACCCCTCATGTCCCACTACATGCTAATATGGTTAAGTGTTTCTTAATTAATTAAGACCGTGATTCCCCATAAAGACCTCCCACATTAGACTGGCTGTTATGACCGCCTGGTTAAGCCGGTAGGGTCCGGGCAGTCTTACGTCATAACAGAGTCTAACCTCGTGTCTTTACTTTAATCACGTATTTAATTTGTGCCTAAGACCTCTCACATTAGACTGGCTGTTATGACCGCCTGGTTAAGCCGGTAGGGTCCGGGCAGTCTTACGTCATAACAGAGCCTAACCTCGTGTCTTAGTCGATTAATTACACCTAATTAATCACCCCCATATTAATTATCCCTAATTAATATCAATTTATTCATAACATGGGTAGACCTAACTCAATAGGTAAATTCCCATGGGGTAGACCTAACTCAATAGGTAAATTCCCACTTATGTTAATTAATTTTTCATGGTATGCTTAATCATACCCATTTCAACATACTTTTAATTAACATATTAATTAACCTCATCGTTCCCCACGTAAATCGTCATTATGACATAACATAATAAAGGGAAGATTTACCACACATAACATGGGTTTAGCATATAACTTTATCATGGGTTAAGAGGATGTCAACTTGCATATATGAGCATGTATTAACCCAACTATATTCAACCCAAACTTGCATATTATCAAACATGTGTCTTACATAACATGTTGCATATGAACTTACATATCATCAAACATGTGATTTGCATAACATGTTGCATATGAACTTACATATCATCATACATGTGATTTGCATAACATGTAGAACTTGCATTTTAGCATATACTTAACTTGCATAAGCACTCACATACTTGCATAAGCATTCATATACTTGCATAAGCTTGCATATCATGTTAAACTTGCATTTCAACATATACATAACTTGCATAAACATTCACATACTTGCATAGGCTTGCATATTATGTTAAACTTGCATTTCAACATATACATAACTTGCATAAACATTCACATACTTGCATAGGCTTGCATATTATGTTAAACTTGCATTTCAACATATACATAACTTGCATAAACATTCACATACTTGCATAGGCTTGCATATTATGTTAAACTTGCATTTCAACATATACATAACTTGCATAAACATTCATATACTTGCATAAGATGTTAAACATGCATATAAGCATATACATGACTTGCATAAGTACTCACATACTTGCATAACATGTTTGCATAATGGATCCATATTCACTTAGTGTTTTGCATCATAAACATCATGAAACAACTTGCATAAAAATATCATGATTACATATTATGAAACTTGCATGACATAAGGCATATAACTTGCAAAACACATAATATTCACTACATCAAGCTTGCATAAATATATGGATCCACAAACATAGCCATACTTTATCACATCTTATCATAATCAATTCAATAATTGATTATTAAGGGGATAGAAGCTCACCAAAACAAGATTAGCAAGTTAAATGAAGCAAATCCCAATGATTAAGTAGAAGAAGATGTAGATTAGCTTGCAAACCCTCTTAGGATTTTTAGTGGAGGCTCTCCAATTTTCTAAGTGGTGGCATAATGGCCTTAGATCTATTTTTGGTAAGGATAAGGGGGGTATTAGGGTGTATATATAGATTAGTTAGATGTTTTAGGACCATAGGATATACCCTAGAACCAATCCTAGCCTTTAAAGCATGTCTTGGGGAAGAAGTCAAGTGTAGGAACCATTTAGGGCCCAAAAAAAAACAGCCCAAAACTCATCCCGGGCCTCAAAACATGAGCAGTTTTCGTTTTTGATTTTTCGTGAAACTTTGACGGGCCATAACTTGGTCATACGGACTCCGATTTACGAAAACTCGGACTCTATTTCGCGTATTTTTCCGAGACGAACGCAATGGCACAGCCCGTTTCCCCTGATTCAGAATATTAAATTTAATTCTGCTCTGATTTATGTTATAACAAGTTATTTAACATACGGGGTGTTACAACGATGGCTAGGGCACGAGCATATTTCTTTTTTTTAAACTGTCGGGTTTGACTTCATAGTGAGGGATGGGGTTAGGAGATATATATTTATATATATTTAATTATTTTAATTTATATAAAGTAACTTTTTCATCCTTACCGCGAATCGAACCCAACGACTATCTCCCCTAGCTAATTTCCCCTATTCCAAACGTAATGGGATATGTTTCATAACCCAATTCGGCTGTTACGATCAGTTTCCGCTAAATTAAAAATATAAATCATTATATTTTAAGTTCAAACACACATTTTAATTTACCGGGGCCACATACTAACTCTAAAAATTCAAGAAAAAATATTTCGAGCTTCGTATTGACGATACGGTCCTAAAAAAACTAATTTCATCAAATTTGAAGACCATTTGAAAAATGGCCATTTTCCAGTCGATTAAATTCAACTGAAATGACCAAACACGTTTAAATTCACCACGCTCACATATTGATCCCAAAAATTATGAAAATTAGAATCAAGCAATAATATGACATTCCAGATCCAACAAAAGTGATCTCGTCGAAAACAGAGGTCGTTTGCAAAATCTCCACTTTTAAGGGTTATATTTCTATAGCGACTATTCTGGATTTTCAATTGGACATAATTTTTTTTCCCGCTATGAAATTTCAATTTTTCAGATCCGTTGGAAAGATATTTTAAAATAAATTCAAATATTTATGGTTTCACCAAAATTCAGTTTATTTTGAATCCTGTACATTCATTTGAAATTTGAAATTGAATTTTCAAACTAACACGCCATTTCCAACTCCTTTTATAATTAAAATAAAAATTTATTTTCAAACTTCGATTCAAATATATATATATATATACACGTTCTAATTCTATTCAAAATAAATTTCTCGTCATTATTATTTAAAATAAATCGTTTTAAATATTCAGAGTTCATTAAAATTGCCAAAATAAAAAAATTAAACTGGTTTTGATTTTCCGAGTTGTTACAATATATATTTCAAAAACATTTCAATAATAATGTATCAATCATAAACGTCATAGCTACCATATACTATGTCACGATACTATTTGTACAATCAAAACCGTATGGTGTCATATTCGAAGTTGGATTTCCATCATGAACCAAGGCAAGGGATCGTCCTTACCGAATTCGAGACTCTCTAGCCCGAGCCTTAGGATTCAACCGCAAATGCACCTAGGAGCCACAGGGCTGGTCCACAAATATGTTAGTGGATTATAACTCCTGAGCAATACATTTCTCCACCCTATGGGGGTGTAAATAGAGCCACTAGGGGCTCAATATCCAGGGTGCCTCGCAATCCATCATCCATATAAGTAAAAATGTCTGGGCTTGTAAAACCCTAACACCACTTTTAGCTAGAAAGAAACGCATGTCCTCCCTGGATCCATCTCCCGTTTCTGGTTCATACCAGGGTGTGAGGCTCGCGAAGTATTGCTATACAAAGCTATGCTAAATAAAGCTGTGCTTTGATCAACAACCACAAGGCTTTGCTTTTCAAAAAAAGCCTTGATCATTTTCATCTTAGCATGCCACATTGTCAATCCATACCATACCATTGATTTCTGCCAAAATATAACCTCTAAGATCGTACGTTCCAGAAAAGGTTGTTAAGCAAGAGAATAAATTCTTCGCCACCAAACAGATATATATTTAGCAGAGATCAACAAATACAGCATATAGGAATACAACATCAGACATACGATCCATTTACAAGTCCGTTCTGGGTTTAAACGATGTCAGAGACACCTTATTCCTCGTCCCATATGCCCAATACAGGAGAGAGGTTCTCGCATATCCATCGATCTCCAAGTATGTCCGGACGATTACCACTTATTACCTTATCTTCGGATGCCTCCCAATCAAGATATCAGTAATCCTCCAAATGATGTGAAGATCTCGGACCTTCAGCCACCCTCTTCATCTTTGACTTTTAATCGTCGTAGTAATTATTCAGAACGGGTTAAACCCAGTCTTTCTGAATAACTCGCGTATTTTTTAATCAATAATTAAGTTTTATTGCTATAGAAACACAGCATACGCCTCATTCCAATTCTGAATATTCTTTTAATAAAATATTCACATTATTAGGGAAAGGTTCCCATTAATTTTATCAAAGATAAATTCCTTTAAATTTATTCTTTGATCTTCTTTTCAAAGATTCATTAAAACATCAATTTGGTTTTAATATTAAAAATCATTACTTTATAATTATCCAACTTTACGAAATTAATCTTGTCTTTAACTGGGTTAAAGAACCAATGTCATTTAAAACACAGTTCACGATAAACCCAAAATCATCTTCCATTAAATATGGAATTTTCACAGAAATCAAATCAATATATAATCGATATAAATTTCCGTATCAAACTAATAATATAAATAGAGTAACGGCCAAGCCTTTTAAATTCCATATATAATAACGGTTTTCTTTTACAGAACCTCATCTCGATTATTATTAAATCGAATTCCATTCAATTCCAATTTAATATATTAAATTGGAAAACTTTACTTTGGAAAAATTTCCATTTAAATCTTAATAAAAGATTTATAAATTCCAAATTATATTTTCACTGTTAATTGGGTTATAGCATAAATATCGTTAAAAACACAGTTCACAATAAACCCAATTCACATTTCATTTTGTTCCAATTACTAAATATAATTTGAAACTCTAATAATCAAAAATAAAATATTTGTTCTTTTCATACGAGGTTAAAGAATAGTGTTATTTAAGACACCATTCACGACAAATGATCGACGCTAGTCTATGAACTAGAAAAGCACGACATTTAAATTAAATTCTGCAAGCATACAGGTGTGTAGCATACAGGTCGAACACAGGGAGGTGAATTAAATCAATTATTTATCTAATCTCTTGGGCGAGTTAGACAAAGCTTAGAGGTTGATTTTTTTCGCAAAGCAAAATAAAAACTGAAACTACGAATAAAAGATGCAATTAAATTCACTGCAGATTCGAATCTAATCGGATCTGTAATAAATTCAATGATTAAAATAAAATAGAACACTGGAAATAAAATTGCAGAAAAGAAATCAACAACTGAAAATAAAAACTAGGATTACCGCTGAATCTAATCAGACGGTCAATCACTAGTAAGAAAAATAGAAGCAATAGCAAATTGTGTTCTAGCAAATCTAATTGACTAGACAACACAATTTGCCATGAAAATAAAATGCAGAAACTAAAGAAAAGAAAGCTTTATTAAAACTAAAAGAGAGTACAGAAGAATGAATGATTTTTTACAATGGTTACAACACATATTTATAGATGAGAATGGGAAAACCATAATTAGGTCTATGATTAAATGGGCCTCCTCATTCATGAATATCTCTTGCCTTCCTTGACTCAGCTTGATTGGAGAAAATCTGGGCATATCATGGTAAATATTTTCCATATCTCTCAATTCTCCCATGTGGCTAATTGATTGATAAAAGATTGCATATAATTAATTCTTCCAAACAGGGATGCTTATTAGACTCCAAAGGCAACAAAGGATAAAATCTTCACAATTGATCTTTTCTTGGCAGCAATTCAATCAGAAATTCTTCTAATTGAAATTGAATGATTTGAATTTAATTCCATGATAAGAATATGGCTATTGCTGAAATGTTAATTGGTGCACATCATAAATACATACACATGAATATGAGTATGTATATATAACATAACACTAATCCAAATGTTCCTCAAAGCAAAGGGCCAGTGTGAACGTGTTCTGTTCTTTGGCAAAAAGTGAGCTCGACGGGGTTCGAACTCGGGTCTCTCAACACCAATTCCTATGCCTTTACCAGTGAGCTACGACGTCTTTTGTGATTGAGATGACTTTAGTACGGGGACGTAGCTTTTTATCTGTAGTTGGCCTTTAATTTGAAACGGAAGAGGCATTTCTTGACATCCTGTAAAAACATACAAAAGTAACCAAAGTATCATTTATTTATTTACAAAAGATAAAATATACGAGCATAAAATAAACACATTTCTATGTTAATCAACAAACCCAAAAATCCAATTTATTTTACTTAATTCCAATTTAATATTAAATAATTGGAAAGCTTCATTAAATCTTAATTTAAGGATTTATTCTAGTTAATATTTAGTTCATTTCGATAAAAATATATTTTTGTCTTTTCAAATATGGAATTTTTCATCCAAAATCTTTTCAAATCATTTGTTTTGATTTTACATAATTTTTCCATATTTTTAATAATTTTATCAAGGCCCGTACAGTCGGTTTCCAATAACGGCCACCGAACTGCATCCATAGCGACCTTTTTCAAATTTGATTTGGACATAATTCCAAATATAACCATTAGATTTCAAAACTCTTATATTTATTGGAAAGCTCTTTTCGATACGAACCCAAGGTTCCGGTTTTAGGAGAATCCGAAGGTCGGATCTCCTGTTACATCAATTTGAAGTTAATGGTCGAAATTCGCAAATGGTCGTTGCGCGGCGCGTTCTATTCAGCCATTATATATAATATATATATGTTATATATTTCATCGATTTCCATTTTAATCGTATTTTATAAAATATTTATAAATTCGTTTTAAAACGACTTTACCTTCATTTTCGATTTTAAATCAAAATTGAATATTCTATATTTTTATCATATTAAAATATTAATATTTTCAAAATATTATTTTTTAAATCGCTACTTTTTGATATTCATTATAAAATGAATAAACTCGATCGATAAACCCGTTCGGGTTAAAAATGGCGTTTCTATACATAACCCGGCTTCATACTTTTATATTTTTGTGTCCGCCCAAAGATGGACATGAAAATCATAATTTTATTCTTCATTGAATACTGTTTTAAAATATTCGTTATTTAAAAATATTTTTTTATTTTAAATGTTTCTTTATTTTTGAATATTCTTTATTTAAAACATTCTAAATCGGAATGCGACTCAAGCGACTACCATATAATTTCAGTTATATGGATTTTCGTACGTCACATGTATATAACAATAATGATAAATAATCTTTAAACAATCCATTCACATACAGAGTGAAATTTACAACTGTGTGAGCATTAAAATAAATAAATAACGCTTAACACAGACTGTCAATCCATCGATTTACATATTACTAAATATTGGGACTAGTGTATGTCAAATGTCATCCCAATACCCGTGTGGGGTTTTCAAACAACAACAGTTTATATAAATAAATCATTGGTTAATAAATTTAACCAATTATAATTCGGTTTGAATTATTTTCTATTATCGCTAACGTAATAATGATACTATTTTAATCTGGCAAATTTTCTAGTATCCCTAACATAATAATGTTAATATTAATCAAATGTACATCTTCCTACTTCTCTAACATGTTAATGTTAATATTAAACAAATGAACATTTTCTACTACTATAACATGTAAATGTTAGTATTAAACAAATGAACATTTTCTATAACATGTTAAGGTTAATATTAAACAAATGAACATTTCTACTGTTAAAACATTTTATCAAACTTAAATCTTCATAGTGAATCATTTATACATTAAAAATGCGATTTTTGATGTAAACATATTCTAACCAAAGTTTAATCTTTTTAATCAATCCTTTATTACATTAAAAATGAAAATTTAACGTTAACACCTCCTTATCAAAGTGTGATCTTTTTAATCTTCCTATCTTTCATTAAAAATGTAATTTTAATTTCAAACAATGATCGTTTATATGTATACAACAAAAATGTGAATTTTTATGTTAACATATTTCTAATTCAACAAAATTTATATTTCTTTTGTAATCACAAATCTACTTAACAAAAATGTTATTTTTTGTTTTTAACTCATTTATTTTGACAAAAATGTTCATTTTGTTTCAACCATTATATTTAACAAAAATTGATATTTTTATCTCAACAATTATATTCAACGAAAATGAATATTTTTGTTTCAACTATTATATTCAACAAAAAATGAATATTTTTGTTTCAACTATTATATTCAGCAAAAAATGGATAAAAATGATTCTTCGATTTTGTAGAAAATTCTAATTCAACAAAAAGAATATTTTTATGTTGATAATTCTACCTAACGTAACATTTTCTAACAAAAATTATATTTTTAATTAACAGAACATTCTCTATGTTTCTGAGGACAAATAAAAAGAATGTTATATTTTCATAACATTTTCTATGCTCTTTAATGACAAATAAAAAGGGATATTTTATTTGCATATATTTCCATGACAAATAAAAGGAAATGTTTCTATTTGCATATAGTTAGTTCCATTTAAAAATGACAAATAAAAATGTAAATTTAATTGCGTACGAATTTCTATCTTTATCATAACAAATAAAAAGGTAAATTTATTTCCACACAAATTATCCTTAACCTAACAAATAAAATGACTACTTTTATTTGTTTACAAATTCAATGCTAACATAACACATAAGAATGATATTTTTATATTATCGATAATTTTAATTCATCATCACAAATAAAAATGATATTATTATGTTGTTGACAATTTTAATTAAACATAAAAATGTTTTTATATGAAGATTCTAGTTCAACATAAAAATGATATTTTTATGTAACAATTCTAGTTCAAAATAAAAATGATATTTTTATGTGACACAAATATAATTCAATAAAAATGATATTTTGTTTTGACACAAATATATTTAACAAAAATATAATTTTTGTTTTTAACACTTTTCTATTTAATAAATATGAATATTTTATTTTAACACTTCTCTATTCAACAAAAATGAATATTACGTTTCAAAACTTTTATATTTAACAAAAATGAATATTTTAATTCAACAAAAATGCCTTTTCTATTTCGATAACTCTAATTCAATAAAAATGAAATTTATATCTTGTCATGAAATTTTCTAATAAAATGGCATTTTTATTTAAACAAAACATCATCTAACAAATAACATTTCTAATATAATGACATTTCTAATCTAATGACATTTCTAATTCAACAAGTGGATATTTTATATACACAATAAAAATGTAATTTTTATTGTCAACATGTTTTTATTAACGAATGATTATTTTATTATGCATGAACATGCTAAGGATGACAAATTCTGGCAAACAAAAATATAATTAACGCATGAATATTTTTATTCTAAATTAAATTGGTAAAGACAATATTTTAATGAACAGCATATATTTTGATCTAATAATTCATCACAACCAAAATAAATTAATCTCAATTTTACACAACGCCTATATGTGTTTTATATAGCATGTGTATTATATATAACCATCAAAATCAATTTAAATATATATATATATATATTTCTACATACATATATATATATATTTTAAATCGAGAAATCCCACTTTGCTTTTTGTTTGAATTTTCAACATGCTTCGTTTCAGCTCTAGTCAGCTTCATGTTGTAGATCTCTTTTCTGCGAATCCAATGCTTTTTGTTTCATCAAATTCTAATTTGATTTGCATAAGATACGGTTATTTAAACATTTGATTATTGAATAATATAATTAACTTACAATAATTAATTATAATTTTACTTAACCCTCTGTATTTAACTCCCCCGTCATCTTCTTCCTCTCGTCTGTTCTGTAGCCACGCAACCTACTGTCGATTGGAATCTCCTCCCATCGCACGCAATCTGATGCGCTGAACCTCGATCAGGAACCATCATCGCCTTCGCCGTTGAACCCTCCTCTGCCGCCACAAGTGCCCCAGTGTTCAAACCCCCCTACACCCCACAAATCTTCAGGAACTGCCACCACTTTCAGTGAGAAATATGATCAGCATACACCTTTAAATCAGATCTCGTCCGTATCAAATTACAGCTCTCGCTTCGGTCTTCTATTTTTGTTTTATAGGGGTTAAATTTTATTAATTGGATATTGAGATTTTGAGGAGGATTCCTCACGAGACTTTGGCCATTCGTTAAATAGAACGACGAATGTTCAAACTAGGTCTAGGGTTTGATTTTTTTAATTCCTATTTATAATAAAATAATGTTAAATTCCTAAAACTCTTAGTTAATGCCCGTTACCCATTAACAACTCCAAATTCAACCCAACAAGAGTTGTCCCTAGCCAAATACCCCCGTTCCGAGCACAATGGGCTAGGTCCCGTCAGCCCAATTGATTTTTTCAGTCAGTTTTCTTCAATTTTAAATATAAATCATTTATTTATTTAATTTGATCATACATTTAAATTAACCGGGGCCACATACGGACTCCAAAAATTACAGAAAAATTATATCTAGCTTTTCTTTGACGATATAGTCTAAGGAAACTAATTTCGTCGAATTTGGAGACTGTTTGAAAATGGCCATTTTATGGTCGATCCAAATTGACTGAAATTGACAAAACACGTTTTCTTTTGTCACCTCACATGTTAATTCTAAAAATTATGAAAATTGGAATCTTGCAATAATTTGACATTCCGGATCCAACCAAAATGGTTTCATCGAAAACGGAGGTCGTTTGCAAAATGGCTATTTATACGGGTTATATATTATATTAAATTCTATGGCGACTATTATGAATATTCAACTGGCCATAGCTTTTGATTCCCGCTATGAAATTTCAATTTTTCTGATTCGTTGGAAAGGTATTATTAAACAAATTTAAATATTTTTTGTTTTACTGAAATTCATTTTATTTTGAATCATGTACATTTAGTCAAAGTTCAAATTCAGATTTTCAAACACCGCGCTATTTCTAACTCCTTTTATAATTAAAATAAATATATTCTTTTTAACTTTGATTTAAATAAATTTTTAATCATTATTATTTAAAATAAATTATTTTAAATGCTCAAACTCCATTTAAATTGCTAAGATAAAAAATTTAAATTGGTTCCAAAAATCTAGGTTGTTACAATCTCCCCCACTTAAAATCTTTTCTTCCTCGAAAAGGAATAGAGCTTAAAGTTGTTTAATTAACCAACTCAACTTTCATTTATATCTATATTTTTTTATTATTATTATTTCAATAACTTTATTAGTTGATTAACATTTCAAATATATATAATTTTTATATATTCAAAAATCATATTTTCTAAGATCGGATTATATATATAATCACAAATACATTAATTATGAACTTGTCACTCTCAACTCATTATAGGGCATTTCTAACCACATCTCTAACGAGTTTTCTCATTCTAGGATACTACTGATCCTATCTCTAATGAGTATTCTTTTATAGGATATTTCTAAACCTACCTCTGATGAGTCTTTTGTTCAGTTCTAACGAGTTGTACCCCAATGATTTGGATTAAACAAAGCTCGGATACCAACTGTAACGATTTGGATTTTGCTTGGACCCAATCGAACGTTAAATCGACTAAGACCGTTCAAAACCCAAATACGCTAACTTTGGGCATATAACACATCAGAACAAATAACAGAAGACTTTTATAAACATTATAATAATGTTATATCAGAGTACAAAATATATCATAGTACATCGAATATAATATAGCGGAAGATAATTTACAATAAATGTAATACAATGCAGCATAACAATAAACTAACACAGCGGAAGACTATCATGCTATGGACACAGCTTTAAGTTTCGATCTAGAATCCTACTTAATATATCTGTAAAATAAGCTACTCGATTGCCCATGTGGAAAAGAAGGCACTCGAGTTTGCAAAGTGAAACAAACTACGAGTCAGTCATGGGACTAGTATAAGAAATTTTAATTAACTTATCTAATAATAAGGCTAATCACAGGACCACGCCGCTAATGCGGAACGAGTTTACTCCATTGGATTGCCAGTGCAAGAAATAAAGTAAATCGTGAAACAACGCAATGCTTTTTAGAAAAATGAAACCATTATAAGACTCAAGTCCTATCACACAATGCAACGCAAACCGGAGGATAGATTTTACCGTATAATGGTCAAAAATGCTTGATACGATAAAACGGATTTGATATTATTATTAGTGTATATATGTTTCAAATACATTTCAATCATAATGTATCAATCATTGACGGCATAACTACCATATACTATGTCACCATACTAGTTATACAATCAAAACCGTATGGTGTCGTATTGGAAGTTGGATTTCCATCATGAACCAAGGCAATGGATTGTCCTTACCAAATTTGAGACTCTCTGGCCCGAGCCTCAGGATTCAGCCGCAAGTGCACATGGAAGCCACAGGGTAGGTCCACAAAATATTAGTGGATTATAACTCCTAAACAATACATTTCTCCGCCCTATAGGGCGTAAATAGAGCCACTAGGGGATCAATATCTGAGGTGCCTCGCAATCCATCATCCACATAAGTAAAGATGTCTGGGCTTGTAAAACCCTAACACCACTTGAAACGACCCAAACTTCCTAGTAAAGGAAAGGCTGGATTGCTTTGAGAACAACACACATCAGAACACAAACTGAAGAACATTTTATTGCTGATTCCAACATTCACATCAGAGTACAAGAATATAACTGAGTATGAATTTATTACACAATAGAAATACAATGATATCAGAGATTTAAATTACAGTTAAATAGCAGTGGAAAAATAATACAAATATACAACTTAAAGGAATACACGGATACAGGGCTTTCCGAATACCGCTTCAGCTGTAAACCAGGATCCTGTAAATATATCTGCAAAAAGCTACTCGACTGCACGTGTGGAAAGTATGGGCACCCGAGTTTGCCAGTGAAACAAAATACAGGTCAGTCATGGGACTGGTATGAGAAATCTTAACTTAGCTATCTAATAATAAGGCTAATCACAGGACCACGCCGCTACCGCGGAACGGGTTTACTCCCTTTGGATTGCCAGTGCATAAAATAAAGTAAAACGTTAAACAACGCAATACTTTTTAGAAAAAATGAAACCATTATAAGACCCTAGTCCCACCACACAATGCAACGCAAACCGGAGGATAGGGTTTTACCTTATAATGGTCAAAAGATGCTTGATACGATAAAACGGATTTAATATTAGTGTGTATATGTTCTACTAATAACATTTCAATCATAATGTATCAATCATAGACGGCATGGGTACCATATATCATGTCGCCATACTAGTTCTACAATCAAAACTGCAAGGTCGTATTAGAAATTGGATTTCCATCATGAGTCGAGGCTAGGGGCAAGCTCCTCTCTGATACGAGACACTCTAGCAAATGCCTCAGGATCCCCCGCAGTGAACCCTTGGATCTTCAGAGCCGGTCCCCGCCTATGGGCAGTGGATTGGTTATGCAGGAACACACGTTTCCCGGTTCCTTTGAACCTATAATATGACCACTATCGGCCTATAAAAATCCGAGGCGCCTCAAAATCCATCATCCACACAAGTAAATGCCAGGCTGTGTTAAAGCACTGAAACTACCACTAGCTAGAAAGAAACGTGTGCAGTCCCTGCAGTCCATATCCCGTTTTTGAATCATACCGGGGTGTGAGGCTCGCGAAGTCACGACATACACAAAGCTATGCCGTAATGGGCTATGCATTGATCATCCCACAAGGCCCTGCTTTTCAACAAAAGCCTTGATCATTTGCATCTTGGCGTGCCACATTGACAATTCACGCTATGCGATCAATCACTATTAATATATACCAGGGTGTTAAGTAGAGGATAAATCCTTTACCACCAAACAGACATACATTAACTGGAATCGATTTAATTCACACGTAACGAAATCCAATGTCAGACACGCATCCATTTATTAGCTTACGCTCTGGGTCTGAGCGAAAACCAAATCCGAACAATCAACAATAGTCCGGACGGCTACCACCGAAGCCACTTCAAGGTAGCTACTCCCATCAGGGTCTCTGTAGTAACACATCCATTCGATGTGGAGATCGTCGGTCTTCAACACTGTCTTCATCTTCGACTCTTCATCGTCGTAGTAATTATTCGGAATGGGTTAAACCCGGTCTTTCCGAATAACTAGCGTATTTTTATAATTAAAAATCAAGTACTGTAAAACACATCCAACGTCTCATTCCAATTCAGAATATCCTTTTAAATAAAATATTCACATTATGCTATCAAAGATAAATTCTTCGAATTTATTCTTAAATCTTTCTTTTAAAGATTTATTAAAACAGCAATTTGGTTTTAAATATCAAAAATCATTATTCAATGATTATTTAAATTTAAGAGATTAATCTTACCTTTAACTGGGTTAAAGAACTAATGTCATTTAAAACATAGTTCACGATAAACCCAAAATCATCTTCCATAAAATATGGAATCTTCACAGAAATCAAATCAATATATAATCATTATAAATTTCTGTATCCGACCAATAATATAAATGGAATAACGGCAAAGCCTCTTAAATTCCATATGTAGTATCAGTCTTCTTTTACAGAAGCTTATCTCGGTTATAATTAATTCAAATTCTATTCAATTCCAATTTAATATATTAAATTGGAAAACTTTGCTTTTGGAAAATTCCCATTTAAATCTTAATAAAAGATTTATAAGTTCCAAATCATATTTTCATTGTCAGTTGGGTTAAAGAACACATGTCACTTAAAAACAAGGTTCACAATAAACCCAACTCACATTTCATCTTATTCCAATTACTAAATATAATTGAAAACTTTAATAATCTAAATTAAAAGATTATTCTTTTCTCGACTGGGTTTAAGAAAGGTGTTATTGAAGACACCGTTCACGACAAACCCAAATTCAGTTTATTCAATTAAATTTTCAATTAAATATTACCAAATTGGAAAACTTCATTAAATCTAAATTTAATGAATTATTCTAGTTAATAACTAGTTCATTTCAATAAAAATATATTTTTCTAAAATATTCCTTTTCTAGAATATTCTTTATTGGAATATGACCCAATCAACAAGCATATATTGCATGTAATCAACAATCACGATAAATAATTATCACACATCCAAATAACAACCAGAGTGGATTCTACACTAAACATTGGGACTAGTGTAGATCAATATCATCCCAACACCCGTGTGGGGTTTCATTCAACAAACAAATAATAAATTATTTGTGCACTTGGGCGATGTGTAAAAATTATCGACCCAATCACATAAACATGTCGGATGACTTATAAATGGAAGTGTAGCATTCAGTTTGAATATACTAAACATTATATTTAACACATCAAACATTTCAACATCACTGACAAACATCTCAATTCTTTTTATTATGAACAAATGACAATAAAAATCTAGTCTTTTATTCCTATTTCTTTTTATTGTTGACAAATGACAATAAAAATCTTAACTTTTATTTCAATCCTTTTTATTGTTAACAAATGACAATAAAATCTAAAGTCTTATTTATTTACCAAAATGTATCTTTTTGGTCTCATTCATTTTTAATGACAAAATGAATATTTTACTTCATTCTTTTGAAAATGACAAAAATGTCTCTTATATTCTAATTCTTGTAAAGTGACAAAAATTGTAATTTTTGTATAATTCCTTTTAATGTAAAAAATATGATAATTTTTTCAAATTCCTTTCAATGGAACAAAATACGATAATTTTGTCTAATCTTTTCAATGTAACGAAATATGATAATTTTGTTTAACTCTTTTTAATGCAACAAAATATGTTTATTTTTGTTTAATCCTTTTCAATATATACAAATGTTCATTTTTATTTAATCCTTTTTAATATATACAAATGTTCATCTTTATTCGCTAATCAAGTTTTGGAAAAAATGTTATTCATATTCACTAATCAAATTTTGACAAAAAATGCAATTCTTATTCACTAATCAAATTATGACAAAAAATGTTATTCTTATTCACTAATCAAATTATGACAAAAAATGTTATTCTTATTCACTAATCAAATTATGACAAAAATGTTATTCTTATTCACTAATCAAATTATGACAAAAAATGTTATTCTTATTCACTAATCAAATTATGACAAAAATGTTATTCTTATGTCTAGTGTAACATTTTATAACAAAGTGTTAATTTCATTCAAATGTGACATTTTTCTAAAAATGATATTTTATTCTAATGTATATTTTACACTAAAAATGAGATTTTAATCCTATCGAACATTTTCTACAAAAATGTGATATTTTATTCTAATGAACATTTTCAGACAAAAATGTGATTTTTAATCCTATCGAACATTTTCTACAAAAATGTGATATTTTATTCTAATGAACATTTTCAGACAAAAATGTGATTTTTTTAATCTATGTAAACATTTTCTACAAAAATGTGATATTTTATTCTAATGAACATTTTCAGACAAAAATGTGATTTTTTAATCTATGTAAACATTTTCTACAAAAATGTGATATTTTATTCTAATGAACATTTTCAGACAAAAATTTGATTTTTAATCTATGTAAACATTTTAACCAAAAATGATGTTTTATTCTATGCATCCATTTTAACCAAAATGCTGATTTTATTCTATTCTTCATTTTCTAGCAAAAATGTACTTTTTATTCTAATAACTATTGTTAACACAAAAATGGAATTTTTGTTTCACTAATCATGTTTAACACAAAAAAGAAATTTCATTTCACTAATCATGTTTTTGACACAAAATGTTATTTTTATATAATCATTATTAAATGACAAAAATGTTTTTTTTTCTTTTTTTTTCCATTCTTTTTAAATGACAAGAATGTCCTTTTTATTTTAATTTACGTTTCCTAACAGAAATGTACTTTTAATCTTAATATTCATTTTCTAGCCAAAAATGTACTCTTTATTCTAATTTCAAATAAAAGGGTGTTTTATATGTAAACATTTTTCTATGCATCCCATAACAAATAAGAAAGGCTATTTTTTTTATTGTTTACAAATTCAATGTAAATTTTGACAAGTAAAAATGACGATGAAATTATGTCTCTTTTCATTTCAACTAAATGACGATGAAATTATGTCACTTTTTATTTTAACTAAATGACGATGAAATTATGTCACTATTTATTTTAACTAAATGACGATGAAATTATGTCTCTTTTTATTTCAACTAAATAACGATGAAATTATGTTAACATTCCATCCAAATGATAATTCTATGATGTTTACATTTCATATAACGAAAATGGTCTTTTTATTTTGATAACCTTTTATACAACAAAAATGAACTTTTTGTTTTGATAACTTTTTATTTCAATCTTTTATGACAATAAAAATGTCATTTAGAAGCTCGTCTTTTAGTTGAAACTATAATGACGCTTAAAATATGTTTCATGTTCATGCATCAAATAAAGACGATATCTTTATTATAAAAACGAATCAATACTAATGGATCTATCAATATGAACGTCGCAATCAACACCAACAACAAACAAGAAATTTCTATCACAATACCACAAATCTAATATCATTACATACATACATACATCGATTTCCAACAGCAAATAAATAATTAAATTTTTATAAATTATTAAAAACAGAAATCTCACCGATGGGTTTGAATTTTTCAAAAATTGTAGAAAGCTCCATTTTAGATCTGGTCTATTTCGTTGTGTAGATCTTGTCAATGTGGTTCTAACGGATTCAGTCTCGCCAATTTCTGATAAGATTTGAATGAGATAACGGTTTTAACCTTTGGACATTTTAAAAAGTGATTAACTAAATTAATTTGGCCACTTAAACCTTAATTAAGTCACGTAAGTCTTCTCCCTTCTTCGTTGAATTTCCAGTACACTGAAACCCAATATCGACCGCCAACTCCTCACTTGCGCACGCCGTACGAGGCATCAGACCTCGATCCGAGACCACCACACTGACCACCATCGAGCCGCCATCCATCTCCCAGAAGGACATCTAGTTCGCACGCCATTCGGTGCTGGAAAACGAGATAGGATGCGGCCAATCTTCAGCGGCGAATTTGAAATTGAAGATCCTTTTCTTTTCCTTTTGAGAATGAGGATGGACCAAATTTAAGGGGAAGAGGAAGAAGATGTAAAATTTGTAGAAGACAGGTTGCGGTTTGGAATATTTGTTTAATTTTTTTTTTTAGGAGAGACTAATAAACTTCAGGAAAGAGTAGAAAGAGAAGAAGGAAAATGGAGGAATGAATGCATAGAAAGGAAGGGGAAAAGATGTAGGGGTTTGGGAAAAATGAATGAAGAATGGATAAGAATGGTAGAATAAACAGCAGGTAATACGAAACGTATGGAAGTGAATGGACAAAAGTGGCATAAATGGCATATTAATATATACCTTTTTCTTTTTGTAAATATTTACATATATTTAAATGAAAGAAATAGAAATGATGCATGACTTAGAAACATAAGTGTGAACAATTAATGTGCACAA
The DNA here is from genome assembly GCA_030737875.1 of Allium sativum. Classification (NCBI taxonomy): domain Eukaryota; kingdom Viridiplantae; phylum Streptophyta; class Magnoliopsida; order Asparagales; family Amaryllidaceae; genus Allium; species Allium sativum. The sequence goes on along the minus strand of CM060923.1, from coordinate 477,208,177 downwards.
ATGAATTTATGCATGCATTTTGTAAATGGGAAGTAAAGAATGCAAAAATGTGCCCATTTATCCATATGTTGTATGTTACAAAGGAAATGAATTAGTTGAGGTGGCGATTTATTTCCTATTTCTGATTCCTTAAATTCCCTTTGATTACATGCTATAATGGCATATTTATAAACAGTAACTAATGAGCATATATAATGGCCTTTAATAATAAGTCACTGATTTGCAATTTGTAAATAATTCATTTCCATAATTCCATTTGTCCTTATTCATTAGAAATTTCAAATTCAAATCTACTTTTTCATTACACACATTATTTGCATTAAATTGTAACTTTTTAAGGATTCAATTCTCATTTATTGATCTTTAATCCACAATTACAATTCTCTATTTCCTATTAATTACAATATTTATTCACATATGTATATGACTATTAAAGTAGATATATTTATTTATAAATGCATTGTTGGCATTTGCACTTTGCACCTACAGTTTCCTCATCTTGAATATACCTCAATCATTTAAATTAGCACATACTAATTTTAGCTCAAACAATATGAGATAAGTGGTGAAGTTTATGGTTTTATGTGATGCTATAAAGACAATACTGGATTTTTTTTATTTTAATTTTATTAAAGCAATGAATGCATTCCATTTTTATGCTTGATTACAATTTAAAATTATTCCTACATGCATGTAATTTAAGAAATTTAATCATACGCATAGCTAATTTGTACTTCTTTCCCCCACAATTAAGGATTGGTTAGGAAACAACCAAGAAATTGATTGCCTATTATTTGTGCTTTCAAAAGGAACCTTCAATTATGTGTTCAAGATATTTTTATAAAAAGAATATGGTGCATGCTCTTTTTTCATCCAAACGATTATCTTCATGCTTAAGAAATGAGAGCGTCTTTAAAGACACAAATTAAATATATAGTTTGACACAACAATCTTGGAATATCCTTATGGTTTAAGATTTGTAAATAACTTTTTACAGAAAACCAAATCGAAGAAAAAAAAATTACAATCTAAAATTTTACATTCCATCTTTACATAATCAAAATGTTTCCAATAGCACCCAATTATTGAGTGTATATTTTTGTAGATTGATTTCCGAAAGTTGAATCTATAATGCATCAATCAACATGCAATTGCTTATTCTACCCATTCAATCAAAGTTCAAATTCAAATTTCCAAACTGTAGCGCTGTTTTAAACTCCTTTTATAATTAAATTAAATCTACTCGTTTTAAAATAAATTTTTTAGTCGTTATTATTTAAAATATTAAAAATCTATTAAAATTTTTAAAAATAAAAATTTTAAATTGGCCCTAAAATTCCGGGTTGTTACAATCTCCCCCACTTAAAATCTTTTCGTCCTCGAAAAGGAACGTAGCTAAAAGTTGTTTAATTAACTAACTTAACTTCCATTTTTTTTACTTTTATTGGTTTCAATAATTTTATTATCATTCCAATAATTTTATTAGCTAAACTAATAATCAAACATCACAACCAGCAATCAATTAGGTGATTAATTTTAAAAATATATATAACTTTTATATATAGTCAAAAATCATATTCTTAGTGCAAATCACAGTAATATATTCTAAGTGTTGGTTCTCATACTAGTCAATGGAAATATATAGAAATCCCACTTTCGAGACTCGAACATAAACTCTGATGACGCTAGCAATCATCAGAATCATCTCCGGGCGACTAGAGTGTGATTCTATATCTATCCAGTATATTAAAATTTCGAATATCCATTAATTACTCGTATATCCGAAATCTTTATATACTCGATTGTCCACATTAAAATATAATAATATACTCAAATACGTATTTTTAGATAAAATTTCCCAAAACTAAATTTGTTTTCATTTTTATTTTAAAGAAAATAATACTCTTCACACTCGTTCTAGGATACTACTGATCCAATCTCTAACGAGTCATTCTCATTGGATATTACTAATCCAATCTCTGATGAATTCTTTTTGTAATGATCCGCATTGGCAGAGGTATTATGATTAATTTATTTTATTATATAAGTGGTGGTTTAGTGAATTAAATGGTCGTGGAATAAAATAATGGTGAATATTTAATTTAAATAATAAATTAAATAATATATTTAATTCTGAAATAATCAGAATTGGCAGAAATGGCGATATGGTGTGAACCGGATCATCTGTGATATTTAAATCAGCATGGAATTGAATTTGAATAACGAATATATTATATAAACGACAGTTTGAATAGGGAATTATAATATAATTAAAACCGAGCTCGAAATGGCGCTGCAGTTCGTAAATTGGCAATTCGAACTTCAACTGAATGTACAGGATTCATTTTAAGCCGGATTTCTGTGAAACAAGAAACGTGTAGAGCTGGTGGAGTATATCTTTCTAGTGGAAGAGAAAAATCAGGATTTCATTGTGTAGATTTTGATTTATGTCCAAATCAAATTTTAGAATAGTCGCTATAGAATCGTTTATCGACCGTATTGGTTTAGTCGATATAACTAGTTATCGGATTCGAATTTGAACAAGGTTCTTTTGGGATAGTGATAATTTAATTTTTAGAATTTTACTGTAATTTTTAATTAATTTAATAAACGACTTTTTATTTGAAGTATTTCGCACCTTGAAATCAACATTTTGAAGTTTCAAAATATGAGTCCACCTACCGGTATTTTTGTATTTTTGGGATCGTGGCATCTCGCTCGACACTACTGTATTTTTATTTTTGTCCATAGAAGTCAATAAAAAAAAGTTCTTTATAACGATACCGCCCTAATGTTAAATATATCAGTATCTTCCAATATATGAAAGTGTTGCGATATATGCCAGATCAACCTGTGTCACTATCAGATAAGAATCAAGGGGTTTAACACCACAATTGCAATAAAACATGTCCTTGCATATTAATACAGTACGTGGCCCATTTAGTATATTGTGTGGCTGTTCTTCATACATGGAGGCAATCCATGTTCGTACAAGCGTTGGGTCCTAGTGCCTTGTTGGCTGAATTCAGTGCCATGTCAAAGGAAATCAAAATGTGGAAGCTTATTAAACTATATACAAACCTTTGGCCTAACAGGAAACCACGTATTCAAATTAAACTCTTGTAAATAATCTCCATCCTTAGCTGAACCATCGTTTTTCATTTTGAGTCAACGAAACCATTTGAAGCCGCCACTAGAGGACTTGCTCAAACCAAGATCGTGCCTCTCAAAAATTCAAAGAAAGGGAGATAAAATTACTAAAATGAAAATAACTATGTATTTCGATGTCTGCTAAGATTCCGTTCGTCCTCATCTGGTTGTTTTTAGGTTCGAACCATTTCTAGTTCGATGGTTGTTTTCAGCGCAGTTCTAGGGTTGAGGCAAATGGGGTCGTTGAGGCTATAATACGTATTATGGTGGTTAGCTTTGGATTGGTGAGATCGAGTGGAGTGATTTGTGAGAGTTTGGTTCAATTTGAGGTCAACAATGTTCGGTACTGTTGCTGTTCTTGCGCGTTGGATGATGGGAGTCGCGACCGTGTAAACCAGTTCGAACTGAGTGAAATTGGGATGGAGAGATAGAGTTTTGATGAGGATTATCATGGTAATTTTAGTTTGATTTTATGATTAAAGAAGGAGGAGGTAAGGGGAAGAGAAGAACGGCGGTTTGGGAGGTTACCTGGAGCACGGCAGTTTGATTTGGGGGAAGAAGAAATGTCGGGTCTGGTAGTTGGGTGGGTAATGGGCCAATGAATGATGGTAAGGCCCAGTAAAATATATTCAAGTTTTATTTAAAAGAAAATAGTGTATTTACTTAACAAATCATAACTTCTTCATACATGATCGGAATTGGACAAAACTGGATCCGATGGGATCGTATGGACAAACACTACCCAATGAAGCTGACTAGATGTGGATTGGGGCTCGTATGAATTTATAGCGAAATAAATTGTCCGTCGAAATCAAATAACGCAAACCGATTTATTCAACGGTTAACGCGCCAAAGTGAGTAAATCTCACCAACTCTGAACAGTTTATAATTTCATGTTGTATTTTTAGAACTGTTAGATATTGGATGTTTGACTGTATGTTGACTGTTTGATTGAACTGCTAGTCAGTTAGTTAAATTTTCTATATTGATCCTGTTTAACAGAATATATCATATGGAACTGAAAAGTGATGTTATCTATATTGTTTAAGATCTGTGATGCAGGGAAACAGGTTGGAGGAATCCGACTGGATTCCTCAACATTTATTTTACTATTTTTCACATATTGTGATATATGATGTGATATATAATCTGCTGTCGGTTATATGTGTTGGGACGACACTGATCATCGTGATTGATATGTTGAATACCATAACATACCGAATGTTGATAAAGGAATATTTTCAAAGTGTATTTTGAAAATGAATTACTTATATAAAATCGATGGATTTTATATAGAAAAGGAAAAGGATTTTTATAAAAGAAATATTTATAAAATAAAAGGATAAGTTAGAATAAAAGGAAATCATTTGTAAAGTGAAGAACCGTTACTAAAAGTAAATCTTTATAAATGAATAGTTTATTCGAAAAGAAGTTAATCGATGTTAGTTAATCGATTAGAGTTAAAGTAAAAGGAGTTAATCGATGTTAGTTTAATCGATTAAAGTTAAAGTAAAAGGAGTTAATCGATGTTAGTTTAATCGATTAAAGTTAAAGTAAAAGGAGCTAATCGATGTTAGTTTGATCGATTAGAGTTAAAGCAAAGGAGTTAATCGATGTTAGTTAAACGATTAGAGTTAAAGCAAAGGGGTTAATCGAATATAGTTTATTCGAATAGAAGCAAATGAGTTAATCGAATAAAGTTTATTCAAATAGAAAGTAAAAGGAGTTAATCGAATATAGTTTATTCGAATAGAAGCAAACGAGTTAATCGAATATAGTTTATTCAAATAGAAAGTAAAAGGAGTTAATCGAATATAGTTTATTCGAATAGAAGCAAACGAGTTAATCGAATATAGTTTATTCGAATAGAAGCAAACGAGTTAATCGAATATGGTTTATTCAAATAGAAAGTAAAAGGAGTTAATCGAATATAGTTTATTCGAATAGAAGCAAACGAGTTAATCGAATATAGTTTATTCAAATAGAAAGTAAAAGGAGTTAATCGAATATAGTTTATTCGAATAGAAGCAAACGATTTAATCGAATATAGTTTATTCGAAGAAAGAAAAAGGAGTTAAATCGAATAAGTTATTCGAAAGGAGTTAAATCGAATAAGTTATTCGAAAGGAGTTAAATAGAATAAGTGAAATGAGTAAATCAATAGCGTTAGTAAAATAGAGTTCATCCAATAGTGTTATTCCAATAGAGTTAATTGATAAGGGTTAATCGAATAGAGTTAAGTGAAAAGAGTCAATCGAATATAGCTATTCGAAGGAGGGTCAAGTAAGGAAGTTAGTAAAGGGATATAAAGTGAACTTTTCCTATTTTAAAGTTAGAAACGTTGTTCAGTTAAGGTCTGAGAGGTAGTTCTACCCCAACTTGATTGACTCCATTTTTAACTAAGGAATAGTTAAGGTTCGACAGTAAAGGAAATGGTTTGGGTTGGCATCGCGATGGTTTGTTTAAACATCTGTCTAAGTCCAATGAAGAAGCTTTGGAAATGTTTTCCAAATAAGAAACCAGAAATGTTTTCTAATAAAGAAAACAAGAAATGGAAATGTTTTCCAAATAGGGAAACAGGAGATAAGTAGATTAATGAACTAAGGAGATGAATGTTAAATGATGCTGATAGACATAATTTCCATTTGGGAATAATATCGTTGTTTGCACACTTGTTTTTATTCGATAGTTAAATCACAGACTATCGAAGTTTTGACCATTTTAACGTTGTTAATATGGAGAGACCGGTTGGATTATTATCCAAAGAACCACTCTGTATTGGCATAAGCGTTGCGAATCATATATGCCAAAGGAAATGGAAGACGGAGTTATGCAAGGGCTATCCTGTTTACAGAGTTGTAATGACCCGCATTGGCAGGGGTATTATGATTAATTTATTTAATTATATTAATGGTGATTAATGAACTTAATAGTCATGGAAATTAATAATGATGAGTATTTAATTTAAATAATAATTAAATAATATATTTAATTCTGAAATAATCAAAAATTGGCTGAAATGGCGATATGGTGTGAACTGGATCATCTGTGATATTTAATTCAGATTGGGATTGAATTTGAATAACGAATATATTCAGTCGTCGACAGTTGAACGTATAGTTTATAATATAATTATAAACGAGCTCGAAATGGCGCTGAAGTTCGTAAATTGGCAATTTGAATTTCAACTGAGTGTACAGGATTCGTTTTAAGCCGGATTTCTGTGAAACAAGAAACGTGTGGAGCTGGTGGAGTATATCTTTCTAGTGGAAGAGAAAAATTGGGATTTCGTCGTGTAAATTTTGATTTACGTCCAAATCAAATTTTAAAATAGTCGCTATAGAATCCTTTATCGACCGTATCGTTTTATTCGATATAACTAGAGATCGGGTTTGAATTTAGACAAGGTTCTTTTGGGACATAGTGATAATTTAATTTTTAGAATTTTACTGTAATTTTTAATTAATTTAATAAGCGACTTTTTATTTGAAGTATTTCGCACCCTGAAATCAACATTTTGAAGTTTCAAAATATGAGTCCACCCACCGGTATTATTATATTTTTGGGATCATGACACCTCGTTGGACACAACCGTAATTTTTTCTGTCTGTAGCAGTTTGTATATGAGTGGAGTTTACGAAATGGATACGTATACTTTCTTAAACAATTTAAAACAAACCGTTGGCTCTTCTTAAGACCACGTATATATCGTGAAGTCCACAATAAACCACGTCTACAAAATATAACCTTATAAAAGCACTAACCCACCTTTCTAAACCTAAACTAAGGCCCGTTCACCAATTGTTTCAGCCGCCAGCAAATTGTTCCCAAACAAGAGAAATCAAAATATATTCCCTTAAATCTCAAAACAAATATCTTTGAATTCTTCTTTGGATTCTCTTCTTGTTGATATGAATTTTGCTGCGCTCGATTTCTTCTCTGTTCCCCGTCCATTTCGAGCGTGAGACTAGGGTTAAATGGATCAGAGTTTTGATGGTTTAATCCACGAATTTGTGGTGATAATTGGGATTAGGAGGTTGAATAGAGTTTGTATTCAAAGTTTTAGTGGAAACCGTGATGTAAAAGTTCGATCATTTTCTGGGTAGACAGCGTATTGCTGTGAAGGTCACGAATGACATGAAGGGTGCGAGTTACTCTAAAGTAGAATGAAACCGTAGAGATTTTGATAAGCAAGTATATGGATGTTGTTTGAGAGTAAATCGTGAAGTAGGAAGGGGGTAGTGCGATTCGAAGTGGTACGCAATGGTGAGAAAAGGAGCAGGTTTCGGAGTTAGCAGTAATGGGAGGAGACCAAATGTAGAAGGCGCGTGAAGCAAGGTTCTGACGGTATGGATTTCAACAGTGAGATTCAAGGGTTTTGTTTTGGTTATGTTGGGGGAGTACTGCTGAAGTTTGGATGTGGTGTATGTTCATCACAGTGAAGTTACTGGGGGAGGACTGGTTGGTTTGAGTTCGGGAATGGCTGGAGAATGGAAGTGCGGCAGCGGAGTCAGAGTGTTGATGGGATGATCGTGTATGAAGTGACGGGGATTCATGGAGTAAAAGGGATTGTTGAAACATGGGGAAGGCTTGGAAATTTCATGATAAAAATGGTGTGATGTTTATTCAATGTAAACGTGAAGCTGAAAGGGGGAAACTGTTTGCCTGGGTGGTCTTGTGCGTGAGGGTGGAGTGTAGAAATGGTGGGAGGTTGAAATGTTGGTGAGCAGGAAGTGTTCACGTTGAAGAGGGAGTTGAAAATAACTGGAGCATATGTTTTCATGATTCGGGGAGAAGAGGGTGAGCAACCTCTTTAAATCATAGGTTAAATGTTAATCTTGATTTAGGATTTTTAATTAGTTATTTATATAAGTAATGACCAATTCTTATATTCAAACTTAAAGTGAATAACTATGTCGAACGTTATTTGAATTGCATGACCTGGATCCGATAGGATCGTGTGGACGGGAACAACAACATGGATCGGTTCAGAATGAATTGGAGCTCGTCTAGAATTTATTACAAAATAAATTGTAGGATCAGAATCATCGATCGTAAATCGTTGGTTAACGATTACGGACAATGTGAGTAAATCTCACTAACTCTGAACAGTTTATAATTTCATGTTGTATTTTTAGAACTGTTAGAAATTGTCTGATTTACTGTATGTTGACTGTTTGATTGAACTGCTAGTCAATTAGTTGAATTCCTATATTGATTTTGTTTGGAATATATCATATGGAATTGAAAGTGATGTTATCTATATTGTTTAACATCTGTGATGCAGGGAAACAGGTTGGAGGAATCCAACTGGATTCCTCAACATTTATTTTACTGTTTTTCATATATTGTGATATATGATATGTTATATAATCTATTATGGATTATGGGTGTTGGAATGATGTTGATCATTGTTATTCGATATTTTAAATATCATAAAAGACCCTGGGATGTAAAAAGAATTATTTCAATGTATATTGAAATAAAGGGAGTTTATAAAATCAACAGATTTTATAAAAGGAAATATTTCGAAAGTAAATAAAAAGGGAAAAATGTTTTTAAAACGATAGAGTTTTATAAAAGGGAAATCATTTGTAAAGTGAAGAACTGTTGCTAAAAGTAATCTTTATAAATGAATAGTTTATTCGAATAAAGTAAAAGAAGTTAATCGATGTTAGTTTAATCGATTAGAGGATAAAGTTAAAGAAGTTAATCTATGTTAGTTTAATCGATTAGAGGATAAAGTAAAAGAAGTTAATCGATGTTAGTTAATCGATTAGAGATAAAGTAAAAGAAGTTAATCGATGTTAGTTAATCGATTAGAGATAAAGTAAAAGAAGTTAATCGATGTTAGTTAATCGATTAGAGATAAAGTAAAAGGAGCTAATCGATGTTAGAGAAATCGATTAGAGTTAAAGCAGGGGAGTTAATCGATGTTAGTTAATCGATTAGAGTAAAAGTTAAAAGGAGTTAATCGATATTAGAGAAATCGATTAGATTTATAGAATAAAGGGGCTAATCGGTGTTAGTTAAATCGATTAGAGAATAGAAAGTAAAGTGAGTTAATCGAGTATAGTATATTCGAATAGAAGCAAATGAGTTAATCGAATATAGTTTATTCGAAGAAAGAAAAAGTTGTTATCGAATTTAGTTTATTCGAAAGGAGTTAAGTGACATGAGTAAATCAATAGCGTTAGTTAAATAGAGTTAATCAAATAGTGTTAATTCGAACGAGTAAATCGATGTTAGTTAATCGAATAGAGTTAAGTAAAATGAGTTAATCGAATATAGTTATTCGAAGGAGGGTTAAGTAAGGAAGTTAGTAAAAGGAGTTATAAAGTGAACTTTGCCTATTTCAAAGTTAGAAATGTTGTTCATTTAAGGTCTGAGATGTAGTTCTACCCCAACTTGATTGGCTTCGTTTTTAACTAGGGAATAGTTAAGGTTTGGCAGTAAAGGAAATGGTTTGAGTTGGCATAGCGATGTTTGTTTAAACATCTGTCTAAGTCCAATGAAGAGGCTTTGGAAATGTTTTCCAAATAAGAAACCAGAAATGTTTTCTAATGAAGAAGACAAGAAATGGAAATGTTTTCCATTGTAAATAACGTATATTTTCCAAATCTAGAAAATAAGAAATATTGAATATAGGGAAATAGGAGATGAAAAGTGAACTAAGGAGATAAATGTTGAATGATGTTTGATTGATATAAATTTCCATTTGGAAATAATATCGTTGGTTGCACACCTGTTTTTATTCGATAGTTAAACCACAGACTATCGAAGTTTTGACCATTTTAACGTTGTTAATATGGAGAGACCGGTTGGATTATTATCCAAAGAACCACTCTGTATTGGCATAAGCGTTGCGAATCATATATGCCAAAGGAAATTGAAGACGGAGTTATGCAAGGGCTATCCTGTTTACATAATAGTGCCTTCGGTTCATCCTGTTCCGGGATGACTTGTATGGACGGATGTCTGACAGAGTATTTCCAGACGATCACGTATATTGATTTCTCCAACTGTACCAAGAGTGGAAGCAGAGAAGGAAACTTCTCTTAGCTAACACATAACGTATGGTTGAGGACGTCAATCGGTGATTTGATGGATTTGACGATGTAGCATTCAAAGTGAATCTGGTATGATGATAAAGCGTAGCTTCTAGCCTCACATCCGATAAATGACAGAAATCGGGCAGGCAGCATGGCTAAGTCGGTCGCACCGAAGTAGGGTATATAATCACCTGATCTAGTGTTTCATTTACTTCTAAAAATCTATTGTTGATGCTGTCCCATTCGGGAAACAGTTGTTGATCCCAACCGTTGGTGATATACATTCGATACGCTCAAGCGAAATGAGTGGTCGGTCATGTGTGGCCGGGTTGCAAGATGTTCTTGTTGAACCCAGTGTATTCCTCTTTAGAGGTACACAAGCGAAAGGTGGTTCCATACCTTGTCATAGTTGGAAATCCATTACCCAATACGTGCTTGCGGTTTTGATTGTATACTATATATGTAGAACGTGAGATGAAAGCGTTTCTACTAGATGATTATATATATACTGTGGTTGATAGACATTATTATAATATCAAAAGGTTTTTGATATAAAAGATATTTTGGATTCTCATAAGGGAAAAACCCGTTCCATTATGCGGCATGGTCTTATGAGATATTGTTTACTTGTTCGAACTGTTTTTAAACTGTTTTACTCATACCAGTCCCATGACTGACCCGGAGTTTATTTTTTTGTCTTCCCTAAACTCTTGGGTGCCTATATTTGTACGGGCAGTCAAGTAGTCAGGATTTAACAGATACACTTGAAGAGTTGGAGCAGGAGGCTTCAGGATCATATAGCTATAGTTATTTCCGCTGTGTTGTAAGTGATGTACTTTAATATTGATGTATATTCATTTACAGATGTATATTTCAAGTTATGTTATATATATTATATGTTATTCGTTCCGCTGTGAGATTCGTGTTACTCTGATGTTGTGTTCTTCTTCTTCTTCTATTCTAAGTTTCTATCTTATCTTTCCTCACCCTCTAATTTCTTTCACTAATCACCAGGATTTTTCGGATGTTTTGGTAAGTGTCGTACCTTTATAATGTATTGTATACATATAATGATTTATTTCAAGGATATGTTATCTATTATATGTTATTCGTTCCGCTGTGAGATTCGTGTTACTCTGATGTTGTGTTCTTCTTCTTCTTCTATTCTAAGTTTCTATCTTATCTTTCCTCACCCTCTAATTTCTTTCACTAATTACCAGGATTTTTCGATGTTTTGGTTATCGACATCGAGTTTATGTCGATAACCAAAGTCGCCGAAAATGCGAGTCATTACAGTTTAGAAAATAAAGGAAGGCGATACTCAGAAATGTTTTCCAAATAACATAAAAGGCCAATATGGTTATTGAAAATATTTGGTTAACAAATATTGATAAAGAAATAGAGAAGTGATTTAACTAATGGAATATCGATTATGGGCTCAGTTGAATTTCAAAAAGGAAAATTTGATTTTTAAAAAGAGTAAACTGTTTGAAAACCCCCAGGGAAAGACTGTTTGAATTAAAAACAAATTTAATAGAAATTTGTGAAAGCGGATTTGAATTAAAGTAAAGTCGGTTAGGTGGTAACTGAAGTTGAAATGAAATCGAATAAGATTGGATTTGTGAAATTAGAATCCGAAATGGTATTGGATTTGGGGAGTCAAAGAATTGAAAATCAAGAATTGAACTTGAGTTTGAGATGAAAATTTGGCTTGGTAAAAGCGAATGGTTGTGTTGGAGATAAAAGTAATTTCAGAATTTGTTTGGAATAACATTGGTATATGCTGAGTGATAGCATATGGAAGTGATAGAGTTGGTATGCCGACAAAAAAAGTACAAGTTTATATTTCATATGACATAAGATTTATGAGCCGAATTGGCAAGCCGCTTGGCTGTTTGATTTTCTTTTGGGATGGAGATGGCCCAAAGAGGCGAGTTGGTGTTTGACCTATTGACCAGTAAAAAGGAGATGTTGGCGAAATTTTTCGAAAAAGTTAAGGCGTTAGAAAATTTTCAGGATTTTTGAAAATTTTCGATGATAAGAATTAATTAATAATTTAATCAAAATTAAATTGGTTCAGTTGAAACTGAAGATAAGGAGTGAACAAATATGTTCTAACCAGTCGATAGGGTCGTTCTCTACCTTTTAGCAATTTCGAGGACGAAATTATTTTAAGTGGGGAAGATATTAATGACCCGCATTGGCAGGGGTATTATGATTAATTTATTTAATTATATTAATGGTGATTAATGAACTTAATAGTCATGGAAATTAATAATGATGAGTATTTAATTTAAATAATAATTAAATAATATATTTAATTCTGAAATAATCAAAAATTGGCTGAAATGGCGATATGGTGTGAACTGGATCATCTGTGATATTTAATTCAGATTGGGATTGAATTTGAATAACGAATATATTCAATCGTCGACAGTTGAACATATAGTTTATAATATAATTATAAACGAGCTCGAAATGGCGCTGTAGTTCGTAAATTGGCAATTTGAACTTCAACTGAGTGTACAGGATTCGTTTTAAGTCGGATTTCTGTGAAACAAGAAACGTGTGGAGCTGGTGGAGTATATCTTTCTAGTGGAAGAGAAAAATTGGGATTTCGTCGTGTAAATTTTGATTTACGTCCAAATCAAATTTTAAAATAGTCGCTATAGAATCATTTATCGACCGTATCGGTTTATTCGATATAACTAGAGATCGGGTTTGAATTTAGACAAGGTTCTTTTGGGACATAGTGATAATTTAATTTTTAGAATTTTACTGTAATTTTTAATTAATTTAATAAGCGACTTTTTATTTGAAGTATTTCGCACCCTGAAATCAACATTTTGAAGTTTCAAAATATGAGTCCACCCACCGGTATTATTATATTTTTGGGATCATGACACCTCGTTGGACACAACCATATTTTTTTTTCTGTCTGTAGCAGTTTGTATATGAGTGGAGTTTACGAAATGGATACGTATACTTTCTTAAACAATTTAAAACAAACCGTTGGCTCTTCTTAAGACCACGTATATATCGTGAAGTCCACAATAAACCACGTCTACAAAATATAACCTTATAAAAGCACTAACCCACCTTTCTAAACCTAAACAAAGGCCCGTTCTCCAATTGTTTCAGCCGCCAGCAAATTGTTCCCAAACAAGAGAAATCAAAATATATTCCCTTAAATCTCAAAACAAGTATCTTTGAATTCTTCTTTGGATTCTCTTCTTGTTGATATGAATTTTGCTGCGCTCGATTTCATCTCTGTTCCCTGTCCATTTCGAGCGTGAGACTAGGGTTAAATGGATCAGAGTTTTGATGGTTTAATCCACGAATTTGTGGTGATAATTGGGATTAGGAGGTTGAATAGAGTTTGTATTCAAAGTTTTAGTGGAAACCGTGATGTAAAAGTTCGATCATTTTCTGGGTAGACAGCGTATTGCTGTGAAGGTCACGAATGACATGAAGGGTGCGAGTTACTCTAAAGTAGAATGAAACCGTAGAGATTTTGATAAGCAAGTATATGGATGTTGTTTGAGAGTAAATCGTGAAGTAGGAAGGGGGTAATGCGATTCGAAGTGGTACGCAATGGTGAGAAAAGGAGCAGGTTTCGGAGTTAGCAGTAATGGGAGGAGACCAAATGTAGAAGGCGCGTGAAGCAAGGTTCTGATGGTATGGATTTCAACAGTGAGATTCAAGGGTTTTGTTTTGGTTATGTTGGGGGAGTACTGCTGAAGTTTGGATGTGGTGTATGTTCATCACAGTGAAGTTATTGGGGGAGGACTGGTTGGTTTGAGTTCGGGAATGGCTGGAGAATGGAAGTGCGGCGGCGGAGTCAGAGTGTTGATGGGATGATCGTGTATGAAGTGACGGGGATTCATGGAGTAAAAGGGATTGTTGAAACATGGGGAAGGCTTGGAAATTTCATGATAAAAATGGTGTGATGTTTATTCAATGTAAACGTGAAGCTGAAAGGGGGAAACTGTTTGCCTGGGTGGTCTTGTGCGTGAGGGTGGAGTGTAGAAATGGTGGGAGGTTGAAATGTTGGTGAGCAGGAAGTGTTCACGTTGAAGAGGGAGTTGAAAATAACTGGAGCATATGTTTTCATGATTCGGGGAGAAGAGGGTGAGCAACCTCTTTAAATCATAGGTTAAATGTTAATCTTGATTTAGGATTTTTAATTAGTTATTTATATAAGTAATGACCAATTCTTATATTCAAACTTAAAGTGAATAACTATGTCGAACGTTATTTGAATTGCATGACCTGGATCCGATAGGATCGTGTGGACGGGAACAACAACATGGATTGGTTCAGAATGAATTGGAGCTCGTCTAGAATTTATTACAAAATAAATTGTAGGATCAGAATCATCGATCGTAAATCGTTGGTTAATGATTACGGACAATGTGAGTAAATCTCACTAACTCTGAACAGTTTATAATTTCATGTTGTATTTTTAGAACTGTTAGAAATTGTCTGATTTACTGTATGTTTACTGTTTGATTGAACTGCTAGTCAATTAGTTGAATTCCTATATTGATTCTGTTTAATAGGATATATCATATGGAACTGAAAGTGATGTTATCTATATTGTTTAACATCTGTGATGCAGGGAAACAGGTTGGAGGAATCCAACTGGATTCCTCAACATTTATTTTACTGTTTTTCATATATTGTGATATATGATATGTTATATAATCTATTATGGATTATGGGTGTTGGAATGATGTTGATCATTGTTATTCGATATTTTAAATATCATAAAAGACCCTGGGATGTAAAAAGAATTATTTCAATGTATATTGAAATAAAGGGAGTTTATAAAATCAACAGATTTTATAAAAGGAAATATTTCGAAAGTAAATAAAAAGGGAAAAATGTTTTTAAAACGAATAGAGTTTTATAAAAGGGAAATCATTTGTAAAGTGAAGAACTGTTACTAAAAGTAATCTTTATAAATGAATAGTTTATTCGAATAAAGTAAAAGAAGTTAATCGATGTTAGTTTAATCGATTAGAGGATAAAGTAAAAGAAGTTAATTGATGTTAGTTTAATCGATTAGAGGATAAAGTAAAAGAAGTTAATCGATGTTAGTTAATCGATTAGAGATAAAGTAAAAGAAGTTAATCGATGTTAGTTAATCGATTAGAGATAAAGTAAAAGAAGTTAATCGATGTTAGTTAATTGATTAGAGATAAAGTAAAAGGAGCTAATCGATGTTAGAGAAATCGATTAGAGTTAAAGCAGGGGAGTTAATCGATGTTAGTTAATCGATTAGAGTAAAAGTTAAAAGGAGTTAATCGATATTAGAGAAATCGATTAGAGTTATAGAATAAAGGGGCTAATCGGTGTTAGTTAAATCGATTAGAGAATAGAAAGTAAAGTGAGTTAATCGAGTATAGTTTATTCGAATAGAAGCAATGAGTTAATCGAATATAGTTTATTCGAAGAAAGAAAAAGGAGTTATCGAATATAGTTTATTCGAAAGGAGTTAAGTGACATGAGTAAATCAATAGCGTTAGTCAAATAGAGTTAATCAAATAGTGTTAATTCAAAAGAGTAAATCGATGTTAGTTAATCGAATAGAGTTAAGTAAAATGAGTCAATCAAATATAGTTATTCGAAGGAGGGTTAAGTAAGGAAGTTAGTAAAAGGAGTTATAAAGTGAACTTTGCCTATTTCAAAGTTAGAAATGTTGTTTAGTTAAGGTCTGAGAGGTAGTTCTACCCCAACTTGATTGGCTTCGTTTTTAACCAGGGAATAGTTAAGGTTTGGCAGTAAAGGAAATTGTTTGAGTTGGCATAGCGATGTTTGTTTAAACATCTGTCTAAGTCCAATGAAGAGGCTTTGGAAATGTTTTCCAAATAAGAAACCAGAAATGTTTTCAAATGAAGAAGACAAGAAATGTAAATGTTTTCCATTGTAAATAACGTATATTTTCCAAATCTAGAAAATAAGAAATATTGAATATAGGGAAATAGGAGATGAAAAGTGAACTAAGGAGATAAATGTTGAATGATGTTTGATTGATATAAATTTCCATTTGGAAATAATATCGTTGGTTGCACACCTGTTTTTATTCGATAGTTAAACCACAGACTATCGAAGTTTTGACCATTTTAACGTTGTTAATATGGAGAGACCGGTTGGATTATTATCCAAAGAACCACTCTGTATTGGCATAAGCGTTGCGAATCATATATGCCAAAGGAAATTGAAGACGGAGTTATGCAAGGGCTATCCTGTTTACATAATAGTGCTTTCGGTTCATCCTGTTCCGGGATGACTTGTATGGACAGATGTCTGACAGAGTATTTCCAGACGATCACATATATTGATTTCTCCAACTGTACCAAGAGTGGAAGCAGAGAAGGAAACTTCTCTTAGCTAACACATAACGTATGGTTGAGGACGTCAATCGGTGATTTGATGGATTTGACGATGTAGCATTCAAAGTGAATCTGGTATGATGATAAAGCGTAGCTTCTAGCCTCACATCCGGTAAATGACAGAAATCGGGCAGGCAGCATGGCTAAGTCGGTCGCACCGAAGTAGGGTGTATAATCACCTAATCTAGAGTTTCATTTACTTCTAAAAATCTATTGTTGATGCTGTCCCATTCGGGAAACGGTTGTTGATCCCAACCGTTGGTGATATACATTCGATACGCTCAAGCGAAATGAGTGGTCGGTCATGTGTGGCCGGGTTGCAAGATGTTCTTGTTGAACCCAGTGTATTCCTCTCTAGAGGTACACAAGCGAAAGGTGGTTCCATACCTTGTCATAGTTGGAAATCCATTACCCAATACGTGCTTGCGGTTTTGATTGTATACTATATATGTAGAATGTGAGATGAAAGCGTTTCTACTAGATGATTATATATATACTGTGGTTGATAGACATTATTATAATATCAAAAGGTTTTTGATATAAAAGATATTTTGGATTTTCATAAGGGAAAAACCCGTTCCATTATGCGGCGTGGTCTTATGAGATATCGTTTACTTGTTCGAACTGTTTTTAAACTGTTTTACTCATACCAGTCCCATGACTGACCCGGAGTTTATTTTCTTGTCTTCCCTAAACTCTTGGGTGCCTATATTTGTACGGGAAGTCAAGTAGTCAGGATTTTACAGATACACTTGAAGAGCTGGAGCAGGAGGCTTCAGGATCATATAGCTATAATTATTTCCGCTGTGTTGTAAGTGTCGTACCTTGATAATGTATTGTATACATATAATGATTTATTTCAAGGATATGTTATCTATTATATGTTATTCGTTCCGCTGTGAGATTCGTGTTACTCTGATGTTGTGTTCTTCTTCTTCTTCTATTCTAAGTTTCTATCTTATCTTTCCTCACCCTCTAATTTCTTTCACTAATTACCAGGATTTTTTCGATGTTTTGGTTATCGACATCGAGTTTATGTCGATAACCAAAGTCGCCGAAAATCCGGGTCATTACAAGAGTAGTGCCTTCGGTTCATCCTGTTCCTGGTGACTTGTATGGACGGATGTCTGACATAGTATTTCCAGACGATCACATATATTGATCTCTCCAACCGTACCAAGAGTGGAAGCGGAGAAGGAAACTTCTTTTAGCTAACACATAATGTATGGTTGAGGACGTCAATCGGTGATTTGATGGATTTGATGATGTGGCATTCAAAGTGAATCTGGTATGATGATAAAGCGTAGCTTCTAGCCTCATCATCCGGTAAATGACAGAAATCGGGCAGGCAGCATGGCTAAGTCGGTCGCACCGAAGTAGGGTGTATAATCACCTGATCTAGAGTTTCAATTATTTCCAAAAATCTATTGTTGATGCTGTCCCATTCGGGAAACGGTTGCTAATCCCAACCGTTGGTGATATACATTCGATACACTCAAGCGAAATGAGTGGTCGGTCATGTGTGGCCGGGTTGTAAGATGTTCTTGTTGAACCCAGTGTATTCCTCTCTAGAGGTACACGAGCGATAGGTGGTTCCATACCTTGTCATAGTTGGAAATCCATTACCCAATACGTGCTTGCGGTTTTGAGTTGTATACTATATATGTAGAACGTGAGATGAAAGCGTTTCTGCTAGATGATTATATATACTGTGGTTGAAAGACATTATTATAATATCAAAAGGTTTTTGATATAAAGATATTTTGGATTCTCATAAGGGAAAAACCCGTTCCGTTATGCGGCGTGGTCTTATGAGATATCGTTTACTTATTCAACCTGTTTTAAAACTGTTTTACTCATACCAGTCCCATGACTGACCCGGAGTTTATTTGTTTGTTTCCCTAAACTCTTGGGTGCCTAAATTTGTACGGGCAGTCAAGTAGTCGGGGTTTTACAGATATAGTTGAAGAGCTGGAGAAGGAGGCTTCAGGATCATATAGCTATAGTTATTTCCGCTGTGTTGTAAGTGTTGTACTTTGATAATGATGTATATTCAAGTACAGATGTATATTTCAAGTTATGTTATATATTATATGTTATTCGTTTCGTTGTGAGGTTCGTGTTACTCTGATGTTGTGTTCTTCTTCTTCTTCTATTCTAAGTTTCTATCTTATCTATTCTCACCCTCTAATTTCTTTCACTAATTACCAGGATTTTTCGATGTTTTGGTTATCGACATCGTGTTTATGTCGATAACCAAAGTCGCTAAAAATCCGGGTCGTTACAGTTGGTATCAGAGCAGAAGGTTAAAAGAATTACTTGGCTCTGTGGCGTGACTCGGTAGAGATAGGGTTAGTAATACCCTAGACTGAGATTGAGTGTATATATATGAGTGAGCGTATTTGTTATTGATATAAAAATTGTTTTATATTGTGATGATTTATTGGTTGAGTTGTTTATGGGTTCTGGTCGATCAGTTTGATCCACTGTATCGGTAGGAATTTTGTAAACACTTGAATACGATGAACCATCATTGTATGTTTTGAAAGAGGGTAAATAAAAATAATTTTACCCAAAATATATTTTGATATATATTGGATATATTGGTTGTTATTATAATCGAGTAAGATTATAAATTAAATGGTTATGTAAATAACCAATCAGAATTCATATAAGTGAAATACGTGAAATCAGATGAGTTAAATCTCAAATTTAAACCAGAATTGAAGTTAAGACTCTGGAGAATTGGATAAGTGTTTGTAAATAGATTTGGATTAAAAATAAGGAAAATTTAAGATCCTGGGAGATTTTAAATTGTTTTACAAGCAGTGTGAATTATATTTTGAAATGAATTTCAAAGTGGAAAAGGTTAAAAATGGTTTTATAGTATTGAACTCACTTCGATCGCTGGAAAATAGATTCTGATGATGACACCTGCATCATCAGTATTCATTTTCGAGTTGTAAGTGACGAATTACTACCAGAGATACTGTTTTGAATTTGTTTTGGGAAAGACAAGTGTGTTGAATTTCAAAATAGAATTTAAAATATAGAATTTGAATTTTGAAATAGATTTGAAATATTAACTTGTTTTAAAAGAAATAAAACGAGAAGTTCCTTTATAAACGAAGTTTATAAATAGTTCTTTTATAAACGAAGTTTATAAAATGAAGTGAAAAGAATTATCATTGGATAATTCAGAAATAAAAAAAATACAAGTATGAAATTGAAAGGGAAATCTATTTTCCAAAGGTAGAAATATCGATTTCAAAAGGAATCGAAACCGAGACTTATTTAAAGGAAATTTGAATAAAGAGAATTCAAATAGAAATTGAATATATAAATTCAAAGGGAGTTTGAATATATGAAATTCAATGGAAGTGATATAGAATTTGAATATAGAAATTCAAATGGCGTTTGGATATAGAAAATATAAGAGATTTCAATTATAGGATTTGAATATCGAAAGTGAAATGAAATTTGAATGTAGAGGATTCAAATAGAATTGAAAAAGGAAATTTGAATAAAGAAGATTCAAATAGAATTGAATTTGCAATTTGAATATAGAAGATTCAAAGGGAATTGAAATGAAATAAAGAGAATTCAAATGGATTTGAATATAGAAATTCAAATGGAGTTTTAAAATAGATTTGAATAATGAAATTCATATATGGAATTTGAATAAGTGAATTGAAATGAAATTCAAATATAGAATTTGAATAAGAGAATCGAAATGGAATTTGAATATAGGAAATTCAAATAAAATTGAAATGGAATTCAATTAGTTGATAAACAAGTTAAACCTATATTTGAACATGTATATTCAAATAAAAAGGTGAAATGGGCAAACCAGTAATTTAAAAATCACTCAACGAACTAAGTTAAAACGATTGGATTAAGTTGGAATGAATTAGAAATGTATGGATATACATGAGATAGGTATGGATAAGGTATGAAGGTAATAAATAGATTGCTCGACAAAAGGTATGTGTTTAATTTATATATGAGATTTTATGCACCATATCGGCTAGCCGCTTGGCTTTTTCTTTTTCTTTTGGATTGGTGAGGGCCATGGGAGGCTATTTGAAATATCCCGATGCTCCCGGTACAAAGGACGTTATGGCGGATTTTTCTGGGAATTTAAGGAGTTAGAATATTTTTAAGATAATTTGATAATTAGAAATCAACGTATCGATATATATAGAAGTCGATAAGGAAACGAACTTAGAAATAAAATAGTAAAATCAAAAAGGGAAGACTAAGAATAAAATCTAGTAAGAATAAAAAGAGAAAGTGTATATGTGTTTAGAAGTGAATAAGTAGTTGTATGGTATTGATTATTCGAGTAAGTAGTCATATCTGTTTTGACGTTATAAATGTTATTCAGTCAAGGTCTGAGAGGTAGTTATACCCCAACTTGATTGATTTCATTATTAACAAATAAATAATAAGATTTCAGGCTCGAAGATCAATGTTGAATAAGAGTTAGTTGAATATAGTATTTGGGTTGTCGTAACGATGTTTTACACAACATCTGTTTTAACCCGAATAAGTGTAAACTTGGGAATAGAATAAAGAATATTTCCTAAGTATAGAAATAAACGAGATCGGAAAGGAGATAAGTAATTGGAATATTTTCCAATTATAAATAGCATATATTTTCTAAAGTTTAGAAAATAAAGGAAGGCGATATTCGGAAATGTTTTCCAAATAACATAAAAGGCCAAATGGATATTGAAAACATTTGGTTAACAAATATTGATAAAGAAATAGAGAAGTGATTTAACTAATGGAATATTAATTAAGGGCTCAGTGACATGTTCAAAAAGGAAAATTTGATTTTTGAAAAGAGTAAACTGTTTAAAAACTCCCAGAGAAAGACTGTTTGAATTAAAAACAAATTTAACAGAAATTTGTGAAAGCAGATTTGAATAAAAGTAAAGTCAGTAAAGTGGTAACTGAGATTGAATTTGAATGATATCGAGACAAATTAAATTTGTGAGATTCAAATTTGAAGTGTAAAGGGTTAATCAAGTTAAGAGTTGGGAATCGAGAGGAAACTAGAGTTGAAATGATATGCGGCTCAGATATAACCAAATGGTTGTGTTGTGGATAAAAGAAGATGGAGATTTGATTGGGATAACCCTTGTATCTGCTGAATTGATAACAGGTGGAAAGGATATAATGATATGCCGACAAAAGGTACAAGTTTATATTTCTATTGGATATAAGATTTATGAGCCGAATTGGCAAGTCGCTTGGCTGTTTGATTTTCTTTTGGGTTGGAGATGGCCCAGAGAGGCGAGTTGGAGTTTGACGTATTGACCAGTACAAAGGAGGTGCTAGCGAAATCTTTCAAAGAGTTAAGGTGTTAGAAAATTTTCAGGATTTTTGAAAATTTTCGTTGATAAGAATTAATTAATAATTTAATTAAAATTAAATTCGTTCAGTTGAAACTGAAGTTAAGAAGTGAACAAATATGTTCTAACCAGTCGATAGGGTCGTTCTCTACCTTTTAGCAATTTCGAGGACGAAATTATTTTAAGTGGGGAAGATTGTAATGACCCGCATTGGCAGACGTATTATGATTATTTTATTTTATTATATAAGTGGTGGTTTAGTGAATTAAATGGTCGTGGAATAAAATAATGGTGAATATTTAATTTAAATAATAAATTAAATAATATATTTAATTCTGAAATAATCAGAATTGGCTGAAATGGCGATATGGTGTGAACCGTATCATCTGTGATATTTAAATCAGCATGGAATTGAATTTGAATAACGAATATATTATATAAGCGACAGTTTGAACAGGGAATTATAATATAATTAAAACCGAGCTCGAAATGGCGCTGTAGTTCGTAAATTGGCAATTCGAACTTCAACTGAATGTATAGGATTCATTTTAAGCCGGATTTCTGTGAAACAAGAAACGTGTGGAGCTGGTGAAGTATATCTTTCTAGTGGAAGAGAAAAATCAGGATTTCGTTGTGTAGATTTTTATTTTTGTCCAAATCAAATTTTAGAATAGTCGCTATAGAATCGTTTATCGACCGTATTGGTTTAGTCGATATAACTAGTTATCGGATTCGAATTTGAACAAGGTTCTTTTGGGAAATAGTGATAATTTAATTTTTAGAATTTTACTGTAATTTTTAATTAATTTAATAAACGACTTTTTATTTGAAGTATTTCGCATCCTGAAATCAACATTTTGAAGTTTCAAAATATGAGTCCACCTACCGGTATTTTTGTATTTTTGGGATCGTGGCATCTCACTCGACACTACTGTATTTTTATTTTTGTCCATAGCAGTCAATAAAAAAAAGTTCTTTATAACGATACCGCCCTAATGTTAAATATATCAGTATCTTCCAATATATGAAAGTGTTGCGATATATGCCAGATCAACCTGTGTCACTGTCAGATAAGAATCAAGGGGCTTAACACAACAATTGCAATAAAACATGTCCTTGCATATTAATACAGTACGTGGCCCATTTAGTATATTGTGTGGCTGTTCTTCATACATGGAGGCAATCCATGTTCGTACAAGCGTTGGGTCCTAGTGCCTTGTTGGCTGAATTCAGTGCCATGTCAAAGGAAATCAAAACGTGGAAGCTTATTTAACTATATACAAACCTTTGGCCTAACAGGAAACCATGTATTCAAATTAAACTCTTATAAATAATCTCCATCCTTAGCTGAACCATCGTTTTTCATTTTGGGTCAACGAAACCATTTGAAGCCGCCACTAGAGGACTTGCTCAAACCAAGATCGTGCCTCTAAAAAATTCAAAGAAAGGGAGATAAAATTACTCAAATCAAAATAACTATGTATTTCGATGTCTGCTAAGATTCCGTTCGTCCTCATCTGGTTGTTTTTGGGTTTGAACCATTTCTTGTACGATGGTTGTTTTCAGCGCAGTTCTAGGGTTGAGGCAAATGGGGTCGTTGAGGCTATAATACGTATTGTGGTGGTTTGCTTTGGATTGGTGAGATCGAGTGGAGTGATTTGTGAGAGTTTGGTTCAATTTGAGGTCAACAATGTTCGGTACTGTTGCTGTTCTTGCGCGTTGGATGATGGGAGCCGCGACTGTGCAGACCAGTTCGAACTGAGTGAAATTGGGATGGAGAAATAGAGTTTTGATGAGGATTATCGTGGTAATTTTAGTTTGATTTTATGATTAAAGAAGGAGGAGGTAAGGGGAAGAGAAGAACGGCGGTTTGGGAGGTTACCTGGAGCACGACAGTTTGATTTGGGGGAAGAAGAAACGTCGGGTCTGGTAGTTGGGTGGGTAATGGGCCAATGAATGATGGTAAGGCCCGGTAAAATATATTCAAGTTTTATATAAAAGAAAATAGTGTATTTACTTAACAAATCATAACTTCTTCATACATGATCGGAATTGGACAAAACTGGGTCCGATGGGATCGTATGGACAAACACTACCCAATGAAGCTGACAAGATGTGGATTGGGGCTCGTATGAATTTATAGCGAAATAAATTGTCCGTCGAAATCAAATAACGCAAACCGATTTATTCAACGGTTAACGCGCCAAAGTGAGTAAATCTCACCAACTCTGAACAGTTTATAATTTCATGTTGTATTTTTAGAACTATTAGATATTGGCTGTTTGACTGTATGTTGACTGTTTGATTGAACTGCTAGTCAGTTAGTTAAATTTTCTATATTGATCCTGTTTAACAGAATATATCATATGGAACTGAAAAGTGATGTAATCTATATTGTTTAACATTTGTGATGCAGGGAATCAGGTTGGAGGAATCCGACTGGATTCCTCAACATTTATTTTACTGTTTTTCATATATTGTGATATATGATGTGATATATAATATGTTGTCGGTTATATGTGTTGGGACGATACTGATCATCGTGATTGATATGTTGAATACCATAACATACCGAATGTTGATAAAGGAATATTTTCAAAGTGTATTTTGAAAATGAATTATTTATATAAAATCGATGGATTTTATATAGAAAAGGAAAAGGATTTTTATAAAAGAAATATTTATAAAATAAAAGGATAAGTTAGAATAAAAGGAAATCATTTGTAAAGTGAAGAACCGTTACTAAAAGTAAATCTTTACAAATGAATAGTTTATTCGAAAAGAAGTTAATCGATGTTAGTTAATCGATTAGAGTTAAAGTAAAAGGGGTTAATCGATGTTAGTTTAATCGATTAAAGTTAAAGTAAAAGGATCTAATCGATGTTAGTTTAATCGATTAAAGTTAAAGTAAAAGGAGCTAATCGATGTTAGTTTAATCGAGTAGAGTTAAACCAAATGAGTTAATCGATGTTAGTTAAACGATTAGAGTTAAAGCAAAGGAGTTAATCGAATATAGTTTATTCGAATAGAAGCAAACGAGTTAATCGAATATAGTTTATTCAAATAGAAAGTAAAAGGAGTTAATCGAATATAGTTTGTTCGAATAAAAGCAAACGAGTTAATCGAATATAGTTTATTCAAATAGAAAGTAAAAGGAGTTAATCGAATATAGTTTATTCGAATAGAAGCAAACGAGTTAATCGAATATAGTTTATTCAAATAGAAAGTAAAAGGAGTTAATCGAATATAGTTTATTAGAATAGAAGCAAACGAGTTAATCAAATATAGTTTATTCAAATAGAAAGTAAAAGGAGTTAATCAAATATAGTTGATTCGAATAGAAGCAAACGAGTTAATCGAATATAGTTTATTCGAAGAAAGAAAAAGGAGTTAAATCGAATAAGTTATTCGAAAGGTGTTAAATCAAATAAGTTATTCGAAAGGAGTTAAATCGAATAAGTGAAATGAGTAAATCAATAGCGTTAGTAAAATAGAGTTCATCCAATAGTGTTAGTCCAATAGAGTTAATTGATAAGGGTTAATCGAATAGAGTTAAGTGAAAAGAGTCAATCGAATATAGCTATTCGAAGGAGGGTTAAGTAAGGAAGTTAGTAAAGGGATATAAAGTGAACTTTGCCTATTTTAAAGTTAGAAACGTTGTTCAGTTAAGGTCTGAGAGGGAGTTCTACCCCAACTTGATTGACTCCATTTTTAACTAAGGAATAGTTAAGGTTCGGCAGTAAAGGAAATGGTTTGGGTTGGCATCGCGATGGTTTGTTTAAACATCTGTCTAAGTCCAATGAAGAAGCTTTGGAAATGTTTTCCAAATAAGAAACCAGAAATGTTTTCTAATAAAGAAAACAAGAAATGGAAATGTTTTCCAAATAGGGAAACAGGAGATAAGTAGATTAATGAACTAAGGAGATGAATGCTAAATGATGTTGATAGATATAATTTCCATTTGGGAATAATATCGTTGTTTGCACACTTGTTTTTATTCGATAGTTAAATCACAGACTATCGAAGTTTTGACCATTTTAACGTTGTTAATATGGAGAGACCGGTTGGATTATTATCCAAAGAACCACTCTGTATTGGCATAAGCGTTGCGAATCATATATGCCAAAGGAAATTGAAGACGGAGTTATGCAAGGGCTATCCTGTTTACAGAATAGTGCCTTCGGTTCATCCTGTTCCTGGATGACTTGTATGGACGGATGTCTGATAGAGTATTTCCAGACGATCACATATATTGATTTCTCCAACCGTACCAAGAGTGGAAGCGGAGAAGGAAACTTCTTTTAGCTAACACATAATGTATGGTTGAGGACGTCAATCGGTGATTTGATGGATTTGATGATGTGGCATTCAAAGTGAATCTAGTGTGATGATAAAGCGTAGCTTCTAGCCTCATCATCCGGTAAATGAAATAAATCGAGCAGGCAGCACAGCTAAGTCGATCACACCGAAGTAGGGTGTATAATAACCTGATCTAGAGTTTCATTTATTTCCAAAAATCTATTGTTGATGTTGTCCCATTCGGGAAATGGTTGCTGATCCCAACCGTTGGTGATATACATTCGATACACTCAAGCGAAATGAGTGGTCGGTCATGTGTGGCCGGGTTGCAAGATGTTCTTGTTGAACCCAGTGTATTCCTCTCTAGAGGTACACGAGCGATAGGTGGTTCCATACCTTGTCATAGTTGGAAATCCATTACCCAATACGTGCTTGCGGTTTTGAGTTGTATACTATATATGTAGAACGTGAGATGAAAGCGTTTCTGCTAGATGATTATATATACTGTGGTTGAAAGACATTATTATAATATCAAAAGGTTTTTTATATAAAGATATTTTGGATTCTCATAAGGGGAAATCCCGTTCCGTTATGCGGCGTGGTCTTATGAGATATCGTTTACTTATTCAACCTGTTTTAAAACCGTTTTACTCATACCAGTCCCATGACTGACCCGGAGTTTATTTGTTTGTTTCCCTAAACTCTTGGGTGCCTAAATTTGTACAGGCAGTCAAGTAGTCGGGGTTTTACAGATATAGTTGAAGAGCTAGAGCAGGAGGCTTCAGGATCATATAGCTATAGTTATTTCCGCTGTGTTGTAAGTGTTGTACTTTGATAATGATGTATATTCAAGTACAGATGTATATTTCAAGTTATGTTATATATTATATGTTATTCGTTCCGTTGTGAGGTTCGTGTTACTCTGATGTTGTGTTCTTCTTCTTCTTCTATTCTAAGTTTCTATCTTATCTATTCTCACCCTCTAATTTCTTTCACTAATTACCAGGATTTTTTGATGTTTTGGTTATCGACATCGTGTTTATGTCGATAACCAAAGTCGCTAAAAATTCGAGTCGTTACACTTTTGTTCGGTTCTAATGTGCGTTGTTCTCAAGCTCTATAAACCAAAGTTCTGATACCAGCTGAAACGACCCAAACTTCCCAGTAAAGGAAAGGCTGGATTGCTTTGAGAACAACACACATCAGAACACAAACTGAAGAACATTTTATTGTTGATTCCAACATTCACATCAGAGTACAAGAATATAACTAAGTATAAATTTATTACACAATAGAAATACAATAATGTCAGAGATTTAAATTACAGTAAAATAGCAGCGGAAAAATAATACAAATATACAACTGAAAGGAATACACGGATACAGAGCTTTCCGAATACCGCTTCAGCTGTAAACCAGGATCCTGTAAATATATCTGCAAAAAGCTACTCAACTGCCCGTGTGGAAAGTATGGGCACCCGATTTTTCCAATGAAACAAACTACAGGTCAGTCATGGGACTGGTATGAGAAATCTTAACTTAACTATCTAATAATAAGGCTAATCACAGGACCACGCCGCTACCGCGGAACGGGTGTACTCCCTTTGGATTGCCAGTGCATAAAATAAAGTAAAACGTTAAACAACGCAATGCTTTTTAGAAAAATGAAACCATTATAAGACCGAAGTCCCATCACACAATGCAACGCAAACCGAAAGATAGGGTTTTACCTTATAATGGTCAAAAGATGCTTGATACGATAAAACAAATTTAATATTAGTGTGTATATGTTCTAATAAAAACATTTCAATTATAATGTATCAATCATAGACGGCCTGGGTACCATATATCATGTCGCCATACTAGTTCTACAATCAAAACTGCAAGGTCATATTGGAAATTGGATTTCCATCATGAGTCGAGGCTAGGGGCAAGCTCCTCTCCGATTCGAGACACTCTAGCAAATGACTCAGGATCCCCCGCAGTGAACCCTTGGATCTTCAGGGCCGGTCCCCGCCTATGGGCAGTGGATTGGTTATGCATGAACACACGTTTCCCGGTTCCTTTGAACCTATAATATGACCACTATCGGCCTATAAAATCCGAGGCGCCTCAAAATCCATCATCCACATAAGTAAAATGCCAGGCTGTGTTAAAGCACTGATGCTACCACTAGCTAGAAAGAAACTTGTGCACTCCCTGCAGTCCATATCCCGTTTTTGACTCATACCGGGGTGTGAGGCTCACGAAGTCACGACATACACAAAGCTATGCTTTGATCATCCCACAAGGCCCTGCTTTTCAACAAAAGCCTTGATCATTTGCATCTTGGCGTGCCACATTGACAATTCATGCCATGCGATCAATCACTATTAATATATACCAGGGTGTTAAGTAGAGGATAAATCCTTTACCACCAAACTGACATACATTAACAGGAATCGATTTAATTCACACGGAATGAAATCCAATGTTAGACACGCATCCATTTATTATCTTATGCTCTGGGCCTGAGCAAAAACCAAATCCGAACAATCAACAATAGTCCGGACGGCTACCACTGAAGCCCCTTCAAGGTAGCTACTCCCATCAGGGTCTCTGTAGTAACACATCATTCGATGTGGAGATCGTTGGTCTTCAACACTGTCTTCATCTTCGACTCTTCATCGTCGTAGTAATTATTCAGAATGGGTTAAACCCGGTCTTTCCGAATAACTAGCGTATTTTTATAATTAAAAATCAAGTACTGTAAAACACATCCAACGTCTCATTCCAATTCAGAATATCCTTTTAAATAAAATATTCACATTATGCTACCAAAGATAAATTCTTTGAATTTATTCTTAAATCTTTCTTTTAAAGATTTATTAAAACCCCAATTTGGTTTTAAATATCAAAAATCATTATTCAATGATTATTTAAATTTAAGAGATTAATCTTACCTTTAACTGGGTTAAAGAACTAATGTCATTTAAAACATAGTTCACGGTAAACCCAAAATCATCTTCCATAAAATATGGAATCTTCACAGAAATCAAATCAGTATATAATCATTATAAATTTCTGTATCCGACCAATAATATAAATGGAATAACGGCAAAGCCTCTTAAATTCCATATGTAGTATCGGTCTTCTTTTACAGAAGCTCATCTTGGTTATAATTAATTCAAATTCTATTCAATTCCAATTTAATATATTAAATTGGAAAACTTTGCTTTTGGAAAATTCCCATTTAAATCTTAATAAAAGATTTATAAGTTACAAATCATATTTTCACTGTCAGTTGGGTTAAAGAACACATGTCGCTTAAAAACACGGTTCACAATAAACCCAACTCACATTTCATCTTATTCCAATTACTAAATATAATTGAAAATTTTAAAAATCTAAATTAAAAGATTATTCTTTTATCGAATGGGTTTAAGAAATGTGTTATTGAAGACACTGTTCACGATAAACCCAAATTCAGTTTATTCAATTAAATTTTCAATTAAATATTACCAAATTGGAAAACTTCATTAAATCTAAATATAATGAATTATTCTAGTTAATAACTAGTTCATTTCAATAAAAAAATATTTTTCTAAAATATATTCTTTTTCTAAAATATTCCTTTTTAGAATATTCTTTATTGGAATATGACCCAATCAACAAGCATATATTGCATGTAATCAACAATCACGATAAATAATTATCACACATCCAAATAACAACTAGAGTGGATTCTACACTAAACATTGGGACTAGTGTAGATCAATATCATCCCAACACCCGTGTGGGGTTTCATCCAACAAACAAATAATAAATTATTTGTGCACTAGGGCGATGTGTAAAAATTATCGACCCAATCACATAAACAAGTCGGATGACTTATAAATGGAAGTGTAGTATTCAGTTTGAATATACTAAACATTATATTTAACACATCAAACATTTCAACATCACAGACAAACATCTCAATTCTTTTTATTGTGAACAATTGACAATAAAAATCTAGTCTTTTATTCCTATTTCTTTTTATTGTTGACAAATGACAATAAAAATCTTAACTTTCATTTTAATCCTTTTTATTGTTAACAAATGACAATAAAATCTTAACTCTTATTTATTTACCAAAATGTATCTTTCTGGTCTCATTCATTTTTAATGACAAAATGAATATTTTACTTCATTCTTTTTAAAATGACAAAAATGTCTCTTATATTCTAATTCTTGTAAAGTGACAAAAATTGTAATTTTTGTCTAATTCCTTTTAATGTACAAAATATGATAATTTTTTCAAATTCCTTTCAATGTAACAAAATACGATAATTTTGTCTAATCTTTTCAATGTAACGAAATATGATAATTTTGTTTATATCTTTTTAATGCAACAAAATATGTTTATTTTTGTTTAATCCTTTTCAATATATACAAATGTTCATTTTTATTTAATCCTTTTTAATATATACAAATGTTCATCTTTATTCGCTAATCAAGTTTTGGCAAAAATGTTATTCATATTCACTAATCAAATTTTGACAAAAAATGTAATTCTTATTCACTAATCAAATTATGACAAAAAATGTTATGCTTATTCACTAATCAAATTATGACAAAAAATGTTATTCTTATTCACTAATCAAATTATGACAAAAATGTTATTCTTATTCACTAATCAAATTATGACAAAAAATGTTATTCTTATTCACTAATCAAATTATAACAAAAATGTTATTCTTATGTCTAGTGTAACATTTTATAACAAAGTGTTAATTTCATTCAAATGTGACATTTTTCACTAAAAATGATATTTTATTGAAATGTATATTTTATACTAAAAATGAGATTTTAATCCTATCGAACATTTTCTACAAAAATGTGATATTTTATTCTAATGAACATTTTCAGACAAAAATGTGATTTTTAATCCTATCGAACATTTTCTACAAAAATGTGATATTTTATTCTAATGAACATTTTCAGACAAAAATGTGATTTTTTTAATCTATGTAAACATTTTCTACAAAAATGTGATATTTTATTCTAATGAACATTTTCAGACAAAAATGTGATTTTTTAATCTATGTAAACATTTTCTATAAAAATGTGATATTTTATTCTAATGAACATTTTCAGAAAAAAATGTGATTTTTAATCTATGTAAACATTTTAACCAAAAATAATGTTTTTATTCTATGCATCCATTTTAACCAAAATGCTGATTTTATTCTATTCTTCGTTTTCTAGCAAAAATGTACTTTTTATTCTAATAATTATTTTTAACACAAAAATGAAATTTTTGTTTCACTAATCATGTTTAACACAAAAATGAAATTTCATGTCACTAATCATGTTTTTGACACAAAATGTTATTTTTATATAATCCTTATTAAATGACAAAAATGTTTTTTTTTCTTTTTCTTTTTTTCCATTCTTTTTAAATGACAAGAATGTCCTTTTTATTTTAATTTACGTTTCCTAACAGAAATGTACTTTTAATCTTAATATTCATTTTCTAGCCAAAAATGTACTCTTTATTCTAATTTCAAATAAAAGGGTGTTTTATATGTAAACATTTTTCTATGCATCCCATAACAAATAAGAAAGGCTATTTTTTTATTGTTTACAAATTCAATGTAAAATTTGACAAGTAAAAATGACGATGAAATTATGTCTCTTTTTATTTCAACTAAATGACGATGAAATTATGTCACTTTTTATTTCAACTAAATGACGATGAAATTATGTCACTTTTTATTTCAACTAACTGACGATGAAATTATGTCTCTTTTTATTTCAACTAAATAACGATGAAATTATGTTAACATTCCATACAAATGATAATTCTATGATGTTCACATTTCATATAATGAAAATGGTCTTTTTATTTTGATAACATTTTATACAACAAAAATGAACTTTTTGTTTTGATAACTTTTTATTTCAATCTTTTATGACAATAAAAATGTCATTTAGAAACTCGTCTTTTAGTTTAAACTATAATGATGCTTAAAATATGTTTCATGTTCATGCATCAAATAAAGACGATATCTTTATTATAAAAACGAATCAATACTAATGGATCTATCAATATGAACGTCGCAATCAACACCAACAACAAACAAGAAATTTCTATCACAACACTACAAATCTAATATCATTACATACATACATCGATTTCCAACAGCAAATAAATAATTAAATTTTTATAAATTATTAAAAATAGAAATCTCACCGATGGGTTTGAATTTTTCAAAAATTGTAGAACACTCCATTTCAGATCTGGTCTATTTCGTTGTGTAGATCTTGTCAATATGGTTCTAACGGATTCAATCTCGCCAATTTCTGATAAGATTTGAATGAGATATAACGGTTTTAACCTTTGGACATTTTAAAAAGTGATTAACTAAATTAATTTGGCCACTTAAACCTTAATTAAGTCACGTAAGTCTTCTCCCTTCTTCGTTGAATTGTCAGTACACTGAAACCCAATGTCGACCGCCAACTCCTCACTTGCGCACGCCGTACGAGGCATCAGACCTCGATCCGAGACCACCACACTGACCACCATCGAGCCGCCATCCATCTCCCAGAAGGACCCCCAGCTCGCACGCCATTCAGTGCTGGAAAACGAGATAGGACGCGGCCAATCTTTAGCAGCGAATTTGAAATTGAAGATCCTTTACTTTTCCTTTTGAGAATGAGGATGGACAAAATTTAAGGGGAAGAGGAAGAAGATGTAAAATTTGTAGAAGACAGGTTGCGGTTTGGAATATTTGTTTAATAATTTTTTTTTAGGAGAGACTAATAAACTTCAGGAAAGAGTAGAAAGAGAAGAAGGAAAATGGAGGAATGAATGCATAGAAAGGAAGGGGAAAAGATGTAGGGGTTTGGGAAAAATGAATGAATAATGGATAAGAATGGTAGAATAAACAGCAGGTAATACGAAACGTATGGAACTGAATGGACAAAAGTGGCATAAATGGCATATTAATATATACTTTTTTCTTTTTGTAAATATTTACATATATTTAAATGAAAGAAATAGAAATGATGCATGACTTAGAAACATAAGTGTGAACAATTAATGTGCACAAATGAATTTATGCATGCATTTTGTAAATGGGAAGTAAAGAATGCAAAAATGTGCCCATTTATCCATATGTTGTATGTTACAAAGGAAATGAATTAGTTGAGGTGGCGATTTATTTCCCATTTCTGATTCCTTAAATTCCCTTTGCTTACATGTTATAATGGCACATTTATAAATAGTAACTAATGAGCATATATTATGGCCTTTAATAATAAGTCACTGATTTGCAATTTGTAAATAATTCATTTCCATAATTCCATTTGTCCTCATTCATTAGAAATTTCAAATTCAAATCTACTTTTTCATTACACACATTATTTGCATTAAATTGTAACTTTTTAAGGATTCAATTCTCATTTATTGATCTTTAATCTACAATTACAATTCTCTATTTCCTATTAATTACAATATCTATTCACATATGTATATGACTACTAAAGTAGATATATTTATTTATAAATGCATTGTTGGCATTTGCACTTTGCACCTACAGTTTCCTCATCTTGAATATACCTCAATCATTTAAATTAGCACATATTAATTTTAACTCAAACAATATGAGATAAGTGGTGAAGTTTATGGTTTTATGTGATGCTATAAAGACGATACTGGATTTTTTTTAATTTTATTAAAGCAATGAATGCATTCCATTTTTATGCTTGATTACAATTTAAAATTATTCCTACATACATGTAAGTTAAGAAATTGAATCATAGGCATAGCTAATTTGTACTTCTTTCCCCCACAATTAAGGATTGGTTAGGAAACAACCAAGAAATTTATTGCCTATTATTTGTGCTTTCAAAAGGAACCTTCAATTATGTGTTCAAGATATTTTTATAAAAAGAATAGGGTGCATGCTCTTTTTTCATCCAAATGATTATCTTCATGCTTAAGAAATGAGAGTGTCTTTAGAGACACAAATTAAATATATAGTTTGACACAACAATCTTGGAATATCCTTATGGTTTAAGATTTGTAAATAACTTTTTACAGAAAACCAAATCGAAGAAAAAAAAATTACAATCTAAAATTTTACATTCCACCTTTACATAATCAAAATGTTTCCAATAGCACCCAATTAATGAGTGTATATTTTTGTACATTTATTTCCGAAAGTTGAATCTATAATGCATCAATCAACATGCAATTGCTTAATCTACCCATTCAGCCAAAGTTCAAATTCAAATTTCCAAACTGTAGCGCTGTTTTAAACTCCTTTTATAATTAAATTAAATCTACTCATTTTAAAATAAATTTTTTAGTCGTTATTATTTAAAATATTAAAAATCTATTAAAATTTCTAAAAATAAAAATTTTAAATTGGCCCCAAAATTTTGGGTTGTTACACCACTTCTAGCTAGAAAGAAATGCATGTCCTTCCTGGATCCTTCTTCCGTTTCTGGTTCATACCGGGGTGTGAGCCTCGCGAAGTATCGCTACACAAAGTTATGCTAAATAAAGCCGTGCTTTGATCATCAACCACAAAGCTTAACTATTCAACAAAAGCCTTGATCATTTGCATCTTAGCATGCCACATTGTCAATTCGTACCATACCTTTGATTTTTGCCAATATATAACCTCTAAGCTTGTACGTCTCAGAAAAGGGTGTTAAGCAAGAGAATAAAATCTCCGCCACCATCCATTTACAAGTCCATTTTAGGTCCGAACGAAACCAGAGACATCTTATTCGTCGTCCCATATGCCCAATACAGGAGAGAGGTCCTCGCATATCCATCGATCACCAAGTGCATCTCGATGATTACCACTTATTAACTCGTCTTGGGATGCCTCCCAATAAAGACATTAGTAATCATCCAAACGATGCGAAGATCTCCGGTCTTCAACCACCGTCTTCATCTTCAACTTTTAATCGTCATAGTAATTATTCAAAATGGTTTAAACCCGGTCTTTTCGAATAATTCGCGTATTTTATAATCAATAATTAAGTGCTATAGAAATACAACATACGCCTCATTCCAATTCAGAATATTCTTTTAATAAAATATTCACATTATTAGGGAAAGGTTCCCATTAATTTTATCAAAGATAAATTCTTTTAAATTTATTCTTTGATCTTCTTTTCAAAGAATCATTAAAACACCAATTTGGTTTTAATATCAAAAATCATTACTTTATGATTATCCAACTTTAAAAAATTAATCTTGTCTTTAACTGGGTTAAAGAACCAATGTCATTTAAAACACAGTTCACGATATACCCAAAATCATCTTCCATTAAGAATGGAATTTTCACAGAATTCAAATCAATATATAATCGATATAAATTTCCGTATCAGACTAATAATATAAATGGAATAACGACCAAGCCTTTTAAATTCCATATATAATAACAGTCTTCTTTACAGAAGCTTATCTCGATTATTATTAAATTGAATTCCACTCAATTCCAATTTAATATATTAAACTGGAAAAACTTTACTTTGGAAAAATTTCGATTTAAATCTTAATTAAAGGTTTATAAATTCCAAATTATATTTTCACTGTTAATTGGGTTAAAGAATAAATGTCATTAAAAACATAGTTTACAATAAACCCAATTCACATTTCATTTTATTCTAATTACTAAATATAATTTGAATCTCTAATAATCTGAATTTAAATATTTATTCTTTTTATACGGAGTTTAAGAAC
This sequence comes from Allium sativum, assembly GCA_030737875.1. NCBI lineage: Eukaryota > Viridiplantae > Streptophyta > Magnoliopsida > Asparagales > Amaryllidaceae > Allium > Allium sativum. Next base: position 477,172,189 of record CM060923.1, on the reverse strand, counting down.
AGTGTTATTTATGACACCATTCAAGACAAACCCAAAAATCTAATTTAATTTACTTAATTCCAATTTAATATTAAATAATTGGAAAGCTTCATTAAATCTTAATTTAAAGATTTATTCTAGTTAATAATTAGTTCATTTCGATAAAAATATATTTTTATCTTTTCATAAATGGAATTTTTCATCCAAAATCTTTTCAAATCATTTATTATGATTTTACATAATTTTTCTATATTTTTAATAATTTTATCAAGGCCCGTACAGTCGGTTTCCAATAATGGCCACCGAACTGTATCCATAACGACCTTTTCAAATTTGATTTGGATATAATTCTAAATCCAACCATCAGATTTCAAAACTCTTCTTTTCATTGGAAAGCACTTTTCGATATGAACCCAACGGTTCCAGTTTTAGGAGAATCCAACGGTCAGACCTCCTGTTACATCAATTTGAAGTTAATGGTCGAAATTTGCGAACGGTCACTGCGCGGCGCGTTCTATTCAAGCCATTATATAATATATATATATATATATATTATATATATATATTTCTTCGATTTGCATTTAAATCGTATTTTATAAAATATTTATAAATTCGTTTTAAAACGACTTTAAATTCATTTTCAATTTCAAATCAAAATTGAACATTCTATATTTATATCATATTAAAATATTAATATTTTCAAAATATTATATTTTAAAATCACTGCTTTTTGATATTCGTTATAAAACGAATTAAATCGATCGATAAATCCGTTCGGGTTAAAAATGGCGTTTCTATACTTAACCCGGCTTCATATTTTTATATTTTTGTGTCCGCTCAAAGATGGACATGAAAATCATAATTTTATTCTTCATTGAATATTGTATTAAAATATTTGTTATTTAAAAATATTCTTTATTTTAAAACATTCTTCATTTTTGAATATTCTTTATTTAAACATTCAGAATCGAAATGTGACTCAATTAATTACCATATAATTTCAGATATATGGATTTTCATACATCGCATGTATATAACAATAACGATAAATAGTCTTTAAACAACCCATTTACATCCAGATTGAAATTTACAACTGTGTGAGCATTAAAATAAATAAATAATGCTCATCACAGACTGTCAATCCATCGATTGACATATAACTAAATATTGGGACTAGTTTTTGTCAAATGTCATCCCAATACCCATGTGGGGTTTTCAAACAACAACAGTTTATATAAATAAATCAATGGTTAATAAATTTAACCAATTATAATTCGGTTTGAATTATTTTCTATTATCGCTAACATGATAATGATACTATTTTAATCTAGCAAATTTTCTAATATCGCTAACATAATAATGTTAATATTAATCAAATGTACATCTTCCTACTTCTCTAACATGTTAATGTTAATATTAAACAAATGAACATTTACTACTACTATAACATGTAAATGTTAATATTAAACAAATGAACATTTTCTATAACATGTTAAGGTTAATATTTAAAAAATGAACGTTTCTACCGTTAAAACATTTTTAATATGTTAAAACTTTTTATCAAACTTAAATCTTTTTAGTGAATCATTTATACATTAAAAATGTGATTTCTGATGTAAACATGTTCTAACCAAAGTTTAATCTTTTTAATCAATCCTTTATTACATAAAAAATGAAATTTTAATGTTAACACCTCCTTATCAAAGTGTGATCTTTTTAATCTTCCTATCTTACATTAAAAATGCAATCTTTTAATTTCAAACAATGATCATTTTTATGTATACAGCAAAAATGTGAATTTTTATGTTAACATGTTTCTAATTCAACAAAATTGATATTTTTTTTGTAACCACAAATCTACTTAAAAAAATGTTATTTTTGTTTTAACTCTTTTATTTTGACAAAAAAGTTCATTTTGTTTCAACCATTATATTCAACAAAAATTGATATTTTTATCTCAACAATTATATTCAACGAAAATGATTATTTTTGTTTCAACTATTATATTCAACAAAAATTGAATATTTTTGTTTCAACTATTATATTCAACAAAAATTGTATAAAAACGATTCTTTGATTTTGTTGAAAATTCAAATTCAACAAAAAGAATATTTTTATGTTGACGATTCTATCTAACATAACATTTTCTAACAAAAATGATATTTTTAATTAACATAACATTCTCTATGTTTCTAAGGACCAATAAAAAGAATATTTTATTTTCATAACATTTTCTATGCTCTTCAATGACAAATAAAAAGGGATATTTTATTTGCATTTATTTCCATGTCAAATAAAAGGAAATGTTTCTATTTGCATACAGTTAGTTCTATTTAAAAATGACAAAAAAAATTAAATTTAATTGCATATGAATTTCTATCCTTATCATAACAAATAAAAAGGTAAATTTATTTGCACACAAATTTCTATCTTTAACATAACAAATAAAATGACTACTTCTATTTGTTTACAAATTCAATGCTAACATAACACATAAGAATGAAAATTTTATATTATCGACAATTTTAATTCATCATCACAAATAAAAATGATATTATTATGTTGTTGACAATTCTAATTTAACATAAAAATGTTTTTATATGACGATTCTAGTTCAACATAAAAATGATATTTTTATGTGACAATTCTAGTTCAGCATAAAAATGATATTTTTACGTGACACAAATATAATTCAATGAAAATGATATTTTGTTTTGACACAAATATATTTGACAAAAATATAATTTTTGTTTTTAACACTTTTCTATTTAACAAATATGAAAATTTTGTTTTAACACTTCTCTATCCAACAAAAATGAATATTTCGTTTCAACACTTTTCTATTTAACAAAAATGAATATTTTAATTCAACAAAAATGCCATTTCTATTTCGATAACTCTAATTCAGTAAAAATGGCATTTATATCTGGTCATGACATTTTCTAATAAAATGGAATTTTTATTTAAACAATTCATTATCTAACAAATGAGATTTATAATATAATGATATTTCCAATCTAATGACATTTCTAATATAATGACATTTCTAATCTAATGACATTTCTAATTCAACAAGTGGATATTTTATATACACAATAAAAATGTAATTTTTATTATCAACATGTTTTTATTAACGAATGATTATTTTATTATGCATTACATGATAAGGATGACAAATTTTGACAAACAAAAATATAATTAACACATGAATATTTTTATTCTAAACTAAATTGGTAAAGACAATATTTTAACGAACAACGTATATTTTGATTTAAAATTTATCACAACCAAAATAAATTAATCTCAATTTTACACAACGCCAATATGTGTTTTATACAGCATGTATATTAAATATAATCATCAAAATCAATTTATATATATATGTATTTCTACATATATATATATATATATTTTAAATCGAGAAATCTCACTTTGCTTTTTGTCTGAATTTTCAACATGCTCCATTTCAACTCCAGTCAGCTTCAAGTTGTAAATCTCTTTTCTACGAATCCATTGCTTTTTGTTTCATCAAATTCTGATTTGATTTGCATAAGATACGATTATTTAAACATTGGTTATTAAATAATATAATTAACTTATAATAATTAATTATAATTTTACTTAACCCTCTGTAGTTAACTCCTCCGGTCATCTTCTTCCTCTCGTCTGTTATGTAGCCACGCAACCCACTGTCGATTGGAATCACCTCCCATCGCACGTAATCCGAGGCGCTGAACCTCGATGAGGAACCATCATCGCCTTCTCCGTTGAACCCTCCGCCGCCACAAGTATACCAGCGTTCGAACCCCCCTACACACCACAAATCTCCAGGAACTGCCTCTACTTCCAGTGAGAAATACAATCAGCATACACCTTTAAATCTGATCTCGTCCGTACCAAATTACAGCTCTTACTTCGGTCTTCTATTTTTGTTTTATAGGGGTTGAATTTTATTAGTTGGATTTTGGGATTTCGAGGTGGATTCCTGGCGAGATTTCGACCACTCGTTAAATAGAACGGCGGATGTTCAAATTAGGTCTAGGGTTTGATTTTTTAATAACTATTTATAATAAAATAAAATAATATTAAATTCCAAAATCTCTTAGTTAATGCCCGTTACCCCTTAACATCTCCAAATTCAGCCCAACGAGAGTTGTCCCTAGCCAAATACCCCCGTTCCGGACATAATGGGCTAGGTCTTGTCAGCCCAATTGATTGTTTTCAGTCAATTTTCTTCAATTTAAAATATAAATCATTTATTTATTTAATTTGATTGTACATTAAATTTACCAAGGCCACATACGAACTCCAAAAATTACAAAAAAAATTATATCTAGCTTTGTTTTGACAATACAGTCCTAACAAAACTAATTTCATCGAATTTGGAGACCATTTGAAAAATGGCCATTTTCTGGTCGGTCCAAATTGATTAAAATTAACAAAACACTTTTTCTTTTGTCATGATCACATATTAATTCCAAAAATTATGAAAATTTTAATCTTGAAATAATTTGACATTCCGAATCCATCCAAAGTAGTTTCGTTGAAAACGGAGGTCGTTTGCAAAATGGCTATTTATACGGGCTATATATTATATTCCATAACGACTATTCTGAAGAGTCAACTGGCCATAACTTTTGATTCCCGCTATGAAATTTCAATTTTTCATATTCGTTGGAAAGATATTATTAAACAGATTTAAATATTTTTTGTTTTACTGAAATCCGATTTATTTTGAATCTTGTACATTCAGTCAAAGTTCAAATTCAAAATTTCAAACTATTGCGCTATTTCTAACTCATTTTATAATTAAAATAAATATATTCATTTAACTTCAATTTAAGTAAAATTTAGTTGTTATTATTTAAAATAAAGTATTTTAAATATTCAAACTCCATTAAAATTGCTAAAATAAAAAAAATTAATTGGTTCCAAAATTTTGGGTTGTTACAGCCTCATTCCGGTATTTCATAGGCAGTGATGCCATGGACAAAAAAGTTATCCCTATTTAAGCTATATGTCTATGTTTTCTTTCAACTATTCCATTTTGTTCAGATGTGAAGGGGAAGCTGGTTTTGTGAGTAATGCATTTCTTGTAAAATAATTTCGGAGAGGTAAAAACTCACAGCACCCATCTATTTATATGATCGTAATGTTGCAATTGATTTTCCTTTCTATAAAATTGATAAACTACAATATTGCATCGTGGGATTCTTGTTTGGCTTGAAGAAAGAAAATCCATGTATATCTTGTGCATGCATCATCAATTGGAAGATAATACATTTGACCATGTTTGGAGCACAATGGTGCAGCACCTGACAAGTCTGCTGTGACTAATTCAAGTGTTTTAAAATATATAGTTTCAGATCTTCCAAAAGGCAGTTTATGATTCTTGCCAAGTTGGCAATGAGTACAAATGCTAGACACGGGTGAATTCTTATAAGAAATATTATTACCTTTTAGTGTTTATTTTACAATAACATACTAGGATGTCCTCCAATGCCAAATATCTAAGCTGTTTTTGATGTTGTTACTATTAATACTATCAGAATTAATTTCATTACTATGAATACTGAAATGAATACCGGTGTTAACAATATATCTTGTCAATATCGGAAATAGGGTCTACCCCTTGGACTTAGGGATGACTAAGGGATTATTTGGTGTTTGTATCAGTCGCAATAATGGCTTTCGGTGCCGACTTCTGAGTTTTGACCTCCTTTTATCTTTTGAGTGTGGTTATTGTCCCTTCCTTGCTTATGAAGTTGGTGTTTTCTCCATGCCATGTATCGATACTGAGGAAATTGGATAGCTTCTCATATTTCTTTTAGTTTTGGTGATAAGCCTTGGTTCTGATAGCAAATCCTAAGCTTTGCCCTTGCTTTGGTGACATTTGATTATTGTCTTTACTTTAGTATTATTAGCCGGCTTTGTGATCGGGATACACAAAGCTAAGAGGACTTCTCAACGAATAGGTTTGAAGGAAGAATCAGTGGTACGAATTCGGATCGGATACTTCCAAATCGAACCCACTCATTTTTAGGCAAAAGATCAGAAGGTGAGAAAAGGAGGCATAACTGGATCAGTTATGGGCTTACCTATCTGAACCCCCATTTGACTATCCGATCCGAACCGAGAATCAGGGACGTTGAATCAACAACACATGATCTACTGAGTATGCAGAGCGGTTTCTCCCCACTAACCCACGACCAAGATGTGCTGTCATGATCCCCAAGCTTCCAACTCCGAACCGAACAGGATGGCCCTAATGTATCCCCAAACCGAAGGCATTCCAGAGGAGCTTCCCGCCTATAAATACACCACCAAGCATCATTCGAAGGGATCTTTTGGCAAATTGTTTGCTCTCTCCTCCATAGAAACCGATTTTCGCTGTTCTATTCAGATCATCATCAACTTTTAGAGCATATTTCATCAAAGATTGAGTGAAATTATTCGTTGTAAAAGTAAGATTAAGCGAAGACAAGCATTATATTTGTACTATAATCATTAATCAGTGAAGTATAAAGTGGACGTAGGCTCTTTAACGCCGAATCACTATAAATTGTGTGTTCTCTTTGTTTCTCTCTTTCAATTATCATTGAATTAGGTGTTAGAACCATTTTTGGATCTAACATTTTGGTGCTTTCACTGAGAAGTTTTGAATTCTCAGCGTTTTGGATTATCGTTCTACTATTTGGACCCTTAAGTTCAAAGAAGTTAATCCACTTCCTTTGGCATTCTCGGACACTTTCTGAATAATCTCTAAAGGCTTGGATATTATAGCTAAAGGAAAAGGAAAAGAAGTGCAAAGTGCTCAGGAAAATGAGGCAAGCGAAGATCAGGAGGCCATGGTTATGACTAGGTCGCGGGGACAAAGCACATGAACAAACCGGTCAGATCCCAAAGCTTCAAACCGAATGGAGAATGTAAACCCGACCCAGATGGACGATGTGAACCCAAACCAAATATGTTCCTCTGATGTTGCTCGCACCCCCCCTCTGAACTAATCTGGTTCTACAACCATGGTCCGATCTGATCCGAATGTAGAAGATGTTGGTACTTCTATTAGAGCTCCTACGATGCTCTGATACCGGCCGTGACAACTAGTGATCAGCCTACTCCCTCTGCGCTCATCACACACGGAGATTTTTTGTGCTTGCTTGATATGCTTGAGAGCACTAGGGATGCTTTGGAGGATCATAAACATGATAGTGTTCTTATGAGGGAGAACATGAAAGTTATGAGCAGGGAGATAAGTGAGTTTCGTAGACAAAAAGTTTCCTTCCCTACTCGTCATTCAACCACGGGTCATTCATCATCTTCGGATGAAGAACACCTGCATGAAAGGAGGCCATATGAAAGGCCAGAGAATATAGACCGGTCGGCATTTGGATCTTTGGGAACACATGAGGCCGCATCTCGCGTTCTAGGGCCCGATGATCCAAGTTTGAGAGAACCAATGTTGTTACTGATGTGAGGATCACACGTCCTTCCCAAGGATCCAAACATTACTAATCCCACTCTAGGGCAGCTTCTTCATCCCGTTTGTCCCATGAATGACTGGAACTTCAGGGGGCGAGGAAGTTGAGCCACCAATCAAAACCAAAGGTCATCACCTGAAATAAGTGCTAGACGTGCTAGAAGAGATATAAGTGTAGATCCTGTACCTACCCTAACCAGTGTAGAAGTAGAAGCAATGGTACATTAAATCATGGCTGATAGTCGCCGCTATACTAACGAGGATTGGGGTATTGAGCGTAGTTACACCCCATTCACCGACGACATTTTGGACTTGCAAATCCCTCAATGATTCAACTTGCCATAGGTGGACCGATATGTCGGGAGAAAAGATCCGGGACAACAACTGATGAGGTATGCATGGTATATGAACGCTGCAGTCGCGCCTGATGCTGAAAAATGTAAAGCCTTCCCGATATATCTAGAAGATGTTGCATTAGTGTGGTTTACTCGACTTCCCCAACGATCGGTGTCGAGCTTTAAAGAATTAATCGAGTGTTTTATGAATCGGTTTTGGCTCTATGCCCAGAAAGCTAAAAGTGTTATTGAACTGTCTATAATCAAACAAGCCCCTTGAGAGTCTCTGAAGTCGTACTTGGACCACTTCAACTTAATAGCTACTAAAATAAGCGATCCCCAGGAACCAACCATTTCGATGGCCTTAATAGATGGGGTCTATCCAGATACTTAATTCAGAGGATATCTAGCGAGAAAACCACCATTGACAAGGGAGGTGTTCTATGAAAAGGCAAATATTTGCTTACGATGGGAGGAAATATACGCTAGTCGAAAAAGAAAGTCTGATGGGGCTTCAAATGAAGATATCCAGAGTAATGTTGCTGTGAAATAGTTAGGTGAAAGTTCGGGGAATGTCGATGTAAACATTAGCAACAAAAAATGGAGGAAATGGCAACAGGAATAGAAACGGTAATAAAAGAAATAGGAACCGAGGAAACAATTCCAGAAAAAAGCGTCAATTCCAAACTTTTTAAAACTACACACAGTTGAACGATACGTTGGAAAATATCTACCTGGATACTTATAATGTCTTGCAGTATAAGATGCCTCCTCCCAGAGATTCCACTGAGAAGGAGCTTGCGACCAAAAAATTTTATCTGTTTCACGGAACCCACGATCAGTCTACTAATGAGTGTCGCAATTTAAGGGACGTTGATGAAAACTGTTGTGGGAAGGAAAGTTAGATGAATATAAGGTTTCCCCAAGAGATAGTGGGCAAGGAGGGCAAGCCTCGAATCAAAATCAGCCTGCTCCTAAACCCACAGCTCAACTAAAAGGTAAAGAATCGTCATCAACACTATAGTAGGGGGGCCCATCCAGCTAGCCATAGCTACAGGGAAATGGACCAATACGTTAATGCGGCCAAGCACTTCGATGTGGGGGAATGCAGTAACTTCGAAGATACTTCCCTGGTGAAGCTACAGAAAATGATGTCAGATGATGTCATATTTCGTGACAGAGATGATAATGGAGTTCAATCGCCTACCGAGGACCCATTGGTGATCACTACCACTATCGGTCCAGCTCTAGTTCATAAGGTGTTAGTGGATAATGGGAGTTCGGTTAATATTCCCTTTAAGAAAGCAATCGAGCAGATGAAACTCGAAGCAAAATATTTGAAATCTTGTGAGGGATGGATACGTGGCTTCAATGGGGCCTCGACAGCTCAAATGGGATATGTAGAACTATCAGTGACATTGGGACAAGAAGATCGCCAGAGAGTGAGAATCTTCCCATTTGTAGTTATAGACATCGACTCACCTATAATGCCATTTTGGGCTGGCCAGCCCTCACATCATTCAGGGTCTGCATCGCGCCCTGGTGCATATTGTTGAAATTCCCAACCGAAGCGGGAGCGGGAGTAATGAGAGGTGACAAAGCCATCGGACGAGCTTGCTACATGGCAGAATCGAAGATGTTGCTAAAAGGGTTAAACATAGAACCTAAAAACACTTCCTCTCCTATTAAGGAGAATTCAGCATAGCAACTAAAGACTATACCGCCTAGGGAATCGCCCAATGAAATTCCCGAAGATATCAATCCTAGGGAATACGAAGAATTAGGAACTAGAAAGGTGACACCCAATGAGGCGACTGTTGATATCCCAATCGATAATGACGACCTGACAAAGGTCTTGAAGATTGGGTCTCATTTGGATTCTTTCTGGACGAAGGAATTGATTGATTTTTTGAGAACAAACCTCGATGTGTTTGCTTGGACTCATGCAGAAATGTGTGGAATTTTTCCCGTGGTTATGAGCCGCTCTCTAAGTTTAAACCCAAACCATCCTTCTGTCAAGCCAAAAAGACGTATGTTGGACCCAGAAAGGTCAGCAGCCTTAAAGGAAGAAGTAGAGAAATTAAACAACAACAGGTTTATTAGAGATTCGACCTATTCTAACTGGATATCGATTCACATCTTGGTTAAAAAATCAGATGGAAAATGGCGGATGTGCATCGACTTTTCCGATTTGAACAAAGCTTGTCCAAAAGATAGCTTCCCACTTCCCAAGATTGATCAGCCGGTGGACTCGACAGCCGTACATGAACTTCTCTCCTTCATGGATGCGTACTCGGGATATAACCAAATCCTCATGCATGTGCCAGATCAAGAGCATACAAGTTTCATCACGAATTTAGGATTATACTGGTATGTGGTAATGCCATTCGAAATAAAGAATGCCGGAGCCACATATCAGCACTTGGTAAACCAAATGTTCTATAATCAGATCGAGAAAACAATGGTAGTCTACGTAGACGACATGATTGTGAAGTCCAGGCAGTCTTTCGATCATACGCAAGATTTAGCGGAAATGTTTGACATTTTGCGGAGGTATGGGATGAAACTGAACCCCTTAAAATGCTCATTTGGGGTTGCATCAGGGAAATTCCTTAGTTTTATTGTGAGTTCTCGAGGAATCGAAAATAATCCTGACCAAATAGCAGCAGTCAGGAACATAGAAGAACCACAGAAGATTAGACACGTTCAAAGCTTAGCTGGGAAAGTTGCGGCATTGAGTAGATTCATTTCCAAAGCCAAGGACAAGTGCGTTCCATTTTTGATTTAATCAAACGAGGGAAACGTAATTTCGAATGGACCCCCGACTGTGTAGAGGCCTTCTAAAATTCGTCGAACTTGTTAGAGAAGCCCCCAGTATTGTCGAAGCCAGTGGATCATGAGGATATGTTTGTTTATTTAACGGTGTCATCTCATGCTGTCAGCACAGCTTTGGTACGTGAAGAAAACAAGATCCAAAGGCCAGTATACTATGTAAGTAAGAAGTTTGTAGCTGCAGAACACAATTATCCGAGAATAGAAAACTCACTTATAGTCTCTTGAATGCATCCCGAAAGCTCCATCATTATTTTCAAGCTCACCCGATAGTCATATACACCGATCAGCCATAGAGACAAGTGTTACAACGCCCCAAAGCATCAGGACGATTACTTAAGTGGAATATCGAGTTGAGCCAATTTGATTTAAATTTTCAGCTAAGGAGATCAATAAGGGGACAGGCCTTAGCTGACTTCATAGCAGAATTCACAATTCCGGAGGAAGAAGCAGACAAGATTGTCACTTCAGAGCATAAGTTAGAACTTAGCCCATGGAAATTATATGGGGCTAATAATGATCGAAGGTCCGGCAACGGAGTTGTTTTAACTACTCCTGAAGAACGATCCATTTACCGCGCCTTGCGGATGGAATTCTCTCCCACCACCAATGACTCTGAATACGAGGTCCTGATTGCCAGGCTAAAATTCGCTAAGGAACTAGGGATAAAGACATTGGACATATTTTTTGACCCTAAGATAGTTGTCTGCCAAGTTCGATAGGAATTTGAAACCAGGGAACCCCGACTTGTTACTTACCTTGAAAAACTAAAGGAGTTACTAGGAAACCTGGAACATTACAGCATATCTCATATCCCGAGAACAGAAAGCCAAAAGGAAGACCAACTGGTTAAGTTAGCAAGTTCTGACAACCCGGAAGCAATTGAGATGGTTCCAATAGAGACATTGGAATCACCAAGCTTTAACCAGATGGAAGTCGAATTATCCCTGAAAGCTGAACCAGAAAGGGAGTCATGGATGACACTGATTACGAACTTCCTTAGGAGTGGAACTCTCCCATCAAAAAAGAGCGAGAGACGAGCTGTACTACGTAATGCCGCAAGGTACATTTTACCGGACGACGTCCTTTACCGCCAAGGATTTTCCATGCCTCTACTATGGTTGTAACACCCCGTATTTTCTGTGAACATTAAAGTAACAAAGAATACTTGATTTTAAAGTTAGAAATTAGGGGAAATGGGTTTCGCCATTGCGTTCGTCTCGGAATTCTTCTTGAGGTAGAGTTTGAGTTTGCGTGAATCGGACTCCGTATGAAGAAGTTATAGAGTTCATAAGATTTCAAGTTTAAACGGAAATTAAATATAAATAATAATTAAATCAAAAAGCAGTTCGAAGTTCAAAATTCTGAGAATCAGCTGGGCGGAAAATTCCCACCTATAAGGGTCGACTCCCCCCATGAGGGGTCGACATAGGTGTCGACCCCCACAGAGGGTTGTCGACCCCCTCGGCCAGATCTGGGCTGTTTTGTCCAGTGACGTTTTTTTGAGTCATTAGGGCATATGTGGCGATTTCCGATTGGCTCTATTTGGTCTAGATGGTCCTGATTACTCCTAGGTTGATCTAACGGCTCTCATTTATCTAAATTTCTATATAAACATCCCAACTCTCAACCCTAAAACCTCATAACCTTGCTCTCTGAAGGCATCATGTTGTCCATGGCCAAACTAGCGTAGCCTCCATTTTTCTTTAAACTAGAAATCAAGTTAGAAAGCCCTAATCAAGTCCAAACTAGAGAATCAATAGTCTACATCAAAGGATAGCTATTCAGTTTCAAAAGTTAGATCCCAGAAAACAAGATTTGTTAATTTGTTTTTAAGTTCAGTTATTCTTTATATTTGAACAAATAAAAGTTATGACTTGTAATGAAGTGAAACTAGAGCTATGCCTAGTTGTAAGATGATCGTATTCTGATTCATGTTTATCCCTGTAGCAATTCTGAAATTACCTATGCCTACGTGACTATTGTGATTAATACAACTTATCATGTTGTATATTACTTTGGTTATGAACATATCATGTCGTATGTAAATTTGGTGATGAACCTATCATGTTGTATATTAATATGGTGATGAACCTATCATGTTGTATATAACTTTGATGGTTCCTCTATGTTATTTTATATGCAAGATCATAAGCTAGGTCATGTTCATGTATGCTTATATGTCTAGATCTACATGCTTATATGTTTAGATCTATGTTTATTTGATCCAACAAAAATGCAAGTTCACATTTACATGCTTAATTAAATTTGTGTAGTACTATGCCAAATTCATATCACACATGCTTAATTGATCTATATTTTTTATGCCACTGGAATGTTACATGTCCCTTTTCTTTTCCCTTTTTGCTTATGAGTTAGGCTAATTTGCGAGCCTAACGCTCTATGTAAATTATGCAAACGAATAATGGGGGATACATTGGGAAAATATTAAATTACATGCCATTGGCATAGGTTGGCTCATAATCATTTAAATGTTTAATGGCTTGCAAAGGTATAATTTTGTATACCTAAGAATTATGGACACAATTTAGAGGGTAAATGGGACATAACTTGAGTTCAAAACATTGGTGGATAATTTACATATAAACATAAATGTGTAAATTAATTAAAAGTTGAATATGCCAAACCCGAGGTAAGATTGAGTTACGGTGTAAGACTGCCCGGAACCGCCCAGCACATCCAGCAACCATAACAATACAGATTTAATGTGAGAGGTTAGCACATTAAGCCCAAAAACCCGAGGTTAGATTGATTTGCGGTGTAAGACTGCCCGGGACCGATCGGCACATCCAGCGACTGCAACAATATAGATCTAATGTGAGAGGTTGGTGATTTAATGAATGAATTAAAGCTAAGAAACAGGCATGCTAAGAATGGTAGGGTTAAGTAAATTAAGGCAACACTTAACTAGTACAACATGTTAACTAAACTAATGGGTGGGGTTAGGTTAATTTGAGAACACTTAACCATTTTAACATGTTGATTAGGAAACCCTAGTAATAGGGACCCATTTCAGTAGTAACCCACATAGATTATCATGGTACCTTGAACTAGGCAGGGTGAGGCACGATTACTGGGATGATTATAAGTGGTCAAAATAACGACGGGTGGTGAAGCAATGTAGGTTCCGACGGAGTATGGCGTGCACGTACTCCGGCATGGACAAATCAGGCACTGGCCATCAGTAGTATACATTGTGCATCTTAAATTTGTGTCGGGTTGCCACCATAGGAATTGATACACCTCATGGTGGGACCAGCACAGGTATCTACAATCAAGCGTGGCTGAATGACACAAGTCATAAATGCATGTGAGTAGAAGCCGATCGATAAAGGGGATCATTTTATCATGAACACATAGTGCTAGTTGAAAACACTTGTTAGTAAGTGCATAGAAACAGAAATAAGTGCGATAGTATATTCAGTTTATCTTTCCTTATTTATTGTTATCTTATTTCTATGTTATTGTCCTAAGTTCATTTTATTCATGTCATGATCCTTTTACCTATTTACACGCTAAATAATCACTGGACTTACCAGGCTTATGTCTGACTTGTTTTCTTTCATCTTCTCGTCTTCCTTTCCCGCCTTGGTCCGTAGGGAGGGAATACTTCAACTTAGTCCAAACCTTTTCCAGCTTGAAGAGAGTAGACGTATTGCTTGGATTCTCTTCTCTTGGGCTATGGCTGTGGTTACACTCTTAATTAGGGATTTATGCTGCTTTATTATTTTTTATGCTTCTTTATATTTTAATCAAGACAAAGGCTTTATTGTAATGATTTGGAAGTTGGTTTTTAAGATAGTTGTTGTAATGTTTTGACTGGACCACGTGCTTATAAAATAAAATTTTGTTTTTCTGCTATTTATATGGCTGTCTTGTAAATTACCTGTACCTTTTACCTATAATACTCCACCAAAGTTAATGCATTCCCTTTGTGAGTGACCTTAACGGAGGTGGGGTGTCTACACTTGGTATCAGAGCCAGGTTTACCAGATCAGATAACAGTTTTTGGAAACTATTTTCCAAAAAGAAGTTTAAAGAAGCATTTTTAAGAAAAATGTTTTTTTATTTTAAAAATCATAATCCCCAAAGCCATATGCACTGTCTTTCTGTCCTTTGTTTTTAACCTTTTTTTCGTTTCAGCATGACTGGGGATCTTAATCTTCCTGGGGGCGTGCCGGTACCTGGTTGGTTCAGAAGGTACCTAGAGGCTACGGCTAATAATGCAGGCCCAACAGACATTCCTCCTCCCCCAGTTGCAGCTGTTCCTCCACCTCCTCCTCCTCGTGCAAATGCTTTCTCGAAAATATGTAGAGACTTTCGAGCCATAGGTGGAAAGAACTTTAAAGGGACAGAGTCATTTGTGGAAGTAAGAAACTGGCTCAAGGAAACAGAAGATTTGTTTGTTACCTTCGAAGTGGACGATAGGCAGAAGATACAATTGGCTGTGTCATTACTTAAGGACGAAGCCTCTTATTGGTGGGAAGTTACCAATGCTAAAAGACCATTTGAAACTTGGGAGGATTTCAGAATGAGATTTGAAATGAAGTTCCCCTCGCAAGCTGAACGAAACCTACAGGTGGAAAAGTTCTTAGCTCTCAAATAGGGAAGCCTATCGGTCAAGGAATATGTCAACCAATTCAACCAGCTGGCTAGATTCGGATTGGAGTTAGTGAACACTCCACATAAGAATGCTCGTTAAAGGGTTGAACGAGCCACTGCACAGCGTAGCTATGTCCCATATACCTATGGGTTCGACTTATGAGAGGCTAGTGGACATGGCACTGTTACAAGAGGAAGACAAGGATGGCAAGAAAGAGATAAAGGAGGAAGTACCTCAAGACAAGAAAGTGGAGGGATCACAGAACGAGAAGACGGATTCCAAGAAGGGTGGGAAGAATAACAAACCCCGTGACAAGAGGAAGTGTAATTTTTGTGGCATACCTGGACATCTGATTAAGGACTGCAGAAAGAAAAGAGAAAGATAGGTGGTTGTTTTCAGTGCGGCGAGGCAGGACACATGGCTAAGGACTGCCAAAGAATGCAAGGGCAAGGGCAGAGGACTGGATCTACTGCTTGAGGGAAGGTTCACTCTCTCATAGCACCTCCGCAAGAACGAGGTAGAAATATTTATGTTGAGAGTTTAATTTATCTTTTTGATCATCCTGTTCACACTCTATTTTATTCTGGCACATCGCACACTTTTATATCTATTGCTTTAGTTGAATCTCTACACCTAGACACCAGTATAGTAGAGGATCCCTTGGTTGTTTCAAATCCAATTAGGGTTTGGTTTGTTTATCAATGATTTGTTTGGATTTGAAAATTTCTATACTAAGCGTTGGGTTTAGATGTAATGCCTATGTTTTGGGCTTCACGGGCTATGGGTTAATTATACGCATGGACTAGCTATCGAATAATGGTGCCATCCTCGATTGTGAAAAGAGGGTAGTTAGACTTATGACTCGCCTCAGTAACACTCTCGAAATATCTTATAATCCCATGAACTCTGTTATGCTTAGCTACCTAGAATCTCTTGATGCGTCTGTTGAAAACCTGAAATCTGTTAGAGAGGTCCGTGAATACTCGGATGTCTTTGAAGAGGTGAAGGGTTTACCTTCGAAGAGGGAGATAGACTTCCGCATATACCTTGTTGATAATGCAAAACTCGTTGCTCTACCCGTTAGACACATGGCTCCAACGGAAAGGAAGGAGCTCAGCAAGCAAGTTAAAGAGTTGCTTGAAAAGGGGTTTATAAGGCAGAATATTTTTGAATGGGGTGCTCTAGTGGTGTTTGCAACCAAAGCAGATGGTTCACTTCGCCTATGCATTGACTATAGGGAGCTAAACAAGTTAACTAAGAAGAATAGGCACCTGCTTCCAAGAATAGACGATTTGTTCGATCATCTTGTAGGTGCATCAGTTTTCTCCCAACTAGATCTGGCTACCGGGTTTCATCAGCTAAGAGTGGCTGAGGACAACATTGATAAGACTGCATTCAGGACCATGGATGGTTTCTTTAAATGGCTTGTCATGACTTTCGGCTTGAAAAACGCACCTTATTATTTTGTTGACTTGATGAGTTGGGTGTTAGGGAGTTCCTTAATAGTGGAAGACATTTTGATCTTCTCGAAAAGTGAGGAAGAACATGGTTTGCATTTATGGGAAGTCATGGATACTCTTCGTACACACCAGCTGAAAGCAAAATTCTCCAAATGCCATTTTTGGAGAGAAGAAGTAAGGTTTCTTGGACATGTGGTGTCCAAAGAGGGGATAGCTACCAAGCCACCATAGGCATGGTACCCTTAGAGGCTTTATATGGAAGACCATGCCGATCACCAACTTGTTGGTGGGAGTCTATAGACAAGCTCGTACTTGGGCCGGACATGATTAGAGAAACATCAGAGAAGGTGGACTTGATACGAAGATGAATGAAGACTGCACAAGATAAACAGAAGTCCTATGCTGATAAAAGAAGGACCGACCTTGAGTTTGAGGTTGGAGATAGGGTTTTCCTTAAAGTATCTCCTTTGAGGTATGTCATTCGCTTTGGGTCTACCGTAAAATTGGCACCAAGATTTGTAGGGTCATTTCCTATCATTGAGAGGGTTGGGAAGATGGCTTATAGAGTAGAGCTGCCCGAAAGATTGGCTGGAGTTCATAATGTTTTCCATGTCTCTCATCTACGAAAGTGCTTAGATGAGTTTGTGGAAGTTGTGGAGCCAAGCATACTAGAAGAAATAGGAGTGGAAAGAGAAGCGACAGTGAGGAGAGTTCCAACTCTTATCTTAGGGACAGAAGTCAAAAACCTACGCAACCGTGAAGTCAAGCTTGTTAAAGTTCAATGGAGTGACGCTGAGGAAGATGCGACTTGGGAGACTAAGGACAAGATACGCGCAGCCTACCCTTTTCTTTTTGAGGGTACATCCTTGATCTCTCTTTCCATAAGTTTATGCATACTTGTATCTATCTCTTAAGTATATCTCCTCGGTCCTATCCTTGATCTTTAGGTAGAAACTAATGAATGTAAACATGTATTTGAAACATGTTATGATTGATGGTTGCAACTGGTTGCTAGTGGTTTCTCGTGGATGCATATACACACACATTAGGTACTAGATCGGCTTAGTCGCATTCATATTGCATATGCATATATGTATTTGTATATGGATTGAAACATGATGTGTTGTCATATGGATATTGCACTTGTATGAATGATTGTGCACTCATGAAGAAGTTATAAAGTACGATTAGGAATAATTGCATACATTATGGACTCATGGCACTATCATGATTTGCATTAAGGAGGTCAACTGAATCAGTAGACCGCCTGATTTTGCATTAGATAAGGACGTACACACACTATGCATATGTTCATGAAATGCATTAGATACCTTTTAAGGACAATGGATGCCTGTAATTGAATGGTTGAGATGTTGGATGGTAGGATATACATTCTTCTTGACTTGAAGATTTTAGGGATGGAATCCTTTAAGGAGGGGAGAATTTAGCATCCCGTATTTTCTGTTAACATTAAAGTAACAAAGTAAAGAATACTTAATTTTAAAAGTGGAAATTAAGGGAAATGGGTTTCGCCATTGCTTTCGTCTCGGAATTCTGCTTGAGGTAGAGTCCGAGTTTGCATGAATCGGACTACGTATAAAGAAGTTATGGAGTTCAGAAGATTTCAAGTTTAAACAGAAATTAAATATAAATAATAATTAAATCAAATAGCAATTCAAAATTCCGAGAATCACCTGGGCGGGAAAATTCCCGCCCAAGGGGGGTCAACATAAGTGTCGACCCCCCAAGAGGGGTGTCGACTGGGGTGTCGACATAGGGGTCGACCCCCTCGGCCAGATCTAGGTTGTTTTGTCCAGTGACGTTCTTCTGGGTCATTAGGGCATATGTGGCGATTTCCGGTTGGCTCTATTTGGTCTAGATGGCCCTGATTACTCCTAGGTTGATCTAACGGCTCTCATTTATCTAAACTTCTATATAAACATTGCTAATTCTCAACCCTAAAATCTCATAACCTTGCTATATGAAGCCGTCATGCTGTCCATGGCCAAACTAGCATAGCCTCCATTTTTCTTTAAACTAGAAATCAAGTTAGAAAGCCCTAATCAAGTCCAAACCAGAGAATCAATAGTCTACATCAAAGGATAGCTTTTCAGTTTCATAAATTAGACCCCAGAAAACAAGATTTGTTCTTCTGTTTGTAAGTTCAGTTATTCTTTAGATTTGAACAAATAAAAGTCATGACTTGTAATGAAGCGAAACTAGAATTGTGCCTAGTTGTAAGATAATCGTATTCTAATTCATGTTTATCCCTGTAGCAATTCTAAAATTACTTATGCCTACGTGACTATTGTGATCGATACAACTTATCATGTTGTATATTAGTTTGGTTATGAACCTATCATGTTGTATATTAATTTGGTGATGAACCTATCATGTTGTATATTAATTTGGTGATGAACCTGTCATGTTGTATATGAATTTGGTGATTCCTTTATGTTATGTTATATGCAAGATCACAAGCTAAGTCATGTTCATGTATGCTTATATGCCTAGATCTACATGCTTATATGTTTAGATCTATGTTAATTTGATCCAACTCAAATGCAAGTTCACATTTACATGCTTAATTAAATTTGCGTAGTGCTATGCCAAATTTATATCATACATGCTTAGTTGTTCTATACAATTTTATGTCGTTTGAATGTTATGTGTCCCTTTGCTTTTCCCTTTTTGTTTATGAGTTAGACTAATTTGCGAGCCTAACGCTCTATGTAATTTATGCGAACGAATAACAGGGGATACGTTGGGAAAATATTAAATTACATGCTACTGGCATAGGTTGGCTCATAATCATATAAATGATTAATGGCATGAAATGGTATAATTTGTATACCTAAAAATTATGGACATAATTTTGAGGGTAAATGGGACATGACTTGAGTTGACAACATTGGTGGATAATTTACATATAAACATAAATGTGTAAATTAATTAAAAGATGAATATTGCTAACCCGAGTTTAGATTGAGTTACGGTGTAAGACTGTCAGGAAGCGCCCGGCACATCTAGCAACCGTAACAATACAGATTTAATGCGAGAGGTAAGCGCATTAAGCCCAAAAACCCGAGGTTAGATAGAGTTGCGGTGTAAGACTGCCCGGAACTGCCTGGCACATCCAGCGACCACAATAATATAGATCTAATGTGAGAGGTTGGTGATTTAATGAATGAATTAAAGCTAAGAAACAGGCAGGCTAAGAATGGTAGGGTTAAGTAAATTAAAGCAACACTTATCCAATACAACATGTTAACTAAAGTAATGGGTGAGGTTTGGTTAATTTGAGAACACTTAACCATTTTAACATGTTGACTAGGAAACCCTAGTAACGGGGACCCATTTTAGCTGTAACCCACATAGATGTATCATGGTACCCTGAACTAGGCAGGGTTTGGCACAATTACCGGGCTGATTATAAGCGGTCAAAATAACGGCGGGTGGTACAGCAGTGTAGGTTCCGACGGAGTATGGGTGCGCACGTACTCCGGCATGGACAAATCAGGCACTGGGCATCAGTAGTATACACTATGCATCTTTAATTTGTGTTGGGTTGCCACCATAGGAATTGATACACCCTATGGTGAGAGCAGCACAGGTATCTACTATCAAACGGGACCGAATGACACAAGTCATAAATGCATGCGAGTAGAAGCCGATCAATAAAGGGGATCATTTTATCATGAACACATGGTGCTAGTTGAAAACACTTGTTAGTAGGTGCAGAGAAACAGAAATAAATGCAATAGTATATTCATTTTATCTTGTCTTACTTATTGTTA
Source organism: Allium sativum (assembly GCA_030737875.1). Taxonomy (NCBI): domain Eukaryota; kingdom Viridiplantae; phylum Streptophyta; class Magnoliopsida; order Asparagales; family Amaryllidaceae; genus Allium; species Allium sativum. Next base: position 477,151,682 of record CM060923.1, on the reverse strand, counting down.
TCTTATTTCTAGGGTACTGTCCGAGGTTTAGTTTATTCATGTCATGATCCTTTTACCTGTTTACATGCTAAATAATCACTGGACTTACCAGGCTTATGTCTGACCCATTTTATTTCGTCTTCTTGTCTTCCGTCCCCCCGCTCCCCCCTCCCCCCGGTGCGCAAGGAGGGAATACTTCAACTTTTTCCAGACCTATTCGAGCTTGAAGAGAGTAGACGTATTGCTTGGATTCTCTTCTCTTGGGCTATGACTGTGGTTACACTCTTAATTGGGGATTTATGTTGCTTTATTATTGTTTATGCTTTTTTATGTTTTAGTCAAGACAAAGGCTTTATTGTATTGATTTGGAAGTTGGTTTTTAAGACAATTGTTGTAATGTTTTGACTGGACCACGTGCTTTTAAAATAAAATTTAGTTTTTCCGCTGTTTATATGTCTGTCTTGTAAATTACCTATACGTTTTACCTATAATACTCCACCAAAATTAATGCATTCCCTTTGTGAGTGACGTTAACGGAGGTGGGGTGTTTACAATGGTGTATAGCACATGACGACATCAAGGGCGTACTGAGAGAAGTACATGAACGTGGGTATGGGGATCGCACTGGAGGCCAAACTTTAGCAAAGAAAGTATTAGATATGGCTATTTTGGGCCTACCGTAAATAGAGATGTGGCTGATCACTCACGACGCTGCGATAAGTGCCAAAGATTTGCTAAAGTTCTAAGGGCACCCCCAAGATAGCTTAAATCAATGGTCAGTCTATGGTAGTTCGCAATGTGGGGATTAGCCATCAGTTGTACCCTGCCACGATCACGACAAGAAATGTAATAAGCTTTGTGGTCAGGAATATCATTTGTCGATTTGGGATACCAAAAACTATTATAACCGATAATTGAACCCAATTCGATAGCGCGAAATTTAGAAACTTCTGCTAGAAATATAAGACTGACAAGTGGTATACTGCTGTAGCTCACCCACAGTCGAACAAATAAGTTGAAGCGATAAATAATGTTATTAAATCCATTCTTAAAAAGTAGCTGGAACGAGCAAAGGCCATGTGGGTTGATGAATTACCACTGGCTTTATGGGCCTATCAGACGACCTTCAAGACAGCCACCGGTCACACCCCTTTTCACTCTCCTTTGGATCAGAAGCGGTAATTCTAGTGGAGCTTAAAGTCCCCTCTCATAGGGTGACATATTTTGACCCGATGACAAATAAAGCGCTCCTCCTCGAGTCCCTGGACATGATTGAAGAGAAAAGATGTGAAGCGAACTTGTATGCATCGAGGCAAGGATGCCAAGTGCATGCTATTATGACAAAAAAGGTTCACCCTTGGACCTTTGAACCTAGAGATTTAGTACTAAAGCGAGTCTTCCCGCCTCCAGTTCATTTAGGTCCAAAGTGGGAAGGACATATACCATCCAACGGAAGCTTGATACAGGAGCTTTCAAGTTAACAACCGTTGATGGTGAAGAAATTCCTAGAGCCTGGAATGCCCAACATTTGCGACGATACCTGACTTGAATTTGTACCGTTTTCTTTTGTTTTATAAGCCATGTAAAAAGGCATGACTTGCCTAGAAAAGTCCGGTTAATATAAACAAAAGATTATAAAGTGGACGTAAGTCACGACTTGGCTGAACCACTATAAAATATTGTGTGTGATTTACTTTTTCCGTTCGAATTTTGTTTCATGTATATTCGGTGATTATCATAATGTAAGTCGAAAACATTTGAAATTCTAATCAATACTAGAACAAATATAATAACCATTTGCATAATGACATAAAAAAGGATGGGAAGATGACGTCAACAAACTCTAATTTCACATGTCGAGAGAGAGTACAAAGGACAAGAAGACGACGTCCTTGAGGCGTGAAGGTGCACCATGACAAAAGACCACCTCAAATCTACTCTAACCTGACCATACGATAGGAGAGTATAAAGGTGCTGAAAGACAAGCACCGACAATATGAAGACTCTTAACCCTGCCAGAGAGCTGGGGGCAATCAAATGACGAACCTAATCAATCTTAAACAGGCCCTGTCCAGGAATCTCATTCAAGATTGATTGGGGGCATATGCACGTACATCACATCTTATCATTAATCACCTTGTGCAGCAGAAGTGTCTACATCGTGCATTCAATTCGTTTATGACGTGATTTATTATGTATAGCTTGTATCACACTTAGATAGAGTAAATGACAAACTTACAAGCACTTAACCTTGCAGGAAACGAACTACTTTATTTACGTGGGTGCAGATCTATACCAAAAAGAATACAAAGAAATGCGAAGGCCGCACTCTCTACAACCGCAGCAGGCCAAGGGGAAATCAATGCAAAAGATAAAAATTGTTTTCACTTGGCTTTTGGAGTAGATTTTGCTTTTTTAGCAGCTTTGAGCTTTTCCTTCTCCTTCATGGCCTCAGTCAAAATACACTTTGATTTCTTCTTCCCTAGATCTGGAACATTGGGATCAATAGAAGATTTTTTAGCAAGTTCCTTAGTGACTAACCTAGTAGAAAGTTTGACAACTAACCTTAACCCAAGTCGGACTACAACTAGAGGTTTAAGACTCTTACGATCTTCCTCCTCAACTTTGGCTTTCAGAAGTTTATCTTGCTTCGCCTTCATATCAGCCAAAGTCATGTTGTCAGCATTCCCCGAATCACCAGTAATAACAACCTCACCATCCTCATCATACCCGTCATTACCACCAGCATCTTTCAAGGCATCTGTCATGTCCCCATCTTTGGGAACTTCAGAATCAGATGGCAGAATAGTTTTGCCAACAACCTCATCCTCCTTTTCTCCAACTTTCTCCATAGGTTCGGAGCTAGTAGTTTCATCCTTTTTCTCCAACACCTTTTCAGCGGGTTTCGATCCAGTGGCTTCTCATGGTTGCTCATCCACCTTCTCTGTAACACCCCATAATTTTAAATATTAAAATTAAAAAAATTTAAGAATACTTAATTGTTAATGTGAGAATTAAGGGAAATGAGTTACGCCGTTGCGTTCGTCTCGAAATTCAGCTTGGAAGAGAGTCCAAGTTTTCAAAAATCGGACTTCGTATGAAGAAGTTATGGCCCTTGGAAGTTTCAGAGATTTTATATAAATAAAAACCGTTCAGAATAATAAATTTGAAATTCAAATTCAAATAGGGAAGAGGTTGGGCCGGAATTATCCCGCCCAAAGGCCAGGTCGACCTCCCCTATACAGGTCGAGCAGGGGGTCGACCTACCCCCCCCCCCCCCCTCCCCCTCCTCGGCAGATCTGAAATGTGATGATTTCTGACTCTCTGCTTAGTCATTAGGGTTGATGCGGCTGCTCTAGATAACTCTATCTAGTCTGGATGGTTGGATTTGCTCCTATGATAATCTATCGGCTTAGGTTTATTCAAACTTCTATAAAAGAGTGCCTAGACTCAAACCCTAAACCTAAACAAAATTTGTCTCTTGGCCACCATGCTACTCCTAGGATAGTTCTCCTTCCTAAAGCTTAGGATTTAGCAAGTCAGAATTCTAATCCTAAAGATGAACGAACTATTCTCTTCTCTAACCTATCTTTGTGAGTACTATTTCTTTCACAATATAATTAATAAATTAATTGTGATGAGTTATAATTGGATTATGAGAACATGTCTGTTGAATCACGTGATGTTGTTTAATTTTGTTATCTTATGTTGGTAGATCTATTTCATATGTCCAATTGTACGTGTTTAACTTGATTCATTTTATGCAAGTTTGGGATGTAAATCATATGCTAGTTCATATGTGAAACCTTGTGCATGTTTGGGATATTAAATCATATGCTAGTTTGTATGTGAATCTTATGCAAGTCTGTTTTTACATATGTTAATTCGTATGTGAATCTTATGATGTTAAATCATATGTTAATTAGTATGTGAATTTTTTGCAAGTTTGGGATGTTAAATTGTATGTTAGTTTGAATATAAATCTTATGCAAGTCTATATGTGAATTGTAAACAAAATTTATATGTGAATCAAGTATATAAATATGCTAGTTTGTATGCAAAAACATGTGATAAATTCATATGTAAGTTGTAGGAATCCCTATGCAAGTTTAGGTGAAAACTATATTCACATTTTTAGGTAAAAATTATATTCACATATGCAAGTTTAGGTGGGACCCATAATTCATATATGCAAGTTCAAAATCTTATGTTTAGATCGATATTTAGAACCATTGTAGTTTATGCAAATGTATGATTCTATATGACCATTTTCTATGCAAATTATTGGCTATGCAAATTTATGTTATAATTCCTATTTGCAAGTTAGATCTATTTTTATGTGTTATGCAAGTTATGATATTTCTTTTTTTTATAAGTTAGACTATTTGCGAGTCTAACATATTTCATGTTTGAACGTACAAATAACGTGGTGACAATGGGAAAATATTAATTATGTAAATTGTGAATTGGCATAAAATGGCTTTAAAAGCATATAATTAAGTTGAGACATTAATTGGTATAATTTTTATACCTAAAAAGTATGGACATAATTTAGGTGACAATTATGGACATAATTAATTTGGAAATTATTGACAATTTGAATAGGGATAATTAATTCAAATTGGGGTGAAAAAATTTGTAATAATAAACGCCCAAGACACGAGGTTAGACTTGTTTGTGGTGTAAGACTACAAGGACACGCTCGGCAAATCCAGCAACCACAAACGGTAGTCTAATGTGAGAGGTCAAAGGCATAAATTAAATGCGTAACAATTGTAAAGACACGAGGTTAGACTTGTTTGTGGTGTAAGACTACCCGGACCCGCCCGACAAATCCAGCAACCGCAAACGGTAGTCTAATGTGAGAGGTCTTACAAGGTTATGGTTATAATGAATTAAGTAACACTTAAACAATATAAACATGTGGTGGGACATGAGGGTTAAGTGGGTGACATGGGTGACATGTAAAATACGATTAGAAACACTTAACCAAATTTAAACATGTAAGAAGACATGAATAAGAAGGGGTTAAGTGGAAAATTCTAGTGGGGACCAAGCATAGGTGGAAGGCTTGTGTCAAACATGGGGGACCCTTTTCAAACTAGTAACACATTAAGTATCATTGTGAGCCCGACTTAGATCGAGGATGGGACACGCTTACTGAGTTCGATTGTAAGAGATCAAAACGGTTTAACGGTGGCAAAGCAAGTCCAATGGGGTCATGTGCATGCGTGGGCCCGGGCTGGTAGGTAAGAGTTGTTGCATCATGTAGATATAAGCAATGCATTTTTAATGGTATCGTGTTGCCATTTTGGGGAGTGATACACCCCATTATGGGACCAACACGGGTATCTACGAGTTAGGGAGCCGATCGCATGGGGGTAGTGGGTACAATTAGTGGAGATAGAGGTAGGCGGCACCTATGGAGACAGTTAGGGGTACACAAAACTAACATTATGATTATTATGTTCAGTAGGGCTATTAGGGTGACTTGTAATGGTGCAGTATTGTAATTATCCTATGGTGATTAGGAGCGAGATTAACGCCAGAATATTCCTCTTGTTTGTTTTGTCTTGCCCACTTGTTTCACAGTCATTCCTTGTTTTACCAGTTTATGCCTTATCCTAATTACTTTAATAATTATATTGTTAAAGTTATGGTACTCGCCAGACTTTATGTTCGACCCCCTTTGTTTTTGCCTCTTTTCTTCCATCCACCCCGGGTTCTCAGGGTGGGACTAGTACTAGTGGAGCTTGATCTGGATCTTTCTCTCTCTTTTAGAAGTGCTTGATTGCTGAAAGTAAAGTTCAATTCAACTCTTTTATGGCTACTTATGTTGGGGTTATGCTTTTTACTTTATGTACTCAGAAAATAATTTATCAAGATGGTTACTAAGTGTACTTGGTTTTTCTGTTGGTTTATGATGTTGCTGTAATCAAACTATTTCTCCGCTGCAATAAAATTTGTTTTGAATTTTTCAAGTAACAGTATATGTATTTGTCTTGTTATGTTCTGTTCTATTCACCAATAATACTCCATGAATGTTAATGCATTCCCTTAATGGAGTGACGTTAATGGACGTGGGGTGTTATACGTGGTATCAGAGCTTAAGGTTAACAGAACAGATAAGAGATTATGAAAATCTATTTTTCAAAAGCATTTTATAAAGAAATACTTTCAAAAGTATGTTTTAAGGAGAGTATTTTCAAGAGGAAAGTTTGTTTTAACAACATAAGCCCCAAGAGCCATATATATCTTTCTTTTGAATTATCCGTTTTGAATCTCTTCATTTTCTTTTCAGCATGTCTAGGTTACCCGATAATACCCAAGGGAATACCGATACCAACCTGGTTCAGAAGGTATCTGGAGGCTAAGGCCATCGCCATAGGCCCAGCAGACATCCCTCCTCCCCCAGCTACAGTCATTCCTCCTCCTCCTCCTCCCCATGTTGATACTTTTTCAAATATATGCAAAGACTTTCGACCAATGGGCAGAAAACCTTTTCACGGATCATAGACGTTTGCAAAAGCTTGAAATTGGCTTAAGGAGGTGGAAGATTTGTTTGGTATCTTCGAGGTAGAAGATGGAAGGAAGGTCCAATTGGCTGCTTGGTTAATGAAGGACGAAGCCTTGTTTTGGTGGGAGGTTACAAATAGAGAGCGTCCAGTAGAGGCGTGGATGGATTTCAAACAAAGGTTCGAGATGAAATTTCTCTCACGAGAAGAAGAGAATTTATACATGGAAAGGTTCTTGGCATTGAAGCAGGGGAATTTATCAGTAAAGGAGTACGTCAACAAGTTCAATCAGTTGGCGAGGTTTGGCTTAGATTTGGTGAACACACCATGAAAAGAAGGCACTAAGATTCATTAAAGGTTTGAATGAGCCCCTACGTGGGTTAGCTATGACCCACATTTCTATGGGGGCTACCTTTGAGAAACTGGTTGACAGGGCGCTTATGCATGAAGAGAAGAAAGGCGCTAATGCTAATAAGGCACCAGAAAAGAAAGGGGATCAAAAGAAGTCACAGCAGCAACCTTAGAAAGGTGGTAAGGACAACAATAGCAAAGGAAAGAAAAGATGCTTTAATGGGGGAACACCAGGCCATCTGAGCAAGGATTGTAGGAAGAAGAAGAAGATCGGTTGCTTCAACTGTGGTGAGGCAGGACATCTGATCAAAGACTGCCCGAGAAGACAAGGATAAGGGCAAAGGACTGGGTCTACTTATGGAGGGCAGGTTCAGGCTCTCATGGCACCAGGGAAGGCAAGAGGGAAGGTTCATGCTCTCATGGCACTAGGACAGGAGAGTGGTAGAAACATTTCTGCTGAAAGTTTGTTTTTTCTGTTTGATCATCCTATTCGTACTTTATTTGATTCTGGCGCTTCACACTCGTTTGTGTCTGCTTCGTTAGTTGAAACACTGCAACTAAATACTAGTCTAGTTACGGATCCCATAGTAGTCTCAAATCCTATTGGTGGTTCAGATCATCTTTCAATGATTTGTCGGGATTTGAAAGTGTCTATCTTGAGCATTGAGTTTGAATGCAACAACTTCGTTCTAGGCTTCACGGACTATGGATTGATTCTAGGCATGGATTGGTTATCCAGTAATGGTGACATCCTCAATTGTGAAAACAGAGTGGTTAGACTTATGACTTGCCTTGGCAACACTCTCAAAATCTCTTGTAATCCCATACATTCTATTATGCTTAGCTACCTAGAATCTCTTGATGCGTCTGTTGAAAACTTGCAGTCTGTTGGAGTAGTCCGTGAATACCCAAATGTACTTAAAGAGGTGAAGGGCTTACCTCTGAAGCGGGAGATAGACTTCCGCATATACCTTGTTAATAATGCAAAACCCGTAGCTCTACTCGTTAGACACATGGCTCCAAGGGAGAGACAAGAGATCAGTAAGTAAGTCAAAGAGCTGCTTGAAAAGCGGTTTATAAGGCAGAGTATTTCTGAATGGGGTGCTCTAATAGTGTTCGCAACCAAAGAGGATGGTTCACTTCGCCTATGCGTTGATTATAGGGAGCTAAACAAGCTGACCAAGAAGAATAGGCACCCCATTTCCAAGAATAGATGACTTGTTTGATCAGCTTGTAGGTGCATCTGTTTTCTCCCAACTAGATTTGGCTACCAGATTCCATCAGCTAAGAGTGGCTGAAGACAGCATTGATAAGACCGCGCTCAGTAACCCGAATGGTTTCTTTGAATGGCTTGCCATGCCTTTCGGCTTGACAAATGCACCCACTTACTTTGTTGACTTGATGGGAAGGGTGTTTAGAGAATTCCTTAATAAGTTTGTGGTGGCCTTCGTAGACGACATTTTGATTTTCTCAAAGAATGAAGAAGAGCATGCTTTGCACTTAAGAGAAGTCATGGATACTCTTCGTGCACATCAGCCGAAAGCCAAATTCTCCAAATGCCATTTCTGGAGAAAGAAGTGAGATTTCTTGGACATGTGGTGTCCAAAGAAGGATTAGTTTTGGACCCCGCATAAGTAGTTGTGGTGCAAGATTGCAAGGTTCCACGGAATGCAACCGAAGTATGAAGCTTTCTCGGGCTAGCGGGCTTTTACCGAAAATTCATTAAAGACTTTGCAAAAATCTCAGCCCCACTCACAAGATTAACGAAGAAGAACCTAACTTTCGCTTGGGATTTGGATTGTGATATTGCTTTCCAACGTTTCGAAAGGGCCTTAAAAACAACCCCAGCTCTTACATTGCCGGATAGGAGCAAGATGTTTACCGTATACACGGATGCATGTGGTACGGGACTAGGTGTTGTGCTGATGCAAGAAGGGAAGGTAGTAGCTTATGGAGGCAGACAGTTGAAAGTACATGAGAAAAAACTACCCAACCCACGATCTACAATTGGCTGTCATCGTCTTTGCGCTTATGTCTTGGCGCCATTATCTCCTAGGTGAGAAGTTTGAATTGTATACTGACCATAAATCGTTGAATTACCTTTTCTCATAGAAAGATCTTAACTTGAGGCAACAAAGGTGGATGGAGTTCTTGGCATCCTACGATTACGAGATTTCCTATACCCTTGGCAAGGGTAATGTGGTAGCAAACGCCTTAAGTAGGAAGAAGATGACCTTGAGTCCACTCTTTGTAAAAAGGCAAAGCTTGGGTATATAGCAAACTTTAACTTTAGACCTTCCTCTAAAATTGTGCCTGGTCTGTTAGCATCGCTAGAGGTGTGGACTTCTCTTTTGGACTCAATAAGAACCGCGCAACGAGAAGACCCTTAGCTAGTTGACATAATGGATAAACTAGTTAGGGGTGAGACTTCTAGTCACCTCACTAGATAATCCATCGATGATAAGGGTTAGTTGAGACGGGATGGAAGACTATGCGTCCCACAAGTAAGGGATTTAGTGAAGACGGTCCTCGAAGAAGCACACCATTCTAAGCTGACCATACACCCAGGAGGAGACAAGATGTATAAGAATATAAAAAGGGTTTTCTTTTGGAATGGCATGAAGAGTGATGTAGCTGAGTTCGTCGCTAAGTGTTTGATATGCCAACAAGTCAAAGCGGAGCAGAAGAAGCCTGGTGGTCTGCTTTAGCCTCTAGAGGTCCCACAATGGAAGTGGGATATCATTTCAATGGATTTTGTTGATGGATTGCCTAGGTCAAGAAGGGGCAATACCAGTATTTGGGTAATAGTGGACAGGCTCACTAAAAGCGTTCACTTTATACCTGTTAAAAGTAGAAGGACTGCCTCGTCCCTAGCATCCATTTATCTTAAAGAGATAGTTCGACTCCATGGGATACCCTCCAGTATAGTGAGTGATCGAGATCCTATCTTTACGAGCAAGTTTTGGAAGATTTTGCAAGAGGTAGTAGGCACACAGTTATGCTTAAGCACGGTCTATCACCCCCAAACCGATGGTCAGACGGAAAGGGTGAACAGAGTATTGGAAGACATCTTGAGATTGTGCATTCTTGACTTTGGAGGGACATGGGAGGATCATTTTCCTTTGGTGGAATTCGCCTACAACAATAGCTACCAAGCCACCATAGGCATGGCGCCCTTCGAAGCTTTATATGGAAGACCATGCTGATGACCAACTTGTTGGTGGGGGTCTACAGACAAGCTTGTACTTGGGCAAGACATGATTAGAGAGACCTAAGAAAAGGTGGACTTGATAAGAAGACGGATTAAGGATGTACAAGATAGACAGAAGTCCTATGCAGACAAAAGAAGGACCGACCTTGAGTTTGAGGTTGGAGACAGGGTATTCCCTAAAGTATCTCCTTTGAGGAATTCATTCGCTTTGGGACCATAGGAAAGCTAGCATCAAGATTTGTAGGACCATTTCCTATCATTGAAAGGATTGGGATTTCCTATCATTGAAAGGATTGGGACGATGGCTTACAAAGTAGAGCTACCCAAGAGACTGGATGGAGTTCATAATGTTTTTCATGTTTCTCAACTACGAAAGTGTTTACATGAATCTGCAGAAGTGGTGGAGCCAAATATACTAGAGGAAGTAGAAGTGGAATGAGAAGCGACTGTGAGAAGAGTTCCAACTCGTATCTTGGGTATGGAAGTTAAAAAGCTACGCAACCATGACGTCAATCTTGTTAAAGTTCAATGGAGTGACACTAAGGAAGACGTGACTTAGGAAACTGAGAGGAAAATACGCGCAGCCTACACTTTTCTTTTTGAGGGTACCCCCTTGATCTCTTTTTCCATAAGTTTATTCATGCTTATGTCTATCTTTTAAGTATGTCTCCTCAGTCCTACTCTTTAGCCTAAAGTAGAAACCAATGGATGTAAACATGTATTTGAAACATGTTATGATTGATGGCTGCGAGTGGTTGCAAGTGGTTGCTCGTGGAGGCATGTACACACACATTAGGCACTAGATCGGCTCAGTCACTTTCATATTGCATATAAATGTGTGTGCATATTAATGGATGTATAATGGTTGTGTTAACATATGGATGTTACATTTTGATGAATGGTTATACACACATGTAGAAGTAATACGTATCGTTAGGATTCTTTTGCATGCATAATGGACGCATGGCACTATCATGATTTGCATTAAGGAAGTGAACTGAATCAGTGGACCGCCTGATTTTGCATTAGATTAGGAACATATACACACACTTTCTGCATATGTTCATACGGCATTTAAAACCTTGTAAGGACAATGGATGCGTGTGTTTGATGGTTGAGTAGATGGATGATTGGATGTTAGGATATACATTCTCCTTAACTTGGAGATTTCGAGGGCGAAATCCTTTAAGAAGGGGATAATGTAACATCCCGTAATTTTAAATGTTAAAATTAACAAATTTAAGAATACTTAATTGTTAAAGTGAGAATCAAGGGAAACGGGTTATGCCATTGCGTTTATCTCGAAATTCTGCTTGAAATAGAGTCCAAGTTTTCGTAAATCGGACTTCGTATGAGGAAGTTATGGCCCTCAGAAGTTTTAGTGATTTTATATAAAAAACAGTTCAGAATAATAAATTCGAAATTCAAATTCAAACAGGGAAAGGCTAGGTGGGAATTATCCCGGCCAAAGTCCAGGTCGACCAGGGGGTCGACCTACCACCCTTCCCCCCTCCCCTAGGGAAGATCTGAAATGTGATGATTTCTGACTCTCTGCTGAGTCATTAAGGCTGATGTGGCTGTTATAGATAACTCTATCTAGTCTGGATGGTTGCCTATGGTAATCTAACAGCTTAGGTTGATTCAAACTTCTATAAAAGAGTGCCTAGACTCAAACCCTAAACCTAAACAAAATTTGTCTCTTGGCCACCATGCTGCTACTAGGATAGTTCTCCTTCCTAAAGCTTAGGATTTGGCAAGTCAGAATTCTAATTCTAAAGACGGACGAACCATTCTCTTCTCTAACCTATCTTTGTGAGTACTATTTCTTTCACGATATAATTAATAAATTAATTGTGATGATTTATAATTGGATTATGAGAACATGTCTGTTGAATCACGTGATGTTGTTTAACTTTGTTATCTTATGTTGGTAGATCTATTTCATATGTCCAATTACACATGTTTAAGATGATTCATTTTATGCAAGTTTGAGATGTAAATCATATACTAGTTCGTATGTGAAACCTTATGCAAGTTTAGGATGTTAAATCATATGCTAGTTTGTATGTGAATTGTTAGATCCAAAATTGGCTCCAACACCCAAGTTGTCCAAATGTGCAGAGATTAATATCAGAAGAAATGCAAGAAAAAAATAAGAAAGACATGAGATTTATAGTGGTTCGGCATTAACGAGCCTACGTCCACTTTATATCTATGATTATACTTAAATTTCAAGTACAATCGATGACTTATCCCTCAACCTCACATCTACAATGTTGATTCACTCAATAAATTCTGAATAATAATAGTAGAGATGTAATAATGGTGGAGTCAGAACTCAAAATTGCCAAAAAGATCCTGAAAAATGCCAAGTCTGGGGCTATTTATAGCTGATACTTGCAGATGGATCGCGGTCATACGTGGCGCAAATCCCGAGGATCTCGGAATGGTTCGTGGCTTGATGAAGAATTGGTCAAAATGGCAGTTATGGACAGATGTCGTGAGATCCTGCATTCTCGGATCGTCGTAGACTTATTCGTGACCTTCATCTTAACTTCTGGGGCTTGGATCGTGAAGAGGCGGAGGGTCGGGTCGGATCATTCTGTTATGGATGGATCGAGTCTCGAAGCCCCGACGAGGACGGGTCGAGATGAAAGGGACGGATCGGATCGCGAGACATGGGGCGATCGCGGTCGTGGTATGGTAGGGCGATACGACCGGGTCTTCGAAGGCTAAAGGTGTGAAGTTTCATATTTTTCTCGTGTGTGCGGACCTTGGTGGCTTTGTCAAAAAGCTAGCCAACATGAATCTTATGCAAGTCCGTTTTTACGTATGTTAATTCATATGTGAATCTTATGATGCTAAATCATATGTTAATTAGTATGTGAATTTATGCAAGTTTGGGATGTTAAATTGTATGTTAGTTTGAATATGAATCTTATACAAGTTTACATGTGAATTGTACACAAATTTATATGTGAATCAAGTATATACATATGCTAGTTTATATGCAAAAACATGTGATAAATTCATAGGCAAGTTGTAGGAATCCATATGCAAGTTTAAGTGAAAACTATATTCACATTTTTAGGTAAAAATTATATTCACATATGCAAGTTTAGGTGGGACCCATAATTCGTATATGCAAGTTCACAATTTTATGTTTAGATCGATATTTAGATCCATCGTAGTTTATGCAAATATATGATTCTATATGACCATTGTCTATGCAAATTATTGGCTATGCAAATTTATGTTATAATTTGTATTTGCAAGTTAGATCTATTTTTATGTGTTATGCAAGTTGTGATGTTTCTTTTTTTTATAAGTTAGACTATTCGCGAGTCTAACATATTTCATATTTGAACGTACAATTAGCGCAAGGACAATGGGAAAATATTAATTATGTAAATTGTGAATTAGCATAAATGGCTTTAAAAGCATGTAATTAAATTGAGACATTAATTGGTATAATTTTTATACCTAAAAAGTATGGACATAATTTAAGTGACAATTATGGACATAATTAATTTGGAAATTATTGACAATTTGAATAGGGATAATTAATTCAATTGGGGTGAAATAATTTGTAATAATAAATGCCTAATACACGAGGTTAGATTCATTTGTGGTGTAAGACTGCCTGGACCCGCCCGGCAAATCCAGCAACCATAAACGGTAGTCTAATATGAGAGGTCAAAGGCATAAATTAAATGTGTAACAATTGTAAAGGCATGAGGTTAGACTCGTTTGTGGTGTAAGACTACCCGGACCCACCCTGAAAATCCAGCAACTGCAAACGGTAGTCTAATGTGAGAGGTCTTACAAGGTTACGGTTATAATGAATTAAGTAACACTTAACCAAGATAAACATGTGGTGGGACATGGGGGTTAAGTGGGTGACATGGGTGACATGTGAAACACGATTAGAAATACTTAACCAAATTTAAACATGTAAGAAAACATGAATAAGAAGGGGTTAAGTGGAAAATTCTAGTGGGGACCAAGCATAGGTGGAAGGCTTGTGTCAAACATAGGGGACCCTTTTGAAACCAGTAACCCATTAAGTATCTTTGTGAGCTCGAGTTAGATCGAGGACGGGACACACTTACTAAGTTTGATTGTAAGAGGACAAAACGGGTTAATGGTGGCAACGCAAGTCCAATGGGGTCATGTGCGTGCGTGGGCCTGGGCTGGTAGGTAAGACGTTGTTGCATAGTGTAGATATAAGTCGTGCATCTTTAGTGGTATTGGGTTGCCATTTTGAGGAGTGATACACCCCACTGTGGGACCAGCACGGGTATCTATGAGTTAAGGAGCCGATCGCATGGGGGTAGTGGGTACAACTAGTGGAGATAGGGGCAGACAGCACCTATGGAGACAGGTAGGGGTACACAAAACTACCATTATGATTATTATGTTCAGTAGGCGGGATCAACTCTTAGGGTGACTAGTAATGGTGCAATATAGTAATTATCCTATAGTGATTAGGAGCGAGATTAACGCCAGAATATTCCTCTTGTTTGTTTTGTCTTGCCCACCTGTTTCACAGTCATTCCTTGTTTTACCAGTTTATGCCTTATCCTAATTACTTTAATAATTAAATTGTTAAAGTTATGGTGCTCGCCAGACTTATGTTTGACCCCTTTTGTTTTCGCCTCTTTTCTTCCTTCCTTCCCCCCCTCCCCAACCAGGTCCTCAAGGTGGGACTAGTACAAGTGGTGCTTGATCTGGATCTTTCTCTGTCTTTTGGAAGTGCTTGGATTGCTGAAAGTAAAGTTCAGCTCATCTCTTTTATGCTACTTATGTTGGGTTTATGCTTTTTAACTTTATGTACTCAGAAAACAATTTGTCAAGATGGTTACTAAGTGTACTTGGTTTTTCTGTTGGTTTATGATGTTGTTCTAATCAAATAATTTCTACGCTGCAATAAAAGTTGTTTTGAATTTTTCAAGTACCAATATATGTATCTGTCTTGTTATATTCTGGTCTATTCACCAATAATAATCCATGAAAGATAATGCATTCCCTTTTGAGAGTGACATTAATGGACGTGGGGTGTTACACTCTCAGTGGCTTTTGCACCTACAGAGCGAGATGAAACAGTTATTAACTCAGGAGAAAACTCGTATTCTTTAATTGTTTGTCCAACCATTTGACAAAAAGTTAAGATGGCTTTAACAAACTGAGGTGAAAAGATGGAGATACCTTCAGATGATTTTTCAATAAGAGTAATAGGAGTCCCCAAATTTGTTTCTGTAATAGGAGATAATAATGATGCCTTGGGAATCTCTGGATACTCTGGATCATATCCTTCCATTTCGGCAGCTCCGAGGGCAGAAGAAGAAGAACCGGTTTCGATAGTTTCTTTCCCCTTGGCCTGACGTTTCCTATCCTCAATGGCAGCAGGTGTAAGTTTGCGCCCTTCAGCTAAGCATGTTGTTTCCTCATCCCTCATATATTTCTCCATTAACCTGTCCTCGTTGATCGAATCCACATAGAGTTCTTGCTTTTCCCATTCGACTATTTGATCCCGTGCATATACCAGGGGGATAGGGTAATCTTTTAGCCATGTAATGTCTCAGTGACAGATCGCCTGAGCAAAAAATCAAATCATAGTTTCAGCACTATCGTCTAGCTCTTTTTGAGCATCTTCAACCTGATCATTGACTTTTTCAACCTGTTGTAAAGGTACACTCGCATTCCCCTCGGCAACAGTTGCCCTTGTTTCAACCTCCAGCAATTTGGCCTCAAGCTCGACATTCTTTCTAGCTAATTCTGCTTGCTTCGGCTCGAGACGAGTGCAAACCATCTTCACAGCAGTGCTTTCAGACATAGCACCCTCAGCGTGTTTCTTTAAATCTATGCGCTTGTAATAACCCGGAAATCTGGGCCAGTTTAAAAAATTTATTTTGGCAATTTTAGCGAATTTTGATTATTTAAAATGAATTATTTTAAATAATATCAACGAGAAATTTATTCTGAATATAATTCGAACGTATATATTCGTTTGAATCGACGATAGAATATAAATATTAATTTATATTTATAAAAGGAATTGAAAATGGCGCGGTAGTTCAATAATTTGATTTCAAAATTCAAATGAATGTACGGGATTCAAAATAAACCAGATTTTAGTGAAACCAAAAATAATTGGATCTAAGTGATGATATCTTTCCAACGAATCCGAAAAATCGAAATTTCATAGCGGGGAACAAAAGATATGTCCAGTTGAAAATTCTAAATAGTCGCTATGGAATTCAGGCCCTTAAAAACAGCCATTTTGCAAACGACCTCGGATTTTGACGAAACCACTTTTGTTGGATCCGCGAGGTCAAGTTACTATTAGGTTTCAAATTTCGTAATTTTTCGAATCAAAATGTGAGCGTGGCAAAGGAAAACACGTTTGACCAATTTCAGTTGATTTTAATCGACTGGAAAATAGCCATTTTTCAAACGGTCTCGGAATTTGACGAAATTAGCTTTGTTAGGACTATATCGTTAATACGAAGCTAGAAATAATTTCTCGGGAATTTTTTGAGTTATAATGTGACCCCGATAAATTAAAATGTGCGTTCAAATTGAATATATACTGATTTATATTTAAATCGAAACTGATCGAAACGATCGAATCAGCTTACGATACATAACCCATTGTGTTCGGAATGGGGGTAATTAGCTATGGACGACAGGCGGTGGGCTTGATTTCAAGGTCGAAATAAAAAGTTACTTTTTGGTGAATTAAATTAATAAATAATTATATATAAAACCCCCTTTCCCTCTCCCTCCTTGCTTAGTCGAATAGCCCCCCCCCCCCCCCCCCCCCCGTTCAAAACACTTTCAGATCGAAAAAAAAGAGAAAAAAACAACCGTGCCTCCCCCAAATCGACCGGACGCCGTCGCTCCTCCAAGCCCCGCCGCCTCCGTTCCTTCCGCTCCGCCTGGCCCTTCTCCCCCTTCTTCCATTAAAAATCTGAGCCCTTCCCAATCCCTAACCCCAAACCGCCACCGTACTACCCCAAACCGCCCCCGCACCTCTCCTAGCCGACCACCATCAGACCGGCGCCGCCCTGATGACCCTCCACCGCCTGCAGCTCCGGCGCGAGCCATACCAGCGCCCCCTGATCCAGAAACAGACGTTGAACCCCTTCCTCCCGATTAAAAATGTAAGTGCTTTATATAATTATCTTCAAATATTTAATGTCTTTAGGATGGAAAATCCATGATTTTTAAATATATAAAACCCATGTTTTTTTCAAGGAAATTTAAAAGAAATGAATTTCATTTATGATGTTCTCATATAAAGGAAGGATCTTTATTTATATGAAACATAAAGAAATGGTTTTTATTTATATATATGACACAAAAAGATTTGAACTTTAGTTATAAAAAGATTTGATTTTTAGTATAGGAAAGGCAAGATTTTTATCGGTAGAAAGGCGGGATTTTCATATAATCAAGTTAAGATTTTTGGATGGAAAAAGATTCGATTTTTTTTACGCTAAGCAAAATATGATTTTGTCCATATAAAAGATGGAATTTTTATTATGAAGTGGGCGTTGTAAAGGTTGGATTTTTAATATAGGAATATCGCTATAAAAATAATCTTCATCGTTTGAATAACGTTGTAAAAAGATAATCTTTACATAAAAGATTCGACTTTAAAAATATAATCATTACGTAGAAGGCTAGTTGATTTTTATATATTGAATAGCGAAGTAAAAATTCGATTTTTATATATTGAATAGCGAAGTAAAAATTCAATTTTTATATATTGAATAACAAAGTAAAAATTCGATTTTTATATATTGAATAGCGAAGTAAAAATTCGATTTTTATATATTGAATAGCAGAGTAAAAATTCGATTTTTATATATTGAATAGCGAAGTAAAAATTCGATTTTTATGTATTGAATAGCGAAGTAAAAATTCGATTTTTATGTATTGAATAGCGAAGTAAAAATTCGATTTTTATATATTGAATAGCGAAGTAAAAATTCGACTTTTATATATTGAATAGCGAAGTAAAAATTCGATTTTTATATATTGAATAGCGAAGTAGAAATTCGATTTTTATATATTGAATAGCGAAGTAGAAATTCGATTTTTATATATTGAATAGCGAAGTAAAAATTCGATTTTTATATATTGAATAGCAAAGTAAAAATTCGATTTTTATATATTGAATAGCAAATTAAAAATTCGATTTTTATATATTGAATAGCAAAGTAAAAATTCAATTTTTATAAATCTAATAGCAAAGTAAAAATTCGATTTTTACATATGTAGAGAATACGGGCAAAGAAAGTGACAAGAGGCAAGAACAGCGAAGATTTCTACATAAGAAGAGTCATGGGATTGGATTAGCTAATCTGTGAGAACTTCTCACCTTTAATTTTATTTTCTAGTTATATAAATATATACTAGGATGCAGACGGTGTTTAGTAGCACCCGACACCCGTCGTCCACAGACCATGGACGGCTTGTATGCTTGTTTGTTTGATTTTGATTGTGTGATGTGAAACGAAATAAAATATTTTATAGTGGAAAATATTTTATAGTTAAAAATAGAATTTTTAACGTGTATATGAAATGAAATAAATTAATATAAACAAATCGAACGATTTGTTTATATACACACATTTGACTGATATTGATTGGGACGATAGATTTTACACATCGCCCAACTGCACAAATAAAATCCGTGTTTGAATGTCTGAAACCCCACACGGGTATTGGGATGATATATGACATACACTAATCCCAATAGTTAGTAGTATGTTGATCGATTGATTGACAGACTGTTATAAGCGTTAAATATTTATATTCGATGCTTATACAGTGTAGAATGCACTTTGGATGATAGTTGATTATTCATCGTTGTTATTGAATACATGTGTTGTAGAAAATCCATATAATTAACATTATATGGTAATTGATTGGGCCGCATTCCAGTTTTGAAATAGAAATATTTGAAAAAGAAATATTTGAAATAGAATATTTGAAAAAGAAATATTTGAAATAGAATATTTGAAAAAGAAATATTTGAAATAGAATATTTGAAAAAGAAATATTTGAAATAGAATATTTGGAAATAGAAATATATGAAGCCGTGTTGATTAGATTGACGCCATTTTGATGTGAACGATATTTATATCGATTTTATTCATTTTATAATGAATATCGAAAGTGATTTCAAAATCTGATATTTTGAAAAGAATTGAAATTCGAATTAAACTGAATAGAAATGAATTCGAATTGAAATTGAATAAATGAATTCGAATTGAAATTGAATATAAATGAATTCGAATTGAAATTGAACTGATTTGAAAACGAATTGAAATTGAATTAGAAGGCAAAATTCAATTTTGATTTAAAATTGAATAAGAAGTTGAAATCGTTTGAAAACGAATTTAAAACGATTTATAAAATACGTTTTAAAAGGAAATCGACGAAGTATATATTATATATATAATATAATGGCCTGAATAGAACGCGCCGCGCCGCGGTAGTTCGCGAATTTCGACCATTGACTTCGAACGGATATTATGGGAGATCCGACCGTCGGATTCTCCTAAAACCAGAACCGTTGGGTTCTAATCGAAATGAGCTTTCTAACGAATATTAGAAATTAGAATTCTAACGGTTGGATTTGGAATTATGTCCAAATAAAAATTGGAAAAGGTCGCTGTAAGTGTAGTTCGATGGCCGTTGATGGAAATCGACTGTACGGGCCTTGATAAAATTATTAAAAATATCAATAATTTGTGTAAAATCATAAGAAATGATTTGGGAAGAATTGGGATGAAAAACTCCATATTTGAAAAGATAAAAATAGTTTTTTATCGAAATGAACTAGTTTTGAACTAGAATTAAAATTCTATTTGTTTTTAAATAAATAAATTGAATTTGAAAACGGTTTTAAAAATAACCAGAATTTCCAATGATTACATTGGAATGGATTTGAAATCGAAATTGTCTTCGGAATATTTCGATGTTGGATTTCGTGATTATACAGATGTTATTATGGAAATTTGAAAGATATAGATATATATATATCTTTATTTCCAATACGATATCTGTTGGTCATAGAATTTGATATTGAATATAAGCCGATATATTTTCTATTCAGAGCCTTGTATTTAATATCAAATGTGATTTGGGTTTGTCGTGGATGGTGTCTTGACTAACGCTGTTTTTGAACCCAGTTGAAAAAAGATTAAATCTTTTTATTTAGATTTAATGAAGTGTACCAACTAAATAATATTTAATTGGAATAGAATTGGTATTGATTTTTGGGTTTATCGTGAACAGTGTTTTAAATAACACTTGTTCTTTAACCCGATAATTAATGGAATGTGATTTTGGGTTTATCGTGAACCGTGTTTTAAATGACACTGATTCTTTAACCCGGTAAATATTAAAACTAAGTGGAGTTTTAATGAATCTTTAAATAGATTGAAAAGATCGAGAATGGAGTATCACCAGTTTTACTCCAAGCAATAGTTAAATCTTTAATTAGATTTGAACGTGAAATGGTAATTGAATTTACCGATAACACCGTGGTGTTAGATATGAAGTATGTAACAACCCGTATTTTCAATAACCTATTATAACATAAATCGAGGCAGAATTTAATTCTAAAATCTGAATCATGGGAAACAGGCTATGCCATTGCGTTCGTCTCCGAAAAATACGCGAAATAGAGTCCGAGTTTTCGAAAATCGGAGTCCGTATGACCCGATTAAGGCCCAACGAAGTTTTCAGAAAAAATCAAAGTAAAAACAGATTTCAAATTCAAGTTTGAATTTGAAAAATTAGGTCAGATTGGGCTAGGCGGGAAAGTTCCCGCCAGAGCACCCAAGTCGACAGCCCTGTCGACTTGGGAGTCGACTTGGTTGGACCCAAGTCGACAGCCCTGTCGACTTGGCTGTCGACTTGGTCCAGCCGGGTTGTTTAGCCTGGTGCACCATTTAGAGATTGTGTTGAGCTTGGGGGCCAGATTCGGTTTTGAGGGCTGAGATTGGAACTAGGGTTTAATCCTATGGCCTAAAACACTTGCCTAATCTATAAATAAGACCCTAACCTAACCCTAAATCATCATTATTCATTCTAGTAACTAAACTATGGCAAAATCAATCCTCTCATGGCCTCCACTCTCTTCATAAAATTCCTAAATAAATTTCTAAGTGATTTTCCATGCATACAAGTGTTTTCAAACTTGTATGAGCATCATTAGCTTGCATTCAAGTCAAGTTTCTATATTTGCATCATAAAGGAAGAGTTTTGATCATTTTGGCTCAAGGGTTTTTATGTTAGAGCTTGCATTTTGGGTCTATTTGATTGCATAAGGGCTTTGTTATATCTTTTGTGCCTTCATAAGTATTGTAAGCCCTATTCTACTTTCATACTTAAACTCTAAAGTTAAATGTATGATATGCAAGTTTGCCATGATATGCAAGTTTACTATGATGTGTTATGCAAGTTCATCAAGTTATGTTATGCAAGTTTGATATGCAAGTTATGTTATGCAAGTTTGATATGCAAGTTGTCATTTGATATGCAAGTTATGTTATGCAAGTTTGGATTGATCCTTTTGTTCATGTTATCATGTTATGCAAGCTTATCTTCAGTATGTGAATATAAAGCTTCAAGCTTTATGCTAAAGGTTGCATTTTGGCAACATGTAAGTTATCATATCCCTTATGATAACTTGCATGTGAGGCTAAATGCGAACTTATGGCCATTTCTACATGTCATTTATCACCATGTATCACCAATATGCTAAGTTTGGTTTTATGCATGCTTTTGAGGCCTAAAAATGAAATATGCAAGTATATGAACACATGTACATTTCATATGCCACCATGTTGAACTTGTGGCTTCAACACCTTTATGTCATGATTATGCCAAGTTCCCTCTTTCTATCCTTTATGCGCTATTGCGATATGTAAGCGATGGGATTGCGTTTGGGGTTGGGTAAACTTAAAAGACATAAAAACATAAGCTTGGGAATTTACCTATTAAGTTAGGTCTACCCTTTGGGAATTTAACTATTAAGTTAGGTCTACCCAAATGCTTGAAAACTTGTAACATGTTTTGGAAACATGATGGACATGACACTTAGAAAAGATAAGTGTGACCAACTCGAGGTTGGGTTGAGTTTGTAGCGTAAACCTACCCGGAACCGACCGGCTTAACTAGTTGCTACAAACAATAGGACCCAATGTGAGAAGTTGGCCATGTTGTACCTTGAACCCGACGTTAGACCAAGTTGTGGTGTAAAGCTACCCGGACCCGCCCGGCTTAACTAGTAACCACAACAAGGTCTAATGTGAGAGGTTAAGGCGCATTAAATTAATTAATGCCTCGTGATTAGGGTTAAGTCATGGTCCACTTAATACTTAACCAATTTGGGCTTGGTAGATTAATCAGGGTTAAGTCGTGAACTCATCGTTACACTTAACCAAGTTAATCCATGATTAGCAAGAGGGTTAAACCGTACTTAACCCACTAGAAAAATCCTAGCAATGGGGTCCACTCCGGTAGTAATCCCAAGTTTGTATCATTATGGCCCTAGGGACTAGGCTAGGGTACGGGGGCACGATTACTGAACTGGAGGTAAGTGACCAAAAGCGACGGCAGAGTGGTACGCCGGTGTAGTTCTGGGCGGACTTATGGTCGTGCACATAGTCCGAAGCCGGGGAAAACATGCACGGGTACCAGTCGATCGAGACTGTGCACGCATGTTTATGGTGTCCAGGGGTTGCCACCCTAGGGCTTGATACACCCGACGGGAGACCCGGCACAGTCTGACTACAATTAAGTTTGGGCCGTATGGACACCAACACGTGACAAGTTAGGCTTAGGGAGCCGATCGACTAGACCGTTTGGTTGGACCTTGTATTAGGGTCATTTCATGTTATTGGGCCAAAGCTTGGGCCAAGGGATCAATACTTGTTTATTCCAGTCATGTTAGTTTGCTAGTACACCTGTGGTGCAAAACATTAAACCTGATTATGCGATGACACCTTTATCTACCTTGTTAGTTAATCATCATGCTAAGGATTAGTATCCTTATGATCATACCTGCTTCTCATGCCAGTTAACTTTATCAGTTTACATTGATTGTAGTAGGGCTTACTCAGTCTTTTTGACTGACCTGTTTTCTTTCGCCTCTTTTCTTCCGTTCCCCCCCCCCCCCCGGGTTCTCAGGGTGGGAACGTTGGAGCTTAGCTTGGATTTCGGATTGCTTGCTTGTGGGATTTCAGCTCATGTACGGTTTCGACATGAAGCTAGCTATGGTTATCACTTATTTGGGGATAGTACTTATGTATTTCAGTTTTTCAGTTGATGTTGTTTTTATCTAGACTTGTTTATTTGGAAAGCTATGTTGTACCAGACTTGTTTTGAAATAGTATGAAATCTTCCGCTGTTTTATCTATGTTATTTACTCTGTTTACATATATACATATGTTCTTGTTCTGCCTTGATATATCATTATGCATGTTTACCTGATTCAAACGCCCCTCCAAAGTCAGAGTGCTTGCAAGAGTCACCCTGGCGGAGGCGGGGTGTTACATTTGGTATCAGAGCATATGGTTTACGAGAAGGAACAAAAAAAAGGTTTTTAGAAAACTTTTGGAAAAACTATTTTCAAAACCAAGTATAAAGTATTTTCCAAAGAAAAGTCTAGTTTATTTTAAAGGCTATTCCCCAAAAAGCCATTAGCAAAATTCCTTCGTTTTTCTCCATTCTGAATCTGTCTTTTTCTTCGTTTTCAGTATGGCCAATAACTTTGCCATTCCGGAGGGAGTACACGTACCTGTTTGGTATAGGAGACTTTTGGAGGCTAGGGCGACCGAAGCCGGCCCCGCAGATGTTCCTCCTCCTCCTCCGGTAGTTAATGTTCCTCCTCCTCCTGTCGCTGAGGTTCCTCTTCCTCCTCCACCTCAGCATCCTCAAGCTGACTTCGCAAAGACTTGCAAAGATTTCAAAGCAATGGGTGGAAAGAACTTTCAAGGCACTGAGACTTTTGTAGAGGCCAGAAATTGGTTGAAAGAGACCGAGGATTTGTTTGCTTTCTTTGGGTTAGACGATCAGAGGAAGATCTTGTTGGCGGTTTGGCTTATGAAGGATGAAGCCGCTTATTGGTGGGAAGTCACCAATGGTACTAGGCCTGTTGAGACTTGGGCCGATTTCAGGGCAAGGTTCGTGCTTAAGTTTCTATCTTCTACTGAGGAGAATCTGCAAATGGAGAGGTTCATAACTTTGAAACAAGGAGATATTTCTGTCAAAGAATATGTGAACAAGTTCAACCAGTTAGCTCGTTTTGGCTTGGATATGGTTAATACTCCTCAGAAGAAGGCTCTTCGTTTTGCTAGAGGATTGAATGAGCCGTTACAGGGATTGGCTATGTCACATATTCCCCATGGGGCCACGTTTGAGAGCTTGGTTGATATGGCGTTACTTCAGGGAGATGTCAAGAAAGAGGTCAAGATGAATGATACTCTAGCCAAGAAGACTGATTCTCAGGGGAAAGGAAATCAGGGTAATCCAAGTGGTCAGAGCAGTCAAGGCAATCAGAACAAGAACAAGAATAAGAGTCAAGGCAACAAGGGGAACAACAACAAGGGCAAGAACAACAAGGGAAGTGCCATTATTGCGGTTCAGTTGGGCATCTTATTAAAGATTGTAAGAAGAGGAAAAGGGAGAATGGTGAATGCTTTTTCTGCAGTGAGACTGGACATTTTAGTAAGGATTGCCCGAAGAAGCAAGGGCAAGGCCAGGGTCAGACTCAGCGTGCTGGACCTTCGGGAGGGCAAGTTCATGCTCTCAATGCCGCTCCAGTTCCCGATCGAGGTAGTATTTCTGTTGAGAACCTTGTATATATTTCTGATTTTTCAGTTCATACCTTGTTTGATTCTGGTGCATCGCATAGCTTTATCTCATCTGATCTTGTTGATAGTTTGCACCTAAGTACTAGTCTAGTTAATGATCCCGTGTGTGTTTCAAATCCAATTGGGGGTTCCGCCCATTTGTCTATTATCTAGGTGGATTTGAATTCTCGCGTGATGCTTATATTCTCGGTTTCATGGGGTATGGGTTGATTTTTGGGCATGGATGGGTTGTCCAGTTTTGGAGCCGTCCTTGATTTTTGAGCTTAGGGATTGAGAGGCTCATGACTCGCCTCGGTAATACCCTAAAAATTTCTAGTAACCCTACGAGTCCCATCATGTTGTGTTATCTTGAATCCCTCAACTCGTCTATCGGTAGTTTGTAATCGGTGAGGGTGGTCCGAGAATATCCTGATATCTTGGGTGGAGTGAAGGGGGTTGCCCCTAAACGAGAGATAGATTTCCGCATTTATCTGGTTGATAATACCAAGATAATTTCGTGGTCGGTTAGGCACATGGCCCCGCAAGATGAGAATTAAGAAAGCAAGTCAAGGAATTGCTTGAGAAGAACTTCATTAGATGAAGTATATCTGAATGGGGAGCGCCTGTAGTATTTACTACCAAGGCAGACGGTTCTCTTCGACTTTGTGTTGATTATCGTGAGTTAAACAAAGAGAATAGACAACCATTGCCAAGGATCGATGATTTGTTTGATCAGCTTGTAGGAACATCTGTTTTCTCTTGATCTTGCTACTGGATTCCATCAGCTCAGAGTAGCTGAGGATAGTATAGACAAGACTGCGTTCAGAACTCTGGATGGATTCTTAGAATGGCTGGTCATGCCATTCGGTTTGACTAATGCACCCGCCTACTTCGTGGACTTGATGAGTAGGGTGTTCAGGGAGTTCTTGAACAAGTTTGTCGTGGTCTTCGTAGATGATATTCTGATCTTCTCTAAGGATGAAGAAGAGCACACAAGGCATCTCGTGGAGGTGATGGATACGCTTAGAGCGCATCAGTTGAAAGCCAAGTCCTCCAAATGTCATTTTGGAGAAAAGAAGTTAAATTTCTTGGGCACATAGTTTCTAAGAAAGGCTTAGCGGTGGATCCCGCTAAGGTAGTTGCAGTTCGGGATTGGAAGACTCCAAGGAATGCAACCGAAGTAAGAAGTTCTCTCAGTTTAGTTAGTTAGTAAGCGTCCCTTGAGCTTAGACCTACCCTTCTGGATCAAGTAGGGACTTCACAGAAAGAAGACCCGCAGTTAGTCGAGATTATGGACAAGTTAATTCGAGGCGAGATGGTAAGTCACCTCGCTATAGATGACAAGGGATGGCTAAGACGCGATGAGAGAAAGAAGGTTCTTGAAGATGCACGTCATCCGAGGAAGTGGCCGAGTTTGTCCCAAGGTGCATGTTGTGCCAACAGGTTAAAGGCCAAGTCATAGGAGCCCGGTGGGCTATTATATCCATTAGAGGTCCCCGCAATGGAAGAGGGAAAAAGCGTCACGAAGGATTTCGTGGATGGACTGCCTAGATCAAGAAAGGGAATAAGAGCATGTGGGTCATAGTAGGTCGACTCACGAAGAGTGCTCATTTCACTCCGGTAAAAAGCAAAAAGGACTGCATCATAGCTAGCGACAGTTTACTTTCAAGAAATAAAGCGGTTGCACGAGGTTCCCTAAAAGTATAGTTAGTAACCATGACTCACTAGCCAGCTTTGGGATAGTCTACGGGAAGTCGTGGGCAAGCGACTGAATCTAAGCACGGCCTATCATTCGCAGGCGGATGGTTCATTGGCAACGTGGATTGGTATTTTCAAGAAGAGTTCTGCTGCGTGGAATACTTTATCGTAAGTAAACGAGATCCAGGATTCACTAGTAAATTTTGGAGAGCTTGCATGAAACCATGAGGTCATAGTTATGTTTAAGCCAAGAATGATAAGAGAGTAAGTGAAAAAAAAGACGAGAGGCGACAATGAAATGGGTTCCAACTCATATTTGGAAATAAGAGTTAAGAAGCTAAGAAATCATGAAGTAAAAGACGGTCAAAGCACAGTGGAGTTAAACTCAAGGAAACGTGACTTAGAAGATTGAAGGCCAGATACGCGCATCATATCTCTTTTTAAGAGCATATCCTTGATCCTTGTTTTCCTGTGGAACTTACTCGCATATTATCTTTTTATGTATATCCTCTCGGTCCCATTTTCGGTCCTATTTCTGTCGGGAGGTATGACTTATTGGCTAGTAATACATGTCAGGGTTTGAAGGGGGCCCGTTAGGTTGACTAAACCTTTTGGGCTTTTATAGGATATGGGTTGAGTCAGGAAGGGATTTCTTGTAATCCAAAAGGAGTATATCCTGCTTATCTTCCCGATCTCTTTGTAGCATATCTTTTGCTATCCATGTTTGTCTCGATCATCTAGTTTATTGTGTTAATCTTATCATGAGAACCTTAGGTAGAAAACCCTTTGGTTGAAACATGTGTTTGAAACATGTTGTGCTTGGTGGTTGCAAGTGGTTGCAAGTGTTTGCAAGTGGTTACTCGTGGATGCATTATACACATTAGGCACTAGATCGGCTCACACACTCCTCATATTGCATATGCATGAGTGTTTACGCTTATTCATAGATGAAAATTTCTGTGTTATCACATGGATGTTGCATATGGATGTATGTTATGTGCACACATATAGATATTATACATTATGTTAGGAATTGCATACATATGGATTCATTTCACTAACATAATTTGCATTGATGATATTTGCATTAGATAAGGACATATACACACACCTTTGCATATGTTCATACAACATTAAGAATCTTGTAAGGACAATGATTGCTCATGGATGATGTTTTGAGTAGATGGATGATTGGATGGTAGGATACGTTCTTCCTAACTTGAAGATTTCGGGGACGAAATCCTTTAAGGAGGTAACTACCCGTATTTTCAGTAACCTGTTATAACATAAATCGAGGCAGAATTTAATTCTAAAATCTGAATCATGGGAAACGGGCTATGCCATTGCGTTCGTCTCGGAAAAATACGCGAAATAGAGTCCGAGTTTTCGAAAATCGGAGTCCGTATGACCCGATTAAGGCCCAACGAAGTTTTCAGAAAAATTCAAAGTAAAAACAGATTTCAAATTCAAGTTTGAATTTGAAAAATTAGGTCAGATTGGGCTAGGCGGGAAAGTTCCCGCCAGAGCACCCAAGTCGACAGCCCTGTCGACTTGGGAGTCGACTTGGTTGGACCCAAGTCGACAGCCCTGTCGACTTGGCTGTCGACTTGGTCCAGCCGGGCTATTTAGCCTGGTGCACCATTTAGAGATTGTGTTGAGCTTGGGGGCCAGATTTGGTTTTGAGGGCTGAGATTGGAACTAGGGTTTAATCCTATGGCCTAAAACACTTGCCTAATCTATAAATAAGACCCTAACCTAACCCTAAATCATCATTATTCATTCTAGTAACTAAACTATGGCAAAATCAATCCTCTCATGGCCTCCACTCTCTTCACAAAATTCCTAAATAAATTTCTAAGTGATTTTCCATGCATACAAGTGTTTTCAAACTTGTATGAGCATCATTAGCTTGCATTCAAGTCAAGTTTCTATATTTGCATCATAAAGGAAGAGTTTTGATCATTTTGGCTCAAGGGTTTTTATGTTAGAGCTTGCATTTTGGGTCTATTTGATTGCATAAGGGCTTTGTTATGCCTTTTGTGCCTTCATAAGTATTGTAAGCCCTATTCTACTTTCATACTTAAACTCTAAAGTTAAATGTACGATATGCAAGTTTGCTATGATATGCAAGTTTACTATGATGTGTTATGCAAGTTCATCAAGTTATGTTATGCAAGTTTGATATGCAAGTTATGTTATGCAAGTTTGATATGCAAGTTGTCATTTGATATGCAAGTTATGTTATGCAAGTTTGGGTTGATCCTTTTGTTCATGTTATCATGTTATGCAAGCTTATCTTGAGTATGTGAATATAATGCTTCAAGCTTTATGCTAAAGGTTGCATTTTGGCAACATGTAAGTTATCATATCCCTTATGATAACTTGCATGTGAGGCTAAATGCGAACTTATGGCCATTTCTACATGTCATTTATCACCATGTATCACCAATATGCTAATTTTGGTTTTATGCATGCTTTTGAGGCCTAAAAATGTAATATGCAAGTATATGAACACATGTACATTTCATATGCCACCATGTTGAACTTGTGGCTTCAACACCTTTATGTCATGATTATGCCAAGTTCCCTCTTTCTATCCTTTATGCGCTATTGCGATATGTAAGCGATGGGATTGCGTTTGGGGTTGGGTACACTTAAAAGACATAAAAACATAAGCTTGGGAATTTACCTATTAAGTTAGGTCCACACTTTGGGAATTTACCTATTAAGTTATGTCTACCCAAATGCTTGAAAACTTGTAACATGTTTCGGAAACATGATGGACATGACACTTAGAAAAGATAAGTGTGACCAACTCGAGGTTGGGTTGAGTTTGTAGCGTAAACCTACCCGGAACCGACCGGCTTAACAAGTTGCTACAAACAATAGGACCCAATGTGAGAAGTTGGCCATGTTGTACCTTGAACCCGAGGTTAGACCAAGTTGTGGTGTAAAGCTACCCGGACCCGCCCGGCTTAACTAGTAACCACAACAAGGTCTAATGTGAGAGGTTAAGGCGCATTAAATTAATTAATGCCTCGTGATTAGGGTTAAGTCATGGTCCACTTAATACTTAACCAATTTGGGCTTGGTAGATTAATCAGGGTTAAGTCGTGAACTCATCGTTACACTTAACCAAGTTAATCCATGATTAGCAAGAGGGTTAAACCGTACTTAACCCACTAGAAAAATCCTAGCAATGGGGGTCCACTCCGACAGTAATCCCAAGTTTGTATCATTATGGCCCTAGGGACTAGGCTAGGGTATGGGGGCACGATTACTGAACTGGAGGTAAGTGACCAAAAGCGACGGCAGAGTGGTACGCCGGTGTAGTTCCGGGCGGACTTATGGTCGTGCACATAGTCCGAAGCCGGGGAAAACATGCACGGGTACCAGTAGATCGAGACTGTGCACGCATGTTTATGGTGTCCAGGGGTTGCCACCCTAGGGCTTGATACACCCGACGGGAGACCCGGCACAGTCTGACTACAATTAAGTTTGGGCCGTATGGACACCAACACGTGACGAGTTAGGCTTAGGGAGCCGATCGACTAGACCGTTTGGTTGGACCTTGTATTAGGGTCATTTCATGTTATTGGGCCAAAGCTTGGGCCAAGGGATCAATACTTGTTTATTCCAGTCATGTTTGTTTGCTAGTACACCTGTGGTGCAAAACCTTAAACCTGATTATGCGATGACACCTTTATCTACCTTGTTAGTTAATCATCATGCTAGTATCCTTATGATCATACCTGCTTCTCATGCCAGTTAACTTTATTAGTTTACATTGATTGTAGTAGGGCTTACTCAGTCTTTTTGACTGACTTGTTTTCTTTCGCCTCTTTTCTTCCATTCCCCCCCCCCCCCAGGTTCTCAGGGTGGGAACGTTGGAGCTTAGCTTGGATTTCGGATTGCTTGCTTGTGGGATTTCAGCTCATGTACGGTTTCGACATGAAGCTAGCTATGGTTATCACTTATTTGGGGATAGTACTTATGTATTTCATTTTTTCAGTTGATGTTGTTTTTATCTAGACTTGTTTATTTGGAAAGCTATGTTGTACCAGACTTGTTTTGAAATAGTATGAAATCTTCCGCTGTTTTATCTATGTTATTTACTCTGTTTACATATATACATATGTTCTTGTTCTGCCTTGATATATCATTATGCATGTTTACCTGATTCAAACGCCCCTCCAAAGTCAGAGTGCTTGCAAGAGTCACCCTGGCGGAGGCGGGGTGTTACAAAGTATTACCAGTTTTACTTCATGGGATGAATAGGTTGGGATTGGGAAATTAAAATAAATGATTACTTCGGTGTTGTTCGCTAATCCCGACTAGTTTGAATTGATTTTCAAAGAAGATTAAAGAATAAATTTAAAGAATTTATCTTTGATAAAATTAATGGGAACCTTTCCCAAAGTAGAAGAATATTTGAATAAACGAATATTCTGAATTGGAATGAGGCGTATGTTGTGTTTGTTTAACACTTATTTAAAGTATACGCGAGTTATTCGGGAAGACTGGGTTTATCCCATTCTGAATAACTGATACGATGATAAGTTGAAGGTGAAGACGGTGGTTGAAGACCGGAGGTCTTCACGTCGTTTGGATAATTACTTATGATCTTGATTGGGCCGTACACCCAAGAAGATGGAAACAGTTAGTGATCGTCCAGACGTACTTGGAGATCAATGGATATGCGAGGTACTAGGTGCCTCCGGTTTCGTTCAGACCCAGAACGGACTTGTAAATGGATTGTGTGTCTGAAATTGGATTTTAGTCTGTGTGATTGATTTCTATTAAATATATATCTGTTTGGTGGCGGAGAATTTATTCTCTTGCTTAACGCCCTTCTCTGAGACGTACGAGCTCAGGGGTTATATATCGATGGATATCAAACGCATGGAGTGAATTGCCTGTGTGGCATTCCTAAGTGGAAATATGATCAAGGCTTCTGTTGAAAATCAGAGTCTTGTGGTGGATGATCAAAGCACAGCCTTTGTGGCATAGCTTTGTGTAACGTTGATTCGCGAGCCTCATACCCCGGTGTGAACCAAAAACGGGAGACGGACCTCAGGGAGGGCATGCATTTCCTTCTAGTTAGAAGTGGCGTCAGTGGTTTTACACGCCCTGACGAGTTTGACTTATGTGGTTGTTGCTGTTGCGAGGTGTAAACACCCGCAAATCCCCGCCCTTTGAATCGACCATAAACCACACAGGTCTGACCCAAAAAGTGGAAACCTACGAATACTTTAACTTTGGGCATACAACACATTACAACAGATAACAGAAGACTTTTATAACACTATAATAAATGTTACATCAGAGTACAGAATATACATATCAGAGTACATTGGAATATAATTACAGTGGAAGATAAATACAAAAAAAATGTAATATACTGCAACGGAAGAACACAGCGGAAGACTCTCTATCTCTGGACACAGCTTTAAGCTTCAACCCATAATCCTGTTTAATATATCTGCAAAAATAGCTACTCGACTGCCCGTGTGGAAAATATGGGCACCCGAGTTTGCCAGTGGACAAACTACAGGTCAGTCATGGGACTGGTGTGAGAATTCTACTTAACCTATATAATATAATAAGGCTAATCACAGGACCACGCCACTTTCGCGGAACAGGTTTTCTCCTATGGATTGCCAGTGCATGACTAAGGTAAAACGTCAAAATAACGCAATGCCTTTTAGAAAAATGAAACCATTATAAGACCCAAGTCCCATCACACAATGCAATGCAAACCGGAGGATAGGGTTTTACCTTATAATGATCAAAAGATGATTGATATGATAAACACGGTATTATATAATAATAGTGTGCAACCAATTTGAAATACATCAAAGTAAATGTATCAATCCTAGACGGCATGAGTGCCCCATCCCACTATGTCGCCATATATAGGTATACAATCAAAACCGCATGATGTCGTATTGGAAATTTGGGTTTCCATCTGAGTCAAGGCTAGGGATGAGATCCTTACCGATTCGAGACACTCCAGCAAATGCCCCGGGATTGGTACTCTGTCCAACCCTTGGATAGCTGTAGGGCCGGTCCACACTTAATTTTGTGGATTAGATATGCCTGAACACATGCTCCCCGGTCCTTTTGGACCTATAATACGGCCAGTGGCGATCGCATAACCCGAGGCCTCGAAAAATCCAACAACCACAATGAATAAATGCCAGCGCTGGTAGGTCCCTGGCACCACTCTAGCTAGAAAGAAACGTGTGCACTCCCTGCGTTCCCTTCTCCCATTTTAGACTCTACCGGGCTGTGAGGCTCGCGAAGTCACGATATACACAAAGCTATGCCTAAATAGACTGTGCTTTGATCATCAACCACAAGGTCTGCTTTTCAACAAAGCCTTGATCAATTGCATCTTAGCATGCCACATTGTCAGACTCTACCATATCATTGATCATCTACCAATATATATATAACCTCTAAGCTCATACGTCTTAGAGAAGGGGGTTAAGTGAATAATAAATTCTCCACCACTAAACAGAAATATATAATAAGTAGCGTTCAACAAATACAGTAGAAAAGAATACAATGTCAGACACGCAATCCATTTACAAGTCCGCTCTGGGTCTGAGCGAAACAACGTGTCCGTCGATCTCCAAATACGTTTGGACGATCATTACCAAATACCTTGCCTTGGAATGTACTGTCCCAATTCAAGATACCAGTCATCATCATCCCAACGATGTGAAAACCTTCGGTCTTCTACCACCGTCTTCATCTTCGACTCTTGATCGTCGTGATGATTATTCAGAATGGGTTAAACCCGGTCTTTCTGAATAACTCGCGTATTTTGTGATTAAAAATCAAATATTGGAAAATCACACATTATGTCACAATCCGACCCCGAATATTCTTTTTAATAAGATATTCATATTAAAAGATTTTCATAAATTTTATCAAAGATAAATTAATAAATTAAATCATAAATCTTCCTTAAAGGATTTATTAAAAATTCTGAATTTGATTTAATATCAAAAATCATTTTCACAGATCATTTATTTTAAAGAATAAATCTTCTTTTAAACGGGTTAAAGAACTCGTGTCATTTAAAACATAGTTCACGATAAACCCGCAAATCAATTTCCAAAATATGGAATTCCACAGAAATCAATCAA
The DNA here is from genome assembly GCA_030737875.1 of Allium sativum. Classification (NCBI taxonomy): domain Eukaryota; kingdom Viridiplantae; phylum Streptophyta; class Magnoliopsida; order Asparagales; family Amaryllidaceae; genus Allium; species Allium sativum. The sequence continues at coordinate 477,117,892 of CM060923.1, read as the reverse complement.
TACATAATCGATATAAATTTCTGTATCGGACTTACAATATACATGGAATAACGGCAAAGCCTCTTAAATTCCATATATAATATCGGTCTTCTATTACAGAAGCCCATCTCGACTATTACCAATCGAATTCCCACTTAATTCCAATTTATTTTATTAAATTGGAAAACTAGATTTTTAGAAAATGCCTTTTTAAATCTATAAAATAGATTTATAAATTCCCAATAATAATTTCGATGTAAATTGGATTAAAGGACAAATGTCATTTTAAAAAACACCATCCACGATAAATCCACTTCACATCTCAATGTATCTCATATCATGAAATATAATTGCAAATTCTAATAATCTTAATTAAAGGATTTCCTTTTAAATATTAATTCATTATTATAAGAAAACATATTTTAGAAATAATCATTAAAAATATTCTTTACATAAAAGATTTTTATCCTTTACAAATATTCTTTGTTTTAACATATTTAATAGAAAATATATCCTTTATATAAAAAGAACTTCTAATGTAAGAATATTCTTATTTAAAAGATCATCTGAATCGAAATGCGACTCAATCATTTACCATATAATTTGGATTATATGGATTTCACACACATCATATATATGACAATAACAATATAATCATCAAATCATCCATTTCATCCAAAGTGTAAATTACACTGCGTAAGCGTTAAAATTAAATAATAACGCTCATCGCAGCCTGTCGATCTAACGATCAACATACAACTAAATATTGGGATTAGTGTATGTTAATTTTCATCCCAACACCCGTGTGGGGTTTCAACCAGCAAACAAATAATGAATTATTTGTGCACTTGGGCGATGTGTGAAAATTATCGACCCAATCACATAAACAAGTCAGGTAACTTGCCTATGGCAGTGTAGTACACAATATATAACACGATGATAAAAATTTCTCTTTTATTCCTGTTCTTTTTATCGCATGTAAAATGTCAATAAAAATGTAACCTTTATTTCTATTCTTTTATCGCATCAAAAATGATGATAAAAATATAATCTTTATTTCAATTTCTTTCATTGTAAATAAATGAAAAGAAGAATGTAATCTTTTAATTCCATTCGTGATAGGGGATATAAATAATAACACAAAATATAACTACTCATTTCATGCTTTATTTGCAATAGAGAATGCAAATAAAGATTCAACCTTTTTATTTGATGTTTATTTACATAGAGGAATGTAAAAAAAAAATTGTAACGTTTTCATTTCATAATTTATTTGCATTAAGGATTGCAAATGAAAATATTTCTTTTATTCTTCTGTTTTATTAGCGTTGAGTAAAGCAAATAAAAGTGTAATAATAAATTTCTAGTTTTATTTACATCAAGAAATGTAAATAAAAGAACAACTCTTTATTTTACGTTTATTTACATCAAGTGAAGTAAATAAATAATTAAAAATGTAACTTTTATTTTAATGCTTTGTTCACATTTAAAACATGCAACCAAAAATGTATCCTTTGTTTTAAATAAATTTGTTTGCATCCAAATTTGCAAACAAAAATGCAATTTTTATATTCTTGTTTGTTTGCAAACTAAAGTTGCAAACAAAAAATGTAATTTATCTCCTTTGTTTTATTTGCATGATAGAATGCAAATAAAAATGCATATTCTATTTTCTACATTTCGTTTGCATTGTAGAATGCAAACAAAAATATAACTTTTATTTTCTTGTATTATTTACATTATGAAATGCTAACAAAAATGTGAACTTTTGATTTCATGAAATATTTGCATTGAAAATGCAAATAAAAAATAAAAATGTACTACTTAAAAATCATGTTATATTTGTGTTGGAGAACACTAAAAATGTTCTTTTATTTTAATGTTTTATTTGTGTTTAAGAACACGAATAAAAAGACCATTTTAATTTTCTATGTTATATTTGTGTTTGAGAACACAAACATAAAGGATCATTCATTTTCTATAATGTATTTGTGCTTGGGAACACAAATAAAAAGGTTCGTTCATTTTCAAAATGTATTTGCATAAGTGAATGCAAATAAAAGAATAAATTTTACTTTAATATATATATTTGTATTCGTAAATACAAATAAGAGAACAAGTTTCATTTTTAAATATATATTTGCATTTTTAGATGCAAACAAAAGAACAAGTTTATTTTTAATGTATATTTACATTGGTAAATGCAAATAAAAGAATAATTTTATTTTCAATGTACCTTTGCATTGGTGAATGCAAATAAAAGAACAACTTTTTATTTACAAAATATATTTACAAATATAATGTAACTTCTGAAAATAATTTCTTATTTACATATAAAAATGTAAACAAACATTGTGATTTCCAAAACATGTTTTTTTTTATTTACATAAAAATGTAAACAAAAGTTTTACTTCTAAAATGAATTTTAATTTACATATGATATGTAAACCAAAATGTGATTCTTAATCTTTGATTACATTAAAAATGTAATCCTTTTCTGTTCATTTTTCCTTACATATAAATGTAATCCTTTTTTTTTCTCATTACACATATGGATGTGATCTTTTCTATTCATTACAATGAACAAAATTTCAATAAAAATGCAATTTTAATTTATAAACTTTCCATTGCCAAAAATGAAAATAAAAATAAAAATAAAATCCATTTTATCTTCATTTTTACAATGAAATCTAAATCACATTAAAAATGTGATTTTTTTTTGCAAAGTCTTTCTATCGAAAACAATGGACACATAAAAATATGATCTTTTTACGTTGCTTCTTTTTATTGAAAACACTTATTACATTAAAAATGAAATTTTAATGTTACTACATTTATTGAAAACAATATAACATAAAAATGAGATTTATAATGTTGCAACTTTTATTGAACATCAAAGTGACAAATAAATTATGACTTTTTACTGAAAACCATTTTTTATATAAAAAAATGAAATCCTTTGTTTTCATCCTTTTTAATGAAACAACCTCATATCAAAAAAAAAAATTTTTTTTTTAAACATTCTCTTTAATGTAAACCCGTAAAGATATATTTTATTTGTTGTGCCAATTTCTATTATAAAATCAACAAATAAAAATAAATATTTATTGTCGACCAAATTCCATTGTTAAATCAACAAATAAAAATAAATATTTATTTGTCGATCAATTTCTATTGTTGAATTCAGAATAATAAAAATATTATTTTAATAACATATAATAAACTTTTCCAACTAGATCTGAATAAATGGTTTTTTCTTTTGAATAAAATATGTTTTGATCTAATTTTAGATCTCTTTTTCCAACCACAGATAAAATATATACAATTCAAAGCGGATTTAGCATATCATGAACAACAAGCATTCAACAAGCAACAATTATCAATCCAAACCACACATGACATCCAGATCTGAATTTATATGACAATACAATTTTCATTAATGCGAGAAAATAATTAATAATTAATTAAATGATTAAAATTAGAATTCTCACATTGAAATTTGGCTGAAATTCGACTATCTCAGAATCAACTCTAGTCTGCGCCATCGCGAAGCTCTTAATTTTGTGATTCCAACGCAATTTACGGTGTGTCAAACGGACCTCGTATGAAGGAGTTATGGATTTTTAAAGATTGGAAAATTAAAATATTAAAATAATAAAATAAAACATCGGACCTTCTTCCTCGTGAAACCACGCTCGGCCGAACAACCCAAACCGCACTTTCCTTCTTCTGGACGCACGCAACCCGAGGCATCTTGGCGTCGATCAGATGCTGTCACGACGAAGACCACCCCGAGCTCCACCTTCGGCCGGAAGCATGGCCAACTCGGCCTCCCCTAGGATCTGCCAAACACGCAAAAATGCAGCCCCTTCTCAGTCGAAATTCGCGAAATCCGTGCACCAAAATCCGATCTTAACCGTATAGATTTGTAGCTCTCTGAATGCTCTTCGATTTGGTAGGTCATACGTCAATTTTCGTCGAACGGATTGAGAGATATTAGCATTTGAAGTTGGAGCAATTCTGGCCATCGAAATCTGGGCGGCGGCTGGCCATTAGAAAATTAGGGTTTCAGCCATTTTTTTTTTTTTTTTTAATGTTTAATTCCGAATTTCGTGAAATAAAGTGGATTTTTGGACTTTCTCGGATTTGGTCCTGCTTACTGTCGATCTTAACGTTTTGAGGCATTCTGAACGCGATGGGCTATGTCCCCAGGTCCAATTCCGAAATATACAGCAGTTTTTTACGGTTTTACTTGAAAATACAATATTAAATTAATTATTTAATTTCTACCGTACATTTAAATATGCCGGGGCCACATACGATCTCTAAAAATTCTAAAAAAGATATTTTTAGCTTTCTTATGACGATACAGTTCTAATGAGACTAATTTCATCGAATTCTGAGACTGTTTGAAAAATGTCTATTTTTAAGGCGCTTAAATTTAACTGAGATAGTCAAAACACATTTTCTTTTCCCACGCTCACATATTAATTCGAAAAATTCTGAAAATTGAAACCTAGCAATAATTTGACATTCCGGTTCCAACAAAAGTGATTTCGTCGAAAACCGAGGTCGTTTGAAAAATGACTATTTTTAAGGCCAATATATTTAATATTAAAAATATATTTTTAAACAAATAAATCCCGAAACTCAAAATATATAAGTGTTTACTGTTTTCCAATGTAGAAACATCATTCTGAGCTCAATGGAAGTGGTTTCGAGTTCAAATTCCTTCGTATGCAAAAAGTAGCATTTTGACCTTTATAAATTTCATAGCGACCTTTCTAAATATTGAATTGGCCATAACTTTTGATTTCCGCTATAAAATTTCAATTTTTCTGATTCATTGGAAAGATATTTTTAAATAGATTCTAATATTTTTGGTTTCACTAAAATCCGTTAAATTTTGCATCCTGTACGGTCAGTCAAAGTTCAAGTTTGACTTTTCAAACTACTGCGCTATTTCTAACTCTTTTGTTAATTAAAATTAAATCATTCATTCTAACTTCGATTTAAATCAAATTTGTGATCATTATTATTTAAATAAATTATTTTATATTGTCAAAATTCATTAAAAATTTCTAAAATAAAATTTTTAAATTGGTCCTGATTTTTGCGGGTTGTTACAATCGCCCCCACTTAAAAACTTTTCGTCCTCGAAAAGGAACGTAGCTAAAAATTGTAAAATTAACTATCTTAATTTTAAATTTTAATGGTTAATTATCTTTTCAAAATATATATAAAAATAATATTTCACAAAATATTTTACAAATATCAAAAATACGTTAATTATAAATTCGTAACTCTTAACTCGTTCTAGGGCATTACTAACCCCATCTCTAACGAGTTTACTCATTCTAGGATACTGCTGATCCTATCTCTAATGAGTAATGAGTATTCTTATTGGACATTACTAATCCAATCTCTGATGAGTCTTCCGTTCAGTTCTAACGAGTTGTACCCCAAAGGTTTGAGCTAACCAGAGCTCTGATACCAACTGTAAAGACCCGCAAATCCCCGCCCTTTGAATCGACCATAAACCACACAGGTCTGACCCAAAAAGTGGAAACCTACGAATACTTTAACTTTGGGCATACAGCACATTACAACAGATAACAGAAGACTTTTATAACACTATACTAATTGTTACATCAGAGTACAAAATATACATATCAGAGTACATTGGAATATAATTACAGCGGAAGATAAATACAAAAAATATGTAATATACTGCAACGGAAGAACACAGCGGAAGACTCTCTATCTGTGGACACAGCTTTAAGCTTCAACCCAGAATCCTGTTTAATATATCTGCAAAAATAGCTACTCGACTGCCCATGTGGAAAATATGGGCACCCGAGTTTGCCAGTGGACAAACTACAGGTCAGTCATGGGACTGGTGTGAGAATTCTACTTAACCTATATAATATAATAAGGCTAATCACAGGACCACGCCACTTTCGCGGAACGGGTTTTCTCCTATGGATTGCCAGTGCATGACTAAGGTAAAACGTCAAAATAACGCAATGCCTTTTAGAAAAATGAAACCATTATAAGACCCAAGTCCCATCACACAATGCAACGCAAACCGGAGGATAGGGTTTTACCTTATAATGATCAAAAGATGCTTGATACGATAAACACGGTATTATATAATAATAGTGTGCAACCAATTTGAAATACATCAAAGTAAATGTATCAATCCTAGACGGCATGAGTGCCCCTTCCCACTATGTCGCCATATATAGGTATACAATCAAAACCGCGTGATGTCGTATTGGAAATTTGGGTTTCCATCTGAGTCAAGGCTAGGGAGGAGATCCTTACCGATTCGAGACACTCCAGCAAATGCCCCGGGATTGGTACTCTGTCCAACCCTTGGATAGCAGTAGGGCCGGTCCACACTTACTTTTGTGGATTAGTTATGCTTGAACACACGCTCCCCGGTCCTTTTGGACCTATAATACGGCCAGTGGCGACCGCATAACCCAAGGCCTCGAAAAATCCAACAACCACAATGAATAAATGCCAGCGCTGGTAGGTCCCTGGCACCACTCTAGCTAGAAAGAAACGTGTGCACTCCCTGCGTTCCCTTCTCCCGTTTTAGAATCTACCGGGCTGTGAGGCTCGCGAAGTCACGATATACACAAAACTATGCCTAAATAGACTGTGCTTTGATCATCAACCACAAGGTCTGCTTTTCAACAAAGCCTTGATCAATTGCATCTTAGCATGCCACATTGTCAGACTCTACCATATCATTGATCATCTACCAATATATATATAACCTCTAAGCTCATACGTCTTAGAGAAGGGGGTTAAGTGAAGAATAAATTCTCCACCACCAAACAGAAATATATTATCAGTAGCGTTCAACAAATACAGTAGAAAAGAATACAATGTCAGACACGCATTCCATTTATAAGTCCGCTCTGGGTCTGAGCGAAACAACGTGTCCGTCGATCTCCAAATACGTTTGGACGATCATTACCAAATACCTTGCCTTGGAATGTACTGTCCCAATTCAAGATACCAGTCATCATCATCCCAACGATGTGAAAACCTTCGGTCTTCTACCACTGTCTTCATCTTCGACTCTTGATCGCCGTGATGATTATTCAGAATGGGTTAAACCCGGTCTTTCTGAATAACTCGCGTATTTTGTGATTAAAAATCAAATATTGGAAAATCACACATTATGTCACATTCCGACCCCGAATATTCTTTTTAATAAGATATTCATATTAAAAGATTTTCATAAATTTTGTCAAAGATAAATTAATAAATTAAATCATAAATCTTCCTTAAAGGATTTATTAAAAATTCTGAATTTGATTTAATATCAAAAATCTTTGTCACAGATCATTTATTTTAAAGAATAAATCTTCTTTTAAACGGGTTAAAGAACTCGTGTCGTTTAAAACATAGTTCAGGATAAACCCACAAATCAATTTCCAAAATATGGAATTCCACATAAATCAATCAGTACATAATCGATATAAATTTCTGTATCGGACTTACAATATACATGGAATAACGGCAAAGCCTCTTAAATTCCATATATAATATCGGTCTTCTATTACAGAAGCCCATCTCGATTATTACCAATCGAATTCCCACTTAATTCCAATTTATTTTATTAAATTGGAAAACTAGATTTTTAGAAAATGCCTTTTTAAATCTATAAAATAGATTTATAAATTCCCAATAATAATTTCAATGTAAATTGGATTAAAGGACAAATGTCATTTTAAAAAACACCGTCCACGATAAATCCACTTCACATCTCAATGTATCTCATATCATGAAATATAATTGCAAATTCTAATAATCTTAATTAAAGGATTTCCTTTTAAATATTAATTCATTATTATAAGAAAACATATTTTAGAAATAATCATTAAAAATATTCTTTACATAAAAGATTTTTATCCTTTACAAATATTCTTTGTTTTAACATATTTAATAGAAAATATATCCTTTATATAAAAAGAATTTCTAATGTAAGAATATTCTTATTTAAAAGACCATCTGAATCGAAATGCGACTCAATCATTTACCATATAATTTGGATTATATGGATTTCACACACATCATATATATGACAATAACAATATAATCATCAAATCATCCATTTCATCCAAAGTGTAAATTACACTGCGTAAGCGTTAAAATTAAATAATAACGCTCATTGCAGCCTGTCGATCTAACGATCAACATACAACTAAATATTAGGATTAGTGTATGTTAATTTTCATCCCAACACCCGTGTGGGGTATCAACCAGCAAACAAATAATGAATTATTTGTGCACTTGGGCGATGTGTGAAAATTATCGACCCAATCACATAAACAAGTCAGGTAACTTGCCTATGGCAGTGTAATACACAATATATAACACGATGATAAAAATATCTCTTTTATTCCTGTTCTTTTTATCGCATGTAAAATCTCAATAAAAATGTAATCTTTATTTCTATTCTTTTATCGCATCAAAAATGATGATAAAAATATAATCTTTATTTCAATTTCCTTCATTGTAAATAAATGAAAAGAAGAATGTAATCTTTTAATTCCATTCGTGATAGGGGATATAAATAATAACACAAAATATAACTATTCATTTCATGCTTTATTTGCAATAGAGAATGCAAATAAAGATTCAACCTTTTTATTTGATGTTTATTTACATAGAGGAATGTAAATAAAAAAAATTGTAACTTTTTCATTTCATAATTTATTTGCATTAAGGATTGCAAATGAAAATATTTCTTTTACTCTCTTGATTTATTTGCGTTGAGTAAAGCAAATAAAAGTGTAATATTAAATTTCTAGTTTTATTTACATCAAGAAATGAAAATAAAAGAACAACTCTTTATTTTATGTTTATTTGCATCAAGTGAAGTAAATAAATAATTAAAAATGTAACTTTTATTTTAATGCTTTGTTCACATTTAAAACATGCAATCAAAAATGTATCCTTTGTTTTTAATAAATTTGTTTGCATACAAATTTGCAAACAAAAATGCAATTTTTATATTCTTGTTTGTTTGCAACTAAAGTTGCAAACAAAAATGTAATTTTATCTCCTTTGTTTTATTTGCATGATAGAATGCAAATAAAAATGCATATTCAATTTTCTACATTTCGTTTGCATTGTAGAATGCAAACAAAAATATAACTTTTATTTTCTTGTATTATTTACATTATGAAATGTTAACAAAAATGTGAACTTTTGATTTCATGAAATATTTGCACTGAAAATGCAAATAAAAAATAAAAATGTACTACTTAAAAATCATGTTATATTTGTGTTGGAGAACACAAAAAATGTTCTTTTATTTTTAATGTTTTATTTGTGTTTAAGAACACGAATAAAAAGACCATTTTAATTTTCTATGTTATATTTGTGTTTGAGAAAACAAACATAAAGGATCTGTAACACCCCGTATGTTCTGTAAACGTAAGAGTTAAAAATCAAGGTATAATTAATTTTTAGGAGAAGAAATAAGGGAAACGGGTTGTGCCATTGTGTTCGTCTCGGAAAAATACGCGAAATAGAGTCCGAATTTGCGTAAATCGGAGTCCGTATGAAGAAGATATGGACGAACGAAGTTAGGCAGAAAAACCGGAAACAGGCCAGAATACACTGGCGCACTTGTGAAGTGCGCCAGTACAAAAATACACTGGCGCACCTACCAAGTGCGCCCATACAAATCCAGCACCGAATTCTGTAGTGTTCTGAGGTGACGTGTCTTCTTTTGAGTGGCTGGATGATGTGTATTCGAGCTGTGCGATTCTGATGACTTTTGGACTGATCTAAAGGCTCTAAATCACCCTATCCTCCTATAAATACATCCCTAACCTAAACCTAAGTCTCTTACACAATTCTCTAGCCTCCATTGCTCTCTTCTTCTAATTAAAAATAAAAATGGCGTCGCTACTCTGCTAGAATCAAAACTAGAAGTCAATCAACATCATCCTAAATTCAAATTTGAGATAAAAGCTTCTGCAACAATTCTGTAACAACGAAAGTTCTTTCTTTAATCCAATCAAGGCAAGTACAGTTATTTTCTGTTATAAACATTAATTATAATTCTGATATGCTTTTAAATCTGAATCTGAGATTGTATATCTGTCAGATCTGTTTTTTGTGACTGTTCTGTATCCCTTTCTGCTTCCTTTCTGTTTCTATAGCCAGGCTACCACGAGCCTGTGCCTAATCTCATAGGAGATTAACGTATGAACGCAAATTTTGGGATAAATAATGAATGATGCGAAATTTGACGAGACTGAATTGAACACATGACTTAAGATCTGAGGCATAAAATATATTGACATATGACTTGGGAATGGATGCATGAATTTGACTGTAACATATAATTTATATATGTTGTATGCATAGTGTACGTTGAAATCTAGATCTGTAACTAATTAGAGAAATGAACATATGTTATTTAGATCTGTAATTAATTAGAAAAATAAGCGTATGTTATAAACTAGTTTTAGACTTATGCATATTCTGTGATAAAAGAAGGAGAGGAATCACTGTAAGATTACATATGATTTGAGACTTTGGACAAAATGCATATAAAATCAAGATCTGATTTTTAGAAGATATGATTTAAAGATTTAGATTGTTGGGTATAGTTTGCATAATGATTCATGACTTAAAAAGAAGAAGATATGGAAACTTAGGTGTAAAGATTTACATTAATTAGGATATCTATTATTGTGATTACACCTAAATAGGGATTTTTGGATATATGGCATGCATTGAAATTAATGGTTATATTTGGTATAATTTATATGTGAATCTGCTGTAAAATGCTAGTTTAACAAAAATTGGAACATATGTAATATGGCAAATTATGTCCATATTCTGTGCTTATGCAAACATGGAGTATATGTTGTGAATCATGACAATTATGTAGGCATATGAATTTAGGCCAATTTATGATTAGGCAAGGCATGTAAATAGAACCTTTAGAAATATTAAATTTGCTAAATCTGCTAATTTGCCAAGTTGCCTAAACTGCTAGTTTTGTTATATTGCCTAGACTGCTAATTAGATTGAAATGTCTAATCTGTTAAATTTGTCGGTTGAAATGCCTAACCTGTTATATGCCAAAATCTGCTAAGTTGCTAAATCTGTTAAATCCGTTAAGTCATATAAAATCTGTTATCTACTGTGTTGATATAATCATCCTGTTATTGATATAATCTGAATTGGCATATATATTGGGCGTGCGCATAAACGGTAAATTATTAATTAATTGGCCGCAAAGATAAACGTGACTAACTCGAGGTTAGAATGAGTTTGCGGCGTAATTCTGCCCGGAACCGCCCGGCACATCCAGTGGCCGCAAACAATAGGTTCTAATGTGAGAAGTTAGTCATAACCTGCTTAAGACACGAGGTTAGGTCTGGCTTGTGGCAGAAGTCTGCCCGGAACCGCCCGGCCCATCCAGCGGCCACAAGCTAGCGACCTAATGTGAGAGGTCTGGGCATTAATAATTAATTAATGCAAATCTAAGATAAGAATGACGTCTAAAACGTATTGGGGGAAAATAGGGTTAAACCAACTGGATTAATAGGTGTAGTAAACCCGTCCATGAATCTGTAGGCCCAATACAAAGTTAGACAAATCTGAAAAATCTGTACATCTGATCTGTTAGTCTGAAAACTTGTTAACTTAATCTGTGAACTAGTAAATATGAATTCTGTATGTCTGAACTTGTAAACAAGTTAATCTGAGATCTGTTAGTCTGGGGACACAAGGTTAGGAGGGGAATTACTTGTGTCATCTGTTGTTTGGGACCCATATTAGTCAGTAACCCTTTCTGGTATCAAAACTTTGACCCAACAGTAGGTAGGGTCCGGGCATGCTTACTGAACTAATTATAAGTGGTTCATTCTGATAATGGCGAGGGGTGTTGATGGTGCGTTCCAACTGGGTCATGTGCGTGCATGGATCCCAGTCTGCCTCTGAGGATGTAAGACGCCGTGACATCTGTAAATAGGTCTGTGCCAATTGGTTGTCAATTTAGGGAGTGATACACCCTACTGTGGGGCCGACACAGGATATTTATGTATTAGGGAGCCGATCGCTTGGGGTAGGGTTTTAGGGTACGCTTAGTTCTGTCTGTTTCTGTTGGTACCGTCTGTTTCTGTTGGGTGGTAACACCTGTCTGTTTCTGTGTGGTACCGTCTGTTCGGGTGGTAAAGGCCCATTACTAGTGTACACCTAATTCTACATTATGTTTCCATAGGGATAAATCTGTTTCTGCTTCTGCTTGTTTCTGATCGGGTAGTAAAGGCCCATTATTAGCATTCTGTTTCTGTTAGAGTATTCTGTACCCGTTCCTGCTTCAATTTAGACATTAGGGTGACACCTAATTCTGCTATACTAGTATTAGTGCAGAGAAGTGTAAAACAATAGTTTATATCATTCTGTTTTTCTGTTATATCTGCTACACCTGTTACAGTTATCTCACATCCAGTTTTATGTTCATATCATATTATTATTATCTGTTCATATGCTGAAAGTCACTGGACTTGCCAGACTTTTTGTCTGACCCTTGTTGTTTCGCCTCCTTTCTTCCGTTTCCCCCCCAGGTTATCCAAGGAGGGAATACTTTAGCTTGATCTGGATTTCTCTTTGCTTGAAGTGCTTAAAGTATGGCTTGGCTCTGTATAGCTTTCGTTCCATGGGGATTATGATTTTAAACCATGCATTTTGAAGGCTTTTGTACAAGACTGATATTTTGTACTTGAATTCATAAATTGAAAGGATGTAACCATATTAATTTCTGTTTCCGCTGTAATAAAGTTAAAAAAATTTCAAGTACTGTTTTATCTGTCTTGTAGTTTTTGTTCTGTTTACTAAAATGCTCCACCAAAGTTAAGGCATTCCCTTTGTGAGTGACATTTACGGAGGTGGGGTGTTACGCTTGGTATCAGAGCTGAAGGTTACCAGATTTGATAAAAAGTTTTGAAAACTATTTTCAAAAAGGATTTAAAAAGGAAGTATTTTCAAAAGTAAAGCTTATTTTTGAAAAATAAAATAAATAATCCCTAAAAGCCATATATCTTTCTTTCGATTCTTTGTTTCGAGTTCCTTCCTCTTTCCCTTTTTGAATCTCTTCCTCCGCGTATAGATGCTTTTTCTAAGATATGTAAGGACTTCCGTGCGATGGGAGGAAAACCGCTTTATGGGACTGAGACGTTGTCGAGGCTAGAAGTTGGCTGAACGAAGTAGAGGACTTATTGGTACCTTTGGGATAGATGATGGGAGGAAGGTTCAACCAGCTGCTTGGTTAATGAAGGATGAAGCTTCATTTTGGTGGAAGGTCACGAATGGAGAAAGTACATGGGAGACATGGATAGGACACACGATAAGAAAGTGGATCCAAAGAAGGGCACTTGCTTCAACTGTGGTGAGATAGGACACCTCACTAGGGACTGCCCGAAGAAACGAGGACAAGGGAAGAGGGCAGGACCAACTGCTGGAGGGAAGGCGAACACTTTCGAGGCTAGTGGATAGGATAGGATTAGGATAACTTTCTGTAGGAGGTTTAATTTCTTTATCTGATTGTTGAAATAAAACTCATTCTGATTCTGGCATTTTGATTCTGTAATCGATACTCTGCACTTTAATACTAGTATTGTTTCTGATTCCGCTGTAGACTCAGACCCATAAGGGTTATGGATCATCTGTTTGAGACTGGGGTTTGAGGGATATCTGTGTTAGGCGTCAAGTATGACGCATACATTCTGAGTTTTCATGGGGTATGATTTTATCATGCTTAGCTTCCTAAGAATCATTAGGGAACCTGATCTGTACCAGTAGTCTGTAAATATCTAAATACTTTTTATAGGATTTCCAGTTTTGACATTGTCTAAATAAGGTAATCCTCTGGGCGTCAATTTGATGTTGGTTTCGGTCTTTGGGGCCGATACTTAGGACCCATGTCTAATGGGAACCAAATTTTCGTTCTATCTGTACTCGCTTCCATCATTCGACTGTATCCTATCGATCGAATCTTCGAACTTTAGGTAGAAACTAATGGGTGTAAACATGTGTTTGAGACATGTTATGTTTGATGGTTGCAAGTGGATGCAAGTGGTTGCTAGTGGTTTCCCGTGGATGCATATACACACACTAGGCACTACATCGGCTCGAAAACACTCTCATACTGCATATGGATGGGTGAGCATTTTTCAATTCTTGTGGATGCAAAATGATTGATTCAGCACATGGATGTTGCATTTGAGTGAATGATTGTGCACTCATATAGAAATAATATATATCATTAGAATTCTATTGCATACATGTTGGACTCATGGCACTGACATAATTCGCATTAAGGAGGTCAACTGAATCAGTAGACCGCCTGATCTTTGCATTAGATAAGGAACATATACACACACTTTTGCATATGTTCATACAGCATTAGAAGTTTTCTAAGGACAATGGATGCTAGTGGATGATGGTTGAGTAGATGGGTGATTGGATAGTAGGACACATTCTTCTTAACTTGAAGATTTCGGGGACGAAATCCTCTAAGGAGGGGAGAATGTAACACCCCGTATGTTCTGTAAACGTAAGAACTAAAAATCAAGGTATAATTAATTTTTAGGAGAAGAAATAAGGGAAACGGGTTGCGCCATTGTGTTCGTCTCGGAAAAATACGCGAAATAGAGTCCGAATTTGCGTAAATCGGAGTCCGTATGAAGAAGATATGGACGAACGAAGTTAGGCAGAAAAACCGGAAACAGGCCAGAATACACTGGCGCACTTGTGAAGTGCGCCAGTACAAAAATACACTGGCGCACCTGCCAAGTGCGCCCATACAAATCCAGCACCGAATTCTGTAGTGTTCTGAGGTGACGTGTCTTCTTTTGAGTGGCTGGATGATGTGTATTCGAGCTGTGCGATTCTGATGACTTCTGGACTGATCTGAAGGCTCTAAATCACCCTATCCTCCTATAAATACATCCCTAACCTAAACCTAAGTCTCTTACACAATTCTCTAGCCTCCATTGCTCTCTTCTTCTAATTAAAAATAAAAATGGCGTCGCTACTCTGCTAGAATCAAAACTAGAAGTCAATCAACATCATCCTAAATTCAAATTTGAGATAAAAGCTTCTGCAACAATTCTGTAACAACGAAAGTTCTTTCTTTAATCCAATCAAGGCAAGTACAGTTATTTTCTGCTATAAACATTAATTATAATTCTGATATGCTTTTAAATCTGAATCTGAGATTGTATATCTGTCAGATCTGTTTTTTTGTGACTGTTCTGTATCCCTTTCTGCTTCCTTTCTGTTTCTATAGCCAGGCTACCACGAGCCTGTGCCTAATCTCATAAGAGATTAACGTATGAACGCAAATTTTGGGATAAATAATGAATGATGCGAAATTTGACGAGACTGAATTGAACATATGACTTTAGATCTGAGGCATAAAATATATTGACATATGACTTGGGATTGGATGCATGAATTTGACTGTAACATATAATTTATATATGTTGTATGCATAGTGTACGTTGAAATCTAGATCTGTAACTAATTAGAGAAATGAACATATGTTATTTAGATCTGTAATTAATTAGAAAAATAAGCATATGTTATAAACTAGTTTTAGACCTATGCATATTCTGTGATAAAAGAAGGAGAGGAATCACTGTAAGATTACATATGATTTGAGACTTTGGACAAAATGCATATAAAATCAAGATCTGATTTTTAGAAGATATGATTTAAAGATTTAGATTGTTGGGTATAGTTTGCATAATGATTCATGACTTAAAAAGAAGAAGATATGGAAACTTAGGTGTAAAGATTTACATTAATTAGGATATCTATTATTGTGATTACACCTAAATAGGGATTTTTGGATATATGGCATGCATTGAAATTAATGGTTATATTTGGTATAATTTATATGTGAATCTGCTGTAAAATGCTAGTTTAACAAAAATTGGAACATATGTAATATGGCAAATTATGTCCATATTCTGCGCTTATGCAAACATGGAGTATATGTTGTGAATCATGACAATTATGTAGGCATATGAATTTAGGCCAATTTATGATTTGGCAAGGCATGTAAATAGAACCTTTAGAAATATTAAATTTGCTAAATCTGCTAATTTGCCAAGTTTCCAAAACTGCTAGTTTTGTTATATTGCCTAGACTGCTAATTAGATTGAAATGCCTAATCTGTTAAATTTGTCGGTTGAAATGCCTAACCTGTTATATGCCAAAATCTGCTAAGTTGCTAAATCTGTTAAATCCGTTAAGTCATATAAAATCTGTTATCTGCTAAAATCTGTTATCTGCTGTGTTGATATAATCATCCTGTTATTGATATAATCTGAATTGGCATATATATTGGGCGTGCGCATAAACGGTAAATTATTAATTAATTGGCCGCAAAGATAAACGTGACTAACTCGAGGTTAGAATGAGTTTGCGGCTTAATTCTGCCCGGAACCGCCCGGCACATCCAGTGGCCGCAAACAATAGGTTCTAATGTGAGAAGTTAGTCATAACCTGCTTAAGACACGAGGTTAGGTCTGGCTTGTAGCAGAAGTCTGCCCGGAACCGCCCGGCCCATCCAGCGGCCACAAGCTAGCGACCTAATGTGAGAGGTCTGGGCATTAATAATTAATTAATGCAAATCTAAGATAAGAATGACGTCTAAAACGTATTGGGGGAAAATAGGGTTAAACCAACTGGATTAATAGGTGTAGTAAACCCGTCCATGAATCTGTAGGCCCAATACAAAGTTAGACAAATCTGAAAAATATGTACATCTGATCTGTTAGTCTGAAAACTTGTTAACTTAATCTGTGAACTAGTAAATATGAATTCTGTATGTCTGAACTTGTAAACAAGTTAATCTGAGATCTGTTAGTCTGGGGACACAAGGTTAGGAGGGGAATTACTTGTGTCATCTGTTGTTTGGGATCCATATTAGTCAGTAACCCTTTCTGGTATCAAAACTTTGACCCAACAGTAGGTAGGGTCCGGGCACGCTTACTGAACTAATTATAAGTGGTTCATTCTGATAATGGCGAGGGGTGTTGATGGTGCGTTCCAACTGGGTCATGTGCGTGCATGGATCCCGGTCTGCCTCTGAGGATGTAAGACGCCGTGACATCTGTAAATAGGTCTGTGCCAATTGGTTGTCACTTTAGGGAGTGATACACCCTACTGTGGGGCCGACACAGGATATTTATGTATTAGGGAGCCGATCGCTTGGGGTAGGGTTTTAGGGTACGCTTAGTTCTGTCTGTTTCTGTTGGTACCGTCTGTTTCTGTTGGGTGGTAACACCTGTCTGTTTCTGTGTGGTACTGTCTGTTCGGGTGGTAAAGGCCCATTACTAGTGTACACCTAATTCTACATTCTGTTTCCATAGGGATAAATCTGTTTCTGCTTCTGCTTGTTTCTGATCGGGTAGTAAAGGCCCATTATTAGCATTCTGTTTCTGTTAGAGTATTCTGTACCCGTTCCTGCTTCAATTTAGACATTAGGGTGACACCTAATTCTGCTATACTAGTATTAGTGCAGAGAAGTGTAAAACAATAGTTTATATCATTCTGTTTTTCTGTTATATCTGCTACACCTGTTACAGTTATCTCACATCCAGTTTTATGTTCATATCATATTATTATTATTTGTTCATATGCTGAAAGTCACTGGACTTGCCAGACTTTTTGTCTGACCCTTGTTGTTTCGCCTCCTTTCTTCCGTTTCCCCCCCAGGTTATCCAAGGAGGGAATACTTTAGCTTGATCCGGATTTCTCTTTGCTTGAAGTGCTTAAAGTATGGCTTGGCTCTGTATAGCTTCCGTTCTATGGGGATTATGATTTTAAACCATGCATTTTGAAGGCTTTTGTACAAGACTGATATTTTGTACTTGAATTCATAAATTGAAAGGATGTAACCATATTAATTTCTGTTTCCGCTGTAATAAAGTTAAAATTTTTCAAGTACTGTTTTATCTGTCTTGTAGTTTCTGTTCTGTTTACTAAAATGCTCCACCAAAGTTAAGGCATTCCCTTTGTGAGTGACCTTAACGGAGGTGGGGTGTTACAGGATCATTCATTTTCTATAATGTATTTGTGCTTGGGAACACAAATAAAAAGGTTCGTTCATTTTCAAAATGTATTTGCATAAGTGAATGCAAATAAAAGAATAAATTTTACTTTAATATATATATTTGTATTCGTAAATACAAATAAGAGAACAAGTTTCATTTTTAAATATATATTTGCATTTTTAGATGCAAACAAAAGAACAAGTTTATTTTTAATGTATATTTACATTGGCAAATGCAAATAAAAGAATAATTTTATTTTCAATGTACCTTTGCATTGGTGAATGCAAATAAAAGAACATCTTTTTATTTACAAAATATATTTACAAATATAATGTAACTTCTGAAAATAATTTCTTATTTACATATAAAAATGTAAACAAACCTTGTGATTTCCAAAACATGTTTTTTTTTATTTACATAAAAATGTAAACAAAAGTTTTACTTCTAAAATGAATTTTAATTTACATATGATATGTAAACCAAAATGTGATTCTTAATCTTTGATTACATTAAAAATATAATCCTTTTCTGTTCATTTTTCCTTACATATAAATGTAATCCTTTTTTTTTCTCATTACACATATGGATGCGATCTTTTCTATTCATTACAATGAACAAAATTTCAATAAAAATGCAATTTTAATTTATAAACTTTCCATTGCCAAAAATGAAAATAAAAATAAAAATAAAATCCATTTTATCTTCATCTTTACAATGAAATCTAAATCACATTAAAAATGTGATTTTTTTTGCAAAGTCTTTCTATTGAAAACAATGGACACATAAAAATATGATCTTTTTACGTTGCTTCTTTTTATTGAAAACACTTATTACATTAAAAATGAAATTTTAATGTTACTACATTTATTGAAAACAATATAACATAAAAATGAGATTTATAAAGTTGCAACTTTTATTGAACATCAAAGTGACAAATAAATTATGACTTTTTATTGAAAACCATTTTTTATATAAAAAAAAAAGAAATCCTTTGTTTTCATCCTTTTTAATGAAACAACCTCATATCAAAAAAAATAATTTTTTTTAAACATTCTCTTTAATGTAAACCCGTAAAGATATATTTTATTCGTTGTGCCAATTTCTATTATAAAATCAACAAATAAAAATAAATATTTATTGTCGACCAAATTCCATTGTTAAATCAACAAATAAAAATAAATATTTATTTGTCGATCAATTTCTATTGTTGAATTCAGAATAATAAAAATATTATTTTAATAACAAAAAATAAACTTTTCCAACTAGATCTGAATAAATGGTTTTTTCTTTTGAATAAAATATGTTTTGATCTAATTTTTGATCCCATTTTCCAACCGCAGATAAAATATATACAATTCAAAGCGGATTTAGCATATCATGAACAACAAGCATTCAACAAGCAACAATTATCAATCCAAACCACACATGACATCCAGATCTGAATTTATATGACAATACAATTTTCATTAATGTGAGAAAATAATTAATAATTAATTAAATGATTAAAATTAGAATTCTCACATTGAAATTTGGCTGAAATTCGTCTGTCTCAGAATCAACTCTAGTCTGCGCCATCGCGAAGCTCTTAATTTTGTGATTCCAACGCAATTTACGGTTTGTCAAACGGACCTCGTATGAAGGAGTTATGGATTTTTAAAGATTGGAAAATTAAAATATTAAAATAATAAAATAATAAAATAAAACATCGGACCTTCTTCCTCGTGAAACCACGCTCGGCCGAACAACCCAAACCGCACTTTCCTTCTTCTGGACGCACGCAACCCGAGGCATCTTGGCGCCGATCAGATGCTGTCACGACGAAGACCACCCCGAGCTCCACCTTCGGCCGGAAGCATGGCCAACTCGGCCACCCCTAGGATCCGCCAAACACGCAAAAACGCAGCCCTTTCTCAGTCGAAATTCGCGAAATCCATGCACCAAAATCCGATCTTAACCGTATAAATTTGTAGCTCTCTGAATTCTCTTCGATTTGGTAGGTCATACGTCAATTTTCGTCGAACGGATTGAGAGATATTAGCATTTGAAGTTGGAGCAATTCTGGCCATCGA
Organism: Allium sativum; assembly: GCA_030737875.1. NCBI lineage: Eukaryota > Viridiplantae > Streptophyta > Magnoliopsida > Asparagales > Amaryllidaceae > Allium > Allium sativum. Next base: position 477,097,728 of record CM060923.1, on the reverse strand, counting down.
AATCTGGGCGGCGGCTGGCCATTAGAAAATTAGGGTTTCAGCCATTTTTTATTATTATTTTAATGTTTAATTCCGAATTTCGTGAAATAAAGTGGATTTTTGGACTTTCTCGGATTTGGGCCTGCTTACTGTCGATCTTAACGTTTTGAGGCCTTCTGAACGCGATGGGCTATGTCCCCAGGTCCAATTCCGAAATATAAAGCAGTTTTTTTCGGTTTTACTTGAAAATACAATATTAAATTAATTATTTAATTTCTACCGTACATTTAAATATGCCGGGGCCACATACGATCTCTAAAAATTCTAAAAAAAATATTTTTAGCTTTCTTATGACGATACGGTTCTAACGAGACTAATTTCATCGAATTCTGAGACTGTTTGAAAAATGTCTATTTTTAAGGCGCTTTGTAATAACCCGGAAAATCTGGGCCAGTTTAAAATTTTTATTTTGGCTATTTTAGCGAATTTTGATTATTTAAAATGAATTATTTTAAATAATATCGACGAAAATCTATTTTGAATATAATTCGAACGTATATATTTATACGCGTCGTCGTTAGAATATAAATAATTATATATAATTATAAATGGAATTGAAAATGGCGCGGTAGTTCGATAATTCGATTTCAAACTTCATTTGAATGTACCGGGTGCAAAACAATCCGGATTTTAGTGAAACCAAAAACATTAGGATCTAATTGATAATATCTTTCCAACGAATCCGACCAATCGAAATTTGATGGCGGGAATCAAAAGATATGTCCAGTTGAAAATTCTGAATAGTCGCTATGGAATTCAGGCCCTTAAAAATGGACATTTTGCAAACGACCTCGGATTTCGACGAAACCAGTTTTATTGGGTCCGTGATGTTAAGTTATTGCTAGGTTTCAAATTTCATAATTTTCCGAATCAATATGTGAGCGTGGCAAAGGAAAACACGTTTGACCAGTTTCAGTTGATTTTAATCGACTGGAAATTGGCCATTTTTCAAATGGTCTCAGAATTCGACGAAACTAGTTTTGTTAGGACCGCATCGTCAATACGAAGCTAGAAAATATTTTTCGAGAATTTTTAGAGTTAGTATGTGACCCCGGTAAGTTAAAATGTACGTTTAAAATTCAATATAGTGATTTAAATGTAAATTCAAAGGAAACTGATCGAAACAGTCGAATCAACCTACGATACATATCCCATTGTGTTCGGAATGGGGGCAATATGCTATGGACGACAGGCGGTGGGCCTCGTTTCGAGGTCGTATGTAAAAGTCAACCTTTTTACCAAAATTAAATAATTAATTAATAGAAAAAAAATAAATATATTATTTTAATTTTCTCCCCCCTTTTCTTCTTCATTGCCCCCCCCCCCCCCCCGATTCACAATTCAGAAACGAAATAAAAAAAAAAAAAACCTAAACCTACAGTCGCCGCCCCCCTGAAGACCTCGACGCCGACGAGACTTCGCCGCCGCCCTCCTCCATTCGAACCGCACCTCCCTGAGCACCGCCTCACCCCGAAGACCCCATCCCTCGCTCACCAGAACCCCTCGCGACGCAATCGAAGCAGCACCCCGCCGAAGAACACCATCGAACAACCCACGAAGCCGCCGACGCTCCTTCTTCTTCCCCCCTTTCTTCGCAGCCATCGGTGAGAATGTAATTTAGTTTATTTTTATTTTTATTTTATTTTTGTTTTGCTAGTTTCTGATTTTTATGATATAAAAACTGATTTAAAGTAAATATAAAAAATGATTTAAAGAAAATATAAAAACTGATTTAAAGAAAATATAAAAACTAATTTAAAGAAAATATTAAAACTGTTTTTTTAAAAGAAATAAAATTAGTTTTTTAAAAAAAAGGTTAAAACTGTTTTTTTAAAAGGAATAAAACTGATTTTTGTAAAAGAAATAAAACTGATTTTTGTAAAAGAAATAAAACTGATTTTATTTTATTTTAAGATTTTAAAAAGGGAAGAAGATTTGAATTTTTAAAAAAGGAAAAGATTTAAACTTTAAATAGAAAAAGATCACATCTGTTTTAGAATAGAAAAGATCATATTTTTAAAATAGAAAAGCCGGAATTTTATTAAGTAGAAGAAGTAAGATATGATTCTTATATTTTTAAAGCAATAAAAATATAATTTTTACATCATAGGAATATTAAAAATATAATCTTTCATATTGTCAAAAAAATAAAAATGTGATTTTTATATATTGAACTTCAGAATAAAAATGTGATTTTTATATGTTGCACTTCGAATTAAAAATAGAATTTTTATATATTGAACTTTGAAATAAAAATATGATTTTTACATATGTAGTGAATGCGGGCGAAAGCGACAAAAAAGCGAGAACGACGAAGATTTCTATCAAAGAAGAGTCAAGATGTTTGGATAGCTATATGTGAGAATTTCTCACCTTTCAATTTATTTTTCTAGTTATATATATATACTAGGATGCAGACGGTGCTTAGTAGCACCCGACACAATCGTCCACAGACCATGGACTTGTTTGTTTGGCTGTGTTGTTAGTTAGATTGTTTGAGTTGATTTGAATTGTTTGGTGAAATGAAATTGATATGATTGATGTGTGAATGGCGTGGGCCTTCACTAGACCGGGGATAAGGCTAGGCCTTGTCCCGTTTCTAGTATCGTGCCGTTATGCCGCCGAAATTTTCTAAAATAAGTTAGAAAAATAAAAATATCATTTTATTTAAAGAATGACCTGAATAGAATATTCATAGGTTGAATAAAATGTCTTATCGTTAAAAATATAATTTTTAACGTGAATGTGAATAAATAAATATTCATTTACAAACCAGACGGTTTGTTTATGTACACCTATTTGAAGGACATTGATTGGGTCGATAAATTTTACACATCGCCCATCTGCACAAATAAAATCTGTGTTTGATTGTTTGAAACCCCACACGGGTGTTAGGATGAAATTTGAAGTTCACTCATCCTGATTGATTAAATATGTCGATCGATTGATTGACATGCTGTTATAAGCGTTATATATCTATATTTGATGCTTATACGGTGTAGTGCACTTTGGTTGATGGTTGATTATTTATCATTGCTATTATATGGGTGTAATGTATGAAAATCCATATAATTAACATTATATGGAAATTGATTGGGCCTCATTTCAGTTTTAAAATAGAAATATTTGAAATAAAAATATTCGAAATGGAATATTTGAAAATATCAATATATGAAGCCGTGTTGATTAGATTGACGCCATTTTGACGTGAACGATATTTATATTGATTTTATTCATTTTATAATGAATATCGAAAGTGATTTCAAAATCTGATATTTTGAAAAGAATTGATTGTAAATGAATTCGAATTGGAATTGAAATTGAATAGATTTGAAATTCGAACTATTTCGAAATGAATTGAATTGAAAACGATTTCGAAATGAAATGAATTGAAAACGAATTCGAAATGAAATGAATTGAAAACGATTTCGAAATGAAATGAATTGAAAACGATTTCGAAATGAATTGAAAACGAATTCGAATTGAATTGAAAGTGAATTGAAATGAATTCAAATTGAATTGAAATTTGAATTGAATAGAAATGAATTTTAAACCGAATTTATAAAGAAGAATTCAATTTTGATTTGAATTGAAATGGAAGTTGAAATTGCTTTTGAAACGAATTTTAAAACTATTTATATAATTCGTTTTATATAGAAATCGACGAAGTATATATTATATATATTATATATATAATATAATGGCCTGAATAGAACGCGCCGCGCCGCGGCAGTTCGTGAATTTTGACCATTAATTTCAAACGAACATTGCGGGAGATCCGACCGTCGGATTCTCCTAAAACTGGAACCGTTGGGTTCGTATCGAAAAGAGCTTTCTAACGAATATTAGAAATTAGAAATCTAACGGTTGGATTTGGAATTATGTCCAAATCAAATTCGAAAAAGGTCGCTGTAAGTGCAGTTCGATGACCGTTGATGGAAATCGACTGTACGGGCCTTGATAAAATTATTAAAAATAGTAATAATTTGTGTAAAATCATAGGAAATGATTTAGAAAGGATTGGGATGAAAAACTCCATATTTGAAAAGATAAAAATAGGTTTTTATCGAAATGAACTAGTTTTGAACTAGAATTATAATTCTATTTATTTTTAAATAAATGAATTGAATTTAAAAAGGGTTTTGAAAATAACCAGAATATCCAATGATTGCATTGGAGGGGATTTGAATCGAAATTGTCTTCGGAATATTTCGATGTTGGAATTCGTGATTATACAGGTGTTGTTATGGAAATTTGAAAGATATATATTTATATCGTTATTTCCAATACGGCATTTGTTAGTCGTAGAATTCGATATTGAATATAAGCCGATATATTTTCTATTCAGAGCCTTGTATTGAATATCGAACGTGATTTGGGTTTGTCGTGAATGGTGTCTTCACTAACACTGTTCTTGAACCCAGTTGAGAAATGATTAAATCTTTTTATTTAGATTTAATGAAGTGCACCAATTAAACGATATTTAATTGGAATTGAATTGGTATTGATTTTTGGGTTTATCGTGAACAGAGTTTTAAATAACACTCGTTCTTTAACCCGATAATTAATGAATGTGACTTTGGGTTTATCGTGAACCGTGTTTTTAAATGACACGGATTCTTTAACCCAGTTAAAGATTAAAACTAAGTGGAGTTTTAATGAATCTTTAAATAGATTGAAAAGATCGAGAATGGAGTATCACCAGTTTTACTCCAAGCGATAGTTAAATCTTTAATTAGATTTGAACGTGAAATGGTAATTGAATTACCGATAACACTGTGGTGTTAGATATGAAGTACTACCAGTTTTACTTCATGGGATGAATAGGTTGGGATTGGGAAAATAAAATAAATGATTACTTCGGTGTGGTTCGATAATCCCGACTAGTTGGAATTGATATTCAAAGGAGATTAAAGAATAAATTTAAAGAATTTATCTTGGATAAAATTAATGGGAACTTTTTCCCAAAGTATAGGAATATTTGAATAAAAGAATATTCTGAATTGGAATGAGGAGTATGTTGTGTTTGTGTAACACTTTTATAATATATACGCGAGTTATTCAGAAAGACCGGGTTTATCCCATTCTGAATAACTGATTCGACGTGGTGTCGAAGATGAAGACGGTGGTCGAAGACCAGAAGTCTTCACGTCGTTTGGGTGATAACTGATGATCTTGATTGGGCTGTACACCCAAGAAGATGGAAACAGTTGGTGATCGTCCAGACGTACTTGGAGATCGATGGATATGCGGGGTACTAGGTGCCTCCGGTTTCGTTCAGACCCAGAACGGACTTGTAAATGGACTGTGTGTCTGACATTGGATTTTAGTCCGTGTGATTGATCTCTATTAAATATATATCTGTTTGGCGGCGGAGAATTTATTCTCTTGCTTAACGCCCTTCTCTGAGACGTACGAGCTCAGGGGTTATATATTGATGGGTATCAAACGCATGGAGTGAATTGCCTGTGTGGCATGCCTAAGTGGCAATTGATCGAGGCTTCTGTTGAAAAGCAAAGTCTTGTGGTGATGATCAAAGCACAGCCAGTGTGGCACAGCTTTGTGTAACGTGAATTCGCGAGTTTCACACCCGGTATGAACCAAAAACGGGAGAGGACGTCAGGGAGGGCATGCGTTTCTTTCTAGCTAGAAGTGGCGTCAGTGGTTTTACACGCCCTGACGAGTTTGACTTATGTGGTTGTTGCTGTTGCGAGGCGCCTCGGTTATATCGGTTTCGGCTGATGCATTCTGGTCGGCAGACGGACCAGATTTACACCCCATAGGGTGGGGAAACGCATGTTCAGGGTTTAAGTTTAATCCACATCGGTGGACCGGCCCTGAGGATCCAAGGGTCGATGCGCTCTGACCCTGAGGCTCGGGCTAGACAGTCTCGAAGTCGGTGAGGACTATCTTTTGCCTCGGTTCATAGACGGAAATCCAATTTCCAAATACGTGACATGTGCGGTTTTATTTGTAGAGCCTAGTATGGCGACATAGTGGGATGGGGCATTCATGCCGCCTATGATTGATACTTATGATTTGAAGTTGTTTTATACACTATGCACTTACAATAGTATCAAATGATTTGTTTTAAACGTATCAAGCATTCTTGGCTATTATAAGGTAAAAACCCTATCCTCCGGCTTGCGATTGCATTATGTGATGGGAACTGGGTCTTATAATAGCTTCATTTTTCTTTATTTAGCATTGCGCTGTTTGTTTTATGCACTGGTATTCTTGGGAGGAAACCCGTTCCGTGTTATACGGCGTGGTCCCTTGATTTACCTAACCTTAAAATAAAGATTAACTGTTTTAGTTCTCACACCAGTCCCATGACTGACCTGGAGTTTATTGTTTTAACCTAAACTCTGGGTGCCCTTATTTTGACACGGGCAGCTAGTAGTTTTGGTTTTTGCAGATTTATATTCACAGGATCCTGGTTTACAGCTGGAACGATATCCGGAAAGCTTTGTATCCGTATATCTACTTCTAGTTGTGTATTGTATTATTTTCCGCTGCTATGTATTTAAATGTAATTTAAATCTCTGATATTTCTGTGTAATATTCATTTATACTCTGTATATTCTTGTAATCTGATGCATTGTTGTAATATACAATGAAACGTTCTTTTATATGTGTTCTGTTGTGGTTTGTTCTCGAACTATCCGACACTTTCCTTTACGGGGAAGTTGCGGGTCTTTACACGCTTAAATTTAACTGAGATAGTCAAAACACATTTTCTTTTCCCACGCTCACATATTAATTCGAAAAATTCTGAAAATTGAAACCTAGCAATAATTTGACATTCCGGTTCCAACAAAAGTGATTTCGTCGAAAACCGAGGTCGTTTGAAAAATGACTATTTTTAAGGCCAATATATTTAATATTAAAAATATATTTTTAAAAAAATAAATCCCGAAACTCAAAATATATAAGTGTTTATTGTTTTTCAATGTAGAAACATCATTCTGAGCTCAATGGAAGTGGTTTCGAGTTCAAATTCCTTCGTATGCAAAAAGTAGCATTTTGACCTTTATAAATTTCATAGCGACCTTTCTAAATATTGAATTGGCCATAAATTTTGATTTCCGCTATGAAATTTCAATTTTTCGGATTCGTTGGAAAGATATTTTTAAATAGATTCTAATATTTTTGGTTTCACTAAAATCCGTTAAATTTTGCATCCTGTACGGTCAGTCAAAGTTCAAGTTTGACTTTTCAAACTACTGCGCTATTTCTCACTCTTTTGTTAATTAAAATTAAATCATTCATTCTAACTTCGATTTGAATCAAATTTGTGATCATTATTATTTAAATAAATTATTTTATATTGTCAAAATTCATTAAAATTTTCTAAAATAAAAATTTTAAACTGGTCCTGATTTTTGCGGGTTGTTACACGAGGCGCCTCGGATATATTGGTCGTTCTCGAACCGATGGAGTCATTTGTTGGCTCATTGACACCCCAAAGGGTGGGGAAACGCAATGTTCAGGCATTTTAATCCACATCGATGGACCGACGCTGACGATCCAAAGGTCACTCGAGCTCTGACCTGAGACACGGACTAGAGTGTCTCGAATCAGTTGAGGACTATCTTTTGCCTCGGTTCACAGATGGAAATCCAATTTCTAAATACGTAACTTTGCGGTTTTGATTGTAGAACTAGTATGGCGACATGATATATGGTACTCATGCCGTCTATGATTGATACTTATGATTTGAAATTGTTTTATACACTATGCACTTGTAATAGTATCAAATGATTTGTTTTAAACGTACTAAGCATATTTGGCTATTATTAGGGAAAACCCTATCCCTCGGCTTGCGTTGCATTGTGTGATAGGACCTGGGTCTTATAATAGCTCCATTTTTTCAAAAATCATTGCGTTGTTTTGTTATATGCACTGGTATTCTTGGGAGGAAACCCGTTCCGTGTTATACGGCGTGGTCCCTTGATATATCTGATTTAAAGTAAAGTTTTAAATAACTGTTTTAGTTCTCACACCAGTCCCATGACTGACCTGGAGTTTATTGTTTTGACCTAAACTCTGGGTGCCCCTTATTTTGACACGAGCAGCTAGTAGTTTTGGTTTTGCAGATTTATATTCACAGGATCCTGGTTTACAGTTGGAACGATATCCGGAAAGCTTTGTATCTGTATATCTCCTTCAGTTGTGTATTGTATTATTTTCTGCTGTTATGTATTTAAATGTAATTTAAATCTCTGATATTTCTGTGTAATATTTATTCGTACTCTGTATATTCTTGTATTCTGATGGAACTGTTGTAATTAACAATGAAATGTTCTTTTGTCTGCGTTCTATTTTGTCGTGTTCTCAAAACAATCAGGCGTTTCGAACGGTCTAGATCGGTTTAGCGACTGATTCGGATCGAGCGAAATTCCTTGTTGTCACAGTTGGTATCGGAGCTTTGGTTTACAAAGCTCAGAGAACAAGACACGATAGAACCATACGAGAGAATTCATCAGATATTGGATTAGTAACATCCAATGAGAAAGACTCGTTAGAGATGGGATCAGTAGTATCCTAGAACGAGTGTGCAGAGTATATTTTTAAAGTGAAAACAAATTTTGTTTTGAAAATTTAAATCAATTATTCGTATTTGATTATTTATTTTATATTGAATTTGGACAATCCAGTATATATAGATTTTGCGTATACGTCTGATCCACATGTATTCGAAGTTTTGATATATTGGGTAGATATAGAATCACATTCTAGTCGCCTGGAGAGAATTCTGATGATTGATGCATCATCATCAGAATTTATGTTCGAGTGACGAAAGTGAGATTTCTATATATTTCCTATTGACTGGTGTGAGAACCAAAATTAGATAGGGCTTATTGTTGTGATTTTGCATCAAAAATCTGATTTTTAGACTATATATCAAAGTTATAAATTTGAAATGATAATCAACTAATTGATTGTTGATTGTGTTGTTTGATTATTGGTTGATTAATTAAAATGTTAAACCTTTAACCAAATTGAATCAAATTGTGAATTGTATTGAAAATTGGTCACATTTGCTTGCATATACATGTACTTACATTGAACAGGTCATAGCAAGGAGGCTAGAGCAGAGAAATAAAATTGTTTGCCCGACAAATAGGTACATGTTTACCATAATTTACTGTTTTGTTTGGGTGATGATGATTTTATAAGCCGATTGGCTTTTTTTTTTTTTGAGATCAGAAGGCCTGTATGGCAATTTCGGGATTTTCCCGTGCTCCCGGTGCAGGGGAGGTTATGGCGAAATTTTTCGAAAATTTAGGGTGTTAGCCAAAATTTTGAAATTTTTGAAAAGTTCTTAGAAACTGAAAAGTTGAAGAACTTAAGCCATAAAAAAAATAATGAAAGTTGAGTTGGTATTTAAAACAACTTTCGGCTTCGTTCCTTTTCGGGGACGAAAAGTTTTAAGTGGGGGAGATTGTAATAACCCGGAAATCTGGGCCAGTTTAAAATTTTTATTTTGGCAATTTTAGCGAATTTTGATTATTTGAAATGAATTATTTTAAATAATATCAATGAGAAATTTATTTTGAATATAATACGAACGTATATATTCGTTTGAATCGACGATAGAATATAAATATTAATTTATATTTATAAAAGGAATTGAAAATGGTGCGGTAGTTCGATAATTCGATTTCAAAATTCAAATGAATGTACGGGATTCAAAATAAACCGGATTTTAGTGAAACCAAAAATAATAGGATCTAAGTGATGATATCTTTCCAACGAATCTGAAAAATCGAAATTCCATAGCGGGGATCAAAAGATATGTCCAGTTGAAAATTCTAAATAGTCGCTATGGAATTCAGGCCCTTAAAAATAGCCATTTTGCAAACGACCTCGGATTTCGACGAAACCACTTTTGTTGGATCCGCGAGGTCAAGTTATTGTTAGGTTTCAAATTTCGTAATTTTTCGAATCAAAATGTGAGCATGGCAAAGGAAAACGCGTTTGACCAGTTTCAATTGATTTTAATCGACTGGAAAATGGCCATTTTTCAAACGGTCTCGGAATTTGATGAAATTACTTTTGTTAGGACCGTATCATTAATACGAAGCTAGAAATAATTTTTCGGGAATTTTTCGAGTTAGTATGTGACCCCGATAAATTAAAATGTGCGTTCAAATTGAATATATACTGATTTATATTTTAATTTAAATCGAAACTGATCGAAACGATCGAATCAGCTTACGATACATAACCCATTGTGTTCGGAATGGGGATAATTAGCTATGGACGACAGGTGGTGGGCTTGATTTCGAGGTCGAAATAAGAAGTTACTTTTTGGTGAATTAAATTAATAAATAATTATATATAAAACCACCTTTTTCTCTCCCTCCTTGCTTAGTCGAATAGCCCCCCCATTCAAATCACTTTCAGATTGGAAAAAAAAGAGAAAAAAAAAACAACCGCGCCTCCCCCAAATCGACCGGACGTCGTCGCTCCTCCAAGCCCCACCGCCTCCGTTCCTTCCGCTCCGCCAGGCCCTCCTCCACCCCATCGCCTCCTCCCCCTTCTTCCCTTAAAAATCTGAGCCCTTTCCAATCCCTAACCCCAAACCGCCACCGTACTACCCCAAACCGCCCCCACACCTCTCCTAGCCGACCACCATCAGACCGGCGCCGCCCTAATGACCCTCCACCGCCTGCAGCTCCGGCACAAGTCATACTAGCGCCCCCTGATCCAGAAACAGACGTTGAACCCCTTCCTCCCGATTAAAAATGTAAGTGCTTTATTTAATTATCTTCAAATATTTAATATCTTTAGGATGGAAAATCCATGATTTTTAAATATAGAAAACCCATGTTTTTTTAAATGAAATGTAAAAGAAATGAATTTCATTTATGATGTTCTCATATAAAGGAAGGATCTTTATTTATATGAAACATAAAGAAGTGGTTTTTATTTACATATATGACACAAAAAGATTTGAACTTTAGTTATAAAAAGATTTGATTTTTAGTATAGGAAAGGCGAGATTTTTATCGGTAGAAAGGCGGGATTTTCATATAATCAAGTTAAGATTTTTGGATGGAAAAAGATTCGATTATTTTTACGCTAAGCAAAATATGATTTTGTTCATAGAAAAGATGGAATTTTTATTATGAAGTGGGCGTTGTAAAGGTTGGATTTTTAATATAGGAATATCGCTATAAAAATAATCTTCATCGTTTGAATAACGTTGTAAAAAGATAATCTTTACATAAAAGATTCGACTTTAAAAATATAATCATTACGTAGAAGGCTAGTTGATTTTTATATATTGAATAGCGAAGTAAAAATTCGTTTTTTATGTATTGAATAGCGAAGTAAAAATTCGATTTTTATATATTGAATAGCGAAGTAAAAATTCGATTTTTATATATTGAATAGCGAAGTAAAAATTCGATTTTTATATATTGAATAGCGAAGTAAAAAATTTGATTTTTATATATTGAATAGCGAAGTACAAAATCGATTTTTATATATTGAATAGCGAAGTAAAAATTCGATTTTTATATATTGAATAGCGAAGTAAAAATTCGATTTTTATATATTGAATAGCGAAGTAAAAATTCGATTTTTATATATTGAATAGCGAAGTAAAAATTCGATTTTTATATATTGAATAGCGAAGTAAAAATTCGATTTTTATATATTGAATAGCGAAGTAAAAATTCGATTTTTATATATTTAATAGCGAAGTAAAAATTCGATTTTTATATATTGAATAGCAAAGTAAAAATTCGATTTTTATATATTGAATAGCAAAGTAAAAATTCGATTTTTATATATTGAATAGCAAAGTAAAAATTCGATTTTTATATATTGAATAGCCAAGTAAAAATCCGATTTTTATATATTGAATAGCAAAGTAAAAATTTGATTTTTACATATGTAGAGAATACGGGCAAAGAAAGTGACAAGAGGCAAGAACAACGAAGATTTCTACATAAGAAGAGTCCTGGGATTGGATTAGCTAATCTGTGAGAACTTCTCACCTTTAATTTTATTTTCTAGTTATATAAATATATACTAGGATGCAGACGGTGTTTAGTACCACCCGACACCCGTCGTCCACAGATCATGGACGGCTTGTATGCTTGTTTGTTTGATTTTGATGTGTAGTTGATTGTGCGATGTGATGTGAAACGAAATAAAATATTTTATAGTGGAAAATATTTTATAGTTAAAAATAGAATTTTTAACGTGTATATGAAATGAAATAAATTAATATAAATAAATCGAACGATTTGTTTATATAAACACATTTGACTGATATTGATTGGGACGATAAATTTTACACATCGCCCAACTGCACAAATAAAATCTGTGTTTGATTGTTTGAAACCCCACACGGGTATTGGGATGATATATGACATACACTAATCCCAATAGTTAGTTGTATGTCGATCGATTGATTGACAGACTGTTATAAGCGTTAAATATTTATATTCGATGCTTATACAGTGTAGAATGCACTTTGGATGATAGTTGATTATTCATCGTTGTTATTGAATACATGTGTTGTAGAAAATCCATATAATTAACATTATATGGTAATTGATTGGGCCTAATTCCGGTTTTGAAATAGAAATATTTGAAAAAGAAATATTTGAAATAGAATATTTGAAAAAGAAATATTTGAAATAGAATATTTGGAAATAGAAATATATGTAGCCGTGTTGATTAGATTGACGCCATTTTGACGTGAACGATATTTATATCGATTTTATTCATTTTATTATGAATAACGAAAGTGATTTCAAAATCTGATATTTTGAAAATAATTGAAATTCGAATTAAACTGAATAGAAATGAATTCGAATTGAAATTGAATAAATGAATTCGAATTGGAATTGAATATAAATCAATTCGAATTGAAATTGAATTGAATTGAATTGAAAACGAACTGAAACTAAATTAGAAGGCAAAATTCAATTTTGATTTAAAATTGAATATGAAGTTGAAATCGTTTGAAAACAAATTTAAAACGATTTATAAAATACGTTTTAAAAGGAAATCGATGAAGTATATATTATATATATTATATATATAATATAATGGCCTGAATAGAACGCGCCGCGCCGCGGTAGTTCGCGAATTTCGACCATTGACTTCGAACGGATATTGCGGGAGATCCGACCGTCGGATTCTCCTAAAACTGGAACCATTGGGTTCGTATCGAAAAGAGCTTTCTAACGAATATTAGAAATTAGAAATCTAATGGTTGGATTTGGAATTATGTCCAAATCAAAATTGGAAATGGTCGTTGTAACTGCAGTTCGATGGCCGTTGATGGTAATCGACTGTACGGGCCTTGATAAAATTATTAAAAATATCAATAATTTGTGTAGAATCATAAGAAATGATTTGGGAAGAATTGGGATGAAAAACTCCATATTTGAAAAGATAAAAATAGATTTATATTAAAATGAACTAGTTTTGAACTAGAATTAAAATTCTATTTGTTTTTAAATAAATAAATTGAATTTGAAAAGGGTTTTAAAAATAACTAGAATTTCCAATGATTGCATTGGAATGGATTTGAAATCGAAATTGTCTTCGGAATATTTCGATGTTGGATTTCGTGATTATACAGATGTTGTTATGGAAATTTGAAAGATATATATATATATATATATATATATATATATATATATATATATATATATATATATATATATATCGTTATTTCCAATACGATATCTGTTGGTCGTAGAATTTGATATTGAATATAAGCCGATATATTTTCTATTCAGAGCCTTGTATTTAATATCAAATGTGATTTGGATTTGTCGTGGATGGTGTCTTGACCAACACTGTTCTTGAACCCAGTTGAAAAAAGATTAAATCTTTTTATTTAGATTTAATGAAGTGTACCAATTAAATAATATTTCATTGGAATTGAACTGGTATTGATTTTTGGGTTTATCGTGAATAGTGTTTTAAATAACACTTGTTCCTTAACCCGATAATTAATGGAATGTGATTTTGGGTTTATCGTGAACCGTGTTTTAAATGACACCGATTCTTTAACCCAGTTAAAGATTAAAACTAAGTGGAGTTTTAATGAATCTTTAAATAGATTGAAAAGATCGAGAATGGAGTATCACCAGTTTTACTCCAAGCGATAGTTAAATCTTTAATTAGATTTCAACGTGAAATGGTAATTGAATTTACCGATAACACCGTGGTGTTAGATATGAAGTATTACCAGTTTTACTTCATGGGATGAATAGGTTGGGATTGGGAAATTAAAATAAATGATTACTTCGGTGTGGTTCGCTAATCCCGACTAGTTTGAATTGATATTCAAAGAAGATTAAAGAATAAATTTAAAGAATTTATCTTTGATAAAATTAATGGGAACCTTTCCCAAAGTAGAAGAATATTTGAATAAACGAATATTCTGAATTGGAATGAGGTGTATGTTGTGTTTGTGTAACAATTATTTAAAGTATACGCGAGTTATTCGGGAAGACCGGGTTTATCCCATTCTGAATAACTGATACGACGATAAGTCGAAGGTGAAGACGGTGGTTGAAGACCGGAGGTCTTCACGTCGTTTGGATTATTACTGAGGATCTTGATTGGGCTGTACATCCAAGAAGATGGAAACAGTTAGTGATCGTCCAGACGTACTTGGAGATCAATGAATATGCGAGGTACTAGGTGCCTCCGGTTTCGTTCAGACCTAGAACGGACTTGTAAATGGACTATGTGTCTGACATTGGATTTTAGTCTGTGTGATTAATTTCTATTAAATATATATCTGTTTGGCGGTGGAGAATTTATTCTCTTGCTTAACGCCCTTCTCTGAGACGTACGAGCTCAGGGGTTATATATCGATGGATATCAAACGCATGGAGTGAATTGCCTGTGTGGCATGCCTAAGTGGCAATATGATCAAGGCTTCTGTTGAAAAGCAGAGTCTTGTGGTGGATGATCAAAGCACGGCCTTTGTGACATAGCTTTGTGTAACGTTGATTCGCGAGCCTCACACCCCGTTGTGAACCAAAAACGGGAGACGGACCTCAGGGAGGGCATGCGTTTCCTTCTAGTTAGAAGTGGCGTCAGTGGTTTTACACGCCCTGACGAGTTTGACTTATGTGGTTGTTGCTGTTGCGAGGCGCCTCAGATATATCGGTCGTTCTCGAACCGATGGAGTCATTTGTTGGCTCATTGACACCCCAAACTATGGGGAAATGCAGTGTTCAGGCATTTCAATCCACATCGGTGGACCGGCCCTGACGATGCAAAGGTCACTCGAGCTCTGACCTGAGACACGGACTAGAGCGTCTCGAATCGGTTGAGGACTATCTTTTGCCTCGGTTCACAGATGGAAATCCAATTTCCAAATACGTAAATTTGCGGTTTTGATTGTAGAACCAGTATGGCGACATGATATATGGTACCCATGCCGTCTATGATTGATACTTATGATTTGAAATTGTTTTATACACTATGCACTTGTAATAGTATCAAATGATTTGTTTTAAACGTACTAAGCATATTTGGCTATCATAAGGGAAAACCCTATCCCCCGACTTGCGTTGCATTGTGTGATAGGACCTGGGTCTTATAATAGCTCCATTTTTCCAAAAATCATTGCGTTGTTTTGTTATATGCACTGGTATTCTTGGGAGGAAACCCGTTCCGTGTTATACGACGTGGTCCCTTGATATATCTGATTTAAAGTAAAGTTTTAAATAACTGTTTTAGTTCTCACACCAGTCCCATGACTGACCTGAAGTTTATTGTTTTGACCTAAACTCTGGGTGCCCCTTATTTTGACACGGGCAGCTAGCAGTTTTCGTTTTGCAGATTTATATTCACAGGATCCTGGTTTACAGCTGGAACGATATCCGGAAAGCTTTGTATCCGTATATCTCCTTCAGTTGTGTATTGTATTATTTTCCGCTGCTATGTATTTAAATGTAATTTAAATATCTGATATTTTTGTGTAATATTTATTCGTACTCTGTATATTCTTGTATTCTGATGGAATTGTTGTAAATAACAATGAAATGTTCTTTTGTCTGCATTCTATTTTGTCGTGTTCTCAAAACAATCAGGCGTTTCGAACGGTCTAGATCGGTTTAGCGACTGATTCGGATCTAGCGAAATTCCTTGTTGTCACAGCGCTCCTGACTATGGGACTCGAGCTCGAAATGATAGCGCTTTTGTAGTTCTTCAAATTGTTGCTTATAGTTGTCTGCATCGCGTTGCACAAGGGCAAGTTTGTCTTGGGTATCCTCGAGATCTTTGTCATAGTTTTTGATAGCCCTAGCATCGTATTTGGTAGCATCGTTCATTGTCTTTACATCAGCAATTAGATCACTAATGATTTTGGAAAGGGTCTTCAAGTACTTCTTCATCTCCTTGTACTAAGAATCCACAAAATCTATTTTCGCTTTGACTTCGGTGGCCCAGTCGGGATTTCCTGGTTTGAGCTTTGAAACGAAGTGCACGTGGCTGAAATGGTGTTCGGGAAATTGTCCTTTCAAGAGCTTTAGTCTGTCCTGGTTCTCATCGTCAAGTATAATTGACCACGTAGTGGTGATGTCGACTATGCGATGCTTTAGTTTCACAAAGGGCCTGCTTTTTCTGCTCCTTTCCCCAATTCCTTTTGTTTCTCTTTTGGATCAAGTCCTTTCTTCAAGGAGCCTTCTAGAGGAGTTTTGTCTTTAGATAAAGCGTGAGATTTGGAGGTATGCTTACCCCCCTCATGATGTGAAGGTTGACTCTTATGCTTATCTAAGCCTGTGCGATATGGGGAACGAGAACGGGAGGATCGATAAGGTTGTGGAGGCTGATTCCTTCTATCATCTCTGCCTCGACTCTCATGCTGATCATGCCTTGCAACAGAATTCATTAGGGGCATGCTCGAACGAACATCTCTTGTGTAGTAACGGGGACGCCCCATTTGTCCTATAAAACAAAATGAGAAAGTGTTAGAATCAACATTAAACTAAGGCACAAGTGCTATGACGTGCAGTGTTAGAGTGTGGTGTATATCCTAAGTGATATTCCCCCTTAACAGATCGGAGCCTGGGATGAGGCTGGTATGTGCACCCCCCCCCCCCCCCCCGCCTTTACAGGAGTAACTTTTTCGGAAGTGAAGGGAGAGGATTCGTTGTGAAATCTTCCGAAGTGTAAACGGTCTCAGGAAAGGGAAGGTTCCCAAACCCTAATATATAGAATCATCTATAGTGGTATTATCTCCTTCAGGAATGACTGACGGCAACTCTTTTGGGAAAATTGGTCTCTCAGGAGTAGCCGCATTCTCAGGGGTGATATATTTATCTCTGTCCTTTTTAGCTATGTTTGCTAATATATTGTTTGAGTTGAGGAAGGGGAAGGGATCTTTTCAGGCATCGTTGGATCTTTTGAGCTTCCACCGTTTTAGATAAAATGTCAATTAGCCCTTCGATGGGGGTATGTATACATAAGGAACCTCCCTGTGGCCTATGCTTCGGGTAATAGCCAATAACCGATAACGGTGAAGATATTTATCCACTAAGCAGTCTTTAATGGTCAAAAAATTTTGGTTGCCATTGAGCAGTTGGTTCAAACGACCATAGTACATCTGATGCTTTTCCTGTTTCGGATTTGGAACTACAAGTAAGAAATGAACAGATGTCAATACATCTACAATAGTGAATGAAGTCAGAAACCAAAAGGCTAAATTTTTGCTTAATTTGAGCCACCTTCTGGCACACCAAGGTAGTTTCCTAATGTAAAACCATTCAGATTTGGATCACCAAACTTCCTACTAAATGGCACACTGATTAGCTTTCTTTTTGGTACTGACTCAAAGTATATGAAGGATGGAGTGTCCTGAGTTCTGTGCTTGAAGTTATAGAAGAAGTGAACATCCTCAAAAGTAAGCTCAATGCCTAGAATTTCTCTATATGCTATGTACAAAGTATACAGATAAGCATAAGAATTAGGTTGAAGTTGCATCAGGGTAATCCACATCTGTCTCAAAAAATCGACAACAAACGGCAGAAATGGAGGTATCACCCCAACAAGGAACATTAATCTGCTGATGGCCATGTATCCTTTGGGAAAATTGTGAGGACGGTCTGTTTTGGAAGAAATTCGATGTCTCTCCGAAGTATTCCATGTTTCAAACATATACGTGCGAGTTTATCATTATCTACTATTGAGGCAACTGAGTCACTGGGTTTCTCCAAGATAGTGACATTCTCAAAATCGTCGGGGGCACGACCATCTCTAACTCCTCCTTCATCCTCTTCATCCATGGAAACATCACCCTCGGATGACACTTTGCTATCATGAGTTCTCATTTCATAGTTTGGGCCCTCGCTATCCCATTCTGGATCTGAAGTGGAGGGTTCTAAATTATATGACTTCCACATATCCCCATGGCTTCTCTTCTCTCTGTTAATATGGACAAGCATCTCTCAGTCATAGTTGTTGTACTATTGAAAAAACAATAGCTGAAATTAGAGCAAAATTGCCCGTGTCCATCTGTGCATAAGTGCAATCTAAAGTGTCCAAGTGTGTATACAATAATACGAGATAATTAAATAAAGGAGAGTTGTAACAACCCGAATTTTAATAACATGTTGAAACTATAAATCTGGGTATAGTTAAACTTTAAATAAGACTTAAGGGAAACCAGTTACGCGATTGCATTCGTCTCGAAATTTTACATGAAATAGAGTCCGAGTTTTCGAAAATCGGAGTCCGGATGAAGAAGTTATGACCTGTAGAAGATTCAGCAGATTTTAGGCAGCACAAGACCAGGCAGGTCGACCTGGGGGTCGACCTGGGGACCAGGTCGACCGTGTGGTCGACCCTAGGGTCGACCAACCCCCAGGTCGACCACGTGGTCGACCTCCCCCCTTACAAGTCGACCTGGTCGGCCTGTTTTGACCCAGAACTCATTTTTGAAGCCTGAGATGTGTTTTGATGGTTCGGATTGATTCTAGGGTTAATCTAGGGCCTAAACTAGTTGCTACACCTATAAAAACACCCTTAGACCTAACCTAATTCATATCAAATCATTCTTACACCATTATGCTGCTAATTCACCTCTTGAACCATGGCCGCCGCCTCCAAATTAAAGCTTAAGCATTCAAACTCGATTCCAATCAGAGATCAACACTTCTACAACAATTCAAGAGAATAGATCAGCGACATCGCAACAATTCGACGACTAATTTCTAGACTTGACTTCTAAATTTCTTAGACCACGATCTGTAAGTTCCAGTTACTTATAGATAAAAACTATAAATCTAATATAGGCATGTTATAAATTGGAATTGATTTATGTATGATTCATATTTATTCTTGTTTTCTTCTTGGATCTTGACTATTGGGAATATTGCCTACGACGTTGAAACTATTGTTAATGGCCTAAGACTATGACTATGCCTATGACTGTGGACATAATATTTTGCCTATGCCTATGACTATGACGGTGAACATAAGACTATGCCTATGACTATGACGGTGAACATAAGACCGCCTATGACTATGAACAATAAGACTATGCCTATGACTGTGACAAGGAAAATTGTGACTAATTACCTAGGATTCATGACCATGAGGTTATTGCCTAGGATTATAACTTTGAAATTGGATCTAAGCTTGACTTTCTTTATTTATCCTTGGATCTTGATTTTGGGGATTTTTCTATTTAAGCTAGATCTATCCATGTAACAACCCGAAAATCTGGGCCAGTTTAAAATTTTTATTTTGGCAATTTTAGCGAATTTTTATTATTTAAAATGAATTATTTTAAATAAAATCAACGATAAATTTAGTTTGAATAGAATTCGATCGTATATATTATATACGTCGTCGTTAGAATATAAATAATCATATATAATTATAAATAGAATTGAAGATGGCGCGGTAGTTCGATAATTCGATTTCAAACTTCAATTGAACGTACCGGGTGCAAAACAATCCGGATTTTAGTGAAACCAAAAACATTAGGATCTAATTGATGATATCTTTCCAACTAATCCAAAAAATCAAAATTTCATAGTGGGAATCAAAAGATATGTCCAGTTGAAAATTCTGAATAGTCGCTATGGAATTCGGGCCCTTAAAAATGGGCATTTTGCAAATGACCTCGGATTTTGACGAAACCACTTTTGTTGGATCCGCAGTGTCAAATTATTTCTAGATTCCAAATATCATAATTTTTCGAATCAATATGTGAGCGTGGCAAAGGAAAACGCGTTTGACCAGTTTAAGTTGATTTTAATCGACTGGAAAATGGCCATTTTTCAAACGGTCTCAGAATTCGACGAAATTAGTTTTGTTAGGACCGTATAGTCAATACAAAGCTAGAAAATATTTTTCGACAATTTTTAGAGTTAGTATGTGACCCCGGTAATTTGAAATGTACGTTTAAATTTCAGTATATTGGTTTAAATGTAAATTCAACGGAAACTGATCGAAACGGCCGAACAGGCTTGCGAAACATATCCCATTGTGTTCGGGATGGGGGTAATTAGCTAGTGGTGGCAATCGTTGAGTTTGGATCGGAGTTCAAATGGGAAAATTAACCTTTTGAAGATTAAAGTAAATAAAAATATAATTAAATATAAAGGTCAACACTCTCCCCCTTTAGTTTCTCTCTCTTCCTCACTTAACAGAAATCGATCGAAATAAAAAAAATCACAGAACCCCAGAACGCGCCCCCACAGCGTCGATCGCCGCCCCTCCCATCCTCAATCCTCCACCGCGAGACCCCACCACACTCAGCCCTAGCCGCCATCTCGATCTAGCCACCGCCCGCCTGCTCTCACCTCGAGAAACCCTAGCTGAAACCTACCCCAAGACCGTCGTTCAGACCCAACAGCTGCCGCCACCGCCTTAGCCGTCACCATCAGACCTAGCGCGCGCCGCCTCCAACCCCCGGCGATCTCCAACAAACCTCCTCCCTCCTGAAACATCAACAGTAAGTTTTTACTTTTAAATATATACAAAAAAATCAGTTTTTGTTAGGATAAAAATAAATTCTTTTAAAATCAGTTTTAGATTTTGAAAGTATACTTTTAAAACTCAGTTTGTAAATTAATAAAAATTTGATTTTTATTTTTATTTTTGTTTGAGTAGCGATAAAAAGATGTGATTTTTAAATGAAGAAGACGTGATTTTTATTCACATGTATTGCATATAAAAATGTGATCTTTGTTCATATGTGTTGAATATAAAAATACGAAGATATTATTTTTAATAACATAAAAATTATATTTTTATAAATAGAAAGGTGAGATTATTATTCATAGGAAAGATATGATTTTCTTTTTATAATGAAACTACGATTTCTATTGTGACATTAGTGATGTAAAAATATAATTTTTACTATGAAGTTAGTGCAACAAAAATATTATTTTTATATAAGCAAGAAGTTAAAAGTATAATTTTTATTCGAGTGGTAAGTTAAAAATATCGTTTTTACATTATAGAAGTATTAAAGATTTGATCTTTATTATGTAGAAGGAGCAAAGATGCGATTTTTATATATTGAATAGCGAAGTAAAAATAGGATTTTTATATATTGAATAGCGAAGTAAAATTTCGATTTTTATATATTGAATGGCGACGTAAAAATTCGATTTTTATATATTGAATAGCGAAGTAAAAATTCGATTTTTATATATTGAATAGCGAAGTGAAAATGTGATTTTTTATATATAGTGACTACGGGCAACGAAAGCGACAGAAAGGCGAGAACGATGAAGATTTCTACAATGAAGTGTCGTGAAGTTGGATAGCTATTGGTGAGAACTTCTCACCTTTCAATTTCTTTTTCTAGTTATATATATACTAGGATGTAGACGGTGTTTAGTGGCACCCGACATCCGTCATCCACAGACCATGGATGGCTTGTCTGTTTAATTGTTTGGTTGTGTAGTTGGCTAGATCCTTTGGTTTTAATTGAATTGTTTGGTGAAATGAAATTGATTTGATTGATGTGTGAATGGCGTGGGCCTTCACTAGACCGGGGATAAGGCTAGGCCTTGTCCCGTTTCTTGTATCGTGTCGTTAGGCCGCCGAAATTTTCTAAAAATAAGTTAGAAAAATAAAGATAACAATTTATTTAATAAATGAACCGAATAGAATATTCATAGGTTGAATAAAATAGTTTGATCGTTAAAAATATGATTTTTAACGTAAATGTGAATAAATAAATATTCATTTACAAACCGGACGGTTTGTTTATGTACACCTATTTGAAGGACATTGATTGGGACGATAAATTTTACACATCGCCCAACTGCACAAATAAAATCTGTGTTTGATTGTTTGAAACCCCACATGGGTATTGGGATGATATATGACGTACACTAATCCCAATAGTTAGTTGTATGTCGATCGATAGATTGACAAACTGTTATAAGCCTTGAATATTTATATTTGATGCTTATACAGTGTAGAATGCACTTTGGATGATGGTTGATTATTCATCGTTGTTATTGAATATATGTGTTGTAGAAAATCCATATAGTTAACGCTATATGGTAATTGATTGGGCCTCATTCCAATTTGAAAAATAAAGAATATTATAAAATAAAGGTTCATGTGTTGACAGTACTCATCTGTTGAGATTAGTCATGTGTTGAACGAAATATTTTAATAATAAAATTTACATCTTTATCAATATAAAATAAAGGTTCATGTGTTGACAATACTCATCCGTTGAGATTAGTCATGTGTTGAACGAAACATTTTGAAATAGAAACATTTTGAAAAAGAAATATTTGAAATAGAATATTTGAAAATAGAAATATATGAAGCCGTGTTGATTAGATTGACGCCATTTTGACGTGAATGATATTTATATCGATTTTATTCATTTTATAATGAATATCGAAAGTGATTTCAAAAATCTGATATTTTGAAAAGAATTGAAATTTAAAACCAATTTGAATTGAATCGAATAGAAAACCAATTTGAATTGAATCGAATAGAAAACCAATTTGAATTGAATCGAATAGAAAACCAATTTGAATTGAATCGAATAGAAAACCAATTTGAATTGAATCGAATATAAAAACAATTTGAATCGAATTGAATTGAAAACCAAATCGAATTGAATTGAAAATGAATTCGAATTGAATTCGAATTGAATTGCAAACAAATTCGAATTGAATTGAAAACGAATTGAAATGAATTCAAAAATGAATTGAAATTTGAATTGAATAGCAATGAATTTTAAAACGAACTTATAAGAAAAAAAATTGATTTTGATTTGAATTAAAATGGAAGTTGAAATGGTTTTTGAAACGAATTCAAAACTATTTATAAAATTCGTTATAAATAGAATCGACGAAATATATATTATATATATTATATATATAATATAATGGCCTGAATAGAACGCGCCGCACCGCGGCAGTTCGTGAATTTCGACCATTTATTTCAAACAGACATTACGGGAGATCCGACCGTCGGATTCTCCTGAAACCGGAACCGTTGGGTTCGTATTGAAAAGAGCTTTCTAAAGAATATTAGAAATTAGAAATCTAACGGTTGGATTTGGAATTATGTCCAAATCAAATTTGAAAAAGGTCGCTGTAAGTGCAGTTCGATGGCCGTTGATGGAAATCGACTGTACAGGCCTTGATAAAATTATTAAAAATAGTAATAATTTGTGTAAAATCATAAGAAATGATTTAGAAAGAATCAGGATGAAAAACTCCATATTTGAAAAGATAAAAATAGATTTTTATCGAAATGAACTAGTTTTGAACTAGAATTATAATTCTATTTATTTTTAAAATAAATAAACTGGATTAGAGATGGCTTTGAAAAATAACCAGAATTTCCAATAATTATATTGGAATGGATTTGAATCGAAATTGTCTTTGGATTATTTCGATGTTGGATTTCGTGATGATACAGATATTGTTATGGGAATTTGAAAGATATATATATATCGTTATTTCCAATACGATATTTGTTAGTCGTAGAATTTGATATTGAATATAAGCCGGTATATTTTCTATTCAGAGCCTTGTGTTTAATATCAAATGTGATTTGGGTTTGTCGTGAATGGTGTCTTCATTAACACTGTTCTTGAACCCAGTTGAGAAAAGATTAAATCTTTTTATTTAGATTTAATGAAGTGTACCAATTAAATAATATTTAATTGGAATAGAATTGATATTGATTTTTGGGTTTATCGTGAACAACGTTTTAAATAACACTCGTTCTTTAACCCGATAATTAATGGAATGTGATTTTGGGTTTATCGTGAACCGTGTTTTAAATGACACTGATTCTTTAACCCAGTTAACGATTAAAACTAAGTGGAGTTTTAATGAATCTTTAATTAGATTGAAATGGCCGAGAATGGAGTATCACCAGTTTTGCTCCAGGCGATAGTTAAATCTTTAATTAGATTTGAACGTGAAATGGTAATTGAATTTACCGATAACACCGTGGTGTTAGATATGAAGTACTACCAGTTTTACTTCATGGGATGAATAGGTTGGGATTGGGAAATTAAAACCAATGATTACTTCGGTAAGGTTCGTTAATCCCGACTAGTTGAATCGAAATTCAAAAGATGATTAAAGAATAAATTCAAGGAATTTATCTTGGATAAAATTAATGGGAACCTTTCCCTATGAATGTGAAATTTAGAAACTAACTGCCGGTTAGCCAAGCAGAATGGTTTTCTGGATATTGATCTGATGTTGGTTTCGGCCTTCGGGGTTAATATTTGGGGAATTATTCTCTTGATTAATTTACGGTTAGTGACTGATGAATTGGAATGAGGCGTATGTTGTGTTTGTGTAACACTTATTTAAAATATACGTGAGTTATTCGGGAAGACCGGGTTTATCCCATTCTGAATAACTGATACGACGATAAGTCGAAGATGAAGACGGTGGTCGAAGACCGGAAGTCTTCACGTCGTTTGGGTGATTACTGATGATCTTGATTGGGCTGTACACCCAAGAAGATGGAAACAGTTGGTGATCGTCCAGACGTACTTGGAGATCGATGGATATGCGGGGTACTAGGTGCCTCCGGTTTCGTTCAGACCCAGAGCGAACTTGTAAATGGACTGTGTGTCTGACATTGGATTTTAGTCCGTGTGATTGATCTCTATTGAATATATATCTGTTTGACGGTGGAGAATTTATTCTCTTGCTTAACGCCCTTCTCTGAGACGTACGAGCTCAGGGGTTATATATTGATGGATATCAAACGCATGGAGTGAATTGCCTGTGTGGCATGCTAAGATGCAATTGATCGAGGCTTCTGTTGAAAAGCAAAGTCTTGTGGTGATGATCGAAGCACGTCCTTTGTGGCGTAGCTTTGTGTAACGTTTACTTCGCGAGTTTCGCACCCCGGTTGTGAACCAAAAACGGGAGAGGACCTTAGGGAGGGCATGCGTTTCTTTCTAGCTAGGGTGGTGTCAGTGACCTACCAGCCCTGACATTTATATACTTTTCACCTATGTGGTTGTTGCTGTTGCGAGGCGCCTCGATTTGATCGGACGATCCGGGTCCGATGGAGTCATTCGTTGGCTCATTTACGCCCCAAAGGGCGGGGAAACGTAGTGTTCAGGAATTTTAATCCACATCGGTGGACCGGCCCTGTCGCTCCAAGGGTCACTCGAGCTCTGATCCTAAGACTCGGGCTAGACAGTCTCGAATCGGTAGAGGACGATCCCTAGCCTCGGTTCATAGATGGAAATCCAACTTCCAAATACGTGACATTTGCGGTTTTAATTGTATAAATAGTATGGCGACATGATATATGGTACCCATGCCGCCTATGATTGATACTTATGATTTGAAGTTGTTTTATGCACTATGCACTTATAATAGTATCAAATGATTTGTTTTAAACGTATCAAGCATTCTTTGGCTGTTATAAGGGAAAACCCTATCCCCCGGCTTGCATTGCATTGTGTGATAGGACCTGGGTCTTATAACAGCTTCATTTTTCTTTATTTAGCATTGCGTTGTTTGTTTTATGCACTGGTATTCTTGAGAGGAAACCCGTTCCGTGTTATACGGCGTGGTCCCTTGATTTACCTAACTTTAAAAACAAGGATTAATAACTGTCTTAGTTCTCACACCAGTCACATGACTGACCTGGAGTTTATTGTTTTGACCTAAACTCTGGGTGCCCTTATTTTGACACGGGCAGCTAGCAGTTTTGGTTTTGCAGATTCATATTCACAGGATCCTGGTTTATAGCTGGAACGATATCCGGAAAGCTTTGTATCCGTATATCTCCTCTAGTTGTGTATTGTATTATTTTCCGCTGCGAAGTATTTAAATGTAATCTCTGATATTTTCTGTGTAATATTTATTCATTTATACTCTGTATATTCTTGTAATCTGATGCATTGTTGTAATATACAATGAAATGTTCTTCCGTCTGCGTTCTATTTTGTCGTGTTCTCAAAACAATTCGTTCTTTCTCTTCTCTTGGGAGACCGGGGAAGTTCGGGTCGTTTCAATCCATGTTCTTGAAACTAGATTATTATTCAAACCTTTTCATGATCAATAATGTTATCAGATCTATATGCCTGCGATGTTTTAGTCAATTTAGTTATGTTATGCCTTGAAAATAGATTGATAATAGAATAATGTTTATTATGTTATATGTGGGATTGAATGATATTGATCTATGCCAATGGTTCTATTTTATTATCATATTGAATTGGGAATTAATGAACAAGTCTATTCATATGTATATGAACTTGAAATGTAACCCATGATGACAAGTTGTGCAGTTTATCATGTTATGCAAGTTTTAGATTGTGAAATCATATCACATATGTGACCAAATGTTAGATCTACATGTTTATGTGTATATGTTAAACCCATGTCATATTTCAAGTTCACACTTATTCATATGTTTGTGATTGATTTGCAAGTTCACATATATGTAAGTTGATTTAGTCTATGTTACAAATTCACATATATGTATGTTGGTTTAGTCTGCGCTGCAAGATCACACCTATGATATTCATGTTGATTATTTTGCAAGTTCAAACCTATGATGTTCATATTGACTATGCCGATGATGCCAAGTTTACATCCTATGTCATGCTTATGTTAATAAATTGCTTTATGCCAATTTTGTGTACGTTAAATTAGGCTAAGTTTTTAGCCTAATATTATATGCCAAAAATCATGCGAACGAAAAATTAGACTAAGATTATTAGCCTAATATTTAGACGGGGTAACGTTAGGAAAAATTGGAAATTATATAAGACTTGGCATGAAACTTGCCTTGAAAACTTGACATGAACTCGACATGAAAACTTGAACATGGACATGACACTAGAATGAACTTGAAAATGGCCAACTCAAGGTTCGGTTGAGTTTGCAGTGTAAATCTGCCCGGAACTGCCCGGCAAATCCAGTTACTGCAAACAATAGGATCCAATGTGGGTAGTTGGTCATATCGCGCTTGAAACCCGAGGTCAGACTGAGTTATGGTGTAAATCTACGCGGAACCGCCCGACATATCCAGTGACCACAACAACAGGTCTGATGTGAGAGGTTAGGGTGCATTAATGAATTAATGCCACATGATAGGGTTAAGTCATGAACATGAAAGACAACACTTAACCAACTTGAAATAGATTGGTAGGGTTAGGTAATTAACTTGAACGACAACACCTAACCAACTTAACACGTGAATGGTAGGGCTAAGTCACGAATTTAAATGACAACACTTAGCCAACTTGATATGCTAGACTGATGGGGTTAAGTCTCGAATTTAAATGACAACACTTAACCTACTAAGTTACGCGGTCCATTTCAGCAGTAACCCACAAGATGTATCATGGTACCCTGGAACTAGGCAGGGTGGGGCACGATTACTGGGCTGATTGTAAGCGACCAGAACGACGGCTGTGTTGTTGCGCCAGTGTAGGTTCAGGCGGGCTATGGTTGTGCACGTGGTCCGAAGTTGAAAAAGCAGGCATTGGGCATAAGTAGGTTTATCTATGCATTCTTGATTCGTGTCAGTGGTTGGCACCATAGGGCTTGATACACCCTATGGTGGACCTAGAACAGGTGACTACATTCGTGATAGGGCCGTATGACACAAATACATGACGAGCTAGAACTTGTAGGGTGCCGATCGAATAGTGGATCGTTTCTTTGGACCTAGAAATGGGTCATTTCATGATATTGGGCCAAGGGATTATTTCATGATTTATATAAGACATGGGTCTGGGATTCTAGTACATTTGATGCAGCGAACCTTGAATATGTGATGCTATACTTGATTTATACTTGATTTATCATGCTATCTTAGTCTATCTTGCCCGTCTTGATAGCATCCTTATGTTTACTTTCAGTTTATACATGTCATGTTACCTTTATCTGTTTTTATGCTGAAAGTCACTTGGACTTACCAGTCTTTATGACGGACCCGTTCTCTTTCGCCTCTTTTTCTTCCGTTTCCCCTCCCCTAGGTTCTCAGGGGGAAACTCTAGCACTTAGCTTGGATTCCACTTGCTTAGGTTCAGCTCATGTACAGTTTGATCTTGAGCTATGCTATGGCTGCACATCTGCTATTTTTGGGGAATAATTTACTTTTGTTATTTTAAGTTTATGCTTCTTTATTTTGAACTTGATGTAATGGAATAATGGCAACTTGTACTTTGGATATATGAGGTTTTGACTCTTTTCTTGAAAGTAATAAGATTTGGTTTTTAATTTCTACCACTGCTTTATTTATGTTCTGTCTTGTGATATCTTTGTGTATGTTTACCTAGATAATGCTCCACCAGAACTAGTGCATTCCCATTGTGAGTGACCCTAGCGGAGGTGGGGTGTTACATTTGGTATCAGAGGAGAAGGTTACCAGACTGGGCAAAAGTTTTTAAAACCTTTTGAAATTATTTTCAAAACAATTTACAAAGAAGCATTTTTCAAGAAAAGTTTTATTTTTAAAGGCTATTACCCAAAGGCCATTAGCATTATCCTTTGTTTCCTTGTTTGAATCCCTTTTCCTTTCTTTCCTCCATCTGTAGTCACATTAGTTCCATCTACGACTAATCTTATTTCAAGCTTTGTAGGTTTGTCGTGTGATGGAGGTAGTTCTCGAGAGACCTGTTAACACGTTATATAAGAGGGGCTAAGAGTGGTTAAGGCGAATGAGGCTCAGAACAAGAAGGTAGAAATGTTTCTGTAGGAAAGTCTAGTTTATATTTCTATCATGTTCGTACCGTTTTTGATTATGGTACATCGCATCCTTTTATTTCTGCTTCGATAGTTGAGTCTCTGCACCTTAGTACTAGTGTAGTAGAGGATCCCATTTTTGTCTCAAATCCTGTGGGGAATCGGCTCATTTATTCATGACTTGTTTGGATTTGAGAATGTCTATGCTAAGTGTTGAGTTTAGAAGTAATGCTTATGTTTTTGGGCAATGGGCTGATTCTAGGGATGGAATGGTTTTCCAAAAATGATACCATTCTCGAGTATGAAAAGAGGGTAGTTAGACTCTTGACTTGCCCTGGTTATGTCCTCGAAGTCTAGTGTAACCCTTAGGGTTCTGCCATGCTTAGTTACCTAGAATCTCTTGATATATTTATTGATCCGCTCAAGTAGTGTTTGCCACCAAGGCGGATGGTTCATCTCGCTTATGCATGAGTTATAGAAAATCACCTTAGTAAGTACTCTTGGCAACATGGTTGGCATTTGTTTATTTTCAAGAGATAATTCATTTATGTGGAATACCTTTTAGTAAGTTAACAAGACCCGAGATTCACTAGTGAATTTTGGAGAGCTTGCATGAAACCATGAGTACGCAGTTATGTTTAAGCCGAGTATACTAGTAAAAGAATAAGTGAAAGTGGAACGAGAGGCGACAGTGAAATGAGTTCCAACTCATATTTTGGAAATAGGAATTAAGAAGCTACAAAATTGTGAAGCTAAAGACGGTCCAAGCACAATGGAGTTAAGCTCAAGGAAATGCGACTTAGAAGATTGAAGACTAGACAAGCACATCATACCTCTTTTTAAGAGTATATCCTTGATCCCTCTTTTCCTACAGATCTTATTTGCATTCTGTCTTTTAAGTATAAACTCTCGGTCCTATTCTCCATTCTATTTCTGTTGCAAACCCCATAGGGAGTATGACTCATCTGTTAGTAATACATGTTTGGGCTTGAGGGTGTCCGTTGGGTTGACTAAACTTTTTGGTTTTTATAGGATATGGGTTGGCCTTAGGAAGGGATTTCTTGTGACCAAAAAGGAGTCCATCATGCTTAGTTTCCTAGAAAAATATATATTAGTTGGTCAATTCTTTGGGTATCAGTCTGATATTGATTTCGGTCTTCAGGGCTGGTGCTTAGGGAGTTCTTCTCCTAATCAGTATATATGTGACATAGATTTCCAGTTTTGACATTGCCTAATGGGCACAAAGTTTTTAGTTGCTTCTATCGTTCGACTATATCTTTAGGTAGGAACAATTGGGTGTCAACATGTGTTTGAGACATGTTATGGTTGATGTTTGCAAGTGGTTTCTAGTAGTTGCTCGTGGATGCATGAACACACATTAGGCACTAGATCGGCTCAGTCACATTTTCATATTGCATATGCATGAGTGTTTATACTTGTTTATGGATGAAATTGAATGTGTTATCATGTGGATATTGCATATGGATGAATGTTTGTGCACACATATAGTGTTTATGTGACTAGGACAATTTGCATACATGTTGGATTCATGGCACCAATCATATTTTGCATTAAGAAGATCAATCAGGCCTGATCATTTGCATTAGATAAGGAACATATACACACACTTTCTGCATATGTTCATACAACATTAGAAATCACTTTTGGACAATGGATGCCTGTGATTGATGATTGAGTAGACGGATGATTGCATGGTAGGACACATTCTTCTTAACTTGAAGATTTCAGGGACAAAATCCTTTAAGGAGGGGAGAATGTAACAACCCGAATTTTAATAACATGTTGAAACTATAAGTCTGGGTATAATTAAATTTTAAAATAATAATTAAGGGAAACGGGTTACGTCATTGTGTTCGTCTCGAAATTTTACATGAAATAGAGTCCGAGTTTTTGAAAATCGGAGTCTGGATGAAGAAGTTATGGCCAGTAGAAGATTCAGCAGATTTTAGGCAGCACAAGACCAGGCAGGTCGACCTGGGGACCGGGTCGACCTACCCCCCAGGTCGACTATGTGGTCGACCACCCCCCTTACAGGTCGACCTGGTCGGCCTGTTTTGACCCAGAACTCATTTTTGAAGCCTGAGACGTGTTTTGATGGTCCGGATTGATTCTAGGGTTAATCTAAGGGCCTAAACTAGTTGCTACACCTATAAAAATACCCTTAGACCTAACCTAATTCATATCAAATCATTCTAACACCATTATGCTGCTAATTCACCTCTTGAACCATGGTCGCCACCTCCAAATTAAAGCTTAAGCATTCAAACTCGATTCAAATCAAATATCAATGCTTCTACAACAATTCAAGAGAATAGATCAGCGAAAACGCAACAATTCAACGACTAATTTCTAGACTTGACTTCTAAATTTCTTAGACCACGATCTGTAAGTTCCAGTTACTTTTAGATAAAAACAATAAATCTAATATGGGCATGTTATAAATTGGAATTGATTTATGTATGATTCATATCTATTCTTGTTTTCTTCTTGGATCTTGACTATTGGGAATATTGCCTACGACGTTGAAACTATTGTTAATGGCCTAAGACTATGACTATGCCTATGACTGTGGACATAATATTTTGCCTATGCCTATGACTATGACGGTGAACATAAGACTATGCCTATGACTATGACGGTGAACATAAGACCGCATATGACTATGAACAATAAGACTATGCCTATGACTGTGACAAGGACAATTGTGACTAATTACCTAGGATTCATGACCATGAGGTTATTACCTAGGATTATAACTTTGAAATTGGATCTAAGCTTGACTTTCTTTATTTATCCTCGGATCTTGATTTTGGGGATTTTTCTATTTAAGTTAGATCTATCCATGTTCTTGAAACTAGATTATTATTCAAACCTTTTCATGATCAATAATGTAATCAGATCTATATGCCTATGATGTTTTAGTCAATTTAGTTATGTTATGCCTTGAAATTAGATTGATAATAGAATAATGTTTATTATTTTATATGTGGGATTGAATGATATTGATCTATGCATGTGGTTCTATTTTATTATCATATTGAATTGGGAATTAATGAACAAGTCTATTCATATGTATATGAACTTGAAATATAACCCGTGATGACAAGTTATGCAGTTTAACATGTTATGCAAGTTTTAGATTGTGAAATCATATCACATATGTGACCAAATGTTAGATCTACATGTTTATGTGTACATGTTAAACCTATGTCATATTTAATTTCACACTTACTTATATGTTTGTGACTGATTTGCAAGTTCACATATATGTAAGTTGATTTAGTCTATGTTACAAATTCACATATATGTATGTTGGTTCAGTCTACGCTGCAAGATCACACCTATGATATTCATGTTGATTATTTTGCAAGTTCACACCTATGATGTTCATATTGACTATGCCGATGATGCCAAGTTTACGCCTATGTCATGCTTATGTTAATAAATAGCTTTATGCCAATTTTGTGTACATTAAATTAGGCTAAGTTTTTAGCCTAATATTATATGTGAAAAATCATGCGAATGAAAAATTAGGCTAAGATTGTTAGCTTAATATTTAGAAGGGGTAACGTTGGGAAAAATTGGAAATTATAGAAGAGTTGGCATGAAACTTGCCTTGAAAACTTGACACGAACTCGACATGAAAACTTGAACATGGACATGACACTAGAATGAATTTGAAAATGGCCAACTCGAGGTTGGGTTGAGTTTGTTGTGTAAATCTGCCCGGAACCGCCCAGCAAATCCAGTTAGTACAAACAATAGGATCCAATGTGGGTAGTTGGTCATATCGCGCTTGAAACCCGAGGTCAGACTGAGTTATGGTGTAAATCTGCCCGGAACCGCCCGGCATATCCAGTGACCACAACAACAGGTCTGATGTGAGAGATTAGGGTGCATTAATGAATTAATACCACATGATAGGGTTAAGTCATGAACATGAAAGACAACACTTAACCAAATTGAAATAGATTGGTAGGGTTAGGTCATTAACTTGAACGACAACACCTAACCAACTTAACACGTGAATGGTAGGTCTAAGTCACGAATTTAAATGACAACACTTAGCCAACTTGATATGCTAGACTGATGGGGTTAAGTCTCGAATTTAAATGACAACACTTAACCTACTAAGTTACGCGGTCCATTTCAGCAGTAACCCACTAGATGTATCATGGTACCCTGGAACTAGGCAGGATGGGGCACGATTACTGGGCTGATTGTAAGCGACTAGAACGATGGCTGTGTTGGTGCGCCAGTGTAGGTTCAGGCGGGCTATGGTTGTGCACGTGGTCCGAAGTTGAAAAAGCAGGCATTGGGCATCAGTAGGTTTATCTGCGCATTCTTGATTCGTGTCGATGGTTGGCACCATGGGGCTTGATACACCCTATGGTGGACCTAGCACAAGTGACTACATTCGTGATAGGGCCGTATGACATAGACACATGACGAGCTAGAACTTGTAGGGAGCCGATCGACTAGTGGATCATTTCGTTGGACCTAGAAATGGGTCATTTCATGATATTGGGCCAATGGATTATTTCATGATTTATATAAGATATGGGTCTGGGATTCTAGTACATTTGATGTAGCGAACCTTGAATATGTGATGCTATACTTGATTTATACTTGATTTATCATGTTATCTTAGTCTATCTTGCCCATCTTGACAGCATCCTTATGTTTACTTTCAGTTTATACAAGTCATGTTACCTTTATTTGTTTTTATGCTGAAAGTCACTTGGACTTACCTGTCTTTATGACTGACCCATTTTCTTTCGCCTCTTTTTCTTCCGTTTCCCTCACCCCCCAGGTTCTCAGGGAGGAAACTCTAGCACTTAGCTTGGATTCCACTTGCTTTCGGTTCAGCTCATGTACGGTTTGATCTTGAGCTATGCTATGGCTGCACGTCTGCTATTTTTGTGGAATAATTTACTTTTGTTATTTTAAGTTTATGCTTCTTTATTTAGAACTTGATGTAATGGAATAATGGCAACTTGTACTTTGGATATATGAGGTTTTGAATCTTTTCTTGAAAGTAATAAGATTTGGTTTTTAATTTCTACCGCTGCTTTATTTATGTTCTGTCTTGTGATATCTCTGTGTATGTTTACCTAGATAATGCTCCACCAAAACTAGTGCATTCCCTTTGTGAGTGACCCTAGCGGAGGTGGGGTGTTACAAGAGTGATGCAAAGTTATACAAAGCTATTAGATGTTTGTGACAATTTGGGAAATTCAATCCGGTTAAGGAGGCTCTATCCTAACTGTTCATAAAAGTCACAAGCCACATTTAATGCTGGTTAAGTTGGTTGAATCATTCATGTGTTTCATATTAGATGACTACGGGTCGATTCGGAAACACGTATCACAATCCGATCGGCTCGGATGTCATTTATAGAAGCAGACCGGTTCAAGAGCCTATAGTATGAATGAATCGGCTCTAGTTCTTTTCCTGAGTGGATCGGTTCGGAAAGTGAGGATGAAAGGGATTGAATCGGATAGAGTTGCAGGAAGAAGATATCATTCGGATCGGCTAACACCGAACCGAACCACATCAACCCCTTCGAAATCCAAAACCCATCCACTCCAACCATCATCTTCTCCTCCGATCCGACCCGACATAGCATACCCTATCCCAAGCGCTTTGAGATTATCCGATCCGCCTTAAACCGATCCCATTCCTCTCTCTTCTTCTTCTTCTTCTTCACTTCCCCAGCAGCACCAAGCCTATCAACTTTTAAAAGCCCACTCATGACAAAGTACCCATGAATCAATATGTTCATCCTTGGTTCAGTCCCCCTCTACGACAGCCTCGAGGTCGCAACGACGCCGCCAGTGACCACGCAGTGGAGTAGGAGATACAGCGCCACACTTGGCGTGACGTCGAGTAAAATCGCTTAAATCGCTTCCGAATTTGGGTTTAAATCAATGGAAACTGAAGTAATCAACGATCTAAACCCACCTTTGATTCCATTTTGAAACCTGGAAGGATTTCTCGAAGATTGGGGGATTAGGGTTTTTGTGATTGGAGAGGGTTCCTTGAATATAAATACTCGGCAAAAGAAATGAGAACAAGTGGGGGGAGATGGCTTTATATAGAAGATATTGAGGACTATTCGTATTCCCTAAAGTGATGGGTTTATCCGAACCGTTGGTCCCTAAAGCAGCAATGGCATAAAGAGCGGCCTGTTCGGTTGCGCATGTGGGTTTAATGTGTCAGTCCAATTCTCTACTCAAGCCTTAACCCAAGGTGAAACACTTGGAATCAAACCAGATTAAAGACAAAGAAAATCCAGACAAGTTACTAGAAAATGCAATCTACATAGGTTACCTGGGAGCAATGCTCAAATCCTAGGAAGGATCTAAAGTTATTTGGGCGCAACATGATACATCTCTGATTTAACAATGTATTTATAGGTTCCACAAATATCAAGACATACGACTGCATGAAATACCGCGACTTTATGAATGGATGGAAACAACCATTAATTGACATTGATTCATAAGTAATTAAACCAAGCATTTCAAAACACACATCATCCTCAATCAACATGCACTTCGAGCAGGCAAAATGTCAGCCTGCTTTGTGATCGGGCAACACAAAGCTAAGAGGACTGCTCAACGAATAGGTTTGAAGGAAGAATAAATAGCAAGAATGTAACACCCCGTATTTTCTATGAACATAAGAGTAACAAATAAGAGAATAATTAAATTGTAACAAAATAGTTAAGAGAAATGGGTTATGCCATTGCGTTCGTCTTGAAATTCTGCTTGGAATAGAGTCCAAGTTTGCATAAATCGGACTCCGTATGAAGAAGATATGGCCTTCGTAAGTTTCAATAAAAACCAGCCAAAAATTCAAAATTCAGATATTGAAATTCAAAACAGACACCCAGGATGGGCGGGAAAATTCCCGCCCAGGACCCAGGTCGACACTAGGGTCAACCTGGGGGTCGACCTGGGTAAACAGTTTGACACTAGGGTCGACCTCCCCCCTTCCCCCTTTTCCAGATCTGGAGACAGATCCATTTTTCTGCACTTGGGCGCCTTTCTGACCGGATTCGTGAGCTCTAACCTATTTAAACTCACCCAAACCACTATTCTATCAAAATTAAAATTATGGCGTCGCTACTCTGCTGAAATCTAAGCTAGAACAAGTGCATCTTCTTCCAATCTGAATAGAATTAAAAGAGAATAACTATTTTCTAATCTAATCGATAGTCTACGCCAAAGGAGAGCTATTCAGTATCAGAATACAGATTCCAGAATATATGAATCGTTCCCTTTTAGTGAGTACAGTTATTTTCAGATATGAAATTTAATAAATATCTTGACATTTTTGTGAATCTGGATCTGAGGTTATGCATACTTTCTGTGGATCTATTTTGATTGTGACTGCTCTGTATTTGTTCCCTCTTTTCTTCCTTTTTGTTTATAGCTAGGCTACCATGAGCCTGCACCAAATCTCATAAGAGATTAACGCACGAACGCTAAATTTTGGGGCAAATAATGAATAATGCTTAATTTGACATGACTGATCTTTGACTGATTTGAGAAATGGACATATGTTGTAAATTAGATCTAGATCTGTGTGAACTCTGTAACTTGGAAGAAGAGGAATCATTGTATGATAACATGTGACTTGAAACTTTGGGAACATAATGAATATAAAAATTAAGATCTGATTTTGAGATGTTATAATTTAAAGATCTAGATTCTTGGGCATATTTTTTATAATGATTCATGACTTGAAAAAGGAATATATGACTTAGGTGTAAAGACCTATACTAAAATAGGACAACTATTAATGTGAACGCACCAAAAAATGGATTTTTGGATATCGGCAGTAAAAGCTATAATTTGGCATAATTCATATTTTATATCATGATTTGGGGCTTTTAGAAAATATTCTGTACTGTGCAAAGTTTAACGAAAATTTGGGGGGATATATTGTATTATGAATTATGACCCTGATTTGGGCATGTAAGTTTACGCTTAATTTATGATTAAGCAAGATATGTAAATAGAATTTTAAGAAAGTTTAAATCTGCTAAATCTGTTTCTGCAAAAATCTGTTATCTGCTCTGCCAATCTGTTGAACTACCTAATCTGCTAAATCTGTTGAATTGCCTAATCTGCTAATCTGTTGAATGGCCTAAACTGCTAGATCTGTTATCTGTTGAGTTGCCTAATCTGTTGAAAGCTAAATAATTGTAATTTGGTTATGAAAATCCGTAGGCTCGATCTAAGATTGAGTAAAATATGGAAATTTGATTAATCTTCTATAACCTGTAAAGAAGTTTAATATGTTAAATGAACAGAATTAGTCTGATATCTGTATAATCTGTATTGGAATGAATTGGCTATGAAATGAGGTTAGACTCTGTTTACGGTAGAAGCCTGCCCGGAACCAACCGACTTAACCAACAACCGCAAACTGTCAGTCTAATGTGAGAGGTCGTAGGCATAACTAAAATATGCTTAGGCACGAGGTTAGGTCTGGCTTGTGGCAGAAGTCTTCCCAGAATCGCCGGGCACATCGGTGCCCACAAGCTACCGACCTCATGTGAGAGGTCTATGCACTAATATTTAAGAGAAATGTGGTGTCTAAAAACGTGTTGGGAGGATAGGGTTAAACCAACTAGACTGATGAATCTAATAAACCTGTTTCGTGAACCTGTAGGCCCAATACAAAATAAGACAATCTGTAAGTCTATTAAATCCGTACATCTGATCTGTAAATATGAAAAATTGTTAACTTGATTGTCTGATTTGTGAACTAGTAATCTGAACTATGTCTGAAACTTGTAAACAAGTTAATCTGAAATCTGCTAGTCTGGGGACACAAGGTTAGGAGGGGAAATATTTGTGTCATTTGTTGTTTGGGACCCATATTAGTCAGTAACCCTTTCTGGTATCAAAACTTTGACCCCACACAATGTAGGGGTCCGGGCACACTTGCTGAACTAATTATAAGTGGTTCATTCTGGTAATGGCGAGGGTTGTTGATGGCGCATTCCAACCGGGTCATGTGCGTGCATGGATCTAGTCTACTATGAGGATGTAAGACACCGTGACATTTGTAAATAGGTCTGTGCCAATAGGTTGCCACTTTAGGGAGTGATACACCCTACCGTGGGGCCGACACAGGGTATTTATGTATTAGGGAGCCGATCGCTTGGGGTAGGACTTAGGGTACACTTAGTTCTGTCTGTTTCTGTCGGTACCGCCTGTTTCTATTGGGTGGTAACACATGTCTGTTTCTGCGTGGTACCGTCTGTTGGGGTGGTAAAGGCCCATTACTAGTGTACACCTAATTCTAACATTCGTTTTCCATAGGGATTATTCTGTTTCCGACTCTGATTCCATTTCCGATTCTGTTTCCGTACCTTCTTTCTGTTGGGGTGGTAAAGGCCCATTAGTTAGGTGTTAAAGGCCCATTATTAGTATTCTGCTTCTGTACCTTCTGTCTGTTCGGGTGGTAAAGGCACATTACTAGCATTCTATTTCTGTAGAGATTATTCTGTTTCTGTTTTAGTTTAGACATTAGGGTAACACCTAATCCTGTTGTACTAGTATTAGTGCAGAGAAGTGAAAAGCTTAGCTTAGCCTACATCATTCTGTTTCTTCTGTTAACCTGCTATTCCCGTTACAGTTATCTCTCATCCAGTTTTATTTACATGTCATGATACTATTATCTGTTTATATGCTGAAAGTCACTGGACTCACCAGACTTATGTCTGACCTAGTTTGTTTTGCCTCTTTTCTTTCCGTCCCCTCCCTCCCTAGGTTTTCAGGGTGGAAACATAGGAGCTTGATTCAGATTCTCTCTGCTTGAAGTGTTTGAAGTATTTGTTGTCTTTGGCTCTATCTTTCCATGGCAGATTATATTGGGGATTATGGCTTTAAAAACTATGCAGTCTGAAGGCTTTTGTACAAGACCGATATTAATGTACTTGAATTCCGATATTGTGATTTTGAAAGATGTAACCGAACTTATTTCTGTTTCTGTTGTAATAAAGTTACAAATTGTTCAAATACTACTTTATTTGTCTTGTAAATTTCTGTTCTGTCTACTAAAAACACTCCACCAAAGTTAAGGCATTCCCTTTGCGAGTGACCTTAACGGAGGTGAGTGTTACACTTGGTATCAGAGCTGAAGGTTACCAGATTCGATAAAAAGTTTTTAAAATCTATTTTCAAAAAGGTTTTAAAAAAGGAAGTATTTTCAAAAGTAGAGTTTATTTTGAAAAACAAAATCCCCAAAGCCATATGCCTATCTTTCTATCCTTTGTTTTGAATT
The DNA here is from genome assembly GCA_030737875.1 of Allium sativum. Lineage (NCBI taxonomy): Eukaryota > Viridiplantae > Streptophyta > Magnoliopsida > Asparagales > Amaryllidaceae > Allium > Allium sativum. Next base: position 477,058,186 of record CM060923.1, on the reverse strand, counting down.
GTTCCTTTTCTTTCGTTTTAGCATGTCTGGGGATCTTAACCTTCCGGAGGGCATACCGATACCTGGCTGGTTCAGGAGGTACCTACAAGCTAAGGCTAATGATGCGGGCCCAGTAGACGTCCCTCCTCTCCTAGCTGCAGCGGTTCCTCCTCCTCCTCCGCACGTGAATACTTTCCCGAAGATAAGCAGAGACTTTCGTGCCATGGGTGGGAAGAACTTTAATGGAACTGAATCCTTCGTGGGGGCAAGGAACTGGCTCAAAGAAACTGAGGATTTGTTCGTTATCTTCGAGGTGGATGATAAGCAGAAGATACAGTTCGCGGTATGGTCGCTTAAGGACGAAGCTTCTTTTTAGTGGGAGGTCACAAATGGAGAGCGTCTGGTAGAGAGATGGATGGATTTCAGGCATAGGTTCGAGATGAAATTTCTCTCACAAGCGGAAGAGAGTCTATACGTAGAGAGGTTCTTGGCGTTGAAGCAGGGGAATTTATCAATGAGAGAGTACGTCAACAAGTTTAATCAGTTAGCGAGATTCGGCTTAGATTTGGTAAATACACCGCATAAGAAGGCACTAAGGTTTGCTAAAGGTTTGAACGAGCCGCTACACGGATTGGCAATGTCTCACATTCCAATGGAGGCTACCTTCGAGAAATTAGTTGACATGGCATTGATGCATGAAGAGGAAACAAAAGTGAGAAGAAAGAAGAAAACTTGAAGGACCACAGAACAAGAAGGAGGGGCCCAAAAAGGAAACACAAAAGAAGGATGAGAAGTCTGAAGATAAGAAGGAGAAGAAGTGCTTTACTTGTGGAAGATCGACCCATCTGAACAAGGATGGTAGAAAGAGGAAGGGCACTTGCTTCAACTGTGGAGAAATGGGGCACTTCACTAGGGACTGCCCAAAGGAACATGGACAAGGGCAAAGGGCAGAACCTACTTTTGGAGGACAGGCGAATACCCTCGAGGCTGATGGATAGGATAGAAACAGGAGAACATTCTGTAGAAGGTTTAATTTCCTTATCTGATTATGGAGTTAAAACTCTTTCTGATTCTAGGATTTTGATTCTGTAATTGAAACTCTGCACTTTAATACTAGTCTTGTTTCTGATCCCACTATAGACTTAGACCCATAAGGGTTACGACTCATCTATTTGTGATAAGTTAGGGTTTGAGGGTATCTGTGTTGGGCGTTAAGTTGACTATGACGCATATATTCTGGGTTTTTATCATGCTTAGTTTCCTAGGAATCATTTGATAATCTGATATGTACCAGTAGTCTATAGGTATCTTAATATTTCTAAAAAGGATAGGGTTTTTTACTCAAAGCGTGAAGTAGATTTCCAGTTGGACATTTGTTTAATGGGAGTGATTCTCTGAATGTCAATCTGATGTTGATTTCGGTCTTTGGGGTTGATACTTAGGGGGTTATTCTCTTAAATCAATGCCTAATAGGAACAAAGCTTTTGTTTTAATTATACTTGCTTCTGTCACTCAGTGTATCATATCGATCGAATCTTCGACCTTTAGGTAGAAACTAATGGGTGTAAACATGTGTTTGAGATATGTTATGTTTGATGGTTGCAACTGGATGCAAATGGTTGCTAATGGTTGCTCGTGGATGCATATACACACACTAGGCACTAGATCGGCTCAAAAACATTATCATACTGCATATGGATGTGTGTGCATTTTTAAATTTTTTTATGGATGCGAAATGGTTGACTCAGCACATGGATGTTGCATATGAATGAACGGTTGTGCACTCATATAGAAATGATGTGTATCAAATAGGAAAATTGCATACCTGTTGGACTCATGGCACCAACATAATTCGCATTAAGGAGGTCAACTGAATCAATGGACCGCCTAATCTTTGCATTAGATATGAGATATATACAAACTTTTGCATATGTTCATACAACATTAGAAGTTTTCTAAGGACAATGGATGCTTGTGGATGATGGTTGAGTAGATGGGTGATTGGATGGTACAATGGATGCTTGTGGATGATGGTTGAGTAGATGGGTGATTGGATGGTAGGTCACATTCTTCCTAACATGAATATTTCGAGGACGAAATCCTTTAAGGAGGAGAGAATGTAACACTCTGTATTTTCTGTGAACATAAGAGTAATAAATTAGAGAATAATTAAATTATAACAAAATAATTAAGCAAAACGGTTTACGCCATTGCGTTCGTCTCAAAATTCTGCTTGGAATAGAGTCCAAGTTTGCGTAAATCGGACTCTGTATGAAGAAGATACGGCATTCGGAAGTTCCAATAAAAACCAGCCCAAAATTCAAAATTTATATTTCGAAATTCAAAACAGACACCCGGGTTGGGTGGGAGTATTCCCACCCAGGACCCAGGTCGACACTAGGGTCGACCTTATGGTCGACCTCCCCCCCTCCCCCCTTTCCAGATCTGGAGACAGTTCCATTTTTCTGCACCAAGACGCCTTTCTGACCGGATTCGTGAGCTCAAACCTATTTAAACACCCCCAAACCTAGCTTTCTCTCCACATAATTTCATTCTGCCTATACTCTACCTCTATTCTAATTAAAAATAAAATAATGGCATCACTGCTCTGCTGAAATCTAAACTAGAACTAGTACATCTTCTTCCAATCGGATTTGAATTAAAAGTGAACAACTATTTTCTAATCTAATCGATAGTCTATGCCAAAGGAGAGCTATTCAGTGTCAGAATACAGATTCCAGAATACAAGAATCGTTCTTTTTAGTGAATACAGTTATTTTCAGATATGAAATTTAATAATTATCTTGACATTTTTGTAAATCTGGATCTGAGGTTATGCATATTTTCTGTAGATCTATCTTGATTGTGACTGTTCTGTATCTGTTCCCTGTTTTCTTCCTTTTTGTTTATAGCTAGGCTACCACGAGCCTGCGCCAAATCTCATAAGAGATTAATGCACGAACACTATATTTTGGGACAAATAATGAATAATGCATAATTTGACATGACTGATCTTTGACTGATTTGAGAAATGGACATATGTTGTTAATTAGATCTAGATCTGTGTGAACTCTGTAATTTGGAAGAAGAGGAATCATTGTATGATAACATGTGACTTGAAACTTTGGGAACATAATGCATATAAAAATTAAGATCTGATTTTGAGATGTTATAATTTAAAGATCTAGATTCTTGGGCATATTTTTTATAATGATTCATGACTTGAAAAAGGAATATATGACTTAGGCGTAAAGACCTATACTAAAATAGGATAACTATTAATGTGAATGCACCAAAAAATGGATTTTTGGATATTGGCAGTAAAAGCTATAATTTAGCATAATTCATATTTTATATCATGATTTGGGGCTTTTAGAAAATATTCTGTACTGTGCAAAGTTTAACGAAAATTTGGGGGGGATATATTGTATTATGAATTATGAACATGATTTGGGCATGTAAGTTTACGCTTAATTTATGATTAGGCAAGATATGTAAATAGAATTTTAAGAAAGTTTAAATCTGCTAAATCGGTTTCTGCAAAAATCTGTTATCTGCTATGCCAATCGGTTGAATTGCCTAATCTGCTAAATCTGTTGAATTGCCTAATCTGCTAATCTGTTGAATGGCCTAAACTACTAGATCTGTTATCTGTTGAGTTGCCTAATCTTTTGAAAGCTAAATAATTGTAATTTGGGTATGAAAATCCATAGGCTCGATCGAAGATTGAGTAAAATATGGAAATTTGATTAATCTTCTATAACCTGTAAAGAAGTTTAATATGTTAAATAAACAGAATTAGTCTGATATCTGTATAATCTGTATTGGAATGAATTGGCTATGACACAAGGTTAGACTCTGTTTGCGGTAGAAGCATGCCCGGAACCAACCGGCTTAACCAACAACCGCAAACTGTCAGTCGAAATGTCCTAAGCTTTTCAGCATTAAACAATTCTCTATAAGTATTTCATTCGATTTAAATTAGAGTTTGAAAACTATTTCCCTAACTCGATTATGAAGTTGGTTGGGATTTACTAGTTTTTAATCTTCTATTAGAGTTGATTTGAATAATCAACATGCAGCTTAATGGTTTATTAATGGCGGATGACATGGGCTTATTATCTATCACCTTTGATATACCTTCGGGACTCAAAATGCAAAAAATTAATCAAAGAAACGAGTTTATCTTCTTTTATAAAGACGAAGTATCCCCTTTCGGTGTCGATGAACCCATTATCTATTTGTAATTGATTTCCTTTACTTTTAATCTTGCCGATACGAGGTCAATATTTATTTTTATCTTTAGCTTAATTGGTATTGAAGCAACAACAAATTAATACAAGAAGTTACATTTTCTTTTGTTTCGGTACCGATCAAACTTGAGGTTCTAGAGTCAGTTTGCCTTTACCGATATTGAAATTTCTTTGATATTTTTTCACTGACGTCAGGTTTCAAACCTTTTTAAAGCTAGTTAAGCTTGTTTCGGCTATGCCGTCACCAAGCATTTTGGCTTCCTTAGCTTTGACTCCACTAACACCAGAGTGTTTTGTTATTTTGGTTTCAGTGTCGGGGAAGTTGGTTGTGAGGATACCAAATACATAACTATTGCTAGGTATATGTGAAATGCACAATCATGTGTGAATTCTATTAAGGATTTGAACCTATTAGCTCATGATTCTTTTCAACCTCTATAAGATTATTGGATAGCTAATGTTGATGATTTTACGATAGTCTTAAACTTATGAATGGTTCATATGTAATTATTGTACTAATTGTTTTATGGAATAATATCACCTGGGAGCATTATGTCTGAGAAACTAAGTTCTGATAAGTCGATGCCAAAGAGCTCTATTACGCTTCGACCAAAGAACCATCGACTCCACATCATTCTCTCATTAACACCCAAGACGAAGTAGACACTATTCTCAAGAGCTTTTGTATGAGTAAAGTTGAGGCCATTCTTGCCTCTACTGAAGCTACTATTCAAAGTCCGCCTAAGGAATTCTTTGCTTACACACCCATCCATATTATTAGGTTTCATAGAACAAATCGGTAACCCTATTTAGTAATTTTAAACATGTTAAACTTAGGATCTGTGTAAAATTAAGTAATTCAAAGAGTTATACTTTTCTAGGGTTATATGAAATCATTAAAAACTTGATTTCTTCAAATATGCAATGTTACTGGAACTTATTGGATCGAATCAGAAACCCTTTCAAAGCTTCATGGATTTATGAAATCGAATTAAAATTGATCCGCTACAAATATGAACACCGATGAACCATGGATGCATTGAATCGTGAGCTAACATGCTCCATTCCTCGATAGGTATCCAGAACGCTTGATCTCGATGGTGTCAAACAGAATCAAGAAGAAGGACGGTCGGTGCTAGCCAATTTAGGGTTTTAGAATTTTTCCATGATTTCATTTTTTGGCTTTTGGATTTCTCAAGATAAAAATGAATTAAAGAAAAAAAAGTCGGCCATCTTTTATTATGTGGCAACCGAAAAATCAAAATAAGGTTAGATCATAAAACCATTATACCAATTCAAAACCAGAGAAAAGTCAACATTTGATCCCCTTGAAAAGTTCTCATCCTTTTCAAGCGTTCTTATATGTGACCCTATAGGTAATTACAACATTGGCAATGATTTTAAATCGTATTTAAAATCATAAATAGTGATTGGCATCTACTAACACGTCATTGCTACCCAAGTTAAAATAATATTGATGATTCGATATAACCTTTTCTTGACCAGTGTATCAATGTAATATAATCCCTTTAACCAATATATCTAGAATTAAACTTGAGGCATGGAACATATCACCCTCTTTATAATTTAATACTTTTATGTTGATCAATGAGCAGACTATTTAAAACAAATCAATATTTGAGCATGACCATGCATTTCATAGTCTCACTCAATCAGGAGGCCCATGGATATCAATACAAATATTGTTGGGTTAAATTCTATCTAGATCATTCACAATTTTCATTCGATTACAGATGTATCCAATGATCACATTTATCGTCCACTCAATCAAAAGTTACTTTTGATGATATCAAAATACAAATATCCTCGAATAAAATTATAATGATTTCAGGTCTGAGGACCATTACATCACTGCCACTATGAGAATAACTTATGATATTATTAATTATATTCCTGTAGTTTTCTCGCATTTGGTCATCTAAATACGCTATTCTCCAATATGTATTTATATCTTGACATTAATATCACATATATTAGTGATCAATGAGATGTGATCATTAGCCAATCAACATACCGGTCTCAATGTTTCATTGTTGTCCTATATAAACAATAAAAGTCGACCAGGGACATTTAAGAATTATTACACTTAACATACTATATAATCTCAAGTTCAAATCTTACTCGAACTATATAATTCCGTATTATTATTCTATGGACTTCTATTATGTTAATATTTATATTACACAGTAAATATATTTAACATAACAGAATATTTTTATTCTAAATAAAATGATAACATCAAAAATGTTATTAATCACATCAAATGGATTGCCTCTAGGGCATAAACTCTAACAATCTCCCAGTTGCACTAGAGTCAATCATTCATGTACCGTATACTCATGAAACTAGTGTGACTATTAAACTTCTGTTGCAACAAAGTTTAAGTCAGTAGATCTGCAACATTACAATCTTTTGCAACTTTGCAGATATGTTTATTTCCTCTATGAAAAACTTCACATAAGGAATTATATTTCTTAAATAAATGTTTGGATCAATAATGAGTTCAAGGTTTTAGGCCTGAGTAATGGCCATATTTTTATCACAATGTAAATCATTGGATCAGCAATGAATTAAATTCAATTATGAACTTCGTAACCAAACGTTTTCTTTCTTAGAATCAGTATGTATTTCCTATTTTAAGACTAACATTATTCACAATAATTAATGTGTTATCAATATATAATATTAGAATTATTGTTTCACTCCCACTCAATTACTTGTCTATACACGGTTCATAGGTATTTTGTGGTTTTTGAGACATTTCGAATTCTATTTCATTCCTATCGGCATCTTAGTGACAGACTCCCTTTTAAAAGGATACCAATTTGAGCAATAAACATTTTACTCTCAGAGGATTTATAGAAATAAAATCATTTTGTTCCTTTTGGATATACCACAAAATAGTTGTCTGATTTGGGTTCAATCTTATCAGAGTAAGGACATTTAACAAACACCTTATATCCCAAATATTCACATTAGACTCACTAGGACATTGCCTAGTCCATATCTTATATGGTGTCTTCAGAATCATTTTAGTCAGATTAAGTGCAATTGTTCTAAACTTAATTTATTGGAAGATCTATATGACTTATTATTGATAGTACTATGTCTTATAAGGTGTAACTTCTTCTTTTAGAGACACCATTTCTATATGATGTTCTAGGTGGAGTGAGTTGTGAAACAATTCCACACTCATTTGGATAGTCATTAAATTATTGGCTTAAATATTCTCTTGATTTATTCGAAGAGTTTTTATTTTCTATCAAAATTGGTTTTGAACTTCATTTTTGAATTCTTTGAACTTTTCAAAGGATTCAGATTATGTAACACCCCGTATTTTTAACGATACTAAATGTGGATAAATTAAATTATAATTAATTTAATATTTGGAATTAAGGGAAAAGGACTAGGCCATTGCGTTCGACTCGAAATTCTGGTCAAGATAGACATTTGGTTCGCGTAAAACGGACATCGTATGAAGAAGTTATGAAGGTTTTTAGTTTGTATACGCGTAGAAGAAAAATATATATACACACACAAATGATACACATACGAGTCAGATATGAGTCAGCACCTATCCAGATAGCGTTCAAAACTCAAAATTTCTTATGGCGACAAAATTCCCGCTCTAGGGGGTCGGCCCCACTAGAGGGGTGTCGACACTGGGGTCGACCTCCCTTAAGGAGTGTCGACACCAGTGTCGACCTACCTATAGGGTGTTGACACCCCTAGGGCTGATGTGGCAGTCGGTTTCAGGGTGGCTGGCAGCTATAAATACATGTTCATTCCTCCTATTTTCTTCATTGAGAATCCATGGGGGCTAAACTCTACCGGCGTCTTTATTGAATTGGATCCATTATTCTCCTACAACTATCAACCTAAGCAAATCAGTTAGAGATTCAAGATCTATTATTTCTCTATTTTCTAATCCAAACACTATGAGTTCCTAGTTGCTTTTAGATTAAAATATATAAAAGTAAACGTGATATGACAATAGTTTGGATTTGTTCATGTGCCTATATTATATTGGATCCATTGTAAATTGCGAACATATGCCATCCTAAATTGTGTATAACTTGGATCGAAATCTCTATTTTGTTGGATCTATTATAACTTTTGTGGCATTTTATGATGTGGATCTTGACCTTATTTGTGTTAGATCTATTTCTAACTATTGATCTAAATCTCTATCTTGTTGGGTCTATTGTGACATTCTATGATGTGGCTCTTGACTTTATTTGAGTTATATCTAGTATTAAGGATTGGATCTGAAATATGTGGACATCTAAATTGCCAATCAAATCTAGTTTATCACCTTATGCTTATCATATTAGATCTAAACCAATTGGGCATCAAAATTGTTAATTTAGATCTCATTATGCTTATTATGACATCATAGTTATGTTAGAATCAATTAACTGCCACACGTTCATCAGATTTATGCTTATATGTCCACCTTATCACGATGCAAGTTTATGTTTATGCAAAAAAAATCACCTTTATCATATTCCCATTACTTTTCCCTTTTTATTGTGTATGACTAGGCTACTTTCTAGCCTAGATGCCACCAGATATATGCGAATGCGTAGGGGGGAAAGGGTTAGAATTGGCATAATTTAAATGATGTTTATATGAATTGGACATATGATTCAAATTGGGGAAGTGGGACATAATCACCTATAAAGACATACGTAAGAATTGGATAAGAATGAAATTCTAATAATTACAATTAGAAATTGTAATTGCACTTATGAAACGAGGTTAGGTTACATTAGTGGTGGAAGTCTGCCCGGACCTGACTGGCATATCCAGCAACCACTAATGTTGAACCTAATGTGAGAGGTCTAAGTGTGAAAATACAAGATGGGCTATGACATGAGGTTAGGCCCAACTTGTGGAATAAGACTGCCCGAACCCGACCGGCGTATACATCATCTACAAATTATAGGCCTAATTTGGGAGGCCTAGCCTGTTATAAACCATAAATGGACATGGTAATGAATTGAACTAATTAACGTAATCTAATCCATAGGGATTGTATGATTATGAACTAAAGTTAGGGTTAAGTAAAATTGGTTGGAATGGGTTAAGTAATTCTGAGGGGGTGGGTAATGCTTACGTATAGGCCCACAAACTTAGCCCGATAAGGTTATGTAATTAAAGGCACCTAATGGTAAGCATAACCGGTAGAAAGATTGGGGTTATATAATTAAGACATCTTTAGGGTAAATATAACCTTTGGAAAACCTAGTGGGGGATACAAGACAAAGGGAAGAGCTTGTATCATATTGTGTGAGACCCATTTAGGTTAGTAAACTGGAGCATGTATCGAGTAGAGAACTCCGAATTAAGTCGGAGAGGGGACACGCTTACTGACTTATTATAAGAGATCCAAACGTGGAGGCGGTGTTGGCGGCGCAAACTGACCGGGCCATGTGCGTGCATGAGCTGGGTCGAAGGGGATAAGATGACCGTGACACTTGTAGAAATGGGACTGTTCATATCAGCGAGGGGTTGCCACTTTACGACTATTGTGGGGCCGGCACAGAGTATCTACGGAGTAAGGAGCCGATCGATTAGGGTAGTAGTTAGGGTACATTTGTACGTATGCCTAAGTCTACCACCTTATAGTGGAAGGGATCATCTCATTATGATTATACTAGTAATAGTGCAGAGTAATCATTAGAGAAGCGTATACACCTTATCCTGTCTTCCTAGTCACACCTACCATTTATGTAGTGATCTCTCTTATCCACTTTATATGCCTGTCATGCTACTTTTATTTATTTACTTGCTAAAAGTAACTAAACTCGCAAGACTTTATGTCCGACCCTTTTGTTTCCTTTTCTTTCTTCTGTTTCCCCACAGGTTCTCAAAGAGGAAACACTTAGGCTTAGTCAAGACTTAGATATCATCTTGCTAGGGCTGCTTTCGAAGTATGGCTCAAGTTCTTATCTCTACTATGGCTGTGTCACCTTTATTTGGGGCATTATGTTTTCTTTTAAGTATTTATGTACTCTGATGGTAAAAGACATAAGTTATATTGTTGCAATGGTTTTTGTGACTTATGGTATGTAACACCCCACGTCCATTAATGTTACTCACAAAGGGAATGCATTAACTTCCATGGAGGTTAATAGTGAATATAGAACAGAAAAATTACAACAAGACAGATAATAAGTAGTACTTGGAAAACTAAAACTTCATTTTATTGCAGCGGAAATTAAACATGTTTGTTACATCACAAAACCATAAATCAGAGTTAAGTACAATATCTATCTTCATAAAAACAAAATACATAATCCCATTACACAAATAGTCATTAAAGACGATAACAAGCTGGACTTTACTTCAACGATCCAAGCTTTCCAAAGAGATGAAGCAATCAAATCAAACTCCACTAGAGCTGGGCCCAACCTGAGGACCTGGAGGGGGAAAAGGATAGAAATAGAGGGGGTCAGACATAAAGTCTGGCGAGCATGATAATTCTAACAATACTATTATCAAAATAACTAGACTAAGGCATAAGCTGGAAGACAAGTAAATGTCTATGAACTATTAGATATGGAAAGCAGATAAAGATAACGTTAAAGATAACGTTAGAGATAACGCTAAAGGCATACCTAATTACTAACGCATAATTACTAAACTGCACCGCGCCAATCACCCTAAAGGTTGATCCCACTTGCTTCACACAGAAACTATATAAATAGCCTTGCGTACCCCTAGCTGACTACATAGGTGCCGTCTGCCCCTATCTCCACTTGGTGTACCCCACTACCCATTTTCGATCGGCTCCCTACTCGTAGATACCCGTGCTGGCCCCACAGTGGGGTGTATCACTCCCCTAATGTGGCAACCCGATACAACTTGAGAATGCACGGCTTATACCTACACGATGCAACAACGTCTTACCTACCAGCCCGGGTCCACTCACGCATATGAAACCCGTTGGACTTGCGTTGCCAACGCTCCCCGTTTTGGCCTCTTATAGTCAAACCCAGTATGCGTGTCCCGTCTTCGACTTGGGTCGAGCCCACAAAGATACGTTTGGGATACTGGTTGAAATGGGCCCCCACAAGCTTCCCACCTAAGCTTGTCCACTAGTATATCCCACTTAACCCTCTTAGTCATGTTCATTTACATGTGTGTTTGGTTAAGTCTTACTAATCGTATTTCACATGCCACTAAGGGCACCCACTAGATTCCTCATGCCACCCAAGGCACCTACTTAACCCCCATGTACCACCTTACATGTTTATCTGGTTAAGTATTTCTTAATTCATTCAGGCCATAACCTCATAAAGACCTCTCACATTAGACTGGCATTTATGGCAGCTGGATTTTCCGGGCGGGTCCGGGCAGTCTTACACCATAAAAGAGTCTAACCTCGTGTCTTTACAACTGTTTTGCTTTAGTTTAGGCCTAGGACCTCTCACATTGGGCTGACATTTGTGACCACTGGATTTGCCAGGCGGGTCCTGGCAGGTTTACGTCACAAACGAGTCCAACCTCGTGTCCTAAGCATTGATTATCACTTATAATCTTTTACCCCAGTTTTAATAATTCCCTATTCAAATTATTAATTACTTCCAATTTTAATGATGTCCATAATTGACTCAATTATTGCCATCCATTCATGGCATGCAAAATCATATCAATTGCACCCCAACATCTTAATATTAAATTCTTAATATTACCCCTACCCCACGTTTATACGTTCGCTTATTCAACGCAGAATATACGTTAGACTCGAATAGTCTAACTTATAGCACAAAAATAAATTATCACAACATTTAGAAAATTAAAATGAATCTAATCATAATAGGGGTGAAACTTGCATAAATTACACATGTTAAGGATCTAAAGGTGTCAACTTGTTAAAGGTCATAATTTACATGATATGAACATAACCCAAATTTATGTATAAACTTGCATATGGGTTTTAGGCAACATAATGATGGTGTGAACTAGCATAGAATTTCACATATGTCATAGCATAATTCTAGATGTCATAATTCTAGATCAAAATAGATGTCATGGCATATGTTCATAATCTCAACCTAAACTTTCATATGTGACTTGTCATATAGATCAACATAACCCAAATAATATCAACATCATGATTTGATTAACATGAACTAATTAGCATAAACAATAACATCATGACTTTAAAGCATGTATGATTTATCACAATTTAGCATAAAAACTCTCGACATACACAACATCATCATAGCATGATTTACAACATATAGGATATCATCACCACATAGCATAGAATTTATAACATACATGATAGCATAAGGTTTACAACAACATATATGACAATTCACATCATCTACTCATAATCCATTCATGACTTAACCTAATTAAAATAATAATAATCTTGTTAAGATCATCATACTCACAATTAGAGAAGAAAAAGAGTCGAATTAGTGCTCCTTTGATGAAGAATCGCTGTTAGGGTTGGGTAGTTCTGATTTGGTTGTTGTTCTTTATCTTTAATTTGATGGCGGCTGCACTAGGTCTCAAAATAACAACATGACGGCTATGGTCTTTGTTTATTTTCTGATTTAGGGTTTGTGTATAGGGGTCTTTTTATAGAGTTATAAATTAATTTAAGCCGTCGGATGTTCTTAGGGTTAATCAAAACCATTCAATTATGATAGGGTGATGAGTCATCCCTAATGACTCAGCAAGGAGTCAGAATGGACTCAACAACATGGGTCAGCCTGAACCAGAAAGCTGTGCAGGCTCCAGCCTCGGCCTGGGCGCACTTGGCAGGTGCGCCAGTGTAAATATGTACTGGCGCACTTCCCATGTGCACCAGTGCATTTTTTTTCTTTGCTTTGCCACCAAACTTCGTTCGTCCATAACTCTTTCATCCGGTACTCGTTTCCCGCAAACTCGGACTCTATTTCAACCAGAATTCCGAGACGAACACAATGGCGCAACCCGTTTCCCACAATTCTCACGTCTGAGATTAGTTATTCTTTAATTTGTGAATATTAATATTAACAGAATTACGGGGTGTTACATTCTCCCCTCCTTAAAGGATTTCGTCCCCGAAATCTTCAAGTCAAGAAGAATGTATATCCTAACATCCAATCGTCCATCTACTCAACCATCAAACACATGCATCCATTGTCCTTATAGACTTCTAATGCTTTCATGTTTAAATGCACAGTGTGTGTATATGTCCATATCTAATGCAAAATCAGGCGGTCCACTGATTCAGTTGACCTCCTTAATGCAAATCATGGTAGTGTCATGCGTCCATTATGTATGCAAAAGTTCCCTAATGCTACATATTATTTCTATATGCGTGCACAATCATCATCTGAATGCAGCATCCATATGATAAAAACAATCATCATACATCCATTTTACTAAATACATCCATTTATATGCAATATGCAGTATGAAGTGACTGAGCCGATCTAGTGCCTAATAGTGTGTGTATATGCGTCCACGAGCAACCACTAGCAAACACTTGCATCCACTTTGCATCCATCATACATAACATGTCTCAAACACATGTTTCAACCATAGGATTATCCTAACTAAAGGTCAAGAATACTAGCGAGAGGATACTCTAAAGGTAAGATAAGTACAAGATAAGCGATAAAGGAGAAATTAAAGGACATACCCTCAAAAAGAAAAGGGTACAACGAACGCATCTTCTCTTCCATCTCCCAAGTAGCGTTGCTCTCATCATCTCCCCATTGTACTTTGACCAGTCTGACCTCTCAATTCCTCAGCTTCTTGATCTCTGACCCAAGAATGCGCGTAAGAGCTCGTCGAATTGTCGCACCACGCTCTATCTCCACCTCTCTAAGCAAGTTCGGCTCTACCACTTCCGCGGTCTCGTGTAAGCACTTCCTCAAATGTGAAACATGGAATACGCCGTGTACACCACTATGTCTCTCAGGCAACTCCACTCTATACGCCATCTGTCCAATCCTTTCCTTAATAGGAAACGACCCTACGAACCTTGGTGCTAATTTCCCAACGGACCCAAAGCGAACAACGTTCCGTAATGGAGACACTTTGATAAAGACCATGTCCCCAACTTCAAATTCGAGATCTGTCCTCCTCTTATCCGCGTAAGATTTCTGCCTATCTTGCGCTGCTTTCATCCTCCTTCGAATCAAGTCGATCTTCTCCGAAGTCTCCCTAATCATATCGGGCCCAAGTAAGATCTTATCTGTAGATTCCCACCAACATGTAGGTGAACGACAAGGTCATCCGTAAAGAGCTTCGAAAGGTGCCATGCCAATGCTGGACTGAAAGCTGTTATTATATGCGAACTCTACCAATGGAAGATGCTCTTCCCATGTACCCCCAAAGTCTAGGATACATAGCCTCAAAAGATCCTCTAGTATGCGATTCACCCTCTCGGTCTGGCCGTCCGTCTGAGGATTATATGCGGTGCTCAAACATAACTGAGTCCCTACCGCCTCTTGTAAGCTTCTCCAAAATTCGCTAGTGAAAATAGGATCGCGGTCGCTCACTATGCTAGAAGGAACACCGTGCAAACGAACTATCTCTCGGACGTACACAGAAGCAAACCATGGAGCAGTCCTCTTACTCTTCACGGGAATAAAATGGGCGCTTTTAGTAAGTCTATCTACTATAACCCAAATCCCCGTATTACCCTTCCTCGATCGCGGTAATCCATCCACAAAATCCATCGAGACACTCTCCCACTTCCATAGTGGAACCCCCAATGGGTGAAGCAACCCACCAGGTTTCTTTTGCTCCGCTTTTACTTGTTGGCACACCAAGCATCTAACAACATACTCGGCTACATCTTTCTTCATACCGGCCCAAAAGAAAACTCGCTTCATGTCTTTGTACATCTTGTCCCCGCCGGGATGAATGGTCATCTTCGAACGATGTGCCTCATCAAGAATGGTCTTCCTTAGGTCATCGTCTTTTGGTACACAAAGTCTTCCATCCCTACGTAACCAACCCTTATCATCTAGGATATACCTACGGAGATGGCTTGATGACTCCCCTTCTTTGAGATTTTCTACTAACTCAACCAACTGTGGATCGTCTCGCTGGGCCTCGCCAATCCGTCCGAAAAGCGTAGGTCTGACCTCCAAGGATGCTAGCAAACCGGGTACAAAGTCAACGGAAGGTCTAAAATCAAAAATCGAAATGAATTCTAAACTTCGCTGCTCAACAAACAAAGGACTTAAGGATAATCTTTTTCTACTTAAGGCGTCTGCCACCACGTTACCCTTGCCAGGGGTATATGTTATCTCGAAGTCGTAGGATGCTAAGAACTCCATCCACCTTTGCCGCCTTAAGTTCAAGTCCTTTTGAGAGAATAAGTATTTTAGCGATTTGTGGTCAGTGAATAATTCGAATCTCTCGCCAAGAAGATAATGGCGCCAAGACTTAAGCGCGAAAACAATAGCGGCTAACTCTAGGTCATGTGTAGGGTAATTCTTCTCATGCGCTCTCAACTGCCTTCCACCATAGGCTATTACCCTTCCCTCTTGCATTAAGACTGCGCCTAGTCCTAATCCACAAGCGTCAGTATAAACAGTAAATGGCTTACTCCCATCTGGCAGCACTAAGACTGGGGCTGAAGTCGAAGCTCTCTTCAAACATTGGAACGCATCATCACAATCTACGTCCCATGTGAAAACTAGGTTCTTCTTCGTCAAGCGTGTTAATGGAGCTGATATCTTTGCGAAGTCTTTGATAAACTTCCTATAGTAGCCAGCCAACCACAAGAAACTTCTCACTTCGGTAGCATTTTTAGGGACCTTCCAAACTTGGATGGCCACCACCTTCGCGGGATCCATAGCTATCCCTTCCTTGGAAACCTCGTGCCCTGAGAACCGTACTTCCTTCCTCCAGAAGTGACACTTAGAAAATTTAGCTTTAAGATTATGCGCTCGTAGGGTCTCCAATACTTCCCTAAGATGTAGGGCATGTTCTTCTTCATCCTTAGAAAAGATCAAGATGTCGTCTACAAAGACTACCACGACTTTGTTAAGGTACTCCCTAAACACCCTACTCATCAAATCAACAAAGTATGTGGGGGCGTTTGTCAAACCGAAGGGCATCACTAGCCATTCATAGAAACCGTCCGGAGTCCTAAAGGCAGTCTTGTTAATGCTATCCTCAGCCACTCTCGATTGATGGAAACCAGTGGCTAAGTCCAACTGCGAAAACACTGAGGCGCCAACTAACTGATCGAAGAGATCGTCAATCCTCGGTAGTGGGTGTCTGTTCTTCTTAGTAAGTTTATTAAGTTCTCTATAGTCCACACAAAGTCTAAGGGACCCATCCGCCTTCATTGCAAATACTATTGGAGCACCCCACTCCGATATACTTCGTCTTATGAACCCCTTCTCAAGCAACTCCTTCACTTGCTTATCGAGTTCCCTCCTTTCCCGAGGAGCTATGTGGCATACTGGCAAAGATACTGGTTTCGCATTATCCACAAGATATATTCGAAAATCTATCTCCCGCTTCGGAGGCAAGCCCTTCACCTCCTTAAACACATCCGAATACTCTCGGACCACTCTGACAGATTATAGATTTTCCTCAGACGCGTCAAGCGATTCTAAATAACTTAGCATAACGGAATTTATGGGACTACAAAAGATTTCGAGAGCGTTACCAAGGCGAGTCACGAGCCTAACTACTCTCCTTTCACAATCAAGAACGGCCCTATTTCTGGATAACCAATCCATTCCTAAAATTAGCCCATAGCCCGTGAAGCCCAACACATAAGCATCACATCTAAACTCAACGCTAAGTATAGAAATTTTCAAATCCAAACACATCATGGACAAATAAGCTGAGCCCCCAATTGGATTCGAAACAACTAAGGGATCCTCTACTAAACTGGTGTTTAAGTGCAGTGATTCAACTAATGATGTAGAGATAAACGAATGCGATGCGCCCGAATCGAATAAGGTACGGACAGGATGATCAAACAGAAAAACTAAGTTTCAACAGAAATGGTTCTACCTCGTTCTTGCAGCGGTGGGACCGCGAGAGCCTGAACTTGTCCCCTTGCCTGCCCTGGTGCCATAAGAGCCTGCACCTGTCCTCCCGAGGTAGCTCCTGCCCTCTGCCCCTTCGTTGGGCAGTCCTTCACTAGATGTCTCGCTTCACCACAATGAAAGCAGCCGGTCTTCTTTTTCTTTCGGCAATCCTTGATGAGATGGCCTGGTGTCCCACAGTTAAAGCATTTCTTCTTCCCTTTGCCATTATTATCTTTACCACCCTTCTTGTTTTGCTGTTGTGGTTTCTTTTGATCCCCTTTCTTCTCGGGTGCCTTATTAGCATTAGCGCTTTTCTCCTCGTGCATGAGCACCATTTCTACTAGCTTCTCAAAGGTGGCCCCATAGGGATGTGGGTCATAGCCAACCCTTGCAACGGTTCATTCAAGCCATTCACGAACCTCAGCGCCTTCTTCTCCGGCGTTTTCACTAATTCCAAGCCAAACCTTGCTAACTGATTAAATTTGTTGACATATTCTTTCACTGATGAGCTTCCTTGCTTCAATGTCAAGAACCTTTCAATGTATAGATTTTCTTCCGCCCTCGAGAGAAACTTCGCCTCGAACCTACTTCTGAAATCTGCCCAAGAGTCAACAGGACGCTCCCCATTAGTGACCTCCCACCAAAACGAGGCTTGTCCCTTCATCAACCAAGCTGCTAAACGAACTTTCCTCCCTTCTTCTACTTCAAAGATTTCTAGCAATTCTTCCACCTCCTTAAGCCAATCTCTAGCTTCCACAAATGTTTCTGACCCTTGAAAAGGTTTTCCACCCATAGCCTTAAATTCCTTGCACGTCTTTGCAAAAGTATCTACGCGAGGAGGAGGAGGAACGGGTGCAACTGGTGGCGGAGGAACATTGGCTGGACCCGCAGCGGCCCTAGCCTTTAAAAACCTCCTATACAATCCGGGTATCATTACACCGTCCGGAAGATTAAGATCTTCAGCCATGCTGGAACGAAAAAGGAAAGATTCAAAATGGAGAATTCGAAAGATAAAGATATATGGCTATTGGGGATTATGTTTTTCTTAAATTACTCATTAAAACATGTTTTTGAAAGCACTTCTTCCAAAAATTCTTTAGAAAAATAGTTTTTCTAAAAATTTTATCTGTTTTGGTAAACTTAAGCTCTGATACCACGTGTAACACCCCACGTCCATTAATGTCACTCACAAAGGGAATGCATTAACTTCCATGGAGGTTAATAGTGAATATAGAACAGAAAAATTACAACAAGACAGATAATAAGTAGTACTTGGAAAACTAAAACTTCATTTTATTGCAGCGGAAATTAAACATGTTTGTTACATCACAAAACCATAAATCAGAGTCAAGTACAATATCTATCTTCATAAAAACAAAATACATAATCCCATTACACAAATAGTCATTAAAGAAGATAACAAGCTGGACTTTACTTCAACGGTCCAAGCTTTCCAAAGAGATGAAGTAATCAAATCAAACTCCACTAGAGTTGGGCCCAACCTGAGGACCTGGAGGGGGAAAAGGATAGAAATAGAGGGGGTCAGACATAAAGTCTGACGAGTATGATAATTCTAACAATACTATTATCAAAATAACTAGACTAAGGCATAAGCTGGAAGACAAGTAAATGTCTATGAACTATTAGATATGGAAAGCAGATAAAGATAACATTAAAGATAACGTTAGAGATAACGCTAAAGGCATACCTAATTACTAACACATAATTACTACACTGCACCGCACATTACTACACTGCACCGCACATTACTACACTGCACCGCACCAGTCACCCTAAAGGTTGATCCCACTTGCTTCACACATAAAATATATAAATACCCTTGCGTACCTCTAGCTGACTACATAGGTGTTGTCTGCCCCTATCTCCACTAGGTGTACCCCACTACCCATTTTCGATCAGCTCCCTACTCGTAGATACCCGTGCTGGCCCCACAGTGGGGTGTATCACTCCCATAAAGTGGCAACCCGATACATCTTGAGAATGCACGACTTATACCTACAGGATGCAGCAACGTCTTACCTACCAGCCCGGGTCCACACACGCATATGAAACCCGTTGGACTTGCGTTGCCACCGCTCCCCGTTTTGGCCTCTTATAGTCAAACCCAGTATGCGTGTCCCGTCCTCGACTTGGGTCGAGCCCACAAAGATACGTTTGGGATACTGGTTGAAATGGGCCCCCACAAGCTACCCACCTAAGCTTGTCCACTAGTATATCCCACTTAACCCTCTTAGTCATGTTCATTTACATGTGTGTTTGGTTAAGTCTTACTAATCGTATTTCACATGCCACTAAGGGCACCCACTAGATTCCTCATACCACCCAAGGCACCTACTTAACCCCCATGTCCCACCTTACATGTTTATCTGGTTAAGTATTTCTTAATTAATTCAGGCCATAACCTCATAAAGACCTCTCACATTAGACTGGCATTTATGGCAGCTGGATTTTCCGGGCGGGTCCGGGCAGTCTTACACCATAAAAGAGTCTAACCTCGTGTCTTTACAACTGTTATGCTTTAGTTTAGGCCTAGGACATCTCACATTGGGCTGACATTTGTGACCACTGGATTTGTCGGGCGGGTCCGGGCAGGTTTACGTCACAAACGAGTCCAACCTCATGTCCTAAGCATTGATTATCACTTATAATCTTTTACCCCAGTTTTAATAATTCCCTATTCAAATTATTAATTACTTCCAATTTTAATGATGTCCATAATTGAATCAATTATGGCCACCCATTCATGGCATGCAAAATCATATCAATTGCATACCAACATCTTAAAATTAAATCCTTAATATTACCCCTACCCCATGTTTATACGTTCGCTTATTCAACGCAGAATATACGGTAGACTCGAATAATCTAACTCATAGCACAAAAATAAATTATCACAACATATAGACAATTAAAATGAATCTAATCATAATAGGGGTGAAACTTGCATAAATTACACATGTTAAGGATCTAAAGGTGTCAACTTGTTAAAGGTCACAACTTACATGATATGATCATAACCCAAATTTATGTATAAACTTGCATATGGGTTTTAGGCAACATAATGATGGTGTGAACTAGCATAGAATTTCACATATGTCATAGCATAAATCTAGATGTCATAATTCTAGATCAAAATAGATGTCGTGGCATATGTTCATAATCTCAACCTAAACTTTCATATGTGACTTGTCATATAGATCAACATAACCCAAATAATATCAACATCATGATTTGATTAACATGAACTAATTAGCATAAACAATAACATCTTGACTTTAAAGAATGTACGATTTATCACAATTTAGCATAGAAACTCTCGACATACACAACATCATCATAGCATGATTTACAACATATAGGATATCATCACCACATAGCACAGAATTTATAACATACATGATAGCATAAGGTTTACAACAACATATATGACAATTCACATCATCTACTCATAATCCATTCATGACTTAACCTAATTAAAATAATAATAATCTTGTTAAGATCATCATACTCACAATTAGAGAAGAAAAAGAGTCGAATTAGCGCTCCTTTGATGAAGAATCGCTGTTAGGGTTGGGTAGTTCTGATTTAGTTGCTGTTATTTATCTTTAATTTGATGGCGGCTGCACTAGGTCTCAAAATAACAGCATGACGGCTATGGTCTTTGTTTATTTTCTGATTTAGGGTTTGTGTATAGGGTTCTTTTCATAGAGTTATAAATTAATTTAAGCCGTCGGATGTTCTTAGGGTTAATCAAAACCATTCAATTATGATAGGGTGATGAGTCAGCCCTAGTGACTCAGCAAGGAGTCAGAATGGTCTCAACAACATGGGTCAGCCTGAACCAGAAAGCTGTGCAGGCTCCAGCCTCGGCCTGGGCGCACTTGGCAGGTGCGCTAGTGTAAATATGTACTGGCGCACTTCCCATGTGCGCCAGTGCATTTTTTTCTTTACTTTTCCACCAAACTTCGTTCGTCCATAACTCTTTCATCCGGTACTCGTTTCCCGCAAACTCAGACTCTATTTCAACCAGAATTCCGAGACGAACACAATGGCGCAACCCGTTTCCCACAATTCTCACGTCTGAGATTAGTTATTCTTTAATTTGTGAATATTAATATTAACAGAATTACGGGGTGTTACATGTTATTTCTGACCACGGTGTATGATTTGTGTTTGAAATGAAAATTTGAATTTCCGCTGCTCTCTCAGTTATATCTGTCTTGTAATATTCTGTGTCTGTTTACCTATAACGCTTCACGAAACTTAATGCATTCCCTTTATGAGTGACATTAATGGACGTGGCGTGTCACACTTGGTATCAGAGCTAAAGGTTACTAGATTGGAAAAAGTTTTTGAAAATTATTTTCAAAATGGTTTTAAAAGAAAGCATTTTCAAAAAGAAACGTTTGTTTTGAAAGACATTCCCCAAGAAGATATACGTAATATCCTTTTTTCCTTTGTGTAAATCTCTTCCCTTTTTCTTTTTAGCATGTTTGGAGAACCAAACATTTTTGATATCCCGAAGTTTGTTACAATACCCTGGTGGTTCCATAGGTATCTAGAAGCCACGGCACCTGCCGAGGGCCATGGAAACGTTCCTCCCCCAGCTACACCAGTCATTCCTCCTCCTCCCCCTCCAAGAGTTGATAATTTCGCTAAGATCTGCAAAGACTACCGTGCTATGGGAGGGAAGCCATTCCATGGAAATGAGACATTCATAGAAGCACGGAATTGGCCCAAGGAGACCGGGGACTTGTTCGTAATCTTTGAAGTAGAGGACAGAAGGAAGGTTCAGTTAGCCGCCTGGTTACTAAAAGATGAAGACTCGTTTTGGTGGGAAGTTACCCACGCTAGACGTCCGGTGGAAACTTGGAAAGATTTTAGACAAAGATTTGAAACAAAGTTTCTATCTTAACCCGAGAAAAGCATGCAGATGGAAAGGTTCTTGGCACTCAGACAAGGGAACTTGATGGTGAAAGAATATGTGAATAAATTCAACTAGCTAGCAAGGTTCGGGTTAGAATGGGTGGATCCACACAAGAAGGCATTGCGATTTGCTAAAGGGCTAAATGAACCCCTTCATGGGTTAGCCATGTCCCATATTCCAATGGGATCCACTTTTGAAAAGCTTAACGATATGGTCCTAATGCATGAGGAAGACTAGGGAGAAAAGAAGGAAGTAAAGGCTGAGGAAACATCGCAAAATAAGAAGGTCTGGCCTAAGAAGGGGAAACAACAATAACAACAATATCAACAACAGAAAAGTTGAAAGAATGACATGGGAAAGGATAAGAGAAAATGCCACAATTATGGGAAAGAGGGTCACTTGGTCAAACTGTAAGCAAAGGAAGAACTCTTGCTACCATTGTGGAGAGGTCAGACACTATGCTAGGGAGTGCCCAAAGAAACAGCGATCGCAGGGACAAGGTCAAAGGGCAGGAAAATCTGGAGGGTAGGTGTAAGCTGTCGCGATTAGTGCTCCTGATAGAGGTTGAAAATTTTCTATGGAAGGTTTAATTTCTCTTTCTGATCATCCAATTAGAATTTTATTCTGGCGCTTCACATTCATTTATATCTAGTTCTATGGTTGAATCTCTGCACTTAATTACTAGTATAGTTGTGGATCCCGTAGTTATCTCAAACCTCATTGGTGGTTTGACTCATTTATCTATGATTTGCCGGGGTTTGACGATATCTGTGTTAAGCATCGAGTTTGAGTGCGACGCATATTTGCTCAAGTTTATGGGCTATGGGTTGATTCTAGCATCGATTGGCTTACCACGTATGGTGCCATTTTGGATTGTGAGAAGAGGATTGTTAGGCTTCTGACTTGTCATGAGAGGACCCTCGAGATTTCTTATGACCCACAAGGGTCGGTTATGCTTAGTTTCCTAGGGTCTCTTGATGCATCTATCGATGATCTACGATCTGTTCCAGTAGTCCGGGATTATCCTGATGTTTTTGATAGGGTATGGGGCTTACCTCCGAGGTGCGAGGTCGATTTTCGTATATATCTGGTGGACAATGCAAAGCCAATTGCATTATAGGTGCGCCATATGGCTCCAAGGGAAAGAAGGGAGATGAATAAGCAAGTAGGGGAGCTACTTGAGAAAGGATTTATTAGACGAAGCATATCTAAATGGTGTGCTCTAGTTGTATTCGCAACTAAGGCGAATGGTTCTCTTCGTTTGTTTGTTGACTATAGAGAGTTGAATAAACCCACTAAGAAGAATTTGCACCCACTCCTAAGGATTGATGATTTATTTGATCAGCTTGTTGGTGCCTTAGTATTTTCCCAGTAAGACTTGGCCACGGGGTTTCATCAGTTGAGGGTGGCTGAGGACAACATAGATAAGACTGCTTTTTGGACTTCAGATGGTTTCTTTGAATGACTAGTTATGCCTTTTGGGTTGACGAATGCACCCGCCTATTTTGTTGATTTAACGAGTAGGGTGTTTCGGGAGTTTCAAAACAAATATGTCGTAGTCTTTGTTGATGATATTTTGACCTTCTCCAAAAGTGAAGAAGAGCATGCCCAGCATTTGAGAGAAATTTTGAAAATTCTCTATGCGCATCATCTTAAGGAAAAGTTCTCCAAATGCCCTTTTTAGAGAAAAGAGGTGAGATCCTTAGGGCATGTTGTCTCTAAAGAAGGGATAGTTGTAGATCCCACAAAGGTGGATGCAGTGCAAGATTGGCAGATTCCTAAAAATGCAACCGAGGTGAGAAGCATTCTTGGGTTGGCAGGTTATTATAGGAAGTTCATTAAGGACTTCGCAAAGATATCAGCCCCACTCACCAGGCTAACAAAGAAGAATTTGGTGTTTTCAGGAGATATAGATTGTGATGTTGATTTCCAACGACTGAAGAGGGCTCTGACAACAGCCTCAGTCTTGACCTTGCTTGATGGGAGTAAAGCATTTACCATTTACACTGATGTGTGTGGTACAGGGCTTGGTGCGGTTCTGATGCAAGAAGGGAAAGTGGTGTGTTATGGGGGTAGACAGTTGAGAGCTCATGAGAAGAACTACCCCACCCATGATCTAGAGCTAGCTGCCATAGTATTTGCACTTAAGACGTGGCACCATTATTTACTTGGAGAGAGGTATGAGTTATACACCGATCATAAATCTCTTAAGTATCTGTTCTCGTAGAAGGATCTCAATTTAAGGCAACAATGGTGGATGGAGTTCCTAGCTTCTTATGATTTTGAGATTACTTATACCCTAGGCAAGGGTAATGTTGTGGCAGACACCCTAAGTAGGTAGAGGATGGCCTTGAGTCCTCTGTTTATGGAGAGGAAGAGCTTGGAGTTCATATCAACTTTTGATTTTAGACCCTCTATCCAGATTGTGCCTGATTTGTTTGCATCCTTGGAGGCACGACCAACTCTTATGGATCGGATAGGAGCTTCGCAGCAAGGTGACACACAGATTTTAGAAAAGCTTAGAAAAGGGGGGACTTCTAGTCACCTCAGTAGATATGCCATAGATGAAAAGGGGTGGTTGCGACGAGATGGAAGGCTTTGTGTTCCTCAAACTGAAAGCTTTATAAAGGTAGTCCTAGAAGAAGCCCACCATTCTAAGATGACTATTCATCCAGGGAGTGATAAGACGTACAGAGACACGAAAAGGGTTTTCTTTTAGGCTGGGATGAAGAAAGATGTGGCCTAGTTTGTTTCCCAATGTCTAGTTTGCCAGCAGTTTAAAGTTGAGCAAAAGAAGCCCAGTGGTTTACTTCATTCTTTTGGAGGTTCCTCAGTGGAAATTGGAGAGCGTCTCTATGGATTTCATAGATGGTTTGCCTAGATCAAAGAAAGGCAACACCAGTATTTAGGTAGTAGTGGACGGATTGACTAAGAGCGCTCATTTAATTCCAGTGAAGAGTAAGAGGACGGCATCATGGTTGGCAGCAATTTATGTACGTGAGATAGTTCGTCTTCATGGAGTACTTTCCCGCATCATAAGCGATCGTGACCCCATCTTTGCCAGTGAATTGTAGAGGAGCTTGCAAGAAGCATTAGGTACACAGTTGTGTTTGAGCACCGCTTATCATCCTCAGACCGATAGGCAGACAGAAAGGGTGAACAGAATTCTAGAGGAACTTTTGAGGCTGTGTATACTAGATTTCAGAGGGACTTGGGAAGAGCACCTTCCTTTAGTAGAGCTTGCATATAATAATATCTATCATTCTAGCATCGACATGGCATCCTTCGAAACATTGTATGGACGACCCCGTAGATCACCAACTTATTGGTGGGAATCTACAGAAAGATTATTACTTGGACCATATATGGTTTGAGAAACATCCAAAAAGATTGACCTTATTTGACGGCGGATGAAGATAGCTCAAGATAGGCAGAAGTCCTATGCAGACAAGAGAAGGACTGACATCAAATTTGAAGTAGGAGACTTAGTTTTTATCAAAGTATCACCTCTGAGGAATGTGGTTTGCTTTGGATCGGTAGGGAAGTAGGCACCTAGGTTTGTGGGACCATTTCCCATAACCGAGAGGATTCCTCTCAACTTAGAGATTTCGGGGACAAAATACTTTGAGTAGGGGAAAATATAACACCCCGTATTTTTAATGACACTAAAAAGGATAAATTTTATATTTAATTTAATATTTGGAATTAAGGGAAACATATTACCCCATTGCGTCCATCTCAAAATTCTGGTCAACAGAGACATTTGGTTTGCGTAAAACGGACACCGTATGCAGAAGTTATGAGGTTTTTAGTTTGTATATGCGTAGAAGAAATATATATACACATATGAGTCAGATATGAGTCAGCACCTATCCAGAAAGCGTTCAAAACTCAAAATTTCGTATGGCAGCAAAATTTCCGCTCTAGGGGGTCGACACCGGGGTCGACCGCCCTTAAAGGGTGTCGACACCAGGGTCGACCTACCTATAGGGGTGTCAACACCACTAGGGCTGACGTGGCAGTCGGTTTTAGGGTGGCTGGCAGCTATAAATACGTGTTCATTCCTCCTATTTTCTTCATTGAGAATCCATGGGGGCTAAACTCTCCCGGTGTCTGAACTGAATTGAATCTGTTATTCTCCTACAACTATCAACCTAAGAAAATCAGTTAGATATTCAAGATCTATTCTTTCTCTATTTTCTAATCAAAATCTGTGAGTTCCTAGTTGCTTTTAGATTTAAATATATAAAAGTAAACGTGACATGAAAATAGTTTGGATTTGTTCATGTGCCTATATTATATTGTATCTAGTGTAAATTGCGAATATATGACGTCCTGTAACACCCCGAATTTTCTGTTAACTGTAAATTAACAAATTTAAGTATAATTAATTCTTAATGAAAGAATTAAGGGAAACGGGTTACGTCACTGACGCTCGTCTCGGAATTCTGCTTGAGATAGAGTTCAAGTTTGCGTGAATCGGACTCCGTATGAAGGAGTTAAGACCTTCGGAAGTTTCAGAATTCAAATTAAAATTCAAATGGTTCAAACGAAGTTCAAATTTCAAAAATCAGACCTAAATTGGGCTGGGCGGGAAAATTCTCGCCCAGGAACCAGGTCTACCTAGGAGTCGACCTGGGGATCGACCTGGGTGGGGGGGGTCGACCTGCCCAGTCGACCTGGTTTGGCCCTGGTTGGCCTGGTCGGGTTTTGGTAAATTTCTGAGGCTTGGCTGTGTCACTAGGGCTGACTTGTCGCATTTTGGTTGGCTCCTCTCGAAGTGAATGGTCTAGATTCATTTGTGATCATCTGAGGTCTTAAATCAATCTGAAATTCTATAAATATAACTCAACAGTCAACCTAAATTTTCACAAATAATATAGAAATAGAGCCGCCATGCTGTCGGAAGAAAACTAAGAGGAGCCTCCACTTATAGAAAAGCTTAGAGACGAGCCAAATTAAAGTTAAAACAATAATCAAATCAACGTTAGTCTACCCAAAGGAAAGCAATTCAAATTCAAAATTCAGAAAACAAGACCGTCGTTTGTTGTAAGTATAGTGATTTTTCCGATGTGAATAAAAGTTAGGATTTGATTCGATGTAAAATGGAAATGGAATTGTGTAATAACGATGTTAATTCATACCTATGTATTGAAATGATTGCGGTATTGTGATGTTTGTGGTATAGTTGAATTGATATTGATCCTATTGTACATTTAGAATCATATGAAAGTTGTACAGTTTATGTTGTAATCGACACCTATATGTTTATGTGATTATATAGGTTGTATGTTATTAAGATTTCATGTATATATATGCTAAAACCTCTATCCCTAAGTTCATATACATGCTAATATGTTTACACAAAAGTTGCAAAGTCAATAATTGGATCCATACCAAGATCCACTTTAATATATGTTTCATGTTTCATTGGACATATGATTGGATCTAGTTCACTCATGCGATGAAATTATATACATATGAACATGTCATATTCTAGTGATGTTCGATGTTGTGCCTAGATCTAAACATGTTTAGGCCTATGTTGTCTAAATCATATGTTAATTCATGTGACACCTATTGGTTAGACCCCTATTTCAATGCAAGTTCACATGTATGTAAATTGATTTAGCCTATGTTGCAAGTTCACACCTATGATATTCATATTGACTATTTTGCAAGTTCACACCTATGATATTCGTATTGACTATGCCAAGAATGCCAAGTTTACACCTATGTCATGTTTATGTCTATGAATTTCCTTATGCCAATTTTTGTGTGCACTAAATTAGGCTAAACTTTTAGCCTAATATTATATGTTAAAAACCATGCAAACGAAAATTAGGCTAAGATTGTTAGCCTAATATTTAGACTGGGTAACATTGGGAAAATTGGTAACTTGACATAAATTGGTAAAAATATATGAAATTGGCATGTTTGTCACATGCCAAAATTGGTGGCATTTAAATGGTATAAATTCTTATACCAAAAATGTTAAACTTGGAAAGTTGGCCACAACATTTAATTGTTGACAAATTTACATATATTAAGTAATAAAGACAAATATGTAAATTTAGAAAATATGAGTATGATTAACACGAGGTTGGATTGAGTTATGATGTAAACCTGCCCGGACCCGCCCGACTGTCCAGTAGTCACAACAATACCTATCCTATGTGGGTGGTTAAGTATGGAGCCCAATAAGGACCCGAGGTTAGACTGAGTTACGGTGTAAATCTGCCTGGAACCGACCGGCACATCCAGTAATCGTAACAATATCTGTCTAATGTGAGTGGTCGGTGCTTTAAAAAGCTAAAGACAGACAAGTCAGGTTGGTAGGGTTAAGTTAACTAGAACACTTAACCAATTCAACATGTTAATTTAAACTGATGGGTGGGGTTAGGTAAATTCAGACACTTAACCACTTAACAAGTTTGACTAGAAAACCGTAGTAACGGGGACCCATTTCAGCAGTAACCCAATTAGGTATCATGGTACACTGAAATAGGCAGGGTGGGGCACGATTACTGGGCTAATTGCAAGCGGTCAAAAGCGACGGCGGTGGGTGCAACAATGTG
This sequence comes from Allium sativum, assembly GCA_030737875.1. Classification (NCBI taxonomy): domain Eukaryota; kingdom Viridiplantae; phylum Streptophyta; class Magnoliopsida; order Asparagales; family Amaryllidaceae; genus Allium; species Allium sativum. The sequence continues at coordinate 477,029,391 of CM060923.1, read as the reverse complement.
GGTTCTAACAGAGTGTGGGCGTGCACACACTTCGGAGCAGACAAACAGGACATGTAACACACCGTAATTCTGTAACACTAAGTTTCACAAATTAAAGTATAGTTAATTCTAAATGTGGGAATTAAGGAAACGGGTTACCCGTTGCGTTCGTCTTTGGAACTCTACTTGAGATAGAGTCCGAGTTTGCGTAAATCGGACTTCGTATGAAGGAGTTATGGCCTTCCGAAGTTTCAGAATAAAATTTAAAATTCAAACAGCTCGGTTTCAAGTTCAAAATTCGAAAAATAAGCTCAAACTGGGCTGGACGGGAAAATTCCCGCCTAGGGACCAAGTCGACCATAGGGTCGACCATGGTGTCGACCTGGTCACCCCCAGGTCGACCATAGCGTCGACCTAGGTGTCGACCTGCCAGTCGACCTGCCTAGTCAGCCTGGTTTGTCTGGTTGGGTCCTGGCTCGAATTTCTGGGACTAATCTTGTCACTAGGGCTGAGTTGTCTTCTTTTAATTGGCTTCTCTTTAGAACGAATGGCTTTGATTAACCATGGCTTCATCGACGGCTCTAACTAACTTGCAACTCTATAAAAGCACCCTAGGTCTCCAACTAAAATTCACACAAAAATAAGAACTTGAGCTGCCATGATGTCAGAAGAAAACTAAGGAGAGCCTCCACTCGAAAAGAGACGAACACCGAATAACCTCAAGCTAATTCAAATTTGAGATTCAAGCTACTAATAAAATCAAAACAACAACGTCTACCCAAAGGAACGCGTCTCAATTTCAGAACCTCAGATCTCACAAAAACAAGACCGTTTTGCATTGTAAGTATAGTGGTTTTCTGAATATGAATAGAAATTGCGATGTGATTCGATGTAAATGAAATTGGGGTTTTACTATTGTAAAATATTGATGTAAATTCTGTGTATTGCTGATTATGTCATATTTTGTATTGGGTGTTTGTGGCATAAATTGGTTGATGCGAGCCTATTGACATTTGTATATGAAAATAAATATCACTTGCAAGTTTGTAGTAAAAACTAGAATTGACGTCTTTATGTTATGTCGTTAACATGGTTAGCATACATTCTTTTTAGACCTAAGTTGAGACTCATGTAAACATGTTCCAAGTTGAAACCTTTTATGCCTACACGACTCAAAACCTTTGTATACGTTATTATGTTTATTTGCAAGTGATAATTGGGTTTATTCAAGTACCTTTTGGTTACACAAATTATACTAGTTTCATGTTGAAATAGGCTACTTGATGTAAAGTTAGTTTACACCTTTGGGTTATGTCAAAAAGTGGACATTTTTATGCTAGTTTGGTGTTTGACATTATGCCTAGTTATATGTGTATAAAACCATGTTTAAACAAGTCTAAAAGTACGCCATTTCATGTGACACCAATTTAGTTATATCCTTAATGAATGCAAGTTCACATGACCCACAATCTATGTTAGTGAAGACTCTATGTTGCAAGTTCATGCGCCAACACTTTTATGTATTCTAGAAAAATCCATGATTCTATGCTTCCCCTTTTTATGTTTATGAGTTGGGCTGAAATGTTAAGCCCAACATATGTTATAATGCTGCGTACGTACAAACGTTGGGTTTAAAAGAAAATACATGTATTGGAATGTTTGACACATGCCAATGACTAGTGACATTTAAAGCGGTATAAATTGTTATACCCAAAACTAGTGAATTTGGATAATTGGGCCATAAACATTTACATATAAAAATGAAAAGTGATAAATATGTAAATCTAGAAAATACGAGCATGCTTAACCCGAGGTTGGATTGAGTTGTGATGTAAACCTGGCCGGACCCGCCCGGCTGTCCAGTAATCACAGCAATACCTATCCAATGTGGGTGGTTAAGGCATTGAGCCCAATAAAGACACGTGGTTAGACTGAGTTGTGGCATAAGACTGCCCGGAACCGACCGGCATACAGGCAGCCACAACAATACCTGTCTAATGTGAGTGGTTGGTGCTTTAATAAGACAATTAAAGCTAAGTTAGGATTAGTAGGGTTAAGTTAATCTGAACACCTAGCCAACTTAACATGTTAACCAGACAAGACTTATAGGGGCTAAGTAACTAAGTTAATACACTTAACCAATTTAACATATTAACTAGACTAGAGGGTGAGGTTAAGTAAAATCAGGACACTTAACCGTTATAACCTGATAATTAGATAAGTGGGTGAGGTTAAGTAAATTTAGAATACTTAACCATTATAACACGTTAGCTAGATAAGTGGGCAAGGTTAAGTAAATACACTTAGCCAATTTAATATGTTAGCTGGACTAGAGGGTGGGGTTAAGTAAACTTAGAACACTTAACCATCATAATGTGATAAATTGAACAGGGTTAAGTTGAAACATGAAGGGACAATACTTAACCATTAGAACATGTTAATTAAAAAATGTTAGGGTTAAGTTAACTAAGGGAACACTTAACCGTTATAACATGTTAGTTAAAACAGTTGGGCAAGTTTAGGTTAAAAGAGACACTTAACCAATACAAGATGAATGGGTAGGGTTAAGTAATAAGAAATACTTAACCAATATAACTTGGTTTGTGATAGGGTTAAGGGTTAAGTCAACATGAACTATTGATAACACTTAGCCAGTTTAATATGACAAAGGAGTGGGTTAACCTAACTTGAATTGACTAATGACACTTAACCAATCCAACTTGACGAGAAAGAGGGCTAAGTAGTAAACCTTAGTTAAGAAACAATCGAGAATGGGAGCTAAGTTGAAATCCCCAGTTAAAGAAACTAAGTGATAAACCTTAGTTAACAAGATTTATGGGAAAAGAAACTAAGTGGTAAACGTTAGTTCAGAACAACTAAGTAATAATTCTTAGTCAAGAAAATAGAGCCGGTCCATAATAGATGAATAAACCGATATGGTAGATCATCGCTTAACAAGTACATGTGGAGGAGCAACATTTATCTGATTTCGAAAAAGGCTCCAGCGGACTGGGTTTAGAAGCACATAGCTTCGGGGGACGTGAGGGTACTCTTGGTATCCCTCTGTGAGGTTGCGGATGATCCGTCTGGGCTCAAAGAGGTTAAGGTCTGCGGTAGAAGAACCAAGGGTATGCTTGGTTGCAGTATGAGCAACCTAAAGGCTAGGGTGGATCAGCGTAGTTTAGCCCTGTGATAGCACGTCGTCGACTACCTACCATCTTCAGTCAATCGTTGTATGCATGCGGAAAGGCAGAGAACTCCCAACATACCATATACTTGCTATCTAGTTAAGGGTGAGGCTGGCCAATAGGATAGTGGGGCATTTGTTGTAGGAGTATAGTTCTCATGCTTGATTTTCTTGGATTGCCTTTCATTAGTTGAGGGAGGGGTCAGGTGGGAACATAGCCACTAGAAAAACAGACCTTAGCATTTGCATCGGCATATATCTGAAAGCACCCAACCGAGTTCCATGTTTCTAGAATAGCCCTGCCACGGGACTCGGGTCGCACATTTCAGGACATGTGCATCTAGACAGCGATAAACGATTCGCGACACATACGTGGGGAAAGTCTAGGAACATATACCACTCTAGGTAGTGTGTCCTATACTAGGGGCATCATTCGACATGTAGCATAATCCCTAGTTAGACCTAGGTGGCATAAATCCTGAATCCGAGAAGTATTAGATAAGTCGCATAAACCCTAGTTGAATCTAGGAAGCGCTCAATAAGAAAACCCTAGATTAGATCTAGGTAATAAATAATAGATGTACACCTAAAGGCAACCGCAATTACAGGGATTGGGATCACATTATCATCTTTATATAGATTACTAGTTGGGATACTAGTTAGGTGGTGCAGAGATATAGAATGGTGCGTGATAGTATATTCAGTTTAAACTCTCCTGCTTTGGTTTAAATTAGTCTGTTATTCTAATACTGTCCCATTTTTCAGTTTATGCCTGTCATGTCCTTTTCCTTGTTCGTATACCGAAGCACCACTAGACTTACCAGGCTTTATATCTGACTCCATGTTTTCTTTCGTCTTCTTTTCTTCCGTTCCCCCCAGGTACTCAGGGAGGGAATAGCTCAGATTTGTATGGGCATGTTACTCTTTCCAAGCTTGAAGACTCTTTGATATGCTGCTTTGGACTCTCTTTTCCACCGCTATGGCTGGCTAATGTTTTATTGGGGAATATCATTGTATATTTATGCTTCTTTATTTTGTTAAACAAGATAGATACTTTATTATTGGAAAACTATCTTTGTACAAGCTGTTTATAAATGAAATAAAGTTTTATTCACTTTTCCGCTGCTTTATTTATCTGTCTTGTAATTTATCTGCATCTTTTACCTATAATACTTCACAGAACTTAGTGCATTCCCTTTGTGAGTGACACTAACGGATGTGGGGTGTTACACGTGGTATCAGAGTTGAAGGTTACCGGATCAGATAAAAGATATGAAAAAATATTTTCAGAACGGGTTTAAAAGAAACATTTTCAAAAGAAAAGTTTTGTTTTAAAGGCATATTCCCCAAAGCCATATGCACTATCTTTCGATTCTCTGTTTGAGTCCTTGTTTCCTTCTTTCTTGAGTCTCTGGGGCTCCTGGATTTCTGGGAGGTAACCTCATCGAAGGGCGAAGTAGTGCCCGACTTCCATCTATAGCCGTAATAGTTTCACCTGCGGCTGGTCTTCTTTCAAGATTTGTAGGGTTTTCTGTACGATGGAGGCTGCTTTCGAGAGATTTGTCAACATGATTACACAAGGAAGAAGATGAGGAGATTGGCTAGGGAGCACAACCCAAAGATGAGGAATTCATGGATGTGGACTTGGCTCACGAAGGAGGAAGGAATTATAAAACCTAAGACAAGTGGAAGTAGCTTTTCTATGGTATTATAGGGCATATAATTAAGGACAGGGGCAAGGACGAGGGAAAGGATTTTCAGGAGGACGAGTGTGTGCTTTCACCACCAGAATACCTGGGAGAGAGATAGTAAAAGTCTCCATTGGAAAGGTTTAGCTTTTCATTTGATCAACCTGTTAGTACTATTTTGATCTTAGCGCTTCGCATTCGTTTATACATGCTTCCATAGTTGAGTCTCTACACCTAGGTACTTGTATAATAGAAGATTCCAATTAGTCTCAGATCAATTTGGTGGTTCGGCCCGTTTACCTCTGGTTTGTAGGGATTTGAGAACGGCCACATTAAGTGTTGAGTTTAAGCGTAATGTTTTGGTTCCATGGGCTATGAGTTGATCCTAGGCATGGGTTGGTTGGATAGTAATTCTGAAAGTTAGACTTTTTGACTTGCCTTTACCCTCGAGATTTCATGATCCTAAAAGGATCAGTTAGGCATAGCTATCTAGAATCACTTAATACATTTATCGACGATTTGCAATCCGTTAGAATAGTCCATGAGTACGCAGATGTTCTGATTAGGTTAGGGGTTTACCCCTAAAACGCGGGATAGACTTCCGCATATATCCAGCTGACAATGAAAAGCCAGCTATCCGATCAACAACAGTTTTGGAAATGGAGGTCAAGAAGCTTCACAACCGTGAAGATTAACTAGATAAGGTACGGTACAGAGAGGCTCAAGAAGATGCGATTAGAAGACTAGATACGTGCATCATACCCTTTTTCTTAAGGGTATATCCTTTCTCTAGGAGTTTTATGCCTACTTGTTTCTAGCTTTCAAATTATATCCTCTAGGACGTATCATCGATCCTTAGATAGAAGCCAATGGATGTAAACATGTATTTGAAACATGCTTTGATTGATGGTTGCATGTGGCTGCTTGTGGGTGCATATACTAGACACTAGGTCAGCTCGGACACTTCCATATTGCATTTACATATATGTATTTGTTTATGAATTGAACTTGACGTGTTATCATATGGACGTTGCATTTGTATGAATGATTGTGCACTCATGTAGAAAATCTTGAGTAAATTTTTTTTTCATACATAATGGACTCATAGCACAGACATAATTCGCATTAAGGAGGTCAACTGAATCAGTAGACCTCCTGATTTTGCATTAGACAAGGACATATACACACACTATGCATATGATCATGAAGCAATAGAAGACTTTTATGGACAATGCTTGCCTGTGTTTGATGGTTGAGTAGATGGATGATTGGATGGTAGGATATATGCTCTTCCTAACTTGAAGATTTCGGGGACGAAATCCTTTTAAGAAGGGGAGAATGTAACACCCCGTAATTCTGTAACACTAAGTTTCACAAATTAAAGTATAGTTAATTCTATATGTGGGAACTAAGGGAAACGGGTTACGTCGTTGCGTTCGTCTCGAAATTCTGCTTGAGATAGAGTCCGAGTTTGCATAAATCGGACTCCGTATGAAGGAGTTATGGCCTTCCGAAGTTTCAGAATAAAGTTTAAAATTCAAACAGCTCGGTTTCAAGTTCAAAATTCGAAAAATAAGCTCAAACTGGGCTGGGCGGGAAAATTCCACCCCAGGGACCAGGTCAACCATAGGGTCGACCATGGTGTCGACCTGGTCACCCCCAGGTCGACCATAGTGTCGACCCGGGTATCGACCTGCCAGTCGACCTGCCTGGTCAGCCTGGTTTGTCTGGTTGGGTCATGGCTCGAATTTCTGGGCCTGATCTTATCACTAGGGCTGAGTTGTCTTCTTTTGATTGGCTTCTCTTTAGAACGGATGGCTTTGATTAACCTTGGCATCATCGACGGCTCTAATTAACTTGCAACTCTATAAAAACACCCTAGGTCTCCAACTAAAATTCACACAAAAATAAGAACTTGAGCCGCCATGATGTCAGAAGATAACTAAGGAGAGCCTCCGCTCGAAAAGAGACGAACAACAAATCAACTCAAGCTAATTCAAATTTGAGATTAAAGCTACTAATAAAATCAAAACAACAACGTCTACCCAAAGGAACGCATCTCAATTTCAGAACCTCTGATCTCACAAAAACAAGACCGTTTTGCGTTGTAAGTATAGTGGTTTTCTGAATATGAATAGAAATTGCAATGTCATTCGATGTAAATGAAATTGGGGTTTTACTATTGTAAAATATTGATGTAAATTCTGTGTATTGCGTTGATTATGTCATATTTTGTATTGGGTGTTTGTGGCATAAATTGGTTGATGCGAGCCTATTGACATTTGTATATGAAAATAAATATCACTTGCAAGTTTGTAGTAAAAACTAGAATTGACATCTTTATGTTATGTCGTTAACATGGTTAGCATACATTCTTTTTAGGCCTAAGTTGAGACTCATGTAAACATGTTCCAAGTTGAAGCCTTTTATGCCTACACGACTCAAAACCTTTGTATACGTTATTATGTTTATTTGCAAGTGATAATTGGGTTTATGCAAGTACCTTTTGGTTACACAAATTATACTAGTTTCATGTTGAAATAGGCTACTTGATGTAAAGTTAGTTTACACCTTTGGGTTATGTCAAAAAGTGGACATTTTTATGCTAGTTTGATGTTTGACATTATGCCTAGTTATATGTGTATAAAACCATGTTTAAACAAGTCTAAAAGTACGCCATTTCATGTGACACCAATTTAGTTATATCCTTAATGAATGCAAGTTCACATGACCCACAATCTATGTTAGCGAAGACGCTATGTTGCAAGTTCATGCGCCACACACTTTTATGTATTCTAGAACAATCCATGATTCTGTGCTTCCCCTTTTTATGTTTATGAGTTGGGCTGAAATGTTAAGCCCAACATATATTATAATGCTGCGTACGTACAAACGTTGGGTTTAAAAAAAAATACATGTATTGGCATGTTTGACACATGCCAATGACTAGTGACATTTAAAGCGGTATAAATTGTTATACCCAAAATTAGTGAATTTGGATAATTGGGCCATAAACATTTACATATAAAAATGATAAGTGATAAATATGTAAATCTAGAAAATACGAGCATGCTTAACCTGAGGTTGGATGGAGTTGTGATGTAAACCTGGCCGGACCCGACCGGCTGTCCAGTAATCACAACAATACCTATCCAATGTGGGTGGTTAAGGCATTGAGCCCAATAAAGACACGAGGTTAGACTGAGTTACGGCGTAAGACTGCCCGGAACCAACCGGCATACAGGCAGCCACAACAATACCTGTCTAATGTGAGTGGTTGGTGCTTTAATAAGACAATTAAAGCTAAGTTAGGATTGGTAGGGTTAAGTTAATCTGAACACCTAGCCAACTTAACATGTTAACAAGACAAGACTTGTAGGGGCTAAGTAACTAAGTTAATACACTTAACCAATTTAACATATTAACTAGACTAGAGGGTGAGGTTAAGTAAAATCAGGACACTTAACCGTTATAACCTGATAAATTGATAAGTGGGTGAGGTTAAGTAAATTTAGAATACTTAACCATTATAACACGTTAGCTAGATAAGTGGGCAAGGTTAAGTAAATACACTTAGCCAATTTAATATGTTAGCTGGACTAGAGGGTGGGGTTAAGTAAACTTAGAAAACTTAACCATCATAATGTGATAAATTGAACAAGGTTAAGTTGAAACATGAAGGGACAATACTTAACCATTAGAACATGTTAATTAAACAGATGTTAGGGTTAAGTTAACTAAGGGAACACTTAACCGTTATAACATGTTAGTTAAAACAGATGGGCAAGGTTAGGTTAAAAGGGACACTTAACCAATACAAGATGAATGGGTAGGGTTAAGTAATAAGAAATACTTAACTAGTATAACTTGGTTTGTCTAGGGTTAAGTCAACATGAACTACTGATAACACTTAGCCAGTTTAATATGACAAAGGAGTGGGTTAAGCTAACTTGAATTGATTAATGACACTTAACCAATCCAACTTGACGAGAAAGAGGGCTAAGTAGTAAACCTTAGTTAAGAAACAATCGAGAACGGGAGCTAAGTTGAAATACTCAGTTAAAGAAACTAAGTGGTAAACCTTAGTTAACAAGATTTATGGGAAAAGAAACTAAGTGGTAAACCTTAGTTGAGAACAACTAAGTAATAATTCTTAGTCAAGAAAACTGAGCCGGTCCATAATAGATGAATAACCCGATATGGTAGAACATCGCTTAACAATTACATGAGGAGGAGCAACATTTATCTGATTTCGAAAAAGGCTCCAGCGGACTGGGTTTAGAAGCACGTAGCTTCGGGGGACGTGAGGGTACTCTTGGTATCCCTCTGTGAGGTTGAAGATGAGCCGCCTGGGATCACAGAGGTTAAGGTCTGCGGTAGAAGAACCAAGGGTATGTCTTGGTTGCAGTATGAGCAACCTAAAGGCTAGGGTGGATCAGCGTGGGTCGGCGATACTTAGTTTAGCCCTGTGATAGCCCGTCGTCGACTACCTACCATCTTCAGTCAATCGTAGTACGCACGCGGAAAGGCAGAGAACTCCCAACAGACCATATACTTGCTATCTAGTTATGGGTGAGGCTGGCCAATAGGAAAGTGGGGCATAGGTGGCAGGAGTATAGTTCTCGTGCTTGATTTTCTTTGATTGCCTTTCATTAGTTGAGAGAGGGGTCAGGTGGGACCATAGCCACTAGAAAAACAGACCTTAGCATCTGCATCGGCAGATATCTAAAAGCTCCCGACCGAGTTCCATGTTTCTAGAATAGCCCTGCCACGGGACTCGGGTCGCACATTTCAGGACATGTGCATCTAGACAGCGATAAACGATTCGCGACACATACGTAGGGAGAGTCCAGGAATGTAATGACACGGATATTCCGTCGGTTAAATTTGAATATTAATACGGTTTTAAATATTAATTTGATAAATTAAATGAATATTTATATTAAGTTATCAGTTTAGTAATCAATTTCGATTAAATATCGAATATATTAAATCATCGTAATGCGAAAATATAATTCAGTTCGAGATTTAAAAAAAAAAACTGAATTAAATACAGTTCAGACTTCTGTTTGAATTCGAATAATA